>JAQSEB010000064.1:0-1200000 GCA_030063045.1 Pratylenchus scribneri | reverse complement strand
TTATTGTCAAAGTTTGATTTGGCTTTTCAATAAAATTATTTTGGATCCTCATCTTAACCAACCAACCACATTTATCAAGAATTTTATATTCAAATAATCATTTTTTTTATTCAATAAATATTAATGAAATGAAATATGGTGCAATAAATATAAAATTAGCAACAACATAATTTCTTTTTATATCTCAAATTGCCAAGAACAAAGGTACATCTTGCCATTTTGATTTCTCTCTTCAATCAATTATTTCAAATAAAAATTGCCTAAAAATTTACAAAAAGAACAAATATAAATTTAAGCAATCAAATTAAACCAACCTTATCTTTTGGCCAAGTACTTTGTCCAATAATTCATCCAAAACAATTGAATTTGTCGAAAACATTTGAAATTCATAATTTCGAATGAATGAAATTTTTCTCCATTTAATTTTCTCATCATTTGGTTTCCGTTTTGCCAAAATTCTATGCCGAGGTTCCAAATAATATCTTTGATAATCCAACAACTTAATTTTTGATATTAATAAATAATAATTAATTAATTTGGATTACCATAAATTTGAATGCTTTGCTTTTTTAATTCCCATTTCCATTTGTTCGTCCAAAATGATTTTTAATTTCGAAAAATCGAAATTAATTTCAATGTAAACTTGTGGATTATTAGATGGATATGGATATTGCTTCTGATGAATAAAATCGGGCAGACTAAAATGTAAATTTCAAAATAAATTATTAATTCAATTTAATCATTTGTTTAATTAAAATATTTAAATATATTTTTTATCATTTATTAATTATTTTTATTGATTTTTTTTATTATTTATATTTAAATTAAAAACAAATTACTCTATTTCTTCTTCTTTCCTATACGGCTGAATGGCACAAGAAAATGTTTCCAAATTCTAAAATAATTTTTAAAAAAAAATATTTTTAAAATTTTAAATTTACCCTTAATTTTTGCAACAATTCCAAAATAAATTCCTCATGAAAATTTGGATAATATGAATAAATGGCTTTAAAATCCAAACTCTAAAAAATAAGAATTTAATTACATTTTTTAATTTTATAAAACTCGGAGTGAATTAATTTGATCCAATTTTGTGAGAATTTCCAGCAAAACTTGATCTGCCATTTCATGATTTGGACATGTAAACTAAATAGGTATAGTATATTGCATTATCATAAAATAAAATAAAAACCTCATGGAAATCATGAATAATGTGACCGAGTTCAATTGAAATGGCCAAGGATGAAAGTCGGGAACTTATCTAGTTTACGTGGACCATTTTTGAAAGTGCTTGGTCCCCCCTTTGGTTTGTCATATTTTGGGTTAGGGTTAATCAGGGTTGGGATAGGAATAGATTTGGGTAAGAATCATCTTACGTGTATCCTAAACCCAACCCCTAACCCAAATCCAAAAACCATAGGGGGGACCAAGCACTTTCAAAAATGGTCCACGTAAACTAGATAAGTTCCGAAAGTCGTTGGAAAGCATAAAGCCCTTCCAATTCGCAAAGAAATAAATGCCCGGAGTGTTCATAAATTATCCGAAAACCCAAATGTTCCAATTGGGGACAAATTTCTGCCACTTGGGTTAAACGTTGCTGAAAATTGCAAGAAAAAATATAAATGGGAAAAATTCAACACAAACTTTATCTATGCTTTGGCCGTTTAAATGAAAGGCTCGAAGTTGCCGAAAATTAGGCAAATCCAAAAATGAATAATTTTGTACATATAACAATGGCCATGGAAGGCTGAAGTTGATAAATTAATTTAAATATAATTTAATTTTACCTATAAACTCGTTCATAAATTTTTGCATTCTCCGAATTGAGAATTTCGTCCAATTCAAAATAGGAAGAATTGCATAAGAAAAATCGAATATTCGGGAATAATTCTTCATTTAAAAGAGTGAGAAATTTAATTTTATCGTTATTGTCATCAAAATCAGGTTGTTTCCAAATTTGTAAATATTTTACAATTTTTGGCAACAAACTAATCAATTTGCTATCCTCCTAATTCTCGATGAACAAATTGGCCAATTCGCTGATTCGAAGACATTCCAACTGGAAAGTATAATAAGAATTAATCGTGTTAACTTGATTGTTAATTAATTTATTCATTAGTCTTTAGTTATGGTTTACAAAGAAAGTATAGGTAAAAAGAATTTTAAATTAAGATTTCCTTAAATTTATTTTCTGTTTTTTTAATTTGATTTTTTTATTTTTGATTTCTTTTCCCTATAAAACTCATAATTTCGCAATTTTTTATCCGTTTTTGAAGTTGAAATTGTATTAATTTGGCCAATGAAATAATTTTGGAAATGATTTCGAATTTCAATTAATCATCAAAAGATTTTGTGCAAAATAAAAACAATTGCATAATTAAGCTTTTAATTCCAAGTTTAACAAATATTTATAATAATTTAAACATTTTTGCATTTTATTCTTAGAAACCTTTTGACAATTTGCAAACAATTTTCCCAATTCACTCTTTAAGGCAATTTGTTTTTTGCACATTTTTCGACTTCTATTCTTAGAATGCAAATTTATGGACAATGAAATGAGTTGAGGAGCCAAATGTTCGGCAATTTGCTGCAAATGCCAAATATCCAGGCTTTCGTCAATTCTTAAATGTGCCAATTTTTGATAGACAGCCAATTGTTGAAAATATCGGCCAAAACGAGTTTGGGCACCAATGCCCGGGCCAAGATGAAGTTCCTCCAAATATGGGCCACAACGGCGCAAAATGGCACTCAATTTGTTCAACTATTATATTTAATCGGAATTTTTTTTATAAATTCATTATTAATCAAAATAAAATAAAAAGTAAAATGTTATTTAAATTATTTTTTTCCAAATAAGAATAAAAAATCTTCCATTTCTAATTTTTAAGAAATGAAAGATGTCCCAATTTTTTTTAAACAGTGTATCAAAACACACAAGGGCTTAAATCTACTGTGGGTCTTCATCAGTAGATTTGAATTATGGTCATTTCAGAGATAGGATTAGTTAATCTTAAACCCTTGAATTATGGTCATTTCAGAGATAGGATTAGTTAATCTTAAACCCTTGAATTATGGTCATTTCAGAGATAGGATTAGTTAATCTTAAACCCTTGAATTATGGTCATTTCAGAGATAGGATTAGTTAATCTTAAACCCTTGAATTATGGTCATTTCAGAGATAGGTATAGTTAATCTTAAACCTTATTCCTAGCACCCATAGAGGTTCAAATATATCTATTTGCAATCTCACTGATTATTATTTTTTTTTATTCAATTCAGCTCACAATCAGAGCTATCTCCAATGTTAAAAAAGTTGCTATTAAAGTTAATATTATCTTGAAAAATCGATTGAATTTGTGAAATATGCTTATACGCAAGCAATCTGCATAATCTAGGATGATTTGAATTGTGCTAATTTCCAATTTCGACAAATGTAAACTATTTCATACAAAATAAAAACCGTAAACTTCTGGATGGTCTAGTGAATGGATTCAGGCATCGATTCGTCACTTTCAATGTTCGAACCTCCAACCAAGCAAATGCCAATGCCGTTTGGCGCCAATTACGGCAAACTCGTTCTAAACGAATTCGTTGCCGAAAACTCAACAAAGAGATAATGCGAGTCTGAGTTTAGGAAAATTTAATTATTCATCATAATTAAATTTATACCAAAATTTCAGAAGGCAGATGGTGAAATTCAATTTGATATGGCTGCATAATTTTCTATGAAATTATTACTAAATATATCAAAATCTTGAAAATATTTACAAATATTTGTTAATATTATTATGTTATATTAGTACGAGAATGAGACATTTTGCAAAAATTTTAAATTATTAAAAATTGTCATTAATATAAAAACTCAATTTATTATAAATTCATTAGAGGAATAAAATAATTTATAAAAATATATTTTCTTGATCTAATTTTAATTTGTTTAGAACTATTTATAATTCACGAGAAATTGAAATTTTTTTAAATATTTTATAGAAATCATGCAGTTAAATCGAATTGAATTTCACCATTTGCCTTCTGAAATTTTGGTATAAAATTTAATTATGATGTAAATTTTCCTAAACTCATCAGACTCGCATTTTCTCTTTGTTGAATTTTCGGCAACGAATTCGTTTGGAACGAATTTGTCGAATTTGGCGCCAAACGGCATTGGCATTTGCTTGGTTGGAGGTTCGAACATTGAAAGTGACGAATCGAGTCCTGAATCCATTCAATAGACCATCCAGAAGTGTACGGTTTTCTTTGTTTTTTGACAATTAATTTGAAATCATTCTCATTTCGAGAAAATTGGAAAACCAATAGAAAGCGCATATTTTGCGCATTTCAAATTGCCATAGATTAAAATGTGTGTGTGTGCATCAACATTTTTCTTTTTTGCATCAATTCATCCATTTTTTAAGAGAATATTGGCATTATTAGTAAATTTGTTAAAATTGGATAGAGAAAGAGTTGATTGAGAGATGAGATTAGAGAAATAATATGGGATTTAATTGACATTTTAAATAGTTTTACGGGTACCGTACCTCCTCTGAGTGTGAGGTATATAAAGCTAAGATTACTTAAGGTGATTTTGCCGGTGCTAGGTCGATTCCCGAATAGTGCAAATGTGGACTTTTTTGACTTCTAATAAATCAGAAACCGGTTTTAGAACCTACAAACCTAATACCATTTTGTAGATCTCATCAAGGCACATCGAATGGTATATAATTTGTCATAGGTTTGATTACAAAATTAAATAGTTTTAAACCAAAAACTTAAAAATATGGTTTAAACGGTTTAAATATTAAATTTTTAGCTTAAAACTGACATATTATATACCATTCGATGGGCCTTGATGAGATCTACAAGTTTGTAGGGCCTAAAACGGTTTCTTTTTTATCATAAGTCGAAAAAGCCCATATTTGCACTATTCGGGAATCGCCCACCTTTGATTATTCGGGAATTGACCCCGTACGGATTTTGCCTTATCTTATTATTGAATTGATTCTTATCCTAACTCTCATGAGTGATGAGTCATCGGATAAGGCAATAGGGGAGAGGGGAGCTCATAAAGGGGAAATTACTTACAAATTGGATAGGTGTCTAAAAAATAGGCCAGCTTTAAAAATTAGAGTTGGAAAGATTATTTTTATTATTTTTATCTTTATTTGGTTCAATTTAAAAAATAATTTAATAAACATTTTTTATAATATCATAAAAATTTCGAAAAATTCCTTGTTAATTTTGTTCAAATGCAGTTGGGCAAATTGACAGCCATTTTGCGCCGTTGTGGCCCATATTTGGAGGAACTTCATCTTGGTACAGGCATCGGTGTGGAAATTCGTTTTGGCCGATATTTTCAACAATTGCCCGTCTATCAAAAATTGGCACATTTACGAATTGACGAAAGCCTGGATATTTGGCATTTACAACAAATTACCCAACATGTGGCCCCACAACTCATTTCATTGTCCATTAATTTACTTCCAAAATCAGCGAGAAAAAGATATCAAAAAATGAGCGCAAGACAAATGGCATTGAAGCGAGAATTGGCCAAATTGTTTGAAAATTGTCAAAAGGTTACTAATAATAAAACAATTTAAGAATTTTATACTTCCCAGTGTGACCGATTTTTACAATTTTTTTGGAATCCTAAAATTATATTGAAATTATGCATGCATAAAAAAGATTTATTATGTGTAATATTAGATGACGTAAATATTCTATTAGTAACTTTGCGGCTACTTATGTTCAAAGACCCTCTAGAGTGAGCATTTAATTGAATTTGGCTTCTAATAGAGATGTAAAGGGCTACTAATTTTCGAAGATCCTCTAGAGATGGTCTTAATCTTAAAAGAGGGGAGGGGGTTACTTCTTATAGAGGGGGCTACTAATTTTCAAAAACTTTAGAATAGATTCTTTATAATTTAGGGTGACTTCTATTAGGTAAAATTGGGGGACACTAAAAATCGATCAAGTACAAAATTGATTTAATTCATTCATTGTTTTTATTTGTACTTTTTGCAGTTAGAATGTCTTCGAATCAGTAAATTAGGCGATTTATTCATGGATAAAGCAGAGGAGGACCAAGGATGTCCATTTATTGTTTTGTTACCAAAAACAGTTAAATATTTACAAATTTGGTCTGAACATAATTGGAATGAAAATAACAACAGTATTAAATTATTCACATTGTTGAATGGAGAATTATTCCCAAATGTTCAATATTTCTTGTGTAATTCTTATTTTGAAATGGACGACGAATTGCTCGGTTCGACTAAAATTTATGAAAGGATTTATAGGTTATAAATTAACAATATTTATTGGAAATATGAAACATTTTTCAGTCTTCAATGGCCATTTTTGTTCCCCCAAAATTATTCATTTTTCGAATTAAATTTGCCCATTTTCCATCAGCTTCAGGCTCTTCATTTAAATTGCCATATGAACTATGTTTGTTTCAGAAATTCATATTACTAATATTATTAAAAAGAAAAAAAGAATTTTGAGTCCAAAAGCCCTTTATGCGTCCAATGGTGCTTTTGTGTACAATCTAAAAATGTCTAAAATAATCTAACCTAACCTAGCCATATTACCCAATGCCCCGAGCAACAAAACCTAACTTAGCAACTCAAACCTCATGCTGACATGAGCCCTAACCTAGCCTTACTTAAATAGTCCTAGACATCTAATGCCTCGAACCATAAAAACT
Source organism: Pratylenchus scribneri (assembly GCA_030063045.1). Taxonomy (NCBI): domain Eukaryota; kingdom Metazoa; phylum Nematoda; class Chromadorea; order Rhabditida; family Pratylenchidae; genus Pratylenchus; species Pratylenchus scribneri. Next base: position 1,193,294 of record JAQSEB010000064.1, on the reverse strand, counting down.
ATCCTAGCTTAATTTATGCCTTCATTGGGCACAGCTGCGCAGCAAAAATCTAAAGTAAAAAAATAATGGGAGATAAAAAATTTTAATTTAATTGATTTATCAAAGATTATAAATTTTTATTAATTTTTTTTAGAACAAGCCGGATGTTCCTTCAATTGTTTTTGTGCCAAGAAAGAAATTTGTGCCGAGGAAATGAAGAAATACAATCGTTCCATCACCGAAGAAGATGTGGAATCATATGGAATGTCAAGCTAAATTGGTTGATTGCTTTGTGGTAAGTTTTTTAAATATAAAAATTTGAAAAAATAATAAAAATTCTCAATTTAATCAAAATTAATCAAAATTTCTATTTAATTTTAAAATTTTCAATTTCAGTGTCGCCACCTTCATGACCATGTTTTTGCACATCAAATTTGAGCGTGCAGCCGAAAGAAAGAATTAAACTGGAAGATGACCATTTGATTCGTCCCATTTTTCCACATTTTTGGTTCACTGGTTCTGTCTCTTTCCATCATTATTTTTCATTTTTGGGCGTAGTTTTTAGTTGAAATCGATCGGCTTCATCAATCAATGCCCCTATTTCTAGGGCATTTCATTTTATTGTAAATTTTATCCTTTCGAATAAAATAATTTTTAAAAATATTTTATTAATCTAATGTTGAATTTTTAACAAATATTTTTATAATATTTGAGCTAACATTTTTTATAAATTTTTATAGAAAATTATGAAGTTATATCAAATTGAATTTCACCATCTGCCTTCCGAAATTTTGTTAAAAAATTAAATTTACATAATTTTGAAGGTTCTGTTAAACCCAGACTCGCATTTTCTCTTTGTTGAGTTTTCGGCAACGAATTCGTTTGGAACGAGTTTGTCGAATTTGGCGTCAAACTGCATTGGCATTGGCTTGGTTGGAGAACATTGAAAGTGACGAATCGATGCCTGAATCAATTCACCCGACCATCCAGAAGTGTACGGTTTCTTCGAGAATTATAAAATCATTAAATGCGAAGCAAATATTCGCGCAAATCATTAGTAGTTTTCCGGAACCCCCCAAAATTATTCATTTTTCGAATTAAATTTGCCCATTTTCCATCAGCTTCAGGCCCTTCATTTAAATTGCCATATGAACGTTTGTTTAAGAAATTCATGTTACTAATATTATTAAAATAGAAAGAATGATTTAGTACAATTTTTGAGTCCAATGGAAATTTTTTCAATCCAATCTAAAAATGTCTAAAATAATCTAACCTAACTAGCCATATTACCCAATGCCTCGAGCACTAAAATCTAACCTAGCTAATCCTAAACCTCATGTTGATGAGCCGTAATTTAGCCGATTCTATTTAGCCCTAAACCTAATGCATTGAGCCCTAAAACCTATCCTAGCTTAACCTAAACCTTCCTTGGGCGCATAATTGATTTATTAGACAGACGCTTAAAGCGCCATTGGACTCACGAAAGAGCCTCAAATTCATGATGTGATAATTCTAATTTATTCTAATATTTAATAATAAATAAGATATTATTATTTTTTTTTATATCAATACTATAGCCCAAAATCAAAAACTATATAAATTATAATAGCGACCCATATTCTTCTTTTTCAGTTTCGTTTAATCCAATTGGCAGAAATTTGCCCACAGTTGGAACATTTGTATTTTTACGTAAGTTATGATGAATGGACTGAACCGCCACGATTGCGCGAATTGGAGGGACTTTATGCCTTTCAACAACTTTCCTCATTGGCCATTTCCATGCAAATGAGGCACTATGATACGACTTTCCATGAGGTACTAAATTAAAATTAAAAAAAGAAATAAAAATGAATTTTAGTTGGAATGCGCAAATGGGGAAAAGGGCGACACAATATTGATGGAAATTCTAACAAAATTGAATCAAATTCATCCACTTCGAGTTTTATTAAATTAAAATAATTAATTAAATTTCTTAATTTCAGAGTTTGGATTTTAAACCCAATCAATTCTCTTATTATTATTATCCAAATTTGCATGAAGAATATATTTTGGAATTACTACAAAAATTAAGGGTAAATTTTAATATAAATTAAAATATAAATTAAAATAATTAAATATTTTAGCATTTGGAAACATTTTCATGTGCCATTCAGCCGCATAGAAAGATAAATGTTAATTATTTGGATTTGCTTTATCCTCAATATCCATTTAATAATGAACAAGTTTATTGGGGCAACGAGGATATTCAAATAAATTTGGATGAATTTTTTGCAAAATTAAAAGTCATTTTGGACGATCAAATGGAAATTGACCAAAAATGTAGTAAAAAATCATTCAAATTCACGGTGAACAAATTAATAATTAAATTAAATTAATTTAAATTAAATTATATTAAAGTTGCTAAAAAGCAGAACTTCGAATTTGCAACCTAATAATAGAATTTTGGCCAAATGGATTCCAAATTGTGAGAAAATTCGATGGAAAATTATTTCACTAATTCACGATAATGATTATCAAATGAATACGGCTTATTCAATTGTTTTAAATGAATTGATGGACAAAATCTTCGACCAAAGAATAAGGTTTGCTCATTAATAGATTGTTTAATTTAAATAGTTTTCCTAATTTTTAGACGATTTTCCTTGATTTTATTGAATGAAGAAGGAAATCAACACGGTGCCCTACACTGGTTTCAATGTTCGCAAAAATGTATTATAGCGATTATTATGTGAAAAAGATGTTGACCAATTTCATTTTGCAAAATTTTTAATATAATTAAGTGTCAAAAATATAACAAAAAAATTTCCATAAATTATTGTTTATTAAATTATCTTGTGGAATAAAATATTTTTTAATAGCTTTAAAAAAATTTTTTACTGATCAAATTTTGAATTGTTAACAAATATTTATAATTTTCAAGACATTGACATTTTTTAGTAGATTGTAAATGACGCAACCAAATCAAATTGAATTTCACCATTTGTCCCCTGAAATTTTGGTAAAAATTTAATATAAAATTTATGAGAAAAAATAAAATTTTTCTAAAATTAGACTCGCATTTTCTCTTTGTTGAGTTTTCGGCAACGAATTCGTTTGGAACGAGTTTTCCGTAATTGGCGCCAAACGGCATTGGCATTTGCTTGGTTGGAGGTTCGAACATTGAAAGTGACGAATCGATGCCTGAATCCATTCAATAGACCATAAAACGAGAATTAGCCAAATTGTTTGAAAATTGTCAAAAGGTTTATTTTAAAATATTCAAAAAAAAATAATTGAAAATGGCAAAATTTTAATGGGTAATTTTATTCTCGAGTTAAATTTGGTCAATTTAAATTATCAAAAAATGCTACCTACGTAGTATCTACCAGCAGATTTTGATACTTTTGATGATTCACTGTTATCTGTGTCGTAAGAAATGAAGTCTTCTTGTAGATGATTAAAATTTAAGGTTATTTTAGATGATAGCGGGGCAAGGAAAACTGGGCGATCAGAGGTCAACCGGGAGATCGCCAAATTTTGTAAAATTCGCCTAGACTTGATCATCGCAAAGTTGGGACGTACCGGATGATAACCTATCCCTAGAAGACCCTAACCCTATGCCGAATGTCCCATGGAGGTTACTGTTACCTTTCCCAATTGACCAAAAAACAGGACTAAGAAAACCGATAAGTACCCAGAATTTTTCTTCACTCAATGCACCTTTTCCCATAAAATTTTTAATAAACTCTAAAATAGTATCTTTTTATTGTTTTACAATCAAAAAAGAAAAAAATCAAAAATAGAAAAAATTAAATCTGCTGATAGCTGCATAATAATTTTGAGGTGAAAAGATATGAATATAAATAACCGAGAAATATTCAAAATTTGTAAACAAATCTGATTAATTTATTAATTGCTCAATGTTTATTCGTTTCCAGTTGGAATGTCTTCGAATCGGAAATTTGCCCAATTTGTTCATTGAGGAAGAGGAGGGACAGTTGACGGTTTTGATGCCAAAAAGTGTTAAATATTTACAAATTTGGCAGCAATTTTCATGGAACTCAATCAATGACAAAATTAAATTGTTCACTCTATTAAATGAGGAATTATTCCCAAATATTCAATATATTTTATACAATGCTCATTTTACTAGATTTGATGAAAGATTCAATGATTGGGATAATTTAAAAATCTATGAAAGATTTTATAGGTAATATGAAAATAATTTTAAATTGATTTATGCACATTTATTTAGCCTTCAATGTCCAATATTGTATGCACAAAATCATTCATTTTTGCGATTAAATTTGCCCACCCAATTCAGCCAAATTCAGGCCCTTCAATTGCCATATGGACTATGTTTGTGGATTTTTTAACAGCTTAAAATCTTTAATTAAAGCTTAAATAAAGATCCATATAAATAGGAGTTTTTTTAATAATTCCAAAAATAATGAAAGTCTCATCACATTATACCAAATTATTTGCCAAAAGTTTAGCAAATTTAACAATCTTTATAGACATGTTAGGTAAGAATTGCTAGAGAACAATTAATGATTGGGTTTGATAAATTTTAAAAAGTTAGTTATTCACCAAAAGGGCAATAAAACAAATTCCGATTATTTTTTTCATAATTTTTTGGCCAATTAAATTTGATTTGATTAGTCTTTTTGATATCAAGTATCAACAAGATCAACAAAAGCGGTACTTACCGGTTATTCCGGGGCAGTTTTTTTGGTTAAATAAATATGATAGCGATAAACCCATGGGTCATCCGGTATAAAGTTTTGGTCATTCGGGGCTAAGTTACCATTTCACTTATCCCTACCATTAATCACCTATACGGATACGGAGCACACTAATTTATAAAATATCTACAAAGTGGATAACTGATAAGTATCCAAAAAGCTGTATTATAATATTTTATTATTGAATTGAAAGATTACTAAGATTTTGGCAAATAAGCAAAATAATTTAGAAATTCAACTTTATACCACAAAATAATGACATAAAAATTTTTTATCAGTTGCATTTAACCCAATTGGCCGAATTTTGTCTAAAATTGGAACATTTGTATTTCGAAGTAAGGTATGACCAATGGTTTGAAGATCTTCCTCGTTTGCGCGATTTGGAAGGGCTTTATGCCTTCCAACAACTTTCCTCCTTGGCCATTTCAATTAATGTCTACCATTTTGAAAATTTCCATGAGGTTTTTGAATTTTTTTATGTTTTGATGACAACAAATTTTAGTTGGAATGCGCAAATTGGGAAATGGCCGACAAAATTTTGATGGAAATAATCACAAAATTGGATCAAATTCATCCACTTAGAGTTTCAAATTACATCAAAATTTAATTAATTTTTATTTTTCAGAGCTTAAATTTTAAAGACATTTTTCCAAATTTTCATGAGGAATATATTTTAGAAATGCTGCAAAAATTAAAAGTAAATATTAATTTTATTAATTATAATAAAAATTTTAATTTAGCATTTGGAAACATTTTCATGTGCCATTCTGCCCCTTAAAAAAGTAGTGAAAAGGTAAATTTTTAGCTCAAATATTTGATGAAAAAGAATTAAATAAAATAAAAAGGTTTTTTAAATTTTTGGGAATAATAAATATTAAAAAATTATTTTTAAAATATAAAATTGAAGACAATTTTATTATAATTAATTTATATAATTTTTTAGTGATTATGATATTCTTTTACGGCAAAATCCATATAATTATTTTATTTACTGGGACAACAAGGATTTGAATGAATTCTTTTCAAAATTAAAAATCATTTTGGACGAACAAACTGGCACAATGTGAATAATAAAATTAATGAATAACAGCAGAAAATTATCTCATTAAAATAAAATAATAGAAAGCACAATTCTAAATAATAAAGGAAAAATATAATAGATTAAAATTTTTAAGGAAATTATCCGTTCCATTGGTTTTCCAACCTCAAATTTCCGTCTCGAATGTTCAATGAATTTCCATCTATTTTAAAATCTTTTCCCATTCAATTATAAATTAAATGGTTGTGTTGAGGCTAGAAATTAGCTCAACAATTCAATAAAAGGGTGAATGGAAAATTGGATTGGTTTTGGGAATAGGAGGGAGGATTTGTTGTAAAATGTGAAGATTGAAGAATAAAACACGGTTAGCCCCTACTCCTAATCCCATGCTGCCGAGCCCCTAACCCTAAACCCATAGTTAGTTTTTCGAAATTCCAACTTTCTCTGCTTCTCTGACGAAAATAGTGTGTAAATTTCAACTTTCGCGGAATTTCAACTTTCGCGCCGACATATATTATTGCATCGTCATATTTAGGATTGCTTATGAGTCGATTAACCGGAGTAAAACCGAAAATATATTTTGGCTGAAATTTGAATTTTTTTCTATATTTTATGAAAAAAAAAAATTAAAAATTTTTAATTATTTTGGACTTTTTGATAACTAAGAAACCGGAAGAACATATACCGAAGTTTTTCAGAAAAAGAAACAAACATCGATAAAAAGGCAAAACTGAAATCGAGGACTTCTATTTTAAAACCGATTGTTAGCAATCTTGATTATAACTTGCTAATTTTTTTTATAACAAAAAAATAACAGTAAGAATGAAATAAATAAAATTTTGCTATTATATAAAAGGAGGGGAAATATATTATTACTTTGCACAATGCCAATCCAGAATTATGCGGTCCATCCGCTTTGCGTGCAAAAAAAACTAGCCAATTTTTATCTGGTGAAAATGAAAGTCCCTCGAATGAGTCAAATGTTCCATTGTGGCAGGGATCGTCTTCTGCAGCCAGCATCGGTAATAATTTTTTCGTGCCAATGGATAATATCATTAATTTGCCACTAAAATGAATTAAGTGAATGAATTCAAGCAATTTGTTTTGATTCTTTTTTATATTTTTTTTTATTATTTTAATGTATAAAATTTTTAAATTATTTTTTAAACATCAATTTTTCCCCAAAATTACCTTCTATTGTTGCATAAAAGTTTGCCAAGCCGCTTTTGATTATGAAGTGCGAAGAAAACCAACGATGATCCGCCTGGTGTCCAAACAAGCTATGAAAATTGAAGATTTATAAAATCAGGTAAAATTAATTACCTTATGAGGTGTGAGTTGTGCTTGCAATGGGGCATCATAAATTTGCACATTTCCCGAACTATTTACTCCTTGAGTAACTTTCCAAACGCATATGATTGGTGAAAAAACGGTGTTGCATCGTTCGCCCCAGTGTTGTCTTTCCAGATACTTTGTGCCCTTGGAAAAAGGAAAAAAGTTATTATAATTTTAGTTTGAAAATTAATTAAAATAAAAAAAAGCGATATTTATGAAGTCTAAGTTGTAGCCTATTTTGATTAGCCAATCATTAATGTATGTTTTGTTTTCGTACAGCTTTAATTTATGTATGATGGTTCAAACGATTCAACAGAATCGGTTTTATTATTTGATTTGATCAATTTAAACATAAATTATGGAAAATTTCGATTAAAAACTGGTTCAGTGTTGCGCGTCAGACGATTTGAGTCCGGCCCCGGCACCAGGCTCCGGCTTTCCCTAGCCACGGAGTCTAACTCTGGGACTCAATCAGCCCTGGAGCCTGTTCCCAGAACAAAATTTTACTGAAAAAATTGACTAAAATGGTCTCAGAAAAAAATTTTAGAAAAAATTATACAAATTTGATTAAAAAATAAAAATGTAATTCGACTAAAAAATAGAAAATTTTAACCAAAAATAGTCTCGAAATGAAAAATTTTAATTTATTTCCCCATTTTAGAGGGGGACCCAACTCAATAAATTTGGCCCCAGCCTCGAGTACCGGCTTTTCAGAATTTTGGCCTCGGCCCCAGCCCCGGGTGACTCTGGTGCCGGTTATTGTTTATGTTTATTTTATTTAACATTTTAAAATTGATCATATTTTTGCAGTATTAAAAATCCATCAGCGAAATAAATGAGCTACAAATTATGCTCAATGAGTATACGAGCTGTGGTGAGATATGGCCCTTGATCAAAATTCTTTATATTCTGATGAGTATAATTTAGAAACTAATCGTAGCAATATCGGTCACAATTTTTTTATATTTCTTATCTTTTTGATTAAGTTTTTTAATGATAATGATGATAACTTTGTAATAGCGAAATGTTGATGAGAAAGGACAGCCGCGCAAAATTGAACTTTTATATGGAAAGATCGAAAATTTTTCGACTGCGGTTATTCGCCCGACTTAATATGCGAATTGCTTACCCTTTTTTTATCATTCCTTTCTTCTTCCTAAAGCATGTTACGCTTTTATAATTACCGTAAATCTTCTATTAGAAACCCCGGAGCTTAAAAATTTCATAGACTCTCTAGAGGGGGCTTCAAATAGAGGGAGCGTTTATAAATTTCAGAGAAAAAATAATAAAAAATAAAATTTATCGATAAAATTTGCAAAAAATTGGGACATGTTTTTACACTCCAAAACATATTTTTATAACATGTTTTTTCGATCAAAAACATTTTTTCGTACATGTTTTTGAAAGTTGAAAAAATTTTTGAGGGGAGGGAGCTTCAAATTAGGGTTGCGCTCCCGTCCCCGCGGGGGTCACTCCCGACGGGGGCCCCCGCGGGGGTTTGAGTTTCACCCCCGTCCCACCCCCGAAGGTCCACCCCCGATCCACCCCCGATCACTCCCGCCCCCCGAACCTCCACCCCCGCGGGGGTACGGGGGTGAACATATACCCCATATTATTGGATTTTTCAAGGAAAATGCAATATGAAAGGAAATTTTTAGCAGATTTTTGTAGGATTTTTAAATTTTCATTAAGAATTTTTCGCTGCGCGGCCATTTTTGGTTAATTTTTTCGCTGCGCGGCTCTTGATAATCTTCTGTTATGGATAATAGACCCCACAAAATCACTTTCTATGGTTAATTTAGGGTGCTAATCAAGAATCTGACATCCTTATAATCATATCATGCCATATTGAAGATTTATATAAGACTTTCCGGCAAAAAATGTCCGTCAAATTTTATTTGTTAAAGCAAATTTGGATGATGTGTAAGGTGAAAAAACAAAAACCAGCGAGGGACATTAGCATCTCGCCACCAATCTCATCGATTTTGACGAGCCTTATTAGCTCATCAGCCAATTAACCAATTTAAATGACCTAAAGTATATTTAATAGTCCCAAATCTTGGCTATCCAATGGTATAATGATCATCCAAAACTTCAAAACTTTGGCCAAGATGAGGCCAAAAATTTAGAAAAATTGTTTGTGTATCTAGGCATCTAGGGCCATTTTGGCAAAACCATTACAGTTTGTAAGTTCAATATATCATTGGATAGCCGATACTTAGGGCTATTAAATGCACTATATCATTTAATTTAAATTAGTAAATTGGCTGATGACTCATGAGCTAAAGCTCTTCAAATTCAAAATCACTGAGACGCTAATGATAATGATCCCAACCGTGTGTAACTGGCACCAACAAATTCAAATGATCCAGAACAGGAAGAAATCGAAGAGGAGATTGAATGAATTATGAATTAAAATTTATTTGCGCTTATAATTTATTAAAATTTTAATAAATTTTTCTTCAGAAATTTTTTTTTTTGAAAAATAAGACTTTTTAAAAAATTTTGGTCAACCCCGTACCCCCGCGGGGATCCCCGCGGGGGTCCCCGTCAAGGTCACCCCCGTCCCCGCCCCCGAAGGTGCCACCCCCGATCACCCCCGCCCCCGTCCAACTCGCCCCCGACCCTCGGGAGCGCAACCCTACTTCAAATAGAGGGGGGGGGGGGGGGGGGCTTATAAATTTCAGAGACCTTCTAGAGGGGGCTTCTAATAGAGGGGGGGGGGGGGGGGCTTCAAAAAGAAGAAAGGAAAATTTCTATACACCCATGTATCTCTTCCGCCTCAAACGTAATTCTATTATTCTATTATAATGACTTCAAAAGAATCACCGTTTTAATTGTATCCATGTCCTTTGGCTCTGCGATATATGCAATTTTCATGTCTTGTTCATTCCAGTTCCAAGCGCAATTTCCAAATTCTCCTTCTGCAAAAATAAAATTTGAATAAAATCATCAAAAATTACCAAAATGAGCCACATTGTGTTCAATTTCATCAAGAATAAGATCGGCTGACCAAAAATTGATTTGATTAACCTGTTGACCTGCACAGCGACTGATCTGAAAACGAAAGAATATTAGGGAAAATATTTATTTGTTTCGAAATTTTATATTATGATATTATGGTAAATTGCGCGATTTATTACTATTTTTAAAGACAAATATAAAAATATAAAAAATTTTATTAGCTTAATTGTACCGCTTAATACTAAACAAGATTTGAAATATAACATATTATGAATATTCTTTTTTGGTACTGGAGCTGATTGTTTTTTTTTGGAAAAAATTATATTAAATTTTGAAATGGGACAGTATACAATAACAATAAATCTGTACAGCAGCAGATGTTTGGCTAATATCTCAAGTTGAATGAAGAGACTCATGGAAATTTTTACCGTTTAAAAGCCCAAATTTTATGGAATACGCAAAATTCTATAAAGCATTTTTCTTAAAATTCAATGAGATTGTAGAAAAAGCACTTTACCTAATGCGAGTTTATTTTCACTCAAAGCAAAGGCCTATAATTTTTCAAAGTTCGATTCAAAAAATTTAAAAATTTTAATTTATATAATCATTTTTGACTTTTTTATTTTTATATCGTTCCCCGATTGGTTGTTCTTTAATGGCCAAAAACCGTACTCTATCGCGCCTAATACCAATTGTATATCTAGATCTCTATGGTTAGATTAAAAAACAATAATTTGTATGGAAATTCAATTTTTGATGGAAAATAAATATTAAAAAAAATACATGCAAAATTTTTCGCTTGTCTTCCGTTTCCTTAAGCGTTGCCATAAAATTGCCAGATCTGCTATGGTTTATGAAAATTCCAAGCGGAGGAATTCCATTTGCCATATTCCAAACGTTTTTACTGGTTTCAGTCATGCAGACTATGTTCGGCTCAATAATTTGTTGAGAGGGTGTAGTCGAGACCCAAAAACTGATCATCTGAAAATTTTTTAGAAATTTATACATTTAATCCAAATAAAATATTTTCATTCGTTAATTTTATAGCCAAATAATATATGTTTTATCTATATATTTAAGATGAGCTGCTGAGTTTATTCGGATAGAAATTAAAAATTATATTGTATAAAAATTGTAGAAGTCTATTATCTTTTTCTTGACAATGCCATGACCTAAAAGCTTTGGCCCAATGGCCGATGTCAACGCAAGTCGTAATTTCATCTTGTATAATGGGCAAATTCGTATAATAAGTCAACTCTTTTATAATCACAACCGTATAATCTAAAGTAGCATATAGTGAGAAAAATAATTTTTAGAATTGGTGTCCTACCTTTAAAAAAATAAAATTCTTTTACCACTATTTTGGGGATGGATAAAAATTTTTATGTAAAAAATATTTAATTTAGCCATTTTCCAAATTTTATTTTTTAGAGCAGAGTTGCACTAATTCTTTCTTACTTTTCTTCCTATATTATTTGGGGTTATACTGCTTGTGATTATATGAATTGGCCCATAATGCGAGTTGAGATCAGAGGGTTGCGATTTTACCACATAAATGTGGCTTTTGCCATATTTTCGACCTTCTCGCCACATTTTTTCCCCACATTTTTATAACCAATGCCACATTTTTGATCAGACCAGAGATCGTCACCTTCTCTGGTTGAGATTATACGAGCTTTGCTTTACCATAATGGCTTTTTATTTAATCATGTATTTAATTTTCTATTCGACCGTTAAATTTAATTATTTCTCTAAAGTCCAATAGAAAAAAACTTGATGTTTTGTTGCATTTTATTTGAAAATTTTTATAGAAAAATTCAAAAATTGAATTTGAAACCTGCATAATAGGCGATGCATCTGTGCCAACATTCCGCAAAAATCCACCGTTGTTGATATAAATTTGTGAAGCTTCATCATACATTTTTTTAAATGCTTGAACCCGTTCATGACTAATTTTGTCCATTTTTATCTCGTAAAATTTCTAAAATTGATTTAAATAATTATATTCCAATCAAATTTAATTACGAATTGCTTATTAGTCAAGCAATTTTAGAACTAAAAAAGGAGGTTTTTTATGAAATTTGCTAAAATAGATTTCGGCTGGAGAGGAACATTGCAACTTCTTGTTTCTAATAAAATTTTACTCAAGAAAATGTCCCAATAGGCAAAGAATAAAAAAATGTAATCAAAAATAATAAATGCAAAAAAAACATTGTATGCTTTTCCCATCAAATTTGATAAATAAAAAATTTAAATTCAACATTCTAGTTTTTGTTGATGAATAAACGACCAATATATTTATTTTAAGGGGTATGATATTTACGCTCCATTAGCTTGGAATAGGTAGATAAATTATAAAAATAAGCTTTGACCACTTAAAAAATTTTCAACAATGGTTTTACAATAAAAACCTGTGTTAACTCCAAAAAAGCAATGAATTAAAAATCTGCGAGGTTAAAATCTTAAAATGGATGTGAGATCCAAAACAAGTGGCAAATAATCGGAGGAGAAAATGTTATGAAATAAAATAAAATGGAGATGATGATGTTGTTTATCGACTGGCACGAACATTCTCCGTTGTGGAAAAAATTCATTTCTATCCCATTTCTTTTGTGTCAAATTGCAGTAGCAGCAGGTGTGCATTTTGTAGCCTTTTGGTAAATTTGTTATTCATTTTCATTTTAATCCAAGGGTCGTTTTGACCTATTCATTCAACAAAATTTCTCCCATTTTTCTTATTCTCAGTCCATTATATATTAAATAGATTTTGAAAAAATTTATGTCAAGAATAATGAAAACAAAAAAGGAAATTCTAAAAAGATTAAATAGTACAGAAAAGGCTGAAAATAATTAAATAATGCAGTGGAAATAAGAAAAATATTGGTAGAAATTAAAATTTATTAGCGATGATATTTTATTATTTCTTCTAAAATCAATTTAAACTCCATCATAATCAGATGCATTGTTTTTTATTATCCTTCTGTATTTAATCTTGATAATGGAAAATTAAAAAATATTTTCAAATGTAACAAATATTTCTATTTAATCTGTATTTGCTTTAGTTGATTCAATTTTTACATGCAATTAAAAAATTTTATTCAATTGAATGGCTATCAATATTAAAATTGAATAATATTATCTGTTATGAAACAATTAAATATTAAATATTTTATTTTCTCAAAAAAATTATTTTATACTGTATATTTTTAAGGTTGGGGGGACCCACAGAAAAAAGTATATTTAAGGTCGGGGGGACCCACAGAAAAAAGTATATTTAAGGTCGGGGGGACCCACAGAAAAAAGTATATTTAAGGTCGGGGGGACCCACAGAAAAAAGTATATTTAAGGTTGGGGGGACCCACAGAAAAAAGTATATTTAAGGTCGGGGGGACCCACAGAAAAAAGTATATTTAAGGTCGGGGGGACCCACAGAGAAAAGTATATTTAAGGTCGGGGGGACCCACAGAAAAAAGTATATTTAAGGTCGGGGGGACCCACAGAAAAAAGTATATTTAAGGTCGGGGGGACCCACAGAAAAAAGTATATTTAAGGTTGGGGGGACCCACAGAAAAAAGTATATTTAAGGTCGGGGGGACCCACAGAAAAAAGTATATTTAAGGTCGGGGGGACCCACAGAGAAAAGTATATTTAAGGTCGGGGGGACCCACAGAAAAAAGTATATTTAAGGTCGGGGGGACCCACAGAAAAAAGTATATTTAAGGTCGGGGGGACCCACAGAAAAAAGTATATTTAAGGTCGGGGGGGACCCACAGAAAAAAGTATATTTAAGGTTGGGGGGACCCACAGAAAAAAGTATATTTAAGGTCGGGGGGACCCACAGAAAAAAGTATATTTAAGGTTGGGGGGACCCACAGAAAAAAGTATATTTAAGGTCGGGGGACCCACAGAAAAATGGATATTAAAAAGGTATTACGCATTTTGCGAACCGTCTTTTAAATGCACTAATTTTTCCTAGATAAAATTACACTAAATTGCACCTAGATTAAAAATGCACTAATTTTTCCTAGATAAAATTACACTAAATTGCACCTAGATTAAAAATGCACTAATTTTTCCTAGATAAAATTACACTAAATTGCACCTAGATTAAAAATGCACTAATTTTTCCTAGATAAAATTACACTAAATTGCACCTAGATAAAAATGCACTAATTTTTCCTAGATAAAATTACACTAAATTGCACCTAGATTAAAAATGCACTAATTTTTCCTAGATAAAATTACACTAAATTGCACCTAGATTAAAAATGCACTAATTTTTTATAGAATTTTTTTATTCCTTCTCCAGCAACAGTCAACATCAACAGTCATCATTCCCATATCCAATCAATTTTTTTTCATCTAAAATTTCTCCTCTTTGAATTAATCTGCATCTGCATTAAATAATGTTTTTCAACCCGAAAACGCCAATGAAACAGGACAGCAGGACGATAGCACTAAAAATCTCTATAATCGTCAAATTAATTATGAATTATAAAAAATTTTAGCTTTCTATTTCAATCGAACAAATAATTAATTATAAAATGAACTTTGTCTTCAAAAATAATGGGAATAAAATTGAACAACAAAAAACCATTCTAAATAGAGCCAAAAAGAAAATGATCGAATATGAAAAGGCCGGCGGTTCATCGACAGAAATGGGTTAATAAAAAGTTAATTTATTTAAATTAAATTATCTATAATTTAGATTTATATAAAGTTTTGACCGAAGAGGAACAATTGGTTTTGGCTGCAAATATGTCGAAACAAGAAATGGAACAAAAAAAATGTAAATCTCAAGCTTAAAATTACATAAAATTTAATCACTTTTATTAACAGGCGACTCTGATTTGTATTGTGCAACAATGAAGAAGCTCATATTCAGTTTGTTTACCTTTATTTTTACAGAATATTAATTAAAAATTGAGTCATTACTTATGCAACCAGTAATAATTAAAATTGGGTGCACATTTTTTTGCCGAAAGATTAGTTCTTTGTAGAGTCCGGACCCGGCCCGGGTTTTACCTGGGCGCTGGGCCCAGGCCCGGAAACCGGGTCATTTGATATAATCCCGGGAAAAACCGGGCCCGGTCCGAAAAAATTTTGAATAAAAACCTGGGCCCAGCAAATCTGAAAAACCGGACTCTAGTTTTTTGATTATAACTTTTGTTCTTAATCCTAGACCCACAAACAATTTAGTATATTTGTAGAGCAGCTCATCGAGACGCATCGATTGATTTAGAATTTGTCGGGGTTTAAACCAAAACCAAAGAGTTTTAAACCAGAAACCAAAATATGGTTTAGACTGTTTAGTACCTTTAATTGTGGCCAAGCGCGGACTACATATATTTTTCTGAATTAAAAAAAATTATCTAAAAAATTCAAATCTGCAATTTCCAATTTTAATGCCATTTGCCATTATATTAAATTCAGGGACAATTCCATTCTTTGATCAAATGTACATTTCTTATCATTTTGAAACTTTATTGAGGACTTCTTTTCCTGATGGTTCAAAAGGGACAGCAGCAAAGCGTTTGGCCCGAGAACTTGCCTCCCTCCACAATTCATTGCCCATTTCGGCTAATAGCAGCATTTTTGTGCGCGCTTGTGAGGAACGGTTGGATGTGATGAAGGTAAAAAAGTCTATAAAAGTTTTTTAATTTGCATAAATATTAGCTCACATAGTGTCAAGGGAAAGGACGAGGATGATGATGATTGTGAAGAAGAAGATGAAGCTGAGGATAATTTTCTTCATCATCCTCATAATCATCTTCTTCATCATCCTCATAATCATCTTCTTCATCATCATCTTCATCATCATCATCTTCTTCTTCATCATCCTCATAATCATCTTCTTCATCATCATCATCTTCTTCTTCATCATCCTCAATCTTCTTCTTCATCATCCTCATAATCATCTTCTTCATCATCATCTTCATCATCATCATCTTCTTCTTCATCATCCTCATAATCATCTTCTTCATCATCATCATCTTCTTCATCATCTTCTTCATCATCATCCTCATCATCTTTTTCTTCATCGTTGTCATCCATCAACCTCATCTACTTATTATCATCTTCTTCTTCATCATCATCTTCTTTATCATCATTATCATCCTCATAATATTCATCGTCTTCTTTCTTCTTCATCATTATCATCATCGTCATTATCTTCTTCATCATCGTCCTCGTTCGTCATTCCCTTGTAGGGGCTCAACTGCAATAGTACCATCCATAGATTTTATAAATCATTATTGAAAAAAATTTCAAAAATTTTTAACAAAAAATAGGATGCCCCTATTCCATCCCTAAGTATCGAAAATTCGAACGCATTTTCCAAATATCTATTTTTTATAATTTTTTCTCATCCAATTTTAGGTTTTAATCATTGGACCGGCGGAAACGCCCTACGCCAATGGATGCTTCGAATTTGACGTGTTTTTTCCATCTAATTATCCGAATGAACCAATGCGAATAAACTTTGAGACTACCGGCAATAAAACGGTGGGTTTGATGTGATGATGGATCAAAATTGGAGTAAGGATAATAGCAAAAGGAAGGGGAACTGCCCAATTTGTAGCCATTTATAATAACTATCAAGGATTGAACCAATTTTGATGATTTTAGAATCAAATTAAAGAGTAGACTTTTGACTCTTGAATGATATCAATTTTATATAAATTGATTCAAAATTGATGAAGTTATGCTCATAAAATCATTGAAAAGTTTGCTAATCCATAGTTAATGACATTTTTATATATTTTATAAGCACAATTCCATTAATTCTGAACCATATTTAAATAAAATTTTATATAAATAGATAGCCAAGTATCTGCTCTTTAATTGATAACAAAAATCATCAAAATTAATTCAGTCCTTGATGAATTATCATAGATGGCGTCAAGTTGGGCTGTACCTCTTTTTATCACTATTTTTTTTATGAAAATCACTTTTAAAAAAGAAAGAAAATAAAATTTTATAAATTTTGAAGGTTCGTTTCAATCCAAATTTGTATGAAGATGGCAAAGTTTGCTTATCCATTTTGAACACTTGGTCTGGAAGTAAGGCAGAGCGCTGGGACCCATCCAAGTCGTCACTGCTCCAAGTGCTCGTCTCAATTCAAGCATTGGTTTTCGTGGAGGAACCAGTCAGTATTTTTATATTTTTTCAAATTATTTTTTTTTCCTCGCATAAAAATTATAAAATTTTACTTTCTTTTCAATTTTATAATTTTTTTTTAAAATTAATGAAATTAAATTTGAAAAAATTTTACATTAATTCGAATGAATACATATAAATGTGTACTTTAAAGAAGAAAGCCATTTAATAAATTTTTATTTTAATTTTTCAAAAATTTGTAAAACCACTAAGAGGATTCTGAAGGCTTTCCAATTGGCATATCGCTTTCTTGAATTAATTATATTTCTCTTTTAAGCAAGGCCAAAAATATTTAAGCTGTATTATTCTATAAAAATTCTGGATTTTCATATATTATTAAAATTATTGCCCATTTTTCCCCCAATAGAAATTCAGAGGCTACTATTTTTGGGCTATTTTTTAAAAGAATGGGCTTTTATTTTTCGCGAGAAAAAGACATGAAAATAAAATTTATTCGCTAATTTGCAATAAATCCAACCGATTTTAATGGAATAATTGGTAAAAATGTTTTTGAGATTCACAATTAAAACATTTTTTATAGAATTAAAAAAAAAATAATTGAAAAGATGGATTACTATTAGAGAATGGGCTTCTAATAGAAAAAAAATACGGTATGACCAAATTCACTTAATTTATTATTAGTACTACAATGAGCCAGGCTATGAACGGATGCGGAACACACAGAAAGGTGAAAGGCAATCATGCGATTATAATGCCAGAATCCGCCATGAGTGCCTTCGATGGGCAATGCTTCAACAGCTTCAGGTGCTATTATCAGTTTCATTTTTTTTAAATGAAATCATCTTTTTTTTGCTAGAATCCGCCTAAGGCTTTCGCCGATGTAATCGAATGCCATTTTTGGTTGAAAGGGGAAGAAATATGTGCGCAAGTGGACGAATGGATTGAGGATTGTGAACGACTGGTAAAGGCTGGAAAAGTGTACAACTCTGATTTGCGCAAGCTTAAGGTGTCCAAAAATAATAAAATTAATATTTTTTTGAAAAATTTCCAAACCGTAATTTCCAAGAATTTTTTGCCGAAATTTCATATTAAGATTTAAAAAAAATTTAAACCGAAATTTTCATATTTAAATTTTCTTGAAAAATTTTTAGACTACCAAAAATTCTTTGCTAAATTTTTAAACCGAAATTCCACGAATTTTTTGCCGAAATTTAATATTAAGATTTTTTAAAAATTTTAGACTAATTTTCATATTTAGATTATCATGAAAAATTTTTAACTAAAATTTCCAAAAATACTTTGCGAAATTTTTAAACTGAAATTTCCAAGAATTTCTTGCCGAAATTTCATATTAAGATTTTAAAAAAAAAATTAGACCGAAATTTTCATATTTAAATTTTCTTGAAAAATTTTTAGACTAAAATTCCAAAAATTCCTTGTTATATTTTTAAACCGAAATTTCCAAAAATTTTTTTGCTAAATTTTTAAACCGAAAATTTCCAAAAATTCTTTGCTATATTTTTAAACCGAAATTTCCAGAAAATTTCTTGCAAAATTTTTTCATGATAAAATTTTCAGTCTAAATTAGAGTTAATGGTATAAAAAATATTTCAAATGTTTAATTTTGACTCTTTTAATATAATTAATAATTTGGGCATGAAAAATTTTATTTTTCCACAGATGGTATATGAAAAACTCAAGTTGAAATTTTCATCGATGAAATGCCCTTCTGCTCTTCAAGAAATTTTATTGGATAAGAAAGAAGACAAAGATACAAAAATTGATAAAGCAAAAGATGATGAATATGATGACTATACTGATGAGGCCATATGCCATTGTTCGATCCTATAAATAATGCTTTGTATTTAAGAAGATATTGTTGAATTTTTCTTTTCACTTTGAAAGAATATTAAATTTTTATTTTTTATGTGCATTTAAATGAGGAAATAATATCCAGGTTAAATTATTCACACATATTGGTGACTAAAAAATGTATATTGGGATTAAAAAATGCAGAAAAAGCAAAGGAAATAAAACATTACCCACCCGGAAATTAAATTATATTTTACAAAATAAATGGAGTAAATTTAATTTACCCCAAAAATGACTGAATTTACCCAAATTCTTTCCTGTTGAAAAATATCATATTTTTGAAGGCATATAACTTGGCCATAACTAGGTATTAGGGCTCAGGATTAGGTTCAGGGAATGATGGGATTAGGGACTATTTGTTATGGAATCTTAAAAAAGTCTGATTTGGCCAAGTTATATGGCCTCAAAATATAATATTTTTTGACTCGAAAGAATTTCGGCAAATTAATTATTTTTTTCGGCAAATTATAGACTCTAAAAAAATGACATTTTTGCTTTCGATGCCTTTATTCATTCATTTAATAATTTTTGGCATATTTTCATTGTTTCAATAATTGTTTTTGTGTGAATTGTAATTGTAAAAAGGTGTGAAAATATCCAAAATAAATTCGCATTTTGTTCTTCATCATTTTGAATTTTGTCTTCGCTGCGCCTATCGTCGACGAGTGCCATCCTCGAAGAAGACACCACCATCGATGGCACAATATTTCGGGCAAATACCCTTCTCGCCTTGGCCTCCCGGCTGGCCAGGTTGTCCCGGTGCACCGGGTTGACCATCGTTTCCGGGTGGTCCCGGTGGGCCTGGGGGTCCTTTTGGTCCAGGTTGGCCTGGGGCACCGTCGCTGCCGGGTTGACCAGGTTGGCCTGGGGGTCCGGGTGGGCCAGCATCTCCTTTAAAATTTATGTGAAAATTATTCCATTAAGCAATAATTTAAATGAAAAAAATCACTGAAATTGCCGAAAGGATTAACGGTTCAATGGTTTATCTTAGACCAATAATATTATATCCCAATAGAAAATTGCGTCAAATGCATAATTTAATTATTGTTTGATTTAGATTTAGTCAATTCTAGCTCAGATTAAACAAAAACCCTAATCGGTTTAACCCGTCTTATACTCTACAATTCTGACCAAACTATCACAAATTAAATACCATTCAATGCGCCTAGGGGAACTCTATTCTATCTAATGGTATATGATTTGGGTATATAGGATAAAATTTAAACCATTATAATTTTGTTTTTATATATTATTTTTCGTGGTCAAATTTTAAATTAATTTGATTTTGAATTTTCAATTAATTTTAAATCTTTTTTTATCCCCCAAGGCAAGGATATATATAGCAAATTAAACTATTTATAAAAATTAGGAAAATTATCTAAATTTAAACCTAACTAAAAATGCTTAATTTTCCCTTTGGCAACTAAAATTGTAATATAGTAAAACATACCGGGCTCTCCGGGTGGGCCAGGCACGACTGGTTGTGATTGTGCTGGGGCACCGGGCTCTCCAGGTGCTCCTGGTTGTCCGGGTGGGCCTGGTGGTCCTGGGGGTCCTTTTGGTCCAGGTTCACCGGGTGGCGCATCTTGGCCAGGTTGTCCTGGTTGACCGGGTTGGCCGGCATCGCCTGGTGGTCCGGCTGGGCCTGGAGGTCCGGGTGGTCCAGCTGGGCATGGTTTGCATGGAGGCTTAAGAAATTGAATTAATTAAATAGTAAATTAGATATGTTGAAATAAATATTAGAAATTAATAAATTCCGGAATTTAACAAATGCTGGACTGGTAAATTTTGAATATCTCTGCTTCTGGAGAATTGGCTTATTCGACTCTACTTGGTCGATTTAGTCTATTTATTTCAATTTCAAACTGATATGAGTTTGTTTTTAAAAGCTGAACCGTTGTTTAAACCCAAACGGTTTCGGTTTAAAAGCTTTTGCCTACGCCTTAATACCGGTTTGAAATTGAAATTTCATAGACTAAATTCCGAGTCGAATTAGATAAATTCTCGAGTCTATACGAAATTAGATCGAGTATTCCAGAATTTAGTACTAATTTCTAATATTTTCTGTAATTAACAACATACCGGTGTGACTGGTTCGCATGGTTGGGTTGGGGGTCTTCCGGGGTTTCCTGGCATTCCGGGGGCACCAGGCTTTCCTGGTCGTCCAGGACGTCCGGGGGTTCCGGCTGGACCAGGTGGGCCGGGCAAGCAGCAAGATTCGCAGCCTCCTCTACCACCGGCAGCCTTAAAATGGTACAATTGGTCATTTTATAGTGTCCAATTTTGGGTTTTTACTTGGCCTCCACCAACGCCAGCACTGGATGGACCGCCGGAATATCCGCCGCCACCACCTCCAGTGCTTCCACCAGTGCTACCGCCAGCATAGCCGGCTTGACGAGCGGTACGGTTGCCGCCTGGCACTGGCACACTGCGCAGTTGGTTCACCTCGGACCAAATGTCCTTGGCCGAGCCCTGTGAAAATATAATTATTATGCAAATTGTCCAATTTAGTTTAATTTGTTATGCATTTGCTTATTAGTCACCCTAAAATCCTTACAAATATCATAATTAAAGCAGTCATATTTATTCTGGTTATTTGAAGGGAATTTAATAAAAATTTTAGGTACTTGTTGGTTATCTAACTCAGATTTGGAATATTTTTAAAATATTGCCCAGCTTTCTCTATAAAGTAATGGGGCGGCTGGCTGAAAATTAAGTTAACTTAAAATTTAACAACTAACATTCTCTCATCAGAATCAGTAACATCTTGAAGACCCTTGAGGAAGGGCCATCACAAATAATATATAATTATTCCTTGGAGGCTGAACAAAATCCCTCGGTAAATTAATCGTATTTATTTATAAGTTTCTTAAATTTTTGACATATTTTTAAGTATTTAGCATGTTGTAAGTCTAGTCATAAATCTCTCTGCTTAACCAGTTTCTAAATTTTCTAACTAAATTTAAAATGTTGTCTGTGCCTATAAATTAATATAAAAATTAATTAAAAATTTACAAATTCTTCTCATTTGCCAAATTTTTGATATTTTTTCCTAATTATTTTGTCTAATGAAAACATTTCTATATCAAGAGGACAAAATTAAAAATTCATTTAATTCATAAAATATTCCAAAAATATTCTTACCTTGCAATAGCTGATCTCATTCTGCATACTCCGGCGCACATGATGCACATAATTGTAGACCATGGGCAATGTGACGCAAACCGAAAGGACGGCCACAACCGAAAAGCATACTGCCGAATAGGCCACAAAGCGGTAGGCCTTGATGCGGTTCTCCAAATCTATCATATTTTGCTACCTTCTGAAAATGTAATAAAAATTAAAAATTAATGGATTTAGGCCCAAAAATGGCAAAAAAGCATTTTTCACTAAATTATGTGAAATTTCCAAGTCAATTCAAAAATATGAGATTTCAGACTATTCCAGACTATTCCATAAATAATGAAAATGATTGGAAGGAAAGCTAAAGAAGAAAGAATGGAGTCTAATTTCCCATTTTTGGTTAAGAAATTGCATAAAAAAAGATATTTTTATAGAAATAATGCTAATTTTTCCAAGACAATTCATTCGAAAAAATTATTTCAGAATGTTTCATAAATAAGGGAATGATTAGAAGAAGAAAGAATGGTGCCTATTTTCGGTCGGAAAATTGGATGGTGATGATTATAATGGGGCGAATAGAAAAGAAAAATTCTCCTCCAAGAAGCCAGCTTTGATGATCGGCGCAAATGGAGAGGAAAATGTTCGCCGCCAAGGAAGAAAATGAGCTGATGGGCAAGTGAAAGGACCCAATTATATAAGCAAGAAAATGTCCGGAGGGAGGGGTGTAGGGGGCGGTGCGCAAAAAAAAGCAAAACGAGGAGCCGACACGCAGTGAAGTCAAATTCGGAGAAGAAGAAGCCATCGGGGAAAAGCATTTGGGGGAATGTTGTTGGGGAGGAGGACTCGCCGCCAAATAATGCATGAGCGGGTTCTGCTGTTGCTGGATGCACGAATTGGGTGAATTTTTTGTTTCCCATCTTTTTAGGGTTGAAGGCGGGGTTCGTTTTTGATTTGGACTGAAACAAATACTAGAAGAGAAGTTAATATTTTATTTAATGAGCAATTTAATGTGGGAGAATGTTGGTAAAATGCCTGAGGGAAAATGTTAACCGTAGGCTTTCCCATCATTTTAAGGTTGAATGTGGAAGTTTTCATTGAAAATAAATGATATTTAAACTAAGTAGCTAGCGCTTTTGAATCAAAAAAGTAGTTTAAGATATTTTATCCAAACAGATTTTTGGCTATTCATGTTGATTTTCGGCCAGTTTCAAGAAATAAACCAAAATCAACTAATAAATTTTCGGATTTAGCATGTTTTAAAAATCCTTAAAACTGGTTTCAAAATAAATTTGTAAACGATAAACTAATTGAAATGTTTAAACTTTAAACGCCTTTTCGATGAAATATACAAACACTTATAAAACTTCGCAAGATTTCTTGTCTTGAATATTTTAAAAAACCCATGAGTTAATATTTAATGAATTATGTCTGAGAATGTTCGTAAAATGCCTGAGGGAAAATTGTAAAACAGCAAAACAAAACCTATGGCGAAACAATTTTTTGTCGGTGAAACGGTTAAAACAAGAAGCCTAGACTCTGTCAGTTACATCCCGATAAATGATTGAGGACATTTTCGCGGGCCAATATTATGTCCCAATCCCAACTGGCTATATTGCTTTTTGGGAGGCAATTTTTGCGAAACGGGGTAAATAATACATTAATCATTAAGCATAAAAACAAGCCCGAGGCAAACTAGCCCAGAACTCGTTTGGGTTTCAGAGTAACTTTTTTATCTAATGATGATAATGAATATTGTAAAATTGGCCATTTTCATTAAAAATATTTGTATTTATTATTTGTGGATTATTAGCCTAAATTCGTCAGAATAATTTCTTCTAGCTAGAAAGAATTTTAAAAAACAAATGGATTGAATTTGGTTTTGATCATCGTTTTAATTTGTGTTAAAAAGTACAATTAAAAGATAAAATATTTTTGAATTAATTATTTTCGGGAATTTAAAAAATCTCTTTGAATATTGATTTGGTCAAAAAATAAATTTATTTAAAATATATCATCGATTTAGAAATTGAAATAATTTAATTTACTTTTTAAACTTTTAAAATTCGATGGCCAAATTTTATAATTTTTTTTTTAAAAATAGTCCAATTAATTTTTACCTCAACCATTCCATTGGAAATTGAAGTCATACTAATTTTATAAATATTTATATTCATCAAAAATTCCTATTTTCTTTACAAGCGAAATTAATTTAAAATATTTTCTCAATTCACATATAATTAAATTGTCAATTTTAATTAATTAACAATTTATTCTCCCTTTACACAATACTAAATTGGTCAATTTACCGTTTAAATTAACTGGTACAGTCGCCCAAGAAGAAACAACTGAAATTTTTGTGTAGGACCCAATACGTAGTACCCATCTTCCCTCATTAACGATTAAACAATGACTAAAGGCAAAATACGCATAAATTTCAATTAATCTATTATTTACCTTAATAATTCCATTAAAAATTGAAGATAATTTTCAAAACAATTTATTTTTATTCATCAAATTCTGCATTTTTTGTATATAGCGAAATTAATTTATAAAATCTAACTTAAATTCACCATTTAATTAAATTAGCTATTTTCATACATTAATTATTTAATCTTCCAAAAAGAAACAACGGAAATTTAGTTAAAGAAGAAAGAACCCAATAGGCCATCTTCTCATTATAAACAATGCCTAAAGGCAAAAGACGCGTAAAATAGCTAAAAATGGACGCACTTTACTTCGGACGTCGGACCTTCCTCCCATTTTGGAAGAAAAACGATGGGAGAAGTAGGGAAGGAAGTAAAGCACTGAGAATTCAGGTTTTCTGGGCACATTCATCAGCGGAGCAAAGTTCCTTTTTCCCCGTTAATTTAATGGACGAGTTTTGCTTCCAGCTATGTTTAACTTTGTTGAGGAGGTATGGGGCACTCTATCTTGCGATCGGCAAGCGGTGATAAAACAAAGGAAAGGCAGAAGGCAGGATTACTTCTACGAAAAAGGGAAGAAAGAGAACCAAATTAAATAAAAATTGCTGAGAAAATGAAAATTTAATAGATGGAGAGAATTCATGAAAAATGTCGATTTTTGTTATAAATCATTAGAATAATTTTTGCATTTGATTTGGCTATTTTGAAAAATAAAATTTGAATTCATCAGAATTCTGAGAACAGCAGTTCCTTTTCCCCGTAACTTAATTTAATGGACGAGTTTTGCCTCAAGTTATGTTTAACTTTTGTTGAGGGGGAATTGAGCGCCCAATGCGATCGGCAAGCGGTGATAAAACAAAGGGAAAGGTAGGGCTTCAAAGAAAAGGAGAAGCCGAAGAAAAAAATTAAATGAAAATTGCTGAGAACGAGTAGCTTTTGGGGCACCCTAGTATATTGCAATGTGGAATTGAAATATTTCAAATAAAATGGAAAAAATATATAATTTTCACGTTTATGCCGGGAACGGGAATAAAAATTCAAATAAAATCAATTATGTGATCTCTTGCTCTGAATTCCCGATTTTTGTAAATTCCCAATGATCACAGTTCCTCTTTTTGAAATTTCAATCATGTAAATGCAATCACAATTAATGCAGCAAATGTGGCCATTATCGACAGAAAAATCAGCCGCATTTCTATGTCCTCCAGCCTCCGGCAATTTTCCGTGGAATTTTGGGTTGTACATCTCCTTCTCATTCATTTGCGGATGAACACTTCCATGATCGCTAGTTGTGTGCAATTTATCACTTAAGATTTAAAAAAAATTGAAATTTATTTTACTTCATCAAATTTGAGCTAAACATAATTTACTTTATCAGATTTTTAATTTCAAATATTCATAAATCGAGTTGATTGTGAACAATTATATATAACTTTTTTAGGGGACGACATTCTTTACACCATTGAAAACCTTTTCTTTAAATGCCCTTTAAAATTTATGAAATCCAACTTCAAAACTGTAACATATTTTCGAATGCAATGAACAGAAATTTTTTTGACTTTTAGAGCTTCCTTCACGGATTATTATTTCTTGTTTAGCTATGACCAAAAGGAATCAACGTATGGAATCAAATAAGTGCCTTAAGAAAATGTTAGATTCCAATTTGACCGAAATATCAAAATTTGGCTGTAAAACAATTGGGGACGGGACGAGGATGGAAAGGTCTAGCGTCAAAGGATGTAAAGCTGCTTGGACAAATTATATGCCATTTTATTAGGCATAAATTTAGTTACAAAATGATAAAAAAAGCATTGGCTAAATTTGAATTCATAGAGTTATGGCCAAAAAACAGCCAGAAAAACAATTTTTTAATTAAACCAACGATTTTGGCCATAACTCGGTGAATATTCAACGTTGGTCAATGCTTTTGATATAATTTTGTAGCTAATTTTATACCGAATAAAATGGCATATAAACTGCGGCTCTAGGATCCTTGATCTTTTCCGTCCACAATTTTCGCGTTCCCAAGTGTCGTAACACTCAAAATTTTATGAAGTTTTTTTAATATTGATTCTAAATATCTGATAAAAAAATACCTGGCTTCCTCCAATTCTACTTCTTTAATTCCAGTCACAAATTTTCGATAGGATATTCGCTGATTTTCTGGCGGCTTCATCAAAACTGTTTGAATTGGTGTTGGATTTTGCACACGTCTACCATCGCGATAAGGTTTTATTTTCTTACCTATAAAGTTAATTTAATATCAAATATAAAACATAAAAATTTAGTATAATGAATTTAATTAGAGAAATAAAATTTGAATAATGTTTATTTTGCAAAAGAAATGATCGAAATTAAAAAGTTTAAAATCAATTTGATTTTGGTTCAAACTCGGTTTAATTGTCGAATCTATGCAAATTTTTACCAAAAGAAGGGGTTTTTGTTGAAATCTATCAATTTGATATAAATAAATATAAAGTTTGGGTGTTTCCTTTTATAACAAAAAAAATTAGGGCGAAATAACAAATAAATTTAAAAAAAGTTTGGCTTTAATCAACACTCACCACCACATCCATGTGCATTCCAAAAAGAAAAATTTGCAAAAATTAGCAAAATGAGGAACAGAGTGAATCCTTTCATTTATAGCAAATAATACTAAAAAAATATAGAAATAAATTAATTTGCAATATTGTTTATCTTCTGTATGAAAAAAAATCAAATATTTCGTAGAAAAAAAATCAAATTTTATCATAAATTTGCTTATTGTTTGATTAAATGAAATCAAATTAACATTCAAATTAAGCTCCATTGATTTGCGAAGATAAAAAGAAGGATATTGGAAATTTAATTGAAATTTGAAATGAATATATTCTCACTGGACAAAAGTGGCGGCTAAATTCGGATATTTATGCTGGAATATTCTTTCCCTTCATTCTGGATATTTGCTGACGTAATCCTTACTTAAAAATAATAGAAATTTGGTCTGGCCCATTGGCCTCTCCCCTATTATCGGCCCATTTCCCTCTGATTTTTAGTCAGCTAATTCCCTTCTGTCTGATTTTTATTTGGCCAATTTCCCTATGTCTGTTTTGGCCCATTCCCTCATTCACTCCATTCAAATATTCTAATAATATTTCTTAAAGCTATGGAATTTTAAATTGATCCTATATTTGGCTCAAAGATCAAGCGTAGCTAAAATCGGTGTGGCGCATTTTGCGGCCACGAAATTTGCGGTCCCGATTTATGCGGCCACGAAATTTGCGGTCCCGAAGTGGCACTTCCACTCCAATCCCCAATTCACTTAACTTAACAGAGGATCCATACTTTTGCCCCAATAATTTATTGTAAATATTTCACCAATATCTAAAATCATATCCTTATTATTTTTTTTCTATTTTATTTTGATTTAAATGACTATAATTAAATTAAATTAGCTCAGAAATTATAATTTTCTCTATAATCGTTCGAATTTTGTGAAGTAGCAAGTAAACTAAAATATTACCGTAAAATGAATGCATATTGTTGATTTAATAATTAAATAAATTTATAGGAAAAAATTTAACTTGTGTAAAAATGATTTTTCTCTTTTAAATTTATTTTATTTTGTATTCGTCTAAAAAGTTGAACAATAAAATTGAATAAATTAAATTTATTACTTATATAATTAAAAATTAAAATGCGGAATGTCCCAGAAAAAATCTGTGGCAGTAAAGAATGTTGAACAGGTAATCTTTTTATTACTGATTGATAAAGTAGTAATGGATGGGTGCTAATGAGGAAGTTGGAGGAATTAATTGATGGAATGGAAAATGGGTCCTCAATCTGGCAAATTCCATAAATATAGAAAAATTATAATTATTTATTTTGGAGTTGGTAATGGGAATATTAAATTAAATAATTTTCAATGAAATGAAAAGCAATTGGTTGGAAATGAATGGAAATATTTGGAAATAAATTGGAGAAAATAATTAATAAAAATTTTTGACAATTTTCGGTATTTTCCTTCGTTGAAATTCCATTTTGTAAACTTAGGAAATAAAGGGATTAAAATAGTCAGTTGCATAAACCACCATTTATTTTTCTTGTGTCATAATCAAAAATGCAGCAAAATTTCATTATCCATTGTTAATAATTGAGAGAGAATATTTCCTCTGGCATATTTTAACTCTGAAATTTAATCGCCGTCTCTTATCGATGATTCTTAAACTATGTTTACAGCAGAAATGAATCCGATGCGTAAGAGTCAAAAAGAGTAGGATTTGATTTGGGGGTACGTTCAAAAATTTTTACTTGACCAAAAGATTATAATTTTTACAATAGAAAATAGAGGACATTTTTCTTTATTATATAGGATAATTTTATAATTTTCTGATGTCTGGAAAAAATTCTATAAGACCGATTCCGATTCTGACGCCGACTCCGACGATTCAAATAGCATTTTTTCATATTGTCAGGAAATTTTCAAATTTATCTTGCCCGGTGCAGTAAAATGTAAAATCTGCTCCTTTTGTTATAAAAATTATTATTTTTAATCAACTAGAAAAAATTTTTAGATACTAGCTCTCCAAAAAGGAGTAATGGAAAAGAGAAAAACTGCTACATACATAACTATTTGCGATGTTTTTCCTTTAAAAATATTTGGCTGCAAAATTTATTGAGGAATTTATGATTATGATGTATTTCTTTTGTGGATTTGCGCAAAAAAAATTCAAATTTTTCCCGAAATAAATTTTATGCTAATAAGATGAAAAATAAATAATGAAGAATAAATCATCAACACATATCCGAAATGGGATTTAAGAATATGAAATTAAAATGATAGACACAAAGACATTTTGTGGAATGGAATTAAATTAAAATGGATAGATTATGTTCCCATTTACTTTTGGGCTTATGAATACCAAAAATAAATGTTAAAAAAAATGAAAACAATATAAAAATTCCAAAAAAGTATCCAATAATATCCAACTTTCGACATAATTGTATTTCCAAATTTCCATTTGCTTTTCAATATATTCAATTTCCAGTCAATTCATCAATTGCATTTGCAATTTTTACCAGAGCAGCATCCACTTTTGCAACTGTATTGGCATCCACAATCTGTGCATTTGGGTGTTCCAGCGCCCGGATCTCTTTCAGCGCAGCATGTTTTCGGCCCGTTTTTTCCCGCATCATTGTTAGAATTGCTAGCCTTTTGCATATTTTTACTCGTATTTTTACGTGTTCGAGGAATAGATTTTCGTCTTTGTTTGGTTATTTTTCCTTTTCCTTTATTCACTCCCAATCCCAATGATGGCTTTGGCTTTGTATTTTGATCTTCTTGATTTCCACTTCCCTCCAAACTTTTCGCACTCTCTTTTCTTTCCGCGCCTTTTCCGATAGGACTCGATTCAACAGCGATGATGGAGAAGAAGAAAATAACCGTCATAAATAAAATAAATGACATTTGAATTTTCGTCATTGTTATTGGGGAATTGGCAAAATTTATTTTTTTTCTAAAAATAGATAATGCTGAAATTTTTTTATTAAAAATATTAATTTGAAATATTGTTTAACTTCTATAATTATATTTTAGATTATAATTTATTTAGGTTGAATAATATTAAAAATTAATTTAATGCCGACGAAGATAAAAAAGGACAGGGATATTAGATATTTTAATTGAAATTGAAATAATTATTCTCATTAAACTGGACAAAATTGGTGGTTGGAGTTGGATATTTATATCCTCATTTGATGCTTTTCAATTTTTCCAATTCATGCGCAATTCACATACAATCAAATGCCCCATTCTCGTAGATTGGCTCCGAGCTATCTTAAAGATCAGGAGTAACCGTGTAGTTCTAAGATCAGAAGTAACCGTGTAGTTCAAAGATCAGAAGTAACCGTGTAGTTCAGAGATCAGTAGTAAGCGATCCGACATTTGCAGCAGGGTTGCCTATCCGTATCCGAAATCCGATATCCGAAATCCGATATCCGGGGTTTTTTCGTATCCGAAATCCGATATCCGTATCCGAAAATTTTGTCTTATCCGATTCGATATCCGAAATTTTTGGCACTTTTAACAACAATTTTTGGCCTAAATTTTCCCCTGGCGTGGCCATTTTAGGCTTAAATTTGGGCCATTTTTGGCTTAAATTTTCCTCTAGCATAGCCATTTTCGAACTAAATTTCCCCTGGTGGGGCCATTTTTGGGCTAAAATTTTTCGTTTCTCATCAATTTTGGATTTATTTTTACCCTTATAAGGCCATTTTTGGCTGAATCTTTCTCTTACAGAACCATTTTTTTCTAAAATTTACGCCTGCGGTGCAAAAAAATGAAATTGCAGAAATTTTATTGCTAAAGATTTTGAAAAGTTGCTATTCGTTTAATCTCCTGTTCACAAGTTTTGAATATTAACTTTTTATTTAATTTTACCCAATTTTGAATATCATTTTATTATTTTGCACAATAAAAATTTTTGGATTTAAAATATGATGCAAATTTTTTTCACTTTATTCGAATTTTATCCGAAATCCGATATCCGAAATCCGATATCCGGAGTTTTTTCGTATCCGAAATCCTATATCCATATCCGAAAATTTTGGCATATCCGATCCGATATCCGTATCCGACTTTTTCGCGTATCCGCGGCAACCCTGATTTGCAGACGAAACCATCTGGTGCAGTTGGTGGCATAGCTGCTGTGGCCTTTTTTTATGGCATATTATTAGGCATAAAATTAAATTATATCAAATACTAGAGTCCGGTTTTTCAGATTTTCCGGGCCCGGATACTCGGATTTTTATTCAAAATTTTTCCGAGCCGGGCCCGGGTAAACTCGGGAACCCAAGAAAACCCGGGATTGTTCAAAATGAGCCGGGTTCCAGGCCTAGGCCCGGGTAAAACCCGGACCGGACCCGGCCCGGGTCCGAACTCTATCAAATACATTGGCCAATATTGAATATTCACCGAGTTATGGCCAAAAAAACTTTTGTTTAATTAAAATTTTGTTTTTGTCCGTTTTTGGCCATAACTCGGTGAATATTCAACATTGGCCAAAGCTAATTTTATCCTTAATATACACCATAAACAATGCCACAGCAGTTTTGCCATTATCTGCACCAGACCGTTTCGTCTGCAAATGTCGGTAAGCCCAATTTCTATTAAAAAGTGATTGAAAAATTTAAAAAAAGGGATGTGATCTTCCACTTCATCATTTTCATAATCCGCTCCCATTTCAAATTCCTCTACTGATTTTGCCGTAATTATAATGCTCAATTTCCAGAGGCCTCTTCCTTTCAATTGGACTAAAATTTATGTAAACATTTTTATGGTTGGCCAAAATCATAACTTTTAATTTTCATTTCACAATTGATCATTTAACTTGTAAAATTGAATTTTAATTTAAAATTTATTTTATTTTTGTATTATCTAAAAAATCGAACAAATAAAATTGAAAAAAAAATTAAAATGCTAACAATGTATTTCCTCTTTTTATCATTCTCCTCCAAATTCAAAAAGAAACCATCCAAATTGTTGTGGTCGATTTTCGTTCAAATTCATTCTTCTTCCAATTGACTAATTCTGCTACTTCTGTTTCATTTCCTTTATTGTGCCGAACAAGAAAATAATCGCCATAACTTTTGTACTTCAACTCGAGTATTTCTCCCGTCACTTCATTCTCAATTTTGAAATCCAACATTTTAAAATAATCTTCGTCTTCATTCTTCAATTTTTTTGCATCACCAGGTTCATCCTTCTCCTCTTCTTCATCTTCATAACTTTTTACTTCATCCTCCATTTCATCAACTTGTTCATCTTCCTCTTCCTGTTCATCCTTTTTCTCCTCATCCTCATTCATTCCTTCATCTTCTTCGTTTTCAACTTCATCATCCTTTTCTTCATCCTCCATTTCATCAACTTGTTCATCTTCCTCTTCCTGTTCATCCTTTTTCTCCTCATCCTCATTCATTCCTTCATCTTCTTCGTTTTCAACTTCATCATCCTTTTCTTCATCCTCCATTTCATCAACTTGTTCATCTTCCTCTTCCTGTTCATCCTTTTTCTCCTCATCCTCATTCATTCCTTCATCTTCTTCGTTTTCAACTTCATCATCATTTTCTTCATCCTCCATTTCCCGTTCAGCTTTCTTCTCCTCATCTTCGTCATCATTTCTTCCTATATCACCCATTTTATCATCCTCTTCTTCATCCTCTATTTCGTCATTTTCATCCGCCTCTTCCATTTTACCTTTCTTCTCGTTATCATCATCTTCATTCGTCACTTCATCTCCCTTTTCTTTCACGTCATCCACCATTTCAGAATCCTCTTCTTCATCCACCATTTCATCATTCTCTTTCTCTTCTTTGTCTTCATCACTTAAACTCTCTATCGATTCATACATCTCTTCCATTTTAAAGAATTTTAATCGAATGACGAAATTGGATGATTTCTTCGCTTTTGAAAATTCCTTAAAAATGATTTGGAAATTATCAAAAAGTTTTATTATTATTAAAAGAGTAAAATTAGAACTAGCTTTATGTCATACATGTGCTAGGGTACCCCCCCCCCGGGTAGTAAGTATTTGAAAATTTTAAAAAAGTGGGTTGAATGGGGCCGGGGAATTGAAAAAGTTTATTAGTATTTTTACTCATTACTACCCATTTTTTCTACTTTTTTCCTCCTAAAAATTGGAAAAAATTAGGGTTGGACAGAGTCGGTTAATGAATCGAACCGAAACCGAAAACCGGGTTTTTTGGTCCCAAAACCGAGGTTCAAAAATCGGGAAAACCGAAAACCGAGGGTCTAAACCGATCGGTTTTTGAATTTTGTCCGGAGGGTCAATTTTTGGTTAAAATTTTGCATTGAGGCCAATTTTTGTTAAAATTTTTCCTTAACGGGACATTTTTGGCTTAGAAAACTTTTGGCAAAAATTTTCCCTACCGGGCAATTATTGGCTAATAAGTTTTCTCACTTTCAGTCTATTTTTTTGTTTAAAAGTTCCCCTGCTGACGGGGCCATTATGGTTTAAATTTCATTACTATTGGGTCATTGTGGCTATGTGCAAGACAATATTTGACTAAATTTCCCCCTGTGTGGGGCTTTTTTACTAAAATTTTTTATCTTTGATGGGCATTTTTTGTTAAAATTCTTCCATATTTGGCCTTTTTTATTCTATTTTTTCCCTGCGGGGCAATTTTGGACAATTTTTTCCTTTGAGGCCATTTTTATTTACGCGGACCCAGAAAAAAAAAACATAGAAATTTATGAAAAAAATATTGAAAACGATATTTCGATATTTTATGAAAATTAAAATTTTAAAAATTTGTATTGCCTTTTTTTAAAAACCCCTCAAAACCGAAACCGAGAATTTTTTCAAACCGAAACCGACATTGGAAATCCGGGAAAACCGATAACCTCGGTTTAAAACCGACTCTGTCCAACACTAGTAAAAATCCTAAATTTTTCTTCTATTTTTTAACGGTATTTTCTCCTATTATTTGATAAAAAATGTAAAATTATTAAGGTTTTTTACCATAGAATGTCAAAATTTTCTCCGAAACTACCCATATTTTACAAAATATGGTACCTTGTTTTCGGTGGATATAAAAAATTATTTTTTTCGACCATGTTTTATTAAGTGAGTAGTACCCGACCAAAGTGTCCCCCATCCCAAGCGCATGTATGTCTTGTGTGTTAATCCAATCTCAGAATGATCAATCAAAAATTTTTTATCACTAACCTTCTTTATCCGTCTAATTATTGTATGATAAGTATAACATTCGAAATAGTAGAAATCAATTTGGAGCATTTTCGATTTGCCATCTTCCCTGGGTTCGCTCATCAGCCATTTCAGAATCAAATCCAGATCTTCTTCTCTCCAGCCACGGTGTATATCCAATTTTAGATAAATTGATCGGAGGCCGGAAATAAAGTTGGGAAAAAGTTGGTTAAATTGGTCCAAAACATAGAAATCGTGCCTATAAAAGAATTTCAATTTTTCTGTTTTTGGAGCCAACAGTGCCATCAAATCGTCGACTGGATGATTTTTCGGTTTGTACCAATGTAATGGGAAACATTGTATTTCAATTTCCTCATTGAGCAATGGCAGAATTGACTGCAAAAATTGCACAACTTGATTGTCTACAAAACTATAGTGAAAGATGTTCAAATTATTCATAATTTTTGATGTAAAATATTACTGGAAATAAATGTTCTCAAATCCGATGATATATTCGGGTGGATTTATGTCAGCAATTGGAATCAAAATTTTGCGGTCCTTTCTCAAAAATTTTTTCCTATTGCCTGCATCATCCTTTTCACGGTAAAAATCCAATCTCCAAATAGTGTGCGGTTTCACTTTATGTCCATGTAATTTTGGCCAACAATCACGATTGATTGTATATGAGGAAATGCTCAATGAGGACTGGGCCATTTCCGTTCGTTTGATCCAATCCATAACATCCGGCAACCAACCACCGAATTTTAGGCTTTAAATAAAAAGCTAATTTGATGAGGATTTTTAAAACCTTTTCTTTGAATTCTGCTCCTTATTTTCATGATCATCAGATGCATTTATTCCCATCGTAGACGGTGACTAAATTGAATGAATTAAAAAGTTTAAAAATTATTTGACAATTTTTTTCATTTATACCTTTTCCAGTTCAGTATTTTCATTTGAAGTTCCAAAAATTTCTTTGGCACTATTTTCTTTTGTTCCGATTTTTTTCTCGCAAGTATTCATTACAATTTTTAAAATTAGCTAAGGCTTAATTGAAATTAAAATTTTATATTTTTATTATTTCATTTGGAATAACAAAATTTTTTGATATTTTTTTAAGTATTTTATTCGTTTTTTTTTGAATATAGCAGTGAAAAAAAATTAAAAAAAAAGTGCATTCTTCAATTTTGTAAGATATACAATTTAGCCTATTTTTGAATGGGGCATGGATTGAATTGAAAATGATGGAATCCTAAGCTGAGAGCATTGAACATTTCAAGTAGAATTGAATGGTGAATTGGAGCAAAATAATACCCAGCATGCAATTTTCCCATTCATTTTAAATATTTTAAAAATGAAAAAGATTCAAATATGTGCAATTAAGAATTAAAAATTTTGCTGAAAAATTTAGGAAAAATTGCCATTGAGAAATAATTTAATGATAGCATATACTTGTGATGGGAAGGAAGGGTAATTTTGTCATTTTTTTTTTGTTAGCGATTCCTAAAATAATTTTTGGATCACATTAATTTAATTCCTCCCTTTCCTTCTTTTTTAACGACAATTTTATCCTTTTTAATTTAAAATTGTTGAATTTAAAATAAAATTTTTAAAATATTTATAATTTTCATTTCATATCATTCAAATATATCACAATCCAATTAGGGAATTGTTTTCAGTCATTATCATTCATTAGTCACGGTGTCTGACACAATGATTTTATCTGAGGAACATTTCGATGGATATTTTGCCAAAGATTGCGCCGGCAACAGATTGCTCAAAGCTTCACGATATGCTTTGCTGTGATTGAAAATAAATATTTATTTTTTTGCTACCCGTTAAAAATCTTTTTTCAAGGATAATCCGGAGTAACCCAGTAAAAGTATTTATAAGGATAACTCGGATCCGGAGTAAGTCGGTAAAGTTGGGTGAAAGCAAAACCGAAAAACTGGTAGGTTTTCCCTCTCGATTTCGGTTATTGGGCCAAAAATAATCTCAATTCGGTTAACCGAATTAGGACAATCCGACATCAAACAAGGCAATAAAAAAAATAACCCGCCTCTAATTACTATATTAAAACTTGCCTTGTCGCATAAAGAATTGGGGCATTCAGGCATGAGCCAATCAATGAGAGGGTGGAAATGTAGGCAGAAATATAGGTCTTTTGGATGTTGCCAAAATCGAAAAACAGGTAAAATAATTTGTTCAAGACAGTTCCGGGCACCCAAAAGACAATTTCCACCAACATTATCAACATTACCGCCTTGTAAATGTCTTTTTGGTCGCTTTGGAGTGCTGTAATTTATATTTGTTTATTTTGAAATTTGAGTGAATTTTGTAAAGTAAAGTTGGCCTAAACCAATATAAGATCAAATTTCCTATCATTTTTCATGATTTTTATGAGTCAATCTGACTGATGAGAATACAACAGTGTCCAGAATTTCTCATCAGATTTTTTCTCAATTATTGCCGAATTTCTTGAATTTATCTGATTTTTGATAAAATATTTTATATTTTTCCTTGTACAGTATTTTTTCACTGTGAGGTCATCATTTTGGCTATCCCCTATGGTCTATTTATGCCTAAAATAACTCAAACAGATTTTTTGGAGGATAAATTATGATAATTTATGAATATACCCATTTTAATTCATTATCTCTGATTTTTGATTATTACATCTGAATTTTTTTATTCCATTTGTCTAAATTTGAAAAATTTTTATCAGAGCCCTGCTTTTTAAAATTGGAAGTCATTTAATTTAGCAACCAAAACATTGAATTTGGCAACATCTTTTCGTGTCGAAAAATATTATATTTTTGAGGCCATATAATTTGGCCAAATCAGACTTCTTTAAGATTCCCTAACCCCTAGCCCTTAGCCCCTAATCCCATGCCTGCCCTGAACCCTAACTCTTGTCCTAAATCCCTAGTTAGGGCCAAGTTATATGGCCTCAAAAATATAATATTTTTAGACACGAAAGATTATTGTCAAATTTTTTTTATTGCCAAATTAATATTATCTCATTATAAATATCAATATTCAATACCAGCTATAGGTTCATATTTGAAAAAAAATCCAAAAAACATACAATCAAGATTTTTGGCCTTCAACAAAATGAAAATGCTCGCATAAATGATAATCATTGCCGAACGGCAAATCAACGTCCGTACAGAGGTAATTGAATACTCTAAGCCTGGTCGGGAAGAAATGTCGGCCATTTGGCAGAAAACCATGCTTAAATGTTTAAAATGGATTAATTTGGGAAAATTGTTGGCCCGAATTTTGTGCATTAAATTAATTTTTTAATGACTACATTTTTAAAGCTTTTATATAGGCCAAAATAGTTGAATTTTCTTTTATGAGAATTTTTTAATTAATTATCTAATTTTTTGTAGAAATATTTTAATCAAAATGGATTAAAATTTATTAATAGCTTCAAAGTTTGCTTAATTATTCCCAAATCCCAATCAGAGCAAATGAAGATACTTGAATTAAATTATAAATCAAAGATTGTGGACCAAAATTTCAATAGATAGAAAATTTTTTTGAAAATTGTAATTTTTAGATTATATTTTATTAATATTTTATTCAACAAACAAACTTATTTTGAGTGAACAATTCCGAATATTGTAGAGCCATCAGAGCAAAACAAAATGCAATATAAATGGACAGCAAGAGAAGATGGAATTTTTGGGATTTTTTATTCAGACTCCTGGAATTAATAAAAATTTAAGTAAAAATTAAAATTAAATTTAATCGATTTATTATTTAATCGATCTGTTATTATTTGTAATATTTGAATAATTATAATATTAGAAAAATTTTCGAATGACGAAAAATTTTCGCCGTACATTTTTAATGCATTTTTTAATTCAATTTTTTTCCGAATTTCGTCTCTTATTATTAAAAATTGATTAAAAAATGTTTACCAAATTGGGAAGAGAATATTTGCCAAACGTTCCACGCCAATTTGAACCATCACTCCATATTGCACATTTATGAAAAATTGGGGAACAAAGAGTAAGAAGAAGCACACATTCAATGCGACAAATTCCACTTGGCTTAGTACAATCAAAAAAGTGATCAGAGGATAAAAATGGAAAAGGGCCAAGCAAAGGGCATCCAACGCAATCAAATGATGGCAAAATGTGTTCAGCCGTCTGCAAATGGGAATTGATTTTTATTTTTGTTTTACATAAGTGTAATGTGCCATGCAAAAATATTTTTATTAGAAAAAAATGTTTCATTTTTAATAAAATAAACTCTATATTGTTCTTATTTACATATGAAATATCAATAAATGAAGATTAAATGTTGTCTCTAGGAAAAGTTTTAAAAAAATTTCTATCGAAAAATTGACGATTTTAGCAATCAGGGATTAATATTAGTTGTTTCTAATTTACATTGAAATTATGAAATGATTTTATGGTTTTACATTCATTCCATTATATACAGCAATTTTTTCTCATTCTAAAATGTTGGAAGGTAGACGTCCGTAGTCATCTCCACAGTTGGTTTGGTTATAAGGTATGGCAAATGTGGTATGTCCACAATTCTGCAAATATAGGCGTTTTCGACCTATAATAAATCAGAAACCTGTTTTAGACACAAAAAACCTTATATCAATTTGTAAATCTCATCGAGACGCATTGAATGGTAAATAATTTGTCATGGTTTGGCCCAAAATTAAAGAGTTAAACTATTTTTCCAGTCTTTGGTTTTAAAATCTAGTTTTAATCCAAATTCCAGACCAAGACAAATTATATACCAATCGATGCTTCTCGATGAGATCTACAAATTGATATAAGGTTTTTTGGGTCTTAAACAGGTTGCTGATTTATTATAGGTCGAAAACGCTTATATTTGCAGAATTGTGGAGATGACCTAGCACCGAAGGTAGATATGTCTACCTTCCATGATCTTGGAAATGTAATCTAAAATAAATATCTAAAATGTTGGGAGGTAGACAAGTCCATTTACAGGTTTTTAACCCCAATTCGGTTACCATCTTTTTTAACTGGAGATCATTTCCAGTCATTTGGGTTTCCCATTAATTAATATTAACTAATAAATTTTATGATTTTTATTTACTGACATAATCTGCAACATCAACATATAAAAATCATAACAATGAATAATTAAATAAGATGCCCGTTATTTAAACCAACTTCGATTTGATAGTTGCCAGGACCAATAGGGAATTCAACACAAATCCGAATGTAGAAATTGTAGCACCAATGAAAATGATGGCAAGCATTGCGGTTGTGTGCCCATGGTTTTGCACGAATAAATCGTAATATGTTGTCGCATTATCACTGGGTGAAAGCAATATTGATGATGAAGAAGTATTTTCAGACATTTTTACTGTAATAAAAATAAGCAAATCAAAAACAAAAAATTAAAATATAGGATATCGGAATCGCGAGACAAAATTCCATTTAATGGCAGAAAATTTCAAATATTTAATCAGGAATTATCTCTGTTCTATTAATTTTAATTGGTTATGACCCATCATAAAACTAGATGCTTATATGGCAAATAGTTGGAAGGGTCAAGGCAAATAATTTAATAAATGAATTTTTGCTTATAGAAAAGGTCATATTTGCATACCCAAAATTTCAATATTTATTTAGTCAATCTCGAATGTTTTAATTTCCTCGAATTCAAAAGTCAAATTGGACCCATTAATTTTCTTAATTTACTAATTTTTATGGAATTTCATCGATAAACTTTCTCACCCGTCCCCTCACTTTATGATGGCCCCATGTATTATGATCCTGAACAAATTAATAAAAGCGATGAAAAGTCCCAGAAAAAAATCTGTGGCAGTAAAGAATGTTGAACGGGTAATCTTTTTACTGATAAAAGTGGTAATGGTGGTGGGTGCTAATGAGGAAGTTAGAGGAATAGATTGATGGAATGGAAAATGCAAAATGGTCCCTTTCTCCATCCGCTAATTCCATAAATATGGAGAAGGAAAAAAGTGAAAATTTGAGCGAGAATGGCCAAATGGGACAAAATGGATTAAAGCAGCAAAAATGTTAGTGAATGCAATAATTTGAGCTAGGTTTTCGTGTTGATCCTAATGGGTTTTGGGTAGGATTTTATGTATTAGACGAACTTCGGGATTTACTCGAAGTTAGAAAATTTGCAATGATACGCGGCTATTGAATATAAATTCAAAATAAGATATGAAATTTAAAAAAAACATTAAAAAGGACTTGATATAATTAAAATTTAATTAATCTAATTTTTGAAAAGTATTTTATTATAAAAAGTAGAATAAAAAACAAATGGCTAAAATGACATTTAAAGAAGATTAATTATATAATTCATTAAAAATGAATTAATTATTCCTTCGAGCAAAAAGTTGTGAGTTCTGTTCCATTATTTTTGCACTGTATTTATGGAATTATTTGTATAAGGTGGTTGAAATTGCTGGGATGGGGCAATGAGATTTTTTACATTGTTCAACATTTTTGGTAGCCATTTGAATTTTTCATTGAATTTGTTGCGATATTTCGTACTAAAATTGGAAAAATTATTTTTATAAAATGAATTAAAATGGTCACTATTTTTTACCGAAAAAATTTCTTTTTTTAACGACAAAAATGCTTTTTTTTGGACAAAAGCAATTCTGGCTTCTAATAAATTAGAAAAAGGTTTTAGATTCTACAAACATTATTCCATTTTGTAGATCTCATCGAGACGCATCGATTGGTAAATAATTTGCTATGGTTTTGTCAAAAATTAAAGGGTATTAAACCGTTTAAACCATATTTCCCATTTCGGTTTTAATTTTTAACTCATTAATTTTAGGCTAAAACCTGACATATTATATACTAATAGATGCAACTCGATGAGATCTACAAAATGGCATAAGATTTGTTTGGTCTAAAACAAGTTTTTGAGGTACTTATGTACTTTGAGTCCTCTTTTTGAAAAGTGCTTATTCCCCCCTATGGATCATCAAGTTTCGGGTTAGGTCATTCAGGGATAGAATGGGGATAGGTTTAGGATGGGGTTAAAATCATCCAAAATGTATAACCCAAAACCAAACCCTAACATCCAAAGGGGTGACCCTTCACTTTTTCTCACTTTTTCCAAGTTTACTCAAAAAGAAGACCCAAAGTACATAAGTATCGTTTTGATTTATCAGTAGTCAAAAACTCTATTTTGTTTTCAAAAATAGTAACCCAAAAATATTTACCTCATTGTATAGAGAATAGGCGCATTTACACTATAAACGGTGATTGTCATGAAGGACATTCCAATTGTGAATGAATTCTTCACAAAAATGGAAACCGGCCAAAAATTGGCGAAAACCACGGACATTGTGCATTTGATGAA
This sequence comes from Pratylenchus scribneri, assembly GCA_030063045.1. Taxonomy (NCBI): domain Eukaryota; kingdom Metazoa; phylum Nematoda; class Chromadorea; order Rhabditida; family Pratylenchidae; genus Pratylenchus; species Pratylenchus scribneri. The sequence goes on along the minus strand of JAQSEB010000064.1, from coordinate 1,151,662 downwards.
GACACCAATCAAATTCAGAAAAATTATAAAAATCAAAGATTTGATCAATTTTCGGTTTTTCTCATTCACATCTTAAAATTGATATTAATTTTTGGGCAAATTTCAAATAAAATTAAATATGATGCCCTTAATAAGAGAGAATTCCGAAATTAATTTCCCCTGTATACTTTTGGCAATTGGTGGCAACAAAAACACTAGCACCCAAATAATGCCATAAATTGCCATTATAAATCCACTCAATGTCATTCCAGTTGTGGACATCACCGTGACCAAATCGCCTTGGAACATTTCATGGGTGGAACAGGACAATAAACTGTGAGAGACAAATGTGAATGAAATACACATTCCAAACCAGGGATGCATATCGAGTATCGACCTCAAAAATAAATCCGATTCCCGATATCCGATAAATAATATTCCAAAAAAATTTCTATAGACGTTATCCGATAATAATATCCGATATTTTATGGAAAAAAATTTTTATTGTAAAATTTTAAATTCAAAATTTTTATGGCTTAACATGGAAAAATTTAACCAAAATGGCATCAAAGGGAAAAAATTAGCTTACAAATTTAAATACTAAATAAAAACTTAAGAAATATGAAATATTAGGCCTTGTCAAAATCCGTTTACATGACAAAATGAAGGCGATAAAATATCGGATTTCGTGCGAGGACAATTCCTAAATAGACAAAGGACGGTGCAAATGTGGGCGCTCCCTAAAAAGGTGCAAATGTGCATGTTTTCAAATATAATAAATCATAAACCGGTTTTATACCCTACAAACCTTATACCATTTTGTAGATCTCATCGAGACGCATCGAATGGTATATATTTTGCCATGGTTTGGCCCAAAATTAAATGGTATTAAACCATTTTTCAAGTTTTTGGTTTTAAACTCTTTATTTTAATTCAAACCATGACAAATTATATATCAATTGATGCGTCTCGATGAGATCTATAAAAGGGTATAAGATTTGTAGGGTCTGAAACCGGTTTACGATTTATTATAGTCGAAAAATACACATTTGCACCTTTTTAGGAAGCGCCCACATTTGCACTATTTAGTAAATGACATAGCACCATCGGATTTTACCTAAAATCCGATAACGATATTCCGATATCCAATATGGCCAAAAAAATCCGATATCCGATATGATATGCATCCCTGTTCCAAAACCCCAATTGCCCTCATTAATTATTACATTGCAGCTGCATCGCTTTGGAGAAAATCGATGAATCGGATGGTGAATACATAAATGGCATAGGCCAAAATGATAGTAGCAAAAAAGCACAAATATTGTTTCTTATTTCTGCTTTTGTACCTTTAAAAAATAGTTTACCGAATACTTCAAACGAATTAAATATCTGATTGGTGCATGGAATCGGCAAGATGATTATAAATATAAAATTTTACTGGTTTGCCAATCTATCGCTTAACCAATATTGGGCTATCAAATTTACAAAACATTATACTAATTAATTCAATGAATTTTGATGGAATTGGAAATAGATTTTCGAAATTTGATGAATTATTCAAAAGTTGTATAGTTTGGTTATATTTATTTTAATTATAATTAACATTAAATTTACTAGAGACAAATTGAGAATGAACGGTGGAATTTATTCTCTCTGACAAATATAAATCTCATTTTGACGATCAACCGAATTTCACATAATCAATATTTTTGGTACCATCGACATTTCTGGGAAATGGAAGATTTATTAGAGAAGAAATTTCGGTACTAAACGTTATCCGGGAACATAAGGTTTTGGAATTAAGACTCCATCTTACGGATGATTAGGATTAAGGATAGAGATACATTAGATGATAACCTATCCTTGAATGAGTCTCTAACCCTCTATCGAAGCGGGACGGTTACAGAGAGCTAATGAACTGTTTAATATTTTTTTTATATCATTGAATAGAGCAAAAAATTCTCTAACAATCCATATAAAAATCAAATTTTAAAACATATTTTTAAATTTTTTAAAATTCAAAAACTTTCAAAATTGATACCATTTTGCCCATTTTTATTCAAAACATCATAATTTACTTTATTTAAAAAAATTATATAATGATTTTTATATCATTCGATAGATAATGCATTACTCTATAAAACCAATATATAAAATATTCAAAATGGTTTAGATTAAGATGAGTTATAAAGCAAAAAGGATCTGTCACTAATAACCGTCGCGTACCCAATCCATAATGGATGACGCTAATAGAGGGGTCACCTAACGTTTCCCCAGTAGACCCAAAAAAAAATCTGTTCCCGGATAGCCGATAAAACCTAAAATTTTCTTAATAACTTACTAAATAGCTTATAGGCACGAATCCCTCGGCATTGGTCCTCTGCTGGTGCCTTACACGAGTCCATCCATCGCCTATATCCCGTTCCAATAGTAACACCTCTTCGCCTTCTCTTAACGAAATTGTTTTGCCTCCAGCATCATCTTGTTCCGCATCATAGGGATAACTGTGAAATTATTTTTACATTTATTTTTTTAAATTTTTTAATGAATTACATAGCAAGTGCGGTACCCAAAATCAAATCAGAATTGCCCATTTTGCCAGCTTGGCCATCTCTCGCCGACAAATTTGAATTCGTATTGTTGGCTAAATTATTTTTATATTAAAATTTCTGTTATTTTTACTCACAAATTCCATTTATTTGTTGAATCGGCACATTTATAGATGGATTTTGGCCTTCTCCATTCATTGAAGCGGCCGGTTGATGTTGTTTTAAAACATTGATTGATGCGGCACAATCTATTGATAAAATTGAGGAAGCAACAGAATATGATATTATAAAAAACTATATATTGTTATATTAAAGCCGCTCTGATCCCAAAATATCCTATCCATCTGTAAATAGACTTGCCTGATTGGTGGTTGTCTTTTGTTTCATTTGATGGTTCTTCAATCTCATCGTCGTCATCAAGGCAACAGCATGCGCATAGGCAGTAACAAATAATGACGATTCCAATCCAAATGAAGAAAATGAGTATGTAGAGCCAAATTTGGCAGGAATAATTTTCTTGACCACAAATTAAAAGGGCGGGTAATTCAATGAAAATTGTGCCGAAAAATATCCCTGCAATATGTGCTCCTTTACCCATTTTATTTGAACTTGTAGTCTAGAATAACCTGAAATATTTTTTTAAAAATTCTATACATTTTTTGTTCAAAATATTATGATGAATTAGAAAGTGCACGCGGTTTAATTATATCATTTTTTACCATGCATATAATAGCTCTTTCCTTTAAGTCGAAAAATTTCTTTAAAGTGAAACTCATTTTCCATGACATTGAATTTGCTCAATAAAAAGTAAAATGTCAGTATAAAAGAAATGTGAAAATTTTAAAATTTACAAAAGAAATGTTTAATCAAATTCTCTCTGAAAAACCAGTGGTAGGAAACGCGCTAGTCTAGCCGGCTTATGACTATGGAGTGTTAATCTTGGCAAGAACTGTTTTCTGCACCGCAAATTAAACTGGCAGGCAATAATACGAAAATGCCGAAAATAATTTTTCCACAAATTTTCCCTGCAATTTCAGCTATGCCCATTTTAAGTGAATTTAATGCTAAAATAAAGAAAAAATTTTAAATTTTTAGTATACAAAAATATGATGAATAAGAAAAATGGAAAACAGTCATTGACAAGAATAATTCATTCTTTTGCCAAAAATTTCCTTATAAAGAAATTAATTTTCTATGCAGCAGTGATATTTATTATAATAAGCAAAATATCAAAATTTTTTAGTCCAATTCTAAAATTTATTCAGCAATTTAATAATATTCTAATAAAATTTATTATTTGTTTTGCACCATATTTTAGAAGCACTTATTTCTACTCAACAAAATGCGGGAAACAATTCAGATATTTACGGACCAAAAATTTATTCTTTATTAATAGGAAATTTTCGGAACAAAAATTTATTCTTTATTATTAGAAATTACAAACTCTGGCAATATATAAATTGATGAAAAAAAAGAGATTCAATAAGGGAAGGCTGCGTGGCCAAAATGTTTTTTTTTAAATAAATGCTTATTTAACGAATCAATTTATTTAAACAAAATACATAATAGAAAAGCAGCAAAAAATGAAAGAGGGCAAATGCCAATGCGAGAATTTTATGATGATTCATTTTTCTGTGGTTTTCAAATTCCATTATGGATTGATTTGAGGGAATTCTTTGGAATGAAATATTTAAAAAAAATAGGAAATGATGATGAATTAAAAATGATTGCCAGAATTTGTTTTTGATAAGATTATGTAAGATTAATAAAAACGATGAATAGAAGATGAATTTGAAATATGTGGGATGGGAATTTGTATTTTTCATATTGATAAAACTGAAAAAAAAACTTTTAAATTCAGCGTTTTTTTGCCACAATTTCTCCTTCTTTCATTCATTTTAATCTGCATATTCTGTCTCTAATAATTTTTGTTAATGCCGGCATTATTTCATACTCAACATTTGCCTTTGTTCCTGGTATAAACTCCAACAAGTCCAAATCCAATTTTTTGTATAATTCCGAATTTTTTTCATTAATAGTTGATCCTCTTTCATATTTATTTTTTGCCTTATTCCAACACAATATATTCGTAAATGCAAAAATTCAAGGAGCGATATTTTCTTGTTGTTTTCTTCAATTTCAATTTGATTGGCATTTAAATTTTGCTCATTTTCATCATTGCGCAGTGCACTTTAAATTATAATTTATACTTTTTTAATATATAAATTTAAACTATAAATATTTTTGGATAATATGCTCCGCAATTTGTTGCAAAATTTGCCTAAAATTGTTTAACATATTCGTATTTTCATCCAAATTTTGTGGAATATTTAAACCAAAATAATTCTCGGCCACATATTTTGCCATATTTAATTTTAGTTTCATGAACCAATCAACATAATATTCAATATCAAGGAAAATCCATTCAAAAATAGAATCCTCAGCTTTCAATTTGGCCATATTTATTCTCAATTTCGGATTGTTTATCTGAATTTATTTGTTTAACTAAATTAATTTATATTTTATTTCAAACATTGTTCATTGCAATTTTATAATATTTTCCATGTTTGACCACAATAAAATGCATTAAATTTTCGATATTTGTCATATGTCGAATCGTATTTTTCAAAATTCCCGACATTTTTCGTTTTTTATCCAAATCGACCGGTTGAATAAATTCAATAATATTTTTGATTATATTAATGAATACGCTAATTAATGCTCCCAAATTTGCTAATTTTGGCAATTGCTCAGGGAAATATGGATCGAGTTTAAGTTTTGAATAATCTTCATCCGAAATATTATTTTTCAACATTGAATGCATATAGGGCTTTATAATATCATCCACAAAAATTCCTTTCACATCATTTTTTAGATGTTCAAAATCCTAAAATTTAAAATTATTATTTTAAAATTAAATTTTTATATACACATGTTCAAAATTTGTAGACATAATTGATTGAATGAACACATCAACGGTGTTTTCATCTGCGCAATTATTCAACAATATTCGACGGAATTCATCATAATCATTTTTCTTTTTCATAGTTCGCAATATTTCCAAAATTTGTCTATAATTCACTTCACCCAATTCAGTTGAATAATAATTTGCAAAAATGCAATCCACAATGAAACCAAATTGGAATTGATATTTTTGCTTTATTCTTCTTTGTTTGTTCACTTCATCGTTACCCTTGTCTAATGAAGTATCAATTTCGGATTGTGGAATTTTGACCTAAATTTAAATTTATTTTTCGTATTACGACATTCGCGGATGGACGAAACGGTCTTGGGTCAATGGTGGTAAAGCTGCTATCGCATTGTTTATGGCATATTATTAGGCATAAAATTAGCTACAAAATGATATCCAAAGCATTGGCCAATGTTTTCACCGAGTTATGGCCAAAAAACAGCCAGAAACACAATTTTAATTAAACTTGTGGCTAATTTTATGCCTGATAAAATTTTATAAACAATGCCAAAGCAGCTTTAACACTATTTGCCCAAGACCGTTTCGTCCACAAGTGTCGGCTATTTAATTTACTTCATTTATTGCGCCAAGTAACAATTTTTCAAAAAGCATTGTCCGCGTATTTGGATATTTAATTTTCTTAAATTTCCCTCTCTGATCCGGGCCTATTCTTTTTGGTCCAACCTGCACATTTTTCCATATAAATAATATTTTTTCATTTTCTAAAACCAACCGGCGGGTTTTCATTTTGTTGAATAAATTCGCCAAAATTTTGAACAAATTCAATAATTCGAGCATCTAAATTTCCTCCAATAATTTTTTTGAAAAATTCGCCCGGATTTTTAAAAATATTCTCATCCGTTCCATCGAATATTTCTTTTCCATAATTTGAAAACCAATCAAATAAAGCAAGTATGGCCGCCAATTCCTCAATTGGAGGATCATTATGGGAATTTGTTTTCTCTTCAAATACTAAAATAATTTAAATTTAATTTATAATTTTAATAATTTTTCCACTTTCCACCTTTTTCCCATCCTCTCTTTTGTTGCCCAATTATTCCACTGGAACTTTGTTGTTGTCCTCCCTCATTTCTGCGGCTGCTTTGACCCACTTCAAAATTTCTCTCAACCATTTTATTTGTCATCATTAAATGGCCAATTTCAATTTTATGAATTGACAAAAATAATATTGTTGCAATAAATGAAAATGAATTCATTTGAATTAAAATTTGGAAATATTTTTATGAAATAATTGAAGCTTAAGATTCAATGATTTTTAAGAATTCGTATTATTTAGTGTTTTAGGTTCAATCAAAAGCTATTCAAAAAGAGAGGACAATTCAAATATTTATAAAATGGAATTAAACGCATATACATGGAAAAATGGACAGATTAATGGATGTCATTTTTGTTTTTGGGATGCAATGGAAAATTTTCAGAGGGGATGAAGGCATTAAATAAAATACATCCATTCACTTTCCTTTATTTGATTTTCCCTCTGTCTTGTTAGCATTGGCATTCTAAATCCTAGCGCAGAGGTTGTGTCATTAATGGAAATTTTTCATAGGGAATAAAGGTATCCTTTCACAATCTTCACCTAAATTCATCCATAAATCCATCGTCTCAATCCTTTTTGCCCCATCCAATTTCGCTCTCCTCTATTTGCATTTTCCCTCTGCCTTGTTGGCATTGGCATTCCAAATCCCAATCCCCCCTCCCATCATCCCACTTTTCCATCGAAGAGGATAGAGCCCAGCAGAGATGGGCAAGACTCGGTCGGCCCTAGAGTCTAACGAGATTAGTGGCCAAAATCAAACTGCTAAATTAAAATTAATTAAACAGGCAGAATTAATCTAAATAAAACAAGGGGAACTGACTGAGGGGGAAATGAATGACCGAAGGTGAAATATTTTCTATTTGAAGGAGGGGGTGGAACGCAATAGGAAAATTCCACTGGTTTTGCCCTTGAAAATTTAGCAGCTTTTTATAAAAGATCCGTTAATCTTCAAAACAATTGTATAATAACTAGAGTTAATTATCCGTGGGCGAATACCAATTCTAACGGATGATCCAGAAATGTCATCTTTTTATTTGGTTCCCGGAAAACTGGTCAGTGGGGAAAACTGGTCAGTAAGGTGTCAGTAGAAAATGAGACTAAAAATGCTCTAACTTGTACATTTTCGAACAAAATACGAAACAAATGTTTGATTCATGCTTAGCGCACAGAATTGCATCGATTTAAGTATACTCTTACGGTTTGTCTAGCTAAAAAAACAATTCCCTACTGCTGACCACCTTTCCATTGACCAGTTTACCGTACTGACGAGTTTTCCCCACTGACCAGTCTTCCACTGACTATTTTTCCTCACTGACCAGCTTTCCGCACTGACCAGTTTTCCGAACACTTTATTTCACAATTTTTGCACAATTGGTCACAATTGCTGGTGGTTAACAATTCAAAATTTGATCAAGAAAATTTTTAAAAAATAATTTTCACTGATAATTTACTAAAATGAGATTAGATATTGTGACAATTTTTTAATATTTAAAATTTTTTCAAAATGTCAAATATTTGGAAATTTTTTGAGAAATTGACATTTTTATTAAATATTTTATTGAATATTATGCATCAATATCCAATTGAATTTCATCATTTGTCTCCCGAAATTTTGGTAAAAATTTAATGCAAAATTTATGAGAAGAAATAAAATTTTCCTAAACCCAGACTCGCATTTTCTCTTTGTTGAGTTTTCGGCAACGAATTCGTTTGGAAAGAGTTTGTCGAATTTGGCGCCAAACGGCATTGGCATTGGCTTGGTTGGAGGTTCGAACATTGAAAGTGACAAATCGAGTCTTGAATCCATTCACAAGACCATCCAGAAGTGTACGGTTTATTATGAGAATTATGAAATAATTAAGTGGGAAATGATTATATATTGGCGGCAAAAAAACTGAAAATTTGGCAAAACTGGAAATTACACACTATCTCGCCGAAGAAGCAGAGCACAAGCCGAATTTTACCCCAATACATGCCACCCATACACCCCTAAAACCTTATTTAGTTTTTTAGATATCACAATTTCTCTGCTTTTCTGGCTAAAATAGTATTTCCAGTTTTGCCGGATTTCCAGTTTTATTACGCCGACTTTATATAAAACAAATTTTTACTTGCACAGCCAAATTTTACGCTTCAATTCTATTGTTAAAGTGAATAATAATAGAAAAGTCTTAGAAAAATTGTCTACATTGTTATAGCATGGATTATGTGATGAGTTGATTAGGAATTTCATTCGATAAAATAGGCTAATCAGGCAGTTTTCCTTTCAGTGATAATTTTCTTGAAAATTATTTTTAATAAACTATTTGAAATGAAATTTTCCAAATAATAGTTAGGCAAATTGAATGCCATTTTACGGCGTTGTGGCCCATATTTTGAGGAACTTCATCTTGGCCTTGGCATCGGTGTACAAACCCGTTTTGGGCGATATTTTCAACATTTGGCCGTCTATCAAAAATTGGCACATTTACGAATTGATGAGTGCCTGGATATTTGGCATTTACAACAAATTACCCAGCATTTGGCCCCAAAACTCATTTCACTTTCCATTAATTTACTTCCAAAATCAGCGAAAAAAAGATATCAAAAAATGAGCGCAAGACAAATGGCCTTGAAGCGAGAATTGGCCAAATTGTTTGAAAATTGTCAAAAGATTATTAATACTTAATAATAAAATGCAGACCAATTTTAAAATTACTCACTTTAATGTGACCAATTTTATAAATTTTGACGCATATATTTAGTAAAATTATGTCGAAACTCGAAATAATGCTTAAAAACGAAAATGTGGCTTTTTTTATTACTACTTTTTGCAGTTAGAATGTCTTCGAATCAGCAAATTAGGCGATTTATTCATTGATATCAATACAGCAGAGGGCCAAGAATGTCAATTTATTGTTTTGTTACCAAAAACAGTTAAATATTTACAAATTTGGTGTGCTCAGAATGGATGGGATGTAAAAAACTACTATATTAAATTACACACTCTATTGAATGAGGAATTATTTCCGAATATTCAATATTTATTATGCAATGCTCATTTTGAATGGGAAGAATGGCTCGGTTCTAGAAAAATTTATGAAAGGCTTTATAGGTAAATTTTAATTAATAATTTTTTATTGGAATTACGAACATTTTTCAGTCTTCAATGGCCATTTTTGTTCGCACAAAATGATGCATTTTTTGAATTAAATTTGCCTAGTTTCCATCAACTTCAGGCTCTTCATTTTAATTGCCATATGAACTATGTTTGTTTTATTTTTTATCTTATATCAAAAAATAGCTCTATCTCATAAAATCGTTATTCAATTTTTACACGCCCAATTAGGCGACGGCGTTTGTAGATCTTTAATAAGGGTTAAACCGATATTGATAATTTTGTTATCAATTTAAATTTTAAAGACCTGAAAATTTATAATAGTAGTCTTATTGAGAGGTTTTTAAATACAACTCTCTCAATTCTGAACAAACCGAAAAATTTATTTCTTTTGATAGCCAGAAGTGCGCTCTCTAATTTGATATCAAAATCACCAATATCGGTTAGCCATCAATGAGATACAAATACAACCGTCACGCCCAGTTGGCCCGTCGCCCAGTTGCGGCGTACCAGGGAATCTTATCACAAATACTTTTCGTTAAATTATTAACAATTTCTAATTAATAATTTCAATTTATAATAAGAACATATTATTATATCCTCATAGAAATCTTATGGCCTTAAAACTATTATAGATAGGTCACTGTTGAATTTTAATGTGAGATGTGACATAAAATTTATTCATTATAATATAATTTCCAGTTGCGTTTAACCCGATTGGCTGAAATCTGCCCACAGTTGGAACATTTGTATTTTTTCGTGAAATATGACGAATGGACTGAACCGCTACGAATTCGCGAATTGGAGGGGCTTTATGCTTTCCAACGATTATCCTCCTTGGCCATTTCAATTCAAATGAGGCATTATGATACGACTTTCCATGAGGTTTTTAATTATATTTTTATTATAAAATATATAAATTAAATTTTAGTTGAAATGCGCAAATGGTGAAAGGGGCGACACAATTTTGATGGAAATTCTCACAAAATTGGATCAAATTAATCCACTTCGAGTTTTATAATAAAAATTTATCTAAATTTATTATATTTTTTTAGAGTTTGGATTTTAAACCAAATCAATTCTCTCCTCATCATTATCCAAATTTTAATGAGGAATATGTTTTGGAATTGCTACAAAAATTAAGGGTAAATTTAATAATATTAATAAATAATAAATTTAATTTATATTTTATTTTAGCATTTGGAAACATTTTCATGTGCCATTCAGCCGCATAGAAAGACAAATGTTAATTATTCGGATTTGCTTTATCCACAATATCCATTTAATAATGAACAAGTTTATTGGGGCAATGAGGATATTCAAATTAATTTTGATGAATTTTTTTCAAAATTAAAAATCATTTTCGATGAACAAATGGAAATTGGCGCAAAATGTATAAAAAAATCATTCAAATTTACGGTGAAAAAATTAATAATTAATTAATTAATTAAATAAATTATATTAAAGTTGTTAAAAACTAGAAGATTGGATTCTCAACCTAAAAGTAGAATTTTGGCACAATGGATACCAAATGCTGAGAAAATTCAATGGAAAATTATTCCACTAATTCACAATTATGATTATCAAATGAATACGGCATATTCAATTGTTTTAAATGAATTGATGGACAAAGTTTTCGACCAAAGAATTAGGTTGGCCATAAAATAAATTGATTGTAAAATTAAAATATTTTGATAATTTTTAGACGATTTTTCCTTGATTTTATTGAATGAAGGAGGAAATCAACACGGTGCCCTATACTGGTTTCAATTTCGCAAAAAATGTGTTATTAGCGTTTATAATGTGAAAAAATGCTATCATCCAATTTCATTTTGCATAATTTTAATATAATAAAGTGTCAAAAATATTTAAAAAATTTTTCCCATAAATTATTATTTTATTAAATTATCTTGTGGAATAAAATATTTTTAACTAATTAAAAAAAATTTTTTACTTATCAAATTTTGCATTGTTAACAAATATTTATAATTTTCAAGATATTGACATTTTTTAATAAAAATTTGATTGAAAATGACGCAACCAAATCAAATTGAATTTCATCATTTGTCTCCTGAAATTTTGGTAAAAATTTAATCTAAAATATATGAGAAGAAACAAAATTACCTAAACACAGACTCGCATTTTCTCTTTGTTGAGTTTTCGGCAACGAATTCGTTTGGAACGAGTTTGTCGAATTTGGCGCCAAACGGCATTGGCATTTGCTTGGTTGGAGGTTCGAACATTGAAAGTGACGAATCGAGTCATGAATCCATTCACAAGACCATCCAGAAGTGTACGGTTTATTATGAGAATTATGAAATAATTAAGTGGGAAATGATTATATATTGGCGGCAAAAAAACTGAAAATCCGGCAAAACTGGAAATTACACACTATCTCGCCGAAGAAGCAGAGCACAAGCCGAACCTTATCCTAATACATGCCACCCATACACCCTAAACCCTTATTTAGTTTTTAGATATCACAATTTCTCTGCTTTTCTGGCTAAAATAGTATTTCCAGTTTTGCCGGATTTCCAGTTTTACGCCGACTTAGATAAAACAAATTTATACTTGCACAGCCAAATTTTACGCTTCAATTTTATTGTTAAAGTGAATAATAATAGAAAAGTCTTTAGAAAAATTGTCTACATTGTATAGCATGGATTATGTGATGAGTTGATTAAAATTTAAGGGATTTCATTCGATAAAATAGGCTATTCAGGCAGTTTTTCCTTTTTTCAATGATAATTTTCTTGAAAATTATTTTAATTTAATCATTTTGATATCAAATGATTTAAAATTATAGTTGAACAAATTGAGTGCCATTTTGCGCCGTTGTGGCCCATATTTGGAGGAACTTCATCTTGGCCCAGGCATCGGTATTCAAACTCGTTTTGGCCGATATTTTCAACAATTGGCCGTCTATCAAAAATTGGCACATTTACGAATTGATGAGTGCCTGGATATTTGGCATTTGCAGCAAATTAACGAACATATGGCCCCACAACTTATTTCATTGTCCATAATTGTGCCTTATCCAAAGTATATTAAGCGAAAATTGAACAAATTGAGCGCAAAGCATGTGGCCGTAAAACGAGAATTAGCCAAATTGTTTGAAAATTGTCAAAAGGTTTTATTTTAAAATATTCAAAAAATAATTGAAAATGGCAAAATTTTAATGGGTAATTTTATTCTCGAGTTAAATTTGGTCAATTTAAATTACCAAAAATGCTATCTACGTAATATCTACAAGCAGATTTTGATACTTATGATTATGATGATTCAGTGTTATCTGTGTCCTAAGAAATGAAGATTCTTATAGTTGATTAAATTTTAAGGTTATTTTAGATGATAACGGGGCAAGGACAATTGGGCGACCAGGGTCAACCGGGCGATCGCCAAATTTTTATAAAATTAGCCCAGTATGCCGTCGCCCCAGTTGATCATCGCAAAGTTGGAACGTACCGGATGGTGGATAACATATCCCTAGAAGACCCTAACCCTATACCCAATGGCCCATGGGGGTTACTGTTACCTTTCCCATTTGACCAAAAAACAGGACAAAAAAAACCGAAAAGTACCCAGAATTTTTATTCACTCAATGTACTTATGTTTCCCATAAAATTTGTATAATAAATTCAAAAATCGTATAATAATTTTGAGGTGAAAAAATATGAACAAAATAACCGAGAAATATTCAAAATTTGCAAACTAATCTGATTAATTTATTTATTGGTCAATGTTTATTCTTTTCCAGTTGGAATGTCTTCGAATCGGAAATTTGTCCAATTTGTTCATCGAGGATGAGGAGGGCCAAATGATGGTTTTGATGCCAAAAAGTGTTAAATATTTACAAATTTGTCAACAATCTGGATGGTCCCCAATCAATGACAAAATTAAATTGTTCACTCTATTAAATGAGGAATTATTACCAAATATTCGATACATTTTATGCAATGCTCATTTGATTATATTTGATGAAAGATTCAATGATTGGAATAATATAAAAATTTAGGAAAGATTTTATAGGTAATATGAAAATAATTTTAAACTGATTTATGCACATTTATTTAGCCTTCAATGCCCAATATTGCATGCACAAAATCATTCATTTTTGCGATTAAATTTGCCCACCCAATTCAGCCAACTTCAGGCCCTTCATTTAAATTGCCATATGGACTATGTTTGTGAATTTTTTGAATAGAGTAGAAAAAGTTGGTTTCGGTTTTAGAAATGCGCTGGAATTTATAACCGAAATTGGGTTTTTTCTCTTTAAATCGAAAATAGGTGAAATAGAAACCGAAAACCGAGATTTGTCCTCCGCTAATTATCAATCCCTTAAATCCAATCAATATTCGATCGAAATTAACGGAAATATTGTTAAATATGTCTTTTTGAGATATTTCGAAAAATGAGGAAAAGTTCACAAGAAATCAATATTAATTTGGATACAAGCAAAAAAAAATTATGCCTAAAAAGCAACAAAAAAATATCAATCATTTTGAAATCAAAATTTTCTACATAAGGAAATTTATCATTGACTTCAAATTTTATATTAGGTTGATCAATATGCAGAATTCGGGTAGCCTCTCTGAATAAAAGAATATAGCTCAAATATGGCACAAAAAATATTTTAATTCCCTGTCAGTTGCATTTAACCCAATTGGCCGAAATTTGTCCCAAATTGGAACATTTGTATTTCGAAGCAAATTATGACCAATGGTTTGAAGATCCTCGTTTGCGCGAATTGGAGGGACTTTATGCGTTCCAACAACTTTCCTCCTTGGCCATTTCAATTAATGTGTACCATTTTGAAAATTTCCATGAGGTTTTTGAATTTTTTTTTTATTTTTTCATGACAACAAATTTTAGTTGGAATGCGCAAATTGGGAAAAGGCAGACAAAATTTTGATGGAAATTATCACAAAATTGAGTCAAATTCATCCACTTCGGGTTACAAATAATACAAAAATTTAATTAATTTCTATTTTTCAGAGCTTAGATTTTAAAGACATTTTTCCAAATTTTCATGCAGAATATATTTTAGAAATGCTGCAAAAATTAAAAGTAAATATTAATTTTATTAAATTATAATAAAATTATTATTTTAGCATTTGGAAACATTTTCATGTGCCATTCTGCCCCTTAAAAAAGAAGTGAAATGGTAAATTTTTATCGAAAATTTTTGATGAAAAACAATTAAATAAAATATTAAAAAATTATTTTTAAAATATAAAATTGAAGACAATTTTATTATAATTAATTTATATAATTTTAGTGAATATGATATTCTTTTACGACAAAATCCATATAATTATCTTATTTATTGGGACAACGAGGATTTGAATGAATTCTTTTCAAAATTAAAAATCATTTTGGACGAACAAATTGGCAAAAAGAAAGCATTTAAATTCACCGTAATCAATCAAATTATTTAATTAATTATTAATTAAAATTATATTAAAGTTGTTAAAAAGTAGAGATTGTTTGGATTGTCCAGCTCAAAGTAGAATTTCGGCAAAATGGATTACAAATGCTGAGAAAATTCGATGGAAAAATTTTCCAACAATTCGCAATTATGTTGATAATCAAATGAATTCAACATATTCAATTGTATTGGATGAATTGTTGAACAAAGTTTTTGGCCAAAGAATTAGGTTTTTTCATCAATTTTATAACTCTAATTTAATTTCTAGAAGATTTTTCTTTGAACTTATCGATATCGAATAAAGAACAAATCAAAAATGGATACTTTTCTCAACATGTTTGCTCTAAATGTGATGAAGACAATTTGTTATGTGAAAATTAAGCCATAAAAGATTACCTTTAATTTTTAAATGGAAACTACTATATTTAACTTTTATATAAACCGATTAATTTAATAAAGAAATTTCATTTCGTATCATAAACTCATCAATCAAATTGGATTTAAATTCATATATTGAAATAATATTTTTAAGCAATATTTATATTTTTAAAATATTTGTCATGTTGGCTTTTGGGGTTAAGCATTCTAATATCCAATTTTTTAATCTCCATAGTTAATTTTAATTTTATTTCAATTTTTTATTCTAAATTGACCAAAGCTAGAAAATGTTCCTCGGAAAGCAAGCAAACTTCTTAAATACTACGTTGGTCATAGCATACCCCAAAATTCAAATGTTCCAATTTCGGGCAAATGTCGGTCACTTGAATTAAATGAAACTGAATGTGATAGAATTTTTTTAGTATCAAATGAATGATCAAAACATATGCGGAAAGTTTAAAAATATTCGATTTTGGCCTAATTTTCCGTTTTTTGTTCTTACAACTTTTTATTTTCCATCAAATCCAGTCCAATAATTTGTGTTTTCGGATGCTAAATAAAATGTGTTTTCAACAAAGGGAAAAATGCGGGTCTGGGTTTATGAAAATTTAATTTTTCCTTCACAATTAAATTTTTATTTTTACTAATTTCGGAATGCAAATGATGGAATTCAATTTGATTTGGCTACATCATTTTCTATATAATTTGATTTAAAAATATCATTATCAAAAATATTATAAATTATTTGCTAAAGTGCAACATTAGATCACGAAAATTGTTTTAAAATTATTTTATTCACATTTTTAATTGAATAAAATGAGTAATGGATAATGTTTTATGTGGCATAATTTTCACATAGCAATTTAGTTTCATCACATTTAGAGCACATTGAGAAAGCATCCATTTTGATTTCCTTCTTTATTCAATAAGTTGAAAGAAAAATCGTCTAAAAATTAATCAAATATTTAAATTCTAATTATCAATTTGATGAAAAAACCTAATTCTTTGGCCAAAAACTTTGTTCAACAATTCATCTAATACAATTGAATATGTTGAATTCATTTGATTATCAACATTATTCTGAATTGGTGGTAAATTTTTCCATCGAATTTTCTCAGCATTTGGAATCCATTTTGCCGAAATTCTACTTTGAGGTCGACAATCCCAACTAAATCTACCGTGTAATAGCTTAAATATAGTTTTAATTAATTAATTAATTAATTTATTTTAATTTTTTACCGTAAATTTGAAAAATTTGTTTTTACTTTTTGAATCAATTTCCATTTGTCCATCCAAAATGATTTTTAATTTGGAAAAAAATTCAACCAAATCTTCGTTGTCCCAGTAAAATAAATCAATATGTGGATTTTGTCGAAAAAGTATATCAGAATCACTAAAATTTTTTTTTATTTAAATTACTTTTTTGAAATTTTTAAAAATATATTTCCTTTAATATTTTCATAGAATTTCAATTTATTCACTTTTGTATTTTAAAAATAATTCCATTAAAATTTTTACTTTATTTTCTCCTTAGTTTTAATGGCGCATGAAAATGTTTCCAAATACTAAAATAAAAATAATTTAATTTATATATAATATTTAAATTTACTCTCAATTTTTGCAGCATTTCTAAAATATATTCCGCATTAAAATTTGGAAAAGAATATTTGTCGTTAAAATTCAAACTCTAAAATATAAATAAATGGTGATTTATTAATTAATATATAAAACTCGAAGTGGATGAATTTGATTCAATTTTGTGATAATTTCCAGTAAAATTTTGTCGGCATTTTCCCCATTTGCGCATTCCAACTAAAATTCCAATATTATCATAAAAATATATAAATTCCACAACCTCATGAAAATTCTCAGAATGCCTCAAATTAATTAAAATGACCAAGGAGGAAAGTTGTTGGAAGGCATAAAGCCCTTCCAAATCGCGCAAATTAGAACCTTCAAACCATTGGTCATAACTTGCTTCGAAATACAAATGTTCCAATTTTGGACAAATTTCGGCCAATTGGATTAAATGTAACTGAAAGTGAATTAAAATATTTTTAATTATTTTGCTTATTGGCCAAATCTTAATAATCTTTAATTGGTCTCTAGGCTATAATCATGTATAAAAAAGTTAAAGAAAAAAACCGATCTTCAGTAAAAAATAAATAAATTTTTCGTCAAAATTCCTTTTATTATCAGAATTTAAGCTGTTAAAAAATTCACAAACATAGTCCATATGGCAATTTAAATGAAGAGCTTGAAGTTGGCTGAATTGGGTGGGTAAATTTAATTGTAGAAATGAATAATGTCGTGCATGCAATATTGGGCATTGAAGGCTGAAAGTATAATTAATCATTATAAATGTATTTTCAAATTACCTATAAAATCTTTCATAAATTTTTAAATTGTCCCAGTCATCGAAATATTCGTTAAATATAAAATGAGCATTGCATAAAATATATCGAATATTTGGGAATAATTCCTCATTTAACAAAGTGAACAATTTAATTTTGTCCTCGACTAGGGACCATCCACATTGTTTCCAAATTTGCAAATATTTAACACTTTTTGGCATCAAAACCGTCAATTTGCCCTCCTCATCCTCGATGAACAAATTAGCCAAATTGCCGATTCGAAGACATTCCAACTAAGAAAAGTATAAAAAATGTATAAGTTTATATGGATTAACAAAAAATAAAATATATTTTATGAATTATTTCAATTAAAGTAGTATAGATTTACTATTTTAAATTTTAGTCCTGATAAGAATTAGAGACTTAGTTAAATTGAATCAATGTGAATAGTTTTTATAAAAATAAAAACCTTTTGGCAATTTGTAAACAATTTGATCAATTCTCCCTTAAATGCCATTTGTTTTGGACTCATTTTGTGTTTTCTCTTATATGATGAAGTCAAATTTATGGACAATGAAATGAGTTGTGGGGCCAAATGTTGGGTAATTTGCTGCAAATGCCAAATATTCAGGCTTTCATCAATTCGTAAATGTGCCAATTTTTGATAGACAGCCAATTGTTGAAAATATCGGCCAAAACGAGTTTCCACACCGATGCCAGGGCCAAGATGAAGTTCCTCCAAATAGGGGCCACATCGCCGTAAAATGGCAGTCAATTTGCCCAACTGCATTTGAACAAAATTATCTCGGAATTTTTGGAATTAATTAAGAAATTTGTTTTTAGAATCTTAATATTTTTAATATTTTAATTCTTATTAGCCAGATTTTATGCCATTATTAGAATGTTTCTCTGATCAATTCATTAATATCAAAAACATAAAATGACACCAAATTTATAAAAATTTAAGCAAATATTCATTTATTGATTTATTTTTTCACAAATTATGTAGATGTGATACGGAATATGCGTTTTCCATTTTTGTAAAATGATTTCATATTAATTTTCGAAAATTAAGAAACCGTACACTTCTGGATTGTCTTGTGAATGGATTCAGGACTCGATTCGTCACTTTCAATGTTCGAACCTCCAACCAAGCAAATGCCAATGCCCTTTGGCGCCAAATTCGACAAACTCGTTCCAAACGAATTCGTTGCCGAAAACTCAACAAAGAGAAAATGCGAGTCTGGGTTTAACAGAACCTTCTCATAATTATGTAAATTTAAATTTTATACCAAAATTTCGGAAGGCAAATGATGGAATTCAATTTGATTTGGCTGCATCATTTTCTATAGAAATTTATTTAAAAAATTCAAATGTCTAGAAAATTATAAAAATATTAGTTAACAATTCAACATTAGAGTAAATTATTTTAAAATCTTTTTATTCACTTTATAATTATAATTATAAATTTAAAAATGATAGATAAAAAAATACGAAATTTTTGATATTTTTTATATAAATTTTAAAAATTGTTTTTGATTTCTTAATTAAAATTGAAAATGAATAGTGGCATTATTTCATATAACAAATTGTTAATAAATAACACATTTTTGCGAACATTGAAACCAATTTAGGGCACCGTGTTGATTTTCTTCTTCATTCAATAAAATCAAGGAAAAATCGTCTAAAAATTAGAAAACTATTTAAATTAAACAATCAATCCTATTAATGAGCAAACCTAATTCTTTGATCGAAGACTTTGTCCATCAATTCATTTAAAGCAATTGAATATGCCGTATTCATTTGGTAATCATTATTGTGAATTGGTGGAATAATTTTCCATCGAATTTTCTCACAATTTTGAATCCATTTTGCCAATATTCTATTATTAGGTTGCGAATCCAATCTTCTACTTTTTAAGATCTTAAATATAATTTATTTAATTAATTAATTTATTGATAATTAATTTGTTCACCGTGAATTTGAATGATTTTTTACCACATTTTTCGCCAATTTCCATTTGTTCATCCAAAATGACTTTTAATTTTGCAAAAAATTCATCCAAATTAATTTTAATATCCTCATTGCCCCAATAAATTCTTTCATTATTAAATGGATATTGTGGATAAAGCAAATCCGAATAATTAACATTTATCTTTCTATACGGCTGAATGGCACATGAAAATGTTTCCAAATACTAAAATAATTTTAAAAAATGAATTTTAATTTATATTAAATTTACCTTTAATTTTTGTAACAATTCCAAAACAAATTCCTCATGGAAATTTGGATAATAAAAAGAAGAGAATTGATTTGGTTTAAAATCCAAACTCTAAAAAATATAATAAATTTAACTAATATTTTTATTATATACTAACCCGAAGTGGATGAATTTGATCTAATTTTGTGAGAATTTCCATCAAAATTTTGTCGCTCTTTTCTCCATTTGTGCATTTCAACTAAAATTAAATTTATATTGTAAAAATTTAATTGAAAAACGGGAGTATATTAAAATTTGCCCGAAAAAGAATTAATTTGCCGAAATTGTTTCGTATCGAAAAATATTAGCTCGAAATTGTTTCGTATCGAAAAATATTAGCTCGAAATTGTTTCGTATCGAAAAATATTAGCTCGAAATTGTTTCGTATCGAAAAATATTAGCTCGAAATTGTTTCGTATCGAAAAATATTAGCTCGAAATTGTTTCGTATCGAAAAATATTAGCTCGAAATTGTTTCGTATCGAAAAATATTAGCTCGAAATTGTTTCGTATCGAAAAATATTAGCTCGAAATTGTTTCGTATCGAAAAATATTAGCTCGAAATTGTTTCGTATCGAAAAATATTAGCTCGAAATTGTTTCGTATCGAAAAATATTATTTTTTCGAGGCCATTTAACTTGGCCAAATCGTGCTTCTTAAGGATAGGATTCCTTCCTCTAATCCCATCCTGCCCTGAACCTAACCTTGATTGAGCCCTAATACTTAGTTGTTATGGCCAAGCTATATGGCTTCAAAAATATAATATTTTTCTTCAGGAAAGAATTTGTGTAAATTAATATTTTCCCATTCGAAAACCTCATGGAAAGTCGTCTCATAATGCCTCATTTGAATTGAAATGGCCAATAAGGAAAGTTGTTGGAAGGCATAAAGTCCCTCCAATTCGCGCAATCGTGGCGGTTCACTCCATTCGTCATAACTTACGTAAAAATACAAATGTTCTAATTGGGGACAAATTTTGGCCAATTGGATTAAAAGAAACTGAAAAATAAAAATATATTTGGCTCTTGGAATTTAAATAAATTTTGATTTTCGGCCATAATATGTTCTAGTTCTAACTAGTACATTTTATTAATCCAAAGGCTTTTTATGCGCCCAATGGGTTTAGGTTAAGTAAGGAAGAATTTAGGGCTGGAGGGTGGAGGCATGAATCTAGAGTGCTATATAGGGTAAGCTAGTTTAGAGCTCAGCATTAGAGTAGGACAAAATTGATTCTAGACCAAGGTGTCCGATTCCGGTTTTTGGCCCAAAAATGGCCTCGGTTCGGTTTCGGTTCGGGATTCGGGTACCGGACTCTGTCCAACCCTACTCACTCAGTCAGCATGGGGTTTGGGGTTAGCCAAGTAAGGTTTTAGTGTTCGGGGCATTGGATAATAAAAAAAAGGCCTAGTTTAGACTGGACATTTTTGATGAGCCTTTGAACTCACTAAATGCGTTAGAGATTCCTTTTTGCTTTTTTAATAATATTAGTAATATATGAATTTCTGAAACAAACATAGTTCATATGGCAATTTAAATGAAGAGCCTGAAGCTGATGGAAAATGGGCAAATTTAATTCGAAAAATGAATAAAATTTAATAAAAAATGACTCACAAAAATATAAATTTTATAAATAAATGAATAAATGAAATAAAATTTCGATGAGAACATATTTAGTGGATTTGCCCTCTCAAAATTTGAATGAATCAGCGCCGCCGATGGCAAATGATGATGATCAAAAAAAATATTTATCATCGCTTTTCAAAAAATTTTAAAATGGGAACTTGTTTAAAAATGAATCTTTATAATATTTTATCTAATTCATTCAATGGCAAACGTAAAGAAGTGTGTTCTTCTCAGGTTTTGATTTAAAAAGAAAGAAAACCCATTTTAAGGGGTAGTTTTGGATTTCTGATATCTTACCTTCTTGGTAAGATAATGCCAACTTTTACAACGATAAAATAAAGGAGGTACGAGGGCATTTTTGGTGAAACTCTTTGAAGGGCCAATTTATAGTTCAATCGACGCAGCTCGTCGAGAGGAATCGAATGGCATCATTTTTATTTGATAACATTGTGTTTTGTTCAAGTTAGAGTTTCAATATTAATTTAATTATTTTCTTTTAATAATACAAATTTCCATGTTCGAATTGAGAAATCCGGCCGTCATACATCACTCGTTGAATGGAATTAAACTTGATTTAAAATTAGGTTTAAGATTATAGCAAGGCTTAAAAGACTGGATAGGGATCTTAAGATATCTAATTAAATCGCAAATTTTTCACATAAAGCGCTGATTTTTCGGCATATTTTTTTATAAATTACACTCTTCCATTATCAATTTCCTATTGGACACTTTTACAACAAATGCAATAAATCATTGAAGAATTTTAATTTTGAAATGGAAGTAATTTATTTTGCCCTAGTAAATATTTGGTAGAATAGAATTAGCAATTTGCTTTAGTTGGGAAATCGATTGAGGATTCAAGAAAAAATTCCTGAAACCGATTCAATTTGAAAAATTTAGAAAATATTTGATCGGGAAATGGCTATGCATTCCCGGATAATTCCCGAGTCAGGTTCCCGAATTTTCTCGAAAGGGATTTCCGAAATATCCGATCTCTAGAAAAAATTATTAAGTACGGCTAATTAAGTATATTCGATTCTTCAGTCTATTCTATAGTTGAATTAGTGAAGAATATAAAATTATAAAGGAAAATTGATAGATATATCTTTCAAAAATCCACAAAATTTACTCTAATAAATATAATTTGGCCATTTTAAATAATCCAACTTTCTATGTCTTTGAGCATAAAATCTGAAAATTTTTTGAGGGAAGGCGCTTATTTTAAATATTGTAAATTATTAAAAGATTTGTAAAAAGGGTTTCAAGTATTTTCAAATGGAATATTATACCTTTAAAAAATTGATTGCTCCCACATTGAATAATGAACAAAATAATGAGGAGAGTTACCAAAAAAGTTCAGAAAATTTGTTGAATTTAAGAATAAAATTGGACTGAAAATCTCTTTTTTCAATTATTTTATAAATTTATGGAAATTGAAGAATGAAAGAATCAAATTCAATCTATTATTTATATGATCTTAAAAAAAGGTTCAGTTCAGAATTGTATCTTACAAAATAGCTGATAAGATGATGAAAATAGAATTTTAATGGGTACACCCCTACTGGGCGCAGGCCAACTGGGCGCGAGAATGTTTGATGCATCATCATAACTTTAGTAATACCAAATCATTTTCAATAATTTTAATGTCATTTTGAAGAGCCAAGTTTTATTTATCGAATGGTATATTATATAAAAAGATTGATTCATTTATGGCAAAAATAAGACTTTGAGGATAAGCGTGGCACCTTTTTTTGTAATTTTTTGGACTTTTTTGACTAAAACCATTTAAATTTTAAACCGATTAATGTGAATTCTATATCATTCGATAGATCTTGCTTAGCTCTTCAATTTGACACAAAATTTAGTGATACGTCCCATTGTCCTGAAAGTGGCATAAAACGAAATAATTTTACTTTATGTTCATATTCGCGATTCGAAATATATTTAAACAAAATTAATTTTGATTAAAAATGATGCTTCAACTTCAATCTAAAATTTTTTCAAAAAAAATAACAATGTATTTTGTATAATCTATAATTATAATATTCTCATCATTCTTTATAAATGTTATATGGCATTAACATAAAAATAATTTATTAAAATATAAGAATTCGTACTTCTTAATATATCAATATAGTTAATATTTCATCTATAAATGTATTTCCATTCGCATTCACAATCACAAGTGTTTAATTTTCTAGGCCAATTTCATTGATTTCATTTAATTCTTCATTTCCAGCAACTCAGTCTTTGGAAATTGGAAAAATTTAATTTTTCCATAAAAATAAATTCAATTTAATCTTTTCAATTTCACTGGCTTCACTATTCTCTTTGGCCACAAAATCATAAAGCGGTACAAAATTTGCCAAATTCATTTGTTCAAAATCACAAATTGAACCTTCAATTTCTGCTGGCTGCTTACTATTCTCCATTTAAATCGCCAAAAATAAATATTTACAAAAACCGGAAGTAAATTGACTGAATTCGGTTGCATCATTTAAAAAAATGGCAATTTTATACCAAGAAAATGCAAAGAGGGGATCAAGGTCATTTTTGACTAAAGTGTGGTTACAGAAATTTAGATTGAATTATTAAAAAAAATAAAAATTGGCCAAATTGTGGCCCTAAATAAGACCAAAATGATCCAAATAGATTCCACCAAAAATGAAAAAATTGGAAGATATTTTTAAATTTGCCATAATTTTTTAAAATTTTTCTTAATCAGCAGATAGTCATCTATCGACCGGCGATCAGATACTGGCGAAAATGTCAGCAAAATGGAAATAATAATGGCCGAGAACATCATCGACTAAAAGCAGGCGTTGGTTAAAATTGTTCCTTATTTGTCATTCAAATCCAAATTTTCCTCCATTTCGACATTCAATCCATGTGAATTATGAAGGCAATGATTGTGGAGAAAATTCTCAACAAAAAGACCACAAAAATGAGTGAGTTTATTTTGAGGGTGTATCGTCGAAATAGAATACGTCGAATTTATGGTTATCCGAATTTTTGCTCATTGGCCAAAAACACAATTAATATTTTGGGTTATTAGTGAAACTTTTATCTCATTTTCTTAAACTTATTCTGTTAAGCATTTGATATCAAAATGATTAGATCAAAAATAATTGAACAGAATTGAACAAAAAACGAAAACTTTGATTTTTTTGCCTATTTGTAATTTTTTTGGCACAAATTTTTTAAATTTTCATGAATTTTTCTAATTTTTTCTTTAATCAGCAAAAAATTTCAAATCGAAGCTATTTGACGTTACTAAATGCCTAAAAAATGTCTAATTAAATTAATTAATAACTTGCCAAATTAATAAAAAAAAAGTTCAAAAAATATTTTTAAAATTTTGCCAAATTAAATGAAAAATCATTATATTTTATTTTTCTTTAGTAATACTACCCCTATATATGGCCATAATTTTTGCTTTTCTAATCCCAACCTCGTCCGCCCAACTTCATTTTCAATTCATCATTCTTTTAGTATTTGCCGCCTACATCTTCCCAACCACTTCTTCCTCTGGCAAGAACTTCCGATTCTGACCAACGTTCGACCGGTATCCGGTACATTACTGTCATTTTGCGCTGCCAATGCAAAATTCACTCAGCTGATGATTGGTGGCCACAGGCCAAAGGCGTGGGGCAATTTTGATGATGGAAAATTCCTCCTCTTCCCTTGCCAACGATGATTCTTCTGCTGAAAGAATTTTTTGACGATGATGAATTCGGCGATGGGCCATCAAAAATTGCCTCAAGAAGGAGGCAACAATGGCCAATGGGTAATGGAAACGGTGGGAATTTTGGTGGCATCCGGCAACAGCCACCATTGCACAGCTATGCCAGAATAGCAAGTGAGTTATCTTTACTTTTTTTTGATATAATGCGGGATGAAATATTGAAAAACATTTACAACTTACTATAGTTTACATATAACAAAATTTATACAAAATATTCAAATTTGCTTAATTTTAATTCAATAAAATTTTTTCATTGTCTAGTCAGAAATGCTTAAAATGAATTTTGGTTTATTTAATTTGGCCAATAGTGGGTAAGCCAAATACCAATATTTACCATTGGGATTGGAAATTCATATAAATTAATCACCATAAAAAATATTTCTGCAAAAATTTTATTGAATTAATTAATATGTTTGGAACACTTAAATTAAAATATTAAAATTATCAGAAATTAATCCCCCAAGGGGAAAATCCAAATAATGCTAACAATGAAACTATATATGCTTAAATTTATCAAAATCATAAAAATATATTGATTTATGCAATTTTCTTAATTTTCATCTTTTTGCTTCAGGCATAATTGATCAAGCCCTTCGTCTAAGCTCCACAATTTTCGCCCATTTTTCTTTCGCCAATCCGTCAATGACAAAATCATCTCTGGTTGGCATGGCATTTCCGCAAAGAATCCCCTTTTCATTCAACTTGTCCAGAAGACCAGTCCTTGCGCCCAACAAATGCGAAAAAGCTGTTAGTCGAAAAAGAGGGCAAAAATTATAAAATTGCAAGGACGATTGGCAAAATTCGATCCTCCGGCGCACATTGGCCCAAATATTGGCAAAGAACCTTAAGGTGAATTTTGTATAAAAAAATGAATGATTGAAGATATAAAATAACCGTTTTTGTCCTAAATCTTTCGAATAGAAGTGTCTAATATGGTTGGCCTATTGAAATTAATCAAAATATATAATACGGATGAAATGAATTAATTCTAATTTGTTTATTTATAGATTAACACGAGGAAGAATTCGATGAAAATATCCAAAATGCCCATTGCCCATTTAGAGTTGGAATATTTAAAAATTAATTAAAAATTCAAATATATTAACTCACCTTGCAAAATTGAAACATGCATCCGGTCATATGCCTTCCACAAACGGCCTAATAACCGTTGTCCCAATTGTTTTCATCATTTTCGTCTGCTTCTTTTCGATGCATCCTTTTTAATCGTTGTCCGCATGGAAATGGTTCCTGATAATCGAGTAATATCACCATTTACATTTTCGAATTTCATTTAGAATTTTTTTTGGAAATTTTTAATATTTTTTCAACCTACAACCTGCTGAAATCGAATATTCAGTAAAATTTATAAATATTTTTTATTAAAATTTAAAAGAATTAAAATTTTATAAATTCGTATGCAATTAATAACGAATATTGGTCGGTTTGTTAGGAAAATATGTGAAACATACATATTGCCACACAGGTTCACGCCAATGTTTAAATCCACCAGCAATTGTCCTTTAATGATTGAACAAAATGGTCGGACAATGATTAATTGGGAATACTATAACAAATATGTCAAGATCATTTATGTGGAACTGCCATCACTAAAATGTCTCGCATTTTGGAAACTCATTGGAAATGAAAATGAAGGACTGTTGAAGAAGAAGAAAGAAATTCTGGATGGAATGATTGGCCCTCAAGAATATTTAGAATTGTCGAAGACCCAAGAAAGCAACTACCTAATTACCGTAAATTTCCTATTAGTAACCCATGGGTTACTAATTTTCAGAGACCCTCCGAGTGGCAACTTTTCTGAATTTTTTGAAACTAAAAATGCTTATTTCGGCCTAATTTCACCTCTACATTGATTATTTTTGACATGAATTTTTTGAAGGGTGGGTTACTAATAGAGACTGGGTTACAAATAGAGACTGGGTTACTAATAGGAAATTTACGGTATATCGAATCAATCCCAGATAAAATATTATTATTTAAATAATTTGAAAAGGCAATTCAAAATTGTATTAAGGAATTGTAATTCATAATTGTACTTATGATTTTTTTTCCAATTTCGATCTTTACATTTTATAACATAATAAAAATTTTAAACAATTTTTTGAGCTTTTAAAAAAGATTAAAAATTAGATTTCTATATCATTGGAAAGAGGTTTAGGCCATTTGGGAATTTGAGCATTTGGTATTTTGACTATACGCCGATTTCGGACATTGGGGTTTGGGTATATTGATTTTGGGTATATTGATTTTGGGTTGACCCTTCAATTGCGGACGCAAAACGCGAAGGCTTGACAGAGTTTGGCCATTAGGGAAGGATCGAATATGGGAGGGAAGAGGAGAAACTAGCATAGAGAGGAAAGGAAGAGTGAAAGAGTGCCGAGGCAATTGGCCCTATGGCCTATGCCAATATCATATCCATTGATTGAATTTGGCCAAAATATTTCTTTCAATGGAGAAAATATTTACTAAATTACTCAAAAAGACACTTCCTTTAATAAGTCTTTTGTTAAATTAAAACTTATTTGTCCGCAATCCAACAAATTTGATTCGACCGAATTCTAATGTCAAATATCTAAATCAACTCAAAGTAAGCTCATTATTTATATTAAACAATATCTCAAAGTAATCTTATAAAGCAATTCATTTATTGAAAAAAAAATCCTATCAACAATGGACATTTTTAAGGTCATAAAATGTGGTAAAATCAGTCCCTATTTAAACACTCGCCTGACCTGAACCTTGGGTACCTAACAGTTATCTATGGGCAGATCGGCAGATGTATATGAAATGAAAGGTCAGCTCTTTTAAGGATAATTATGATTAGGGTTACAGATAGGGTTGCCCCGGAAGTTCCGGTTCCGGTGGCCGTAAGTTCCGGCCTTTTTGGGGTTCCGGTTCCGGTTTTAGTTCCGGTCATCCAGTTCCGGTCGAAAGCCTGGTTACGGGGCAACCGAAAAATTTACACCTATAAGTAAATTGGATTTTGTTGCATAAATCGTAGTTTGAAAACATTTGAAAATGTCCAATTTTTCGCTGCGCGGCCATTTTTGGTTAAATTTCTTCGCTGCGCGGCCATTTTTGGCTTAAATTTTTCCCTGCGGGGCTATTTTTAATTAAAATTTTAAATTAAGAGACCATTTTCGGGGAAATTTTTGCCTGCGGCATAATTTTTAATTCATTTATATACTAGATGTTTATCAAAAAATTATATCGGAATACTGTAGACAAAAATTTCGCAAAAAAAATTTTCTGAAAAATTCACCCCCAAAACTTTGATTTCAAGAGTTCCGGTTCCGGGTTCCGGCTTTTTTACTCTGAGTTCCGGTTCCGGTCGGAAAAATGAGTTCCGGTTCTATTCAAAATCCTGGTTCCGGGGCAACCCTAGTTACAGATATTATTATAAAACAAAACCACCAATCTAAAAAACGGAATACAAATCGCACGCAGAAATATAATATATGAATTTTATAAAAATGCATATTTTTTATTATTCATAATTGAACAACAAAATCACTCAAATTGATGAAATTTCTGTACAATTTTTATCATTTTGGTCAACACGGAAAGCACAGGAAAAATAAAACATTTTGTTAATAACATTTTCGTGACAATTTTCATCAGCCTCCGCTTGGCATATTATTACTGCCCAAATAAATCAAATGTCAAAAATCTTTGCATGATAATTTAATTTTGGCCACCAGAACTTTTATTAATTGGTCAATATCTCAGTCAGCAATTTTAAGGGCTATTAATAAAATTTTTATATTTTATTAACTTTTTTTGCAATCAAACATTAAAATTTAATTAACAAAAATGTTATAGTGGCCAAAAAGCGAAAACAACGCCACACAATTTTGGCATATATTCGCCATAAATTTTTGACAATAATTAAATGTTTACAATTTTTAAAATTTTTCAAAAGCATTTTATTATTAAGGATTGTACATAGAGCGTTAATAGACGAAGTTGGCC
Organism: Pratylenchus scribneri; assembly: GCA_030063045.1. Taxonomy (NCBI): domain Eukaryota; kingdom Metazoa; phylum Nematoda; class Chromadorea; order Rhabditida; family Pratylenchidae; genus Pratylenchus; species Pratylenchus scribneri. Next base: position 1,122,232 of record JAQSEB010000064.1, on the reverse strand, counting down.
TCAATTTTTTCCACAAATATCTGTGCCAATCTTTGGTAAGCTAAATTCTAAATGTCAGCTTTTACCAATGGGATTGGGCCCACACACACAATTTAAAAAATTGTGCCAGGGTCGATTATTTATTAAAAGATTGTCTCTAGGCGATTATTTGAACATTTTCCTTATTCATTTTTCTATCCTAATTAAATTAAAAAAAATTCAAAAACATTGTCAATTATGAAATAATATGAAATATAAATGGCATATTCATTACATTATTCTTGTTTAACAAACAAAATTGAAATTGAAAATAATTTAATCGGATATCACTGTTTTCAACCCATCCGGGGTCATCTCCACAAAATACAAAGGGCTCTGCAAATATAGGCGAGTCCACAATTCTGCAATTATAAATTTCAGGAATATTAGTATTTTTATTTATAGAACGATCGAGGCAAATGATAGCTTATTCGAAAGAGCGCGCCGAGCTGAATCGTCTAGGGGTTGAAATTAGGGTTGCACCCCGTCCCCTCCCAGTCCCCGTTCCGCCCACCCCCCCCCCCCCGTCCCCGGGCTCTTTTGCCCCCGTCCCCGAAAATTTGGGAGCCATTCCCCGTTCCCCTCCCCGTGAGGTCGGGGATTTCGGGGAAAATTTTAATTTTTTTTTGAAAACCTCAACTAAATCATCTTTTTTTCTTTACTTGCATATAAAATGATATTTATACGTTAAATCATCTTCTTTTTTCATTTCACAATTCATTATAGAAAAATTTTTTTGAAAGATGAAAAAAAAAGTTGCAAAATTCACGAAATTTCGGGGTCCCCGCCCCCGTCCCCGTCCCCGTCCCCGAAGTTTGCCTCCCCGCAATTCCCCGTCCCCGAAAATCGTTCCCCGGACTCCGGGGTGCAACCCTAGTTTAATTGCGCCGAGTTGCATGGCAACTTTTCCAAAGATGCGATGTTGCAGCGCTTTTATTTTTGTTTTTTGCGAAAATAATGACAGGTTCAAGCTTCTATACCTGATTAAACTATAATTTGATCGAAAAAAAATCAAAAAATTTTCAACTTTCTAATCAAAAGGAGAAACCCTCACTTTTTCAATATTTATAAGTTAATATAAGTTGCTGAGCAACTCGGCGCAATTTCGCCATCACTATTTCGAATTGGCTCAAAGGCTCAATATACTCTTTCGAATGAGCTATAACACACTTTAATATTCCAGAAATTTATATTTGCAAAATTGTGGAAATGACCTAGCACCTTTTCAACCTACTAAAAACTTAATCTAAATTTATTTGTTCCTAATTCGCTTTATATTACAAAATGTAAATATAAATAAATTATTTGCCTATTGTCAATTTATTTAAATAATATAATTTGCATTATTTTTAAATCCTTCCAGAGATTAGACAAGCGCTCGGTCGCCGCTTCGCGGCTCCCGAGCGCTTGTAAAACACCATTAAAAATATTATAGAAATTGAATACTTAATTAATATAATAATCAGAGCATCTAGATTTATTTTATTTAAGGAATTGTTATTTTATTTTTACGAATGTGCACTTTATTTACTCTCTTTACTCTGTGAGACAATTTTTGGTCTAATTTTATATTGGGCGGAAAATTTTAGGTCCAATTTGTTTTTTACCAAACAATTTTTTTTGATATTCTTTCAGACATTTTATGTCTTTGCTTTCCGATGTTTTTGTTCTTCAAATAATTTTGTGTTTTTATTCATCCAAACATTTTGTATTTTGTTTTCCCAAACATTTTGTGTTTTTATTCCTCCAAACATTTTTGATTTTTTTTATTGTTCCAAACTTTTTGGGTTTTTTTCTTCTAAACATTTTGCGCTTTTTTTCCAAACCTTTTTTTACATCCATTTGTTTTGTTCTCCCAAACATTTGAATGTTTTTGTTTTCCCAAACATTTGAATGTTTTTGTTTTCCCAAACATTTGAATGTTTTTGTTTTCCCAAACATTTGAATGTTTTTGTTTTCCCAAACATTTAAATGTTTTTGTTTTCCCAAACATTTGAATGTTTTTGTTTTCCCAAACATTTGAATGTTTTTGTTTTCCCAAACATTTGAATGTTTTTGTTTTCCCAAACATTTGAATGTTTTTGTTTTCCCAAACATTTAAATGTTTTTGTTCTCCCAAACATTTGAATGTTTTTGTTTTCCCAAACATTTGAATGTTTTTGTTTTCCCAAACATTTGAATGTTTTTGTTTTCCCAAACATTTGAATGTTTTTGTTTTCCCAAACATTTGAATGTTTTTGTTTTCCCAAACATTTGAATGTTTTTGTTTTCCCAAACATTTAAATGTTTTTGTTTTCCCAAACATTTGAATGTTTTTGTTTTCCCAAACATTTGAATGTTTTTGTTTTCCCAAACATTTGAATGTTTTTGTTTTCCCAAACATTTAAATGTTTTTGTTCTCCCAAACATTTGAATGTTTTTGTTTTCCCAAACATTTGAATGTTTTTATTCTCCCGAACATTTGAATGTTTTTGTTTTCCCAAACATTTGAATGTTTTTGTTTTCCCAAACATTGAATATTTTTGTTCTCCCAAACATTTGAATGTTTTTGTTTTCCAAAACATTTGAATGTTTTTGTTTTCCCAAACATTTGAATGTTTTTGTTTTCCCAAACATTTTAATGTTTTTGTTTTCCCAAACATTTGAATGTTTTTGTTTTCCCAAACATTTGAATGTTTTTGTTTTCCCAAACATTTGAATGTTTTTGTTTTCCCAAACATTTGAATGTTTTTGTTTTCCCAAACATTTGAATGTTTTTGTTTTCCCAAACATTTAAATGTTTTTGTTCTCCCAAACATTTGAATGTTTTTGTTTTCCCAAACATTTGAATGTTTTTATTCTCCCAAACATTTGAATGTTTTTGTTTTCCCAAACATTTGAATGTTTTTGTTTTCCCAAACATTTAAATGTTTTTGTTCTCCCAAACATTTGAATGTTTTTGTTTTCCCAAACATTTGAATGTTTTTGTTTTCCCAAACATTTAAATGCTTTTGTTTTCCCAAACATTGAATATTTTTGTTCTCCCAAACATTTGAATGTTTTTGTTTTCCAAAACATTTGAATGTTTTTGTTTTCCCAAACATTTTTTGTTTTCATTCTTCCTAAAATTTTGTATTTTTGTTCTCCCAAACATTTTATGGATTTTCCATCTTATCCAATAATTTCTAGCTATAAATCATTCCCATTTTCACACTAATTTGTTATTATCGCCATAATCCATGACATTTTACAAATAATTTCACAGATATCCATATTATTATTTTTTAATAATTCTCGCCTATTTCATTAAAAATTAGAAATATTCTCATTTAATTTATTGAAATATTTTTCAAATATTATTATAAACTATTTCTTTCCTTCATTTCTTTATTCTTTGTGCTTAAAAAACTCTTTCTATATTTCTTCACTCTTTAATTGATATTTGGATATTTTTGGAAATAAATATTTAAAAAACAGAACGCCAAAAAGTAAAATTTAAATAATTATTTTTGTTTACTAACAGACTAACAAATCCGTTTAGTATATTAGGATTGTATTAAAATTACACCGTGAAAAATGGATGTCCTCTTCGATGAGGATCGTTGGAATCAATTGTACAATTGTAGCCGCTATCCGGTCGAACAAATTCCGATTGAGCAACGGAAAAATGTTCTTCTCGGTGTCATCATACTCATTCTTTTTATCATTTTTGAGGTAAATTTTTGGAAGAAAAAAGTTCGAAAAATTTTGAAAAATTTCAAAAACTAAATAATGAATTAAAAATTTGGAATTATTAAAATAATATTCGAGGATTTTTTGATTCTTTTGGCATTGAATTATTTGAAATAAATTAAATCAAAAATTATCCATGCAATTCTCCTTGAGGCTAAATTTACTTTAAAAAATTTACAAAAATTTTTTGGACAATAAATATTTTTTTTCAAAATTTCAACTAATTTTAATTAATTTAATATTAAAATTTTCCATTTTTATATAAAAATATTATTTTCAAATTCTTAAAAATTAGTTTAAATATTTTTCCCTGTAGTTATAAAATTTTTGAAATTTTAAAATTGAAATTTAAATATATTTTAATTATTCCCCTCCAGTTCCTCTATGCAATTTGTTTGTACGCAATGTGGAGCCTGTTGAGCAAAAGTTCCTCCTATAAAATAATGTTCACGCTGGGAATTGCCGAAATGATTTGCCTTCTGAATTCCGGACTGATCACCGGAATTTTCGCCATCAAAGGCTACGTTTTTTGTTCGGCACCAGTCTTCATGTATTGCATTGGCATTAAGGGACTTTGTGAGTGTTTTTTTTTGTGGAATAATTGATAAAAATAAAATTAAATTAATTTTCGAACATTCAAAATTAATATTAATTAATTTTCGGGAGATTCCTTGATAATTAAAAGGCAGAAATTTTGGTTAATTAATTTTCGCACAATCTGGAGAAAATTTTTCGGAAATTTCGAATTAAAATGGAAACATTTTCCGGACATAACGGATTATTTTATTTTATTTCACTGATATTCCCAAACAGCAATCAATTTTACAAACATGCAAATTAATATTTTTTGAAAATTCTGGATTAATCCAGCGATTCTAGGATTGTAAATTTAATTTTTGAACATAATAGAATTGTTTAAATCAATTTTCTCTGGTATTTTATTAATTAAAACAATTATTTTCTTTAGATTATGGATTAAACTAAATTTATTTTATGGATATTACGGATCATATTTATTTTTCGGACATTTTTTGTCATTCTGGAATGAATAATTTGAATTAATTTTTTCATTCTAGTTGATTGGGATTTGACCTCCACCCTTCAAGTACTTCTCGCCTTCGAACGTTGCATGGAACAATTGGCCCCTCGATTGGCCGAACAACTTTTTGGCCAAAAACGAATTTACATTTGGTTTGGCATAATTTTCGTCTATTCCACCTATTTTGGCATTTTCACAATGCCAACGCTGTTCACTTCCGTTCTCTTCCTTTGGGACTACGATCCATATTTTGGCTATCGGAGCATTCAGCAACGAATGGAGGAAGGATTGGTAAGGTTTTTTGGGGAAATTATGCCCCTGGGGAATGTGTGAAATTTTTATATTAAAAATATTAATATAAATATTGGAAAAAATTTAGGCCAAATTAGTGCTTTTCTCTTGATTTTGCATAGAAAATACATTTAAAAAATTTTAGTATGTAAATCATCATGACGAAATTCACAATGCTTTATTGGTTATTGCCATTCCTGTCCTTTACATTGTCTTCTTCATTTGCCTCTCATTCCAATGGCGTGAAACAATCAATTTAAACGAATCCCAGCAAAAATTACGTCGTTCGGTAAGATTTATGATTGCAAATTATTTTAATTATAATAAATTGCACAAAGGTGTTCATTCAAGTTTTTTCCATCTCAATGTTGCTTTTAATCTACGCGATCAATTTCTACGTTTCCGTCTGGTTTGAGGTGCCCATGTTCATGATTGTCCTAAATCAATTCCTGTGGGTCGCCATTGATGGTTGGTTTTTATCTAATTAATTAAAATTACAAAATATTCTGCAGGAAAAATAAAATCAAAAAATATTTAGAATTTTTCATTTTCTTTTTCAATCCATAACCTTTCCTTTAATTCACAGGATTGCCACCCGTAATCTATTTGTGCATGAACAAAATGATCAGAAATCGTCTTTTGCAATTTGTGAAAAGCCTGAAGCCAAATCAAGCAATGCGAGTGATGACAATGGTAACGGGCACAGCGACGCCCGGCAAAACAATGACAAATGGAGTATCAGTGAAGATGGCATGGAATAATGATCAGCGAAGAAAATTCTCAGTCCGAAATTTGAATTAAATATTTTTTATTATATTCTGAAATTTATGTGAACATCGTGGCTAATTTGCAAATTTTTTACGAAATTATATGATTGTAATAATTTAAATAAAAATATTTAATTTTAATAATTTTTTAAAATTTTCCCAAAGTCCTATACCTTTTCGACCGAATATAAAAATGGAATAGATTATTTTTAATGTCGTTGATTAGATAAGAAAGAGGAAAAGAGACCAAAAGTCAAACAATTTTCGTAAATAATAAATTTGAACACAGATTAACATTTATATCAATTTATGTGAACACACAAAATTCATGAAAATTGCCTAAAAGCAAAAAAAGCGAAAGATTATTTCTCTGTCGAAATTTATAGGAATTTTGGATAATTAACCTCTACCCCCGTTTAAAATACCTAAAAAGATAAAAAAATATTAATCAATAAGTTTGGGTTTCACCGGAGCCAGGAGATTTTACCGGAACCGGAGCTCAAAAAGGGCAGAACCCGTAACCGGAACTTTCGGAATCCATCTTTTAGGAGAGGAAAAAATTTTATCAAAAATTGCCCCATAAGGCAAAATTTTGACCAAAAATGGCTTTTTAAATGTTTTCCAATCAACAATTTTATGAAGCAAAATCCAATTTTTAAGAGTACAAATTTTTCCGTTTCGCCTGAACCAAGATTTGACCGGAACCGAAACCGAGACCGGAACTCAATTTTTAATAATTCCGGCCACCGGAACCAGAAGTTCCGGCCAAATCTTACAATAAGTAAAAAATAAAATGGGCAATAAAATAATACAACGAAGTTAATTTTTATTAGGATTTCGCAGGAACTTCCGGTTCCAGTAAAATCCTTGGTTCAGGTGAAAATTTTTCCTTTTTTTATTTTTATATCAACGCAAAGTTTCATATTTTATGAATTCTTATTTGATTGTTTTCTTTTAGCATTCAGAGATTCAATTTCCGGATTTAAAATGCAAAAAGATTTGTGTTAAAATTTAATATGGCTTTATTTTGTTTAAACACATTTTTATTTACTATTGGCTCAATTTCCTACTTCTATTTTGCCCATTGCTCCACGGCAACGGCACGTCCACCTTTGATTCTTGGTAAATGTTCTTCAAAAAAAAAAATCAAAAAATAAATAAATAAAAATAATAATAAGTAAATTTTTCAAAAAATTATAGTTTCTAATAAGGTTGGAGAAAATCTATGCATTTTTAAACCGAAATTTTGGGAAATTTTGCTGTTTAGAACCGAAAATAGGAGGAACTGGAACCGAGAACCGACATTTTTTTCAGGAACCGAAAGCCGTCCAGAATCGAGACCTTCTAGGAACCGATCTGTCCAACTCTAGTTTCTAGGTTAAAAAAATTATCACAATGGCACAAATATGCCGATCCAATATTTAAAAAAAATTAAATAATATCGAAAAAAATTTACCTGATACTGAATGTTATGGGAATGTAGGATTCCATAAATCTTCCATCTTTTTCACCACACAGTGAATGGCTTCTTTGGACAAAAATTTTATGCCGAAGCAGCCAAATTCGTTTATCCCGACTGGCTGGCCCATTGCAACAATGGCAGTAGTAGTGGTGTTGTGGTGCCACGGCACAAAGTTTGGATTGGTGCAGAAATGTCCAAAGGAGTGCCATTCTCAGATTGTGAAATCTATCTTATTGGGTTTGTTTGTTTTTTTTTTTTTTGAGTTAAATTTTCCTTTGGCAAATTTTCTCAGTTTTTGCGATCTAATCAAATAAAGTTGTGTTTTACCTTTGGGGCTATAAATAAGATAACAAAATGTTAAAAAATTTTATGGACTAATATTTCATTTTCTAATAAGTGACCCTTCTTTTAATATTTGACCATATTATTAAACAATGTCGATCGACATTCGAAAAGCCAACATCCAAAGTCCAACCATATCAAAATGTACGAATTTTTTATATTAAATAATAAAGGCTAATTAGCCTTAAAAATGATTTCTTGAATTAAAATATGATAAAATGGTTTTTTGCTCATCACTTAAAAACATTTTCCTTTTATATAGGCGTACATACAATGCCGCCACCGGAAAGTTTGATAATCGCCCAAATGTGACTGTCTTCAATCGGGCATTGAATGAGTCATTCGAAAGTTTGGACCCACTTCAGGTGCCATTTTATAGGTAAAAAAAATGATTTTGAATAATAAATAATTAAATATATTTTATATTGAATTTATAATTTTAAGAAAAAAAAATAAGAAGAATATAATGTTAAAATTTTTAATCCCATTTTATTTAAGTGTTTGGCCCAAGAAACTGTGTCCAGCACAAGTTGTTCAGAAAGCGCTGACCAAGGCACACCTGAAGCGGCAATGCGTCCACTAGTGCAATGGCTTGAAGCAAATTTGAGCTATGTGCCCGGAAAAACACTGTTTGGTGCTGCATTTGATTGGAGACAGCATCCTTTCGCATGTATGTTTTCCATATTTGTAATTAAAATTTTCCACAAACTTCGCGATAAAAAAAAAATACAAAAATTTGTTGAAATTTTGCGAATTTTTAAAAACATTTTCGTTTTTAAAAATCGGCATTCAAAAAAATTTTCCAGGTAATCCTGATATTGAAAATAATAATTTTCTGGATATTCTGAATTCAATCACAATAATTTTTAAATAACTTTTAATTATTTTAAATTAATTTCCTTTATGTGAATCTTGTCTTTTTTTTACAAATAAATTAAAATTTGTATTAATTAAAAAGCTTCACTCAATTACAGCCGAATTAGACGAATATTATGCCAATTTGAAAGCATTGATCATGAAAGCTGTAAAACGAACTGGAAAGAAGGCATTTTTACTTGGCTACAGCTATGGAAATCAAATTTTACTCCATTTCATCAACAACAAAACAAATAAAGTGAATTACAACAGAATTTGAATATTATGGAATTAGGAGCCTAATAAATTTTTTTAGTTTTTTATAGCCTTTTATGATAGGATAGTAATGCCTTTTTTCTCAAAAAGCTAATTTAAAAATAGAGATTTATTTACATGGAATTTAATCAGAGGTCGCAGATTTTTTTTTAAAAAAAATACACTGTCCTTGAAAAAAAAAAGAAGATTTTCGTTTTGAGCTAATATAAATTGATTAAAATTTTTTAAATATAAATGGGCAATAGGAGGTCAACCAGTGTTTTTAAGAACTTTTTTTTACAATTTTTTGTACCATCGGCGAAAAATTTCATTAAAAAAAGCCAAAAATAACAAAAATTGACTTAAAAAATAGCCTCGCATCGAAAAATGTATCTTTTTTTAATAATTTCATGTAAAAAAAGTACAAAAAGTGCATCAAAGTAAAAAAAAATGCAAATCTTTTAAATAAGTACATATCTCCGACCTCTGAATTAAATCACAATTAGATTATTTTGAATAAAAACTTCCCATATTATTGAGGCCGATTTCTACCAAACTTATTAGATTGAAAATTAAATATATGATCATTATAATTTAAATTTCTATTTTATAAATATTTTTGTCTAATTTTATTCAGAAAAAAGTATAATTTTACAAATCTGACCTCAGTTTTTGCATGTATCCAATTTTACAATTTTGTTTTGAAATCATTTTATTTTGAACATGTTAGAATGTAAATTTGACATTAATTTATAAGTTTTCAAAGTAAATTGAATGTTCAAAATTAAAAAAAAACGAATTTTTTGGAAAACAAGAAATAAATAATAATTATTTTAAAAAATTAAAATTTAATTAGAGCTGGCAAAGAAAATACTTGCAATCAACGTTGAATGTTGCACCGGTTTTTGGCGGCGCAGTGTCGGTGATGGGCAATTTGATCAATGTTGGCACTTATGATTTTATAATACCGAATGGTGGTGGCACCCTGCGGATTGTTGCCGATTTCTCACTTTCGTTAAGGTGCATCAGAATTTTAATAAAAATGAATACTTTGGCTGAATCATTCCTCTAAAAAAATGATTATTTGCTTAAATACTAATTGAAGGTTTTGTTTGAGATCGTGGATTGGATTTCTCTCAACATCCGAATGGTTCAAAAAATTTTTTAAAATTTATCTTGATCTAAAAAATTAGAAAAAATACACGGACAAAAAAATATTTTTAACTGTTCAAAATTTTCTGAATTCAAAATCCAATGCCAAATTCAAATTCTCTTTTTCGATAAGGAAATAATAATAAAAATAAATGGAATCTCCCTTTTAAAAATTGTGTAAAACTAAAATATTAACGGAAAAATTAAACTTAATTCTTGAGGGACATTTCCTTCTCAGCCATTTCCGTCCCAGAGATTTTTGAAGAATCATAGCTAATTTAATGATCAAAATGATTTAAAGTATTTTTCAAGTCCTAAATATTAGCTATCGATTGGCATACTGATCATGATCATCCATAAATTTATACAATTTTGAATGATCATAATAAAATTGATAGATAATATTTAGAGCTATGAGATGCACTTTAAATCATTTAAAATAAAAAAAAATTTACTAATATGTAGTCAAAGTGCAATGGCCTTGCCTCGTTCAAATTCATTCAATGCTAGCCAAATTCTTATTGAAATCAACCAAACGAAATATACGGTCCAGAATATGGCTGCCTTCTTGCAAATTCTTCCCTATATTCCTCATCCGCAACCGTTGGCCACAATCTATGATCAATATCAAATTGAACCGCAACGAACCACCCAAGTATGTAATTAAGTGTAATTTTTAATGATTTCAAAGAAATTTTGGAAAAAATTTACGAAATTTTTAATGAAAAATTTCCAAGGAATTTTGGAAAAATTTACGAAATTTTTAATGAAAAATTTCCAAGGAATTTTGGAAAAATTTACGAAATTTTTAATCTAAAATTTCTAAAGAATTAAAAATAAAATAATTTTTCATTTTATTAAAAAATAATTTCACACAAAGATGCATTGCATCTATGGAAAGGGCCTTCAAACTCCATTTAAATAGGTCTATCAAAACAATATCACCGAAACGCCAACAATCACATATGGTGATGGGGATGGCAGTGTGAATATTGTGAGTTCACAATTGTGCAAACAATGGAATGAAACGGCCGCACCAAATGATAGCAAAGTTAGTTTTTTTCACTTTTTTCCCATGAAAGATCGTTTAAAATATGTTATTAAGACTCTTTGTTAGTTTAGCAATTTATTGGATTTCGTTTTGAAATAGGTTTTAAGGGTTTTCCTAAAGTTTTGTTTTTCTGGTTTAATCCCTTATTAAACAAAGAAAAATATTTCAGATATATGTAACGGAATTGGCCGGCGTTAGTCATTTTGGCTTTTGGAAGTCACAAATCTTTCGAGACACTTTACGGAACATTTTGCTCGGACTGTCACAATAGAAGGCAGAACAATTGATAAAAAAATTAAATAAATTTTTATCATGAAAATATTTTAATGAATAGTTGAATAATTTTAAAATGCAAATTACAAATTTAGAAATCAGAAAACATTATGTACATATTAGATATATAAAAAATATATTGAATATTGGATAAATTCTTTAAATCAAATTTATGCTTGAAAAATTAAAATAAAATTTTATGATATAGAATGAATATTTTAAATCAATTACGGAATATATTTAGATAACCAGGTATTTAAATACAATTTTTGAATATATTTGGATAAATTCTTCAAATCAAATTTCGGACGGATGATTTTCTTCGCTGATCATTATTCCATGCCATCTTCACTGATACTCCATTTGTTATTGTTTTGCCGGGCGTCGCTGTGCCCGTTACCATTGGCAACACACGTGTTGATTGAATTGGCTTCAGACTTTTCACAAATTGCAAAAGACGATTTCGGATCATTTTGTTCATACATAAATAGATTACGGGTGGTAATCCTGTGAATTAATGGAAAAATTTTGGCTTGAAGTAGAAAATAGAATTTTTGAGAAAATGGAAAATTTTCTAAAATATTTCTTCAAAGTTTAAAAATTATCAGGAAATAATTTTTTTGTTTATATATAGAGAAAAATTCTGAAAATTTAACTATGGATTTTAACTTTCAAACTAGCAATTTTCAAAAAAAAATGTTAATTTCCCAAAAATTTCTCAGAATATTTTCATTTTCAATTCCAAAAATATTCTCATCTTCTCAGTTTTGTTAATAAAAATTTTTAATATTCTGATAAATATTTTTGAATTTTTTGTTTAAAAAATTTTGCCTTGAAATTTATTCAAAAAATGAATTTTGGAATTAATTGGGAATTTGCTAAAATTTTTACAAATTTATTTGATTTTCATTTTTACTCAACTTTGACAATAATTTTTGCCCCAGGGAATTTGTAATTTTAATTAATTAGATAAAAACTAACCATCAATGGCGACCCACAGGAATTGATTGAGCACAATCATGAAGGTGGGCACTTCAAACCAGACGGAAATGTAGAAATTGATCACATAGATGAACAGCAACATTGAGATGAAAAATACTTGAATGAACACCTTTTGGCAATTTATTAATTAGGATATATTGGGGGTTGGGGCACTCAAAATTATCATATAATCAATTTATCAAATGAAAAATAGCAGCAGTAGGCTTTAGTAAATTTGATCATTTTATAATTTATTTGACTTTATCGAAATTGAAAAATGTTACGACCAAAAGAATCGGAGCATTTTCGTTTTCTAGATCTTCAAGGAAAAAATGTTTGTGGGAAGTAAATAGTAGCAGAATGGCGAACAAGGAAAGGCCTCGAAGGCAGCAACCAATTCGCATACTCCCTCACCAAAATTCAAGCCTCTCTCGCCCACTCTTTATTCCGGCTGGTTTGTGGAATGTGGATGGGTAGAGAAGAGAAATAAGCTAGAGAAACACGAATTTGGGTGAGAGAGTTTGGAAATGTGTGTTCTGTTCTACATCCAAATCATTTCTTCTTCCTTTCTTCTCCATTCTGCTGCTATTTGCTTCTCACAAACATTTTTCCCTCATAGATTTGATAAAAGGATTTGAATAAATTTTTAATTATTTCCACTTTATTTTATTCTGATTTCCATTTCCAATAAAATTTTTGGAGCGGGGGATTTTTTAATCCCCTTAAAATTATAAAATTAATTTAAGAAACTTTTTAATTCTTTCCCCTTTGTATATGCTAAAATATTATAATGAAAGAGTTGAACTTAACCCAAAAGAATAATAAAAGTTTTTTAATAGCTTGAAATGCGCAAAATTATGAAAGTATTAATTTATTAATATTAAAATAGAGGCTCAAAAATCAGAGAAATAAAAAAAGCAAATTAATTAGCAAAAATCTCAAAAATCCCTAAAATAATTATCAATCAAAAATCCTACCGATCGACGCAATTTCTGCTGAGATTCGTTAAAGTTGATTGTTTCACGCCATTGGAATGAGAGGCAAATGAAGAAGACAATGTAGAGTGCCGGAATGACAATTGTCAATGAGGCATTATGAATTTCGTCGTGATGATTTACATACTGAAAATTGTGGTTTTAAAGCATTTTTACTCTTTGGGAATTAGTTGAGTGCTAATTAGGATTACACCCCCTGGGACGGGGATCCCGAAATCCCGGGGATCCCCGACGATTTCTCCGAAAATCAACCCCGATATTTTCCCCGAAAATTTGATCCCCGAAATTTTCCCCCCGAACGCATCCCCGTCCCGCGGGGTGTAACTCTAGTGCTAATCATAAATTTGTCATACTGTGTTAACAAGGAGGTAGGGGAGGACTCTTATTAGGATGAGGGGGGGGCACCAAAAAAATTATTTTGCTTTCCCACATTTATTAGGGACTGAAAAATAACATGAGAGGGAATTCAAAACTCTAAAAGTCTAACCTACCACTATCCCTAAACCTGATCCTGACTATCCCCAAAACCATGAGGACCTATCCAATTCTACTCTACCCTACCTTAAATCTCATTAGATATTTAGGCAAACCTTCTTTAGGTTTATATTTATGGTACTGTAGGGTTAGATTTCGGTAGGTTTAGATGGATCGGTTTTTTATCTAAGAATTAGTGTCAAAAATCTTTTAGTGCCATGAAATATTTTTCCTGAGGAAAATGCACACATTTCTCCAGAGACCATCAGCAAGGGATAATTTCCCCAAAAATCTTACCAATCCTTCCTCCATTCGTTGCTGAATGCTCCGATAGCCAAAATATGGATCGTAGTCCCAAAGGAAGAGAACGGAAGTGAACAGCGTTGGCATTGTGAAAATGCCAAAATAGGTGGAATAGACGAAAATTATGCCAAACCAAATGTAAATTCGTTTTTGGCCAAAAAGTTGTTCGGCCATTCGCGGGGCCAATTGTTCCATGCAACGTTCGAAGGCGAGAAGTACTTGAAGGGCGGTGGTCAAATCCCAATCAACTAGAATGAAAAAAATTTTTTTTATAAATTGATTTTAAAAATTTATTTCATTTAGACCAGAAATTTATTTAAATTAATTTATAATTTTTGGAATTTTTTTAAATTGACATTCGATGTAGTTCATTTGAATAATTCCAATATCCCATTAAATTAATTCGTTTTCGACTATCCTTAAAAAGTTCAAAAAATTAATTCAAATTATCCATTCCAGAATAACAAAAATAATTCAAATTAATCCGAAATGTCCGAAAATAAATATAATCCGTAATATCCATAAAATAAATCTAGTTTAATTTAATCCTTAATCTAATAAGGAAAATAATTGTTTTTTAAATTAATAAAATACCAGAGAAAATTGATTTAAACAATTCCATTATGTTCAAAAATTAAATTAGCAATCCTGGAATCTCTGGAAATGATTAATCCAGAATTTTCAAAAAAATATTAATCTGCATGTCTGAAAAATTGATTGCTGTTTGGAAATATAAGGGAAATAAAATAAAATAATCCGTTATGTCCGGAAAATGTTTCCATTTTAATTCGAAATTTCCAAAAAATTTCCTCCTGATTGTGCGGAAATTAATTAACCGAAATTTCAGTCTAATTATCAAGGAATCTCCTAAAAATTAATTCAAATTAATTCGGCATAACTAAAAAATTAATTTTTATTAATTCGGAATGTCCAAAAATTAATTTAATTTTTAATTTTATTTTTATCAATTATTTGGAAAAATCACCCACAAAGTCCCTTAATGCCAATGCAATACATGAAGACTGGTGCCGAGCAAAAAACGTAGCCTTTGATGGCGAAAATTCCGGTGATCAGCCCGGAATTCAGAAGGCAAATCATTTCGGCAATTCCCAGCGTGAACATTATTTTATAGGAGGAACTTTTGCTCAACAGGCTCCACATTGCGTACAAACAAATTGCATAGAGGAACTGGAGGGGAATAATTAAAATATATTTAAATTTTAATTTGAGAAATATTTAAATCATTTTAATTCAAATTTTTAAGAAATTAAAATTTTAAATTTTTTTAAATAAAAAAATGGAAAATATTAATATTAAATTAATTAAAATTAGTAGAAATTCTGAAAAAAATACAAAATTTATTGTCCAAAAAAATTTTTATAAGTTTTTTAAAGTAATTTTAGCCTCAAGGCGAATTGGAGCATGGATAGATTTTGATTTAATTTATTTCAAATAATTCAATGCCAAAAGAATCAAAAATCCTCGATTACTATTTTAATAATTCTAAGTTTTTAATTCATTATTTATTTTTTTTGAAAATTTTCCAATATTTTTTGAATTTTTTTTCTTTAAAAAATTTACCTCAAAAATGACAAAAAGAATGAGTATGATGACACCGAGAAGAACATTTTTTCGTTGCTCAATCGGAATTTGTTCGACCGGATAGCGGCTGCAATTGTACAATTGATTCCAACGATCCTCATTGAAGAGGACATCCATTTTTCGCCGGTGTAATTTTAATACAATCTAATCTGGAAGGAATAAAAACTAAAAACTAATGCTAATATCTAATTGGAATAAATTGGAAAATTGGTAAATGTTACACACCACCAAAAATATTTTTTACCACTAAAACAATGTTTGACTTCTAATAAATCAGAACCCGGTTTTAGAACCTAATTAAACCATTTTGTAGATCTCATCGATAAGCGTCGATTGGAATATAAATTGGCATGGTTTGGTCAAAATTAAATGGTATTAAACCGTTTAAGTCATTTTCTAGTTTTTGGTTTTAAACACTTTGGTTTTTGGCCAAAATCTGATATTTTATATACCAATTGATATGTCTTGATAAGATATACAAATTGATATAATGTTTGCAGGGCCTAAAACCGGTTTCTGATATATAAGAAGTCAAAAATTTTTTTGTGGTAAAAATACTTTTGATTGTAAAAAAATGTTTTTGATGGTAAAAAAATATTTTTGATTGGCAATAATTTATTTTTATTTAAATTTTATAACAAATTTAAGGCAAATTAGGAACAAATAATTTTAGGTTATAATTTTTAGTTTGAAAAGAATGATATCCGACTAAATTAATTAAAATTGGACTTTTTCTATTTCATAAATACTTACGATTTTAATGAATATGGCAAAATTTTTAAAATTTAATTAGAAATAAAAAATGAATAAGGAAATGCTTAAATGATCGCCTGGAGGCAACCTTAAATAATCTCCCCAGGCGCAATTCCTAAATTAATTTATTTAATGCCAAATTTTTCAGCTGCCAAATTTGCCTTTTTTATAGTAGATATTAGAAATTTCACATTTAAAAATTTCGATACAATATTCAAAAAGATAGGTGAAAATTTTGTACTTTTAGACACTTTTAATTCTCGCTTAAATTTGCCCTTAAAAATATAAGAAAGGGAAAAAATTTCAGCTGCATTTCCGCCAAAATTCTTTTCGGATATTTTCAATTAAAAAGAAAGCGCGTGGAAATTATTTATTCTCAATTCCTTATTTAAGAAGACTAGAATGAATTTTAAAAATTGTTCTCAATTAAAATACACTTTTTAGGAATTTGTGGAGCAGCTGCATTTTTGACGGGGAAATGTTTATCAAAGAAATGGTTGATTGAGGGAATTGAAATTTGAAATTAAAATGTAAATTTTGCGAATAAATTATTGGGGCAAAATTAATAATTATCACATGATAATCAGAAGTGTTCTCAAAATTATTATTATAAGATAGATACTATTTTTACTTAAAAAAATATTTTTATCTAAAACTTAGTTTTTGATTTCTTTTAAATCAGAAACCGGTTTTAGACCCTAAAAACCTTATACCAATTTAAATATAAATACATGTAATTTTTTTATTTTTATAAAAATATTTTTAAATATTTTCTTTGGAATTGTTTTTTCTTTTGAATTAATTTTTTCCAATAATTTTTTGTAACCCATCAAAATTTTATGTATTACTTTTCTATAATACTAAGGCATAAAGAGAAGATTTAATTTACAGTAAATGGGACGGCGAAGAAAATTTTTAATCTAAAATGGTCTTTTAGGAGAAATTTTTACCAAAAAATTTCTATTTATTAAGAATATTTGGGCAATAAGGAGAATTGTGAATTTATAAGGAAATTCTTATAAATAGGGATATTTTTATTCTTTTATGGAAGGTGGTCAAATTTTAAGGATTTTTCTTATAAAATAAGGACGAATTCGAGCCCGGTTATAATTCAATTATTGAACATTTTTTAACAAAAAATTAGGTTTTGAAATATTTCATCTCAGAGGTAAAATTTTGACATTAAGTTAAAAAATAAAATATTAAAAATAATTTTTGCTACATTTTGAAAAGAAATAGTTGAACTATAAAAATAAAACTGTGGTCTTAAAATAAAATGAATATTAAAATGGCAACTTTTTCACTTCTATTATATACCCTTCTATCTTATTCTAGTATTTTCATACCAAAAATTAAAGAAAAATGAACAGAATTTTACATCTGCCATTCGCTCTTTTCAAACATCCTTTTTTTTCATTTCACATGGGTCCATATTAAATTAATGCCTTTATTTAAATTATCTTTTTATTCGAATTCAATACACAAAGAAATAATAATTTTTTACTCTTAAATTATTTTTGTCCATTTTATGAACATCTGCTAATATAAAATATAAATTCCGAACTGAAAAATCTAAATTCAGTTTGGCCAAATAAAAGGTCTTTGGAAATAAAATTAATCGAATTCAATGCACAAAATATTCCTTTTTTCTTAAAATTTTTTAAACAACTGTCATTATAAAATGTAAATATCCCAATCCAAATCCAAAAGTCAAAATTTGATAAGGTCAAATTCCCTTGGGAATAAGATAAAATTTTCAAAAGGTCAATTCGCCCTTTATAAATTCTTTATAGGGAGGGTATTATTCAATTTACCTTATAAATCGAATATTTGAAAAATTTTAAAAAATGAAAATATTTGTGACCATAATTCAGAAGAATTACCTCTAAAGGCATAAATTTGCCAACATCTATTTTCAAAAGATAAAAATGAGAAAAAAGGTGCCAAAATAGGCCAAAATTGTGTTGTTTTCATTTTTGGCCAAATTTATTGCCTAATTAAATTTGATTAATCATTTTAATATCAAAATGTTTTACTATAAAAAATTAACCGAATAAAATGTAAAAATTTTTATAAATAGCTTGTAAGAATGGTGAGTTTTTGGCCAATGAGCAAAGTTTGAGTGCGTAAAATTAAATTATCATGCAAAGAATGTTGACATTTGAATTATATCATTTTTTTATTTAATTTATATGGCAAATGCCAAAATGAACATTGAGTAAAGAATGCTGAATATCGCAAAAAAAAAAATTTGTAGTGTGCAAAATGTTTTACTTTTCCATCATCATTTGTTAAAGGGTAAAAATTGTATAGAAAATTTCGGTATTTATCCAGTTTGTGTTTTTTTTTCAAAAAGGGAAAAATGAAGGAAAGGTGAAGGGTCCCTCTCCCTCTATGGATCTTAGGGTTTAGGGATATGTGATACTTTTTACCCAATTAATACCTTCATATAATTAATACCATTTTATAAAGTTCAGATTCAGATACGTAATAAAATTAAATTGTCACGCAAAACATTCACATTTGGATTATATTATTTTTACAAATTGTATTAACTTTCCTGTGTTTTTCCATTGACCAAAGGGTAAAATTTTACACAATTTTCATAAATTTGCGTGATTTTATTGTTCAGTTATATATATATAATAAAAAAAAGCAATATCATATAATTCATATTTTAAAGTTCATTCACATGTTTGCGTGTAATATTAATAATGGATCTTTCATAAATCAGTAGATATACATTTTTTTGTACTTTATTCCGCACGCATTTCGATGATTTATGTAAATTTCCGAATGTACGTAAAATCTCTTTTAATTCCCCACCCTTAATAATTCCCCAATAAATTATCTTTAAATTAATTTTATTTTCAATGAAATATAATTTTTGTAAATTAATCAAATTGAATTTAATATGGATATAATTATGGATATATTTCTGAAAAAATGAATTGATCATATGGAAATTTAGTAAAAGATAAAGAAAATTTCAAACAATTTCCAAATATTATTAAATGATAAGAGAGGAAAAGTGATTAAATTTGATAAATGAATTAATTTTTTGCCTAAAATTATGATGGATCATATTTAGATTATTTGCCAAAGTCAAGACAAAATCAAAATTTTAATATTTCTCTTATTCGCCATCCTCAATTTTGGTTTCAATGGGAATTGTGTTGATGCCGGAAACAGTTCCCTAAAAATTCAAAAATGATCACCATCTATAATTTTTATTACTTTAATTGATGAGCCGGTTACGGTCAAAATTCCATCATGGGTAAATGTGCTTTGTACCGTTTCAAAATCCACATTATTCGGCAGCCAAAATTCACCGACAACACTTTAAATAATTAAAATTTGATTTATAAAAAAAATGAAAAAAATATACATGCTATCAGCCTTCATCACGAGTTTATTGCCAACAATTGAAACCTAATTTAAGAAGGAATATTTTAAAAATATAAAATTATTTGTATACTTCCAAATCTTTGGCCTCGAAATTGCATACATTAATTTTTGCCAACAAAAATTCAACGGCGGAAGAAGGGAAAGTGCCGGATGTGGTCATCTCTTCTATAAATGTTAAATGTGGCTTCGATTTTGATATAAACATTTTAGGAATTATAATTTTCAATTTCTTCAATTGCGAATTCAATGAAACGAAGTCTCTAAATATCTCAAAAAAATTAAAACCATGTCTTGTCAATTTTCTACCATAAAATTATGTTTATAAAAAAAGAAGCCCTTATTAAATAAAATTCTGATCAAAAACTGATTTTATGGGCATATTTCGATACTTTTATAAGAATAATTCAAAAAAAATGCTTATCTTTTTTAAAGACTATTGGTCATTAAATTCACTAAAATACAATTATTTCATGTCAAATTAATTTTTAAACTTTTTTTTTCTCTCCAACCGGATTCCGGCGGTTGTGGCAAAACAGTTTTTGGTTTGAAGTCAGGGAAGAACAACAGGAAAATGTCATCATATTTGGCCACAAAATGAGGGATAATGCCTTGTTTGCATATGTCATCCAATTGTTCATATTCTTCACGATTTTCCTCCGGCAAAATCACATGGAAAATTCCAACACTTTTAGCAGCGTCCAACTAAAAAGAAATAAATTTAAAGAATTAATTAATGATTTAAATGGAATTATATCCAAATTCCAAATTTGTGCATATAAAAGCAAATAAAATTTTCAAGTTTAGCAAATTTGATAAATTATTATATACCTTTTTAGATGAATTGATTTGAAAAAATTAGTGGATTGAAAAAAAAGTTGTGAACAAAAAAAAACGGTAATAAAATTGGCTAATAATATAAAACCGGCCAGTTATCTTTTTTGGCCATTAAATTAATAATTCATATTTAAATATTTTATTATTGAATTTAATAAAACAACCTTCAATTTTATGCTGCCAACTTTCAAGACATATTCATTTAATGTTATTGCTCCACTCATGGCGACATTACAAATTGGCAAATCCATGGCCAACGATAAAAAAGGCAGACACGATTGAAGTTCCGCACGAAGCGCCACCCACCTGGCTGCCAAAGCTGTAAATATTGCAAATGTGGATTTCAAGATGGGAATGTTGGAAGAATTTATTCATTGGATCCTTGCGTTTCAGCACGTGTTTGGCCACCGAATAGGCTAAAAAACAAATATTGTTATGATGTTTATTTTTTAAATAATTTTTACCAATTTGAATTGCTCGCCCCATTTCATCGTCCATATCGCCTGTGATTTTCAAATTTTCAGTTTGTTGCGGGCCTGGTTCATCCAATTTGACCGCAACATCTAGAATATGGCCGCCTTAATTAATTAAATTAAAAAAAAATATTGGATATTAAATTAAAATTTTGGAAAATGTATTAAAATATTCTGAATAATCCATAAAACTTACCGGTATAAAAATTTGCAGACAAAGCTATGAACATTCCTGGAGGTAAATTGTCGATGTAGCGCCGATCGGAAAAAATTTTTGGCCCTAAATATTCAACCAAATGTTGTTCATTGGACACAACTTTTCCATTGCAGCGCTCCTTCTCAATTTGATAAATCTAAATTTAAATTATTAAAAATCAAAAAGATCAATTTGTAATTTTACCTTTTCAATGTGCTTCTCCAAATCGCCAACTCCGGGTTCCTCGCAATAGAATTTATTGAGCATTTGGATTGCCTCGTCCGTTATGGACAATTTGTCCTCATCAAGACCACTGCAAAAAAAATGATAATTAAATTTTAATATCGCAACAAAGTAAAATTGGTCGGAACAACTAACTGGGAAAATGATGGGACCATTTGAAAGTCTCCAAAGTGTCCCTCTATAATACGAAATTTTAAATTTCAGCTTTTAATGAATTAAATAAACCCCAATTTTTGAATAATTTTTTGAGGAGAAGTCACTTATTTTACAAAACATTTCAAGTTTTTGAAATGGCATATTGCCTTTTTGTGAATGGGTTACTTCCTTATTGTGCTCTAATTGGCCGTGGATTTAATTTTTCTCTTTCGAAAGGAATTTGTAAATTCACTTACGATTTTTTCTGCAATTTCGGGATCAGAAATTTTTTGGCAATTTCCATTTTCTCTTCGGCAACATATGGCTCGAACTTGATCACCTCCATTCTGTCCTTCAATGGTCCCTTGCCAAGCAATGAATACGGTAGACATTCTGTAGTTGCCTCACAAATAAAAAGAACTTTAGAGAGATCGATGGGCAATTCCAAGAAATGGTCGACAAATTTGACATTTTGTTGAGGATTGAGCAATTCCGACAAGGTTGATTCGGCCGATTTTTCGGTGTCTTTCATTTCGTCAATTTCACTGATAAGAATAACCCTTAAGAAAGAATGCAAATTAATTAAATTAATTAGAATGTAAAATGTGCACGGGTTTTCCGTCTTGGCCTCCGTTAAGCATTGAACCAATTTGCCCGGCATTGCGTCACAATCTCTTCGACAATTTCCTTTGATGAATTCATCAAGCTTCATCATTGCAACCGAAAATTCGCAAAACTGAAATAAGAATGGGAAATTTATTCAATAAATATATTTTCTTTATATTTATTATCAATGGATTTGGTGGAATTGGTGAAAGTTATAAACTAAAAAATGACTGAATAGACTAAAAAAAGAGAATTTCTTTTTTGGCCATAATACTCATTCCATTTAGAATTCACTTAATTATTTTGATATCAAAATAGTCAAAGAGAGTGCCTCTTTTTATAATTTTTAAATTTTAGTAATAATTTTGTCATGAATTTATATTACTACTATCTATTGTATTGCAAAAATATAAAGAAATATTTAAAATTGACGATAAATACTGAAAATGGCAAATAATTATAAAGATTTATAATGGTCCAGAATTTTATTCTAGACCATTAAAGATTAAACCATAAACCTAATCAATGGCCTCATCGAAACAAGTACCAATTTTTAAAATTAATTTTGAACCAAAAACCGAAAGATAATTCAAAAATGATTTAACATCCTTAATTTTTGATTAAAAACGTGACAAATTTTATACAAATTGACGCGTTTTGATGAGATCTATCGTTTGGGTATAAGGTTTTGGTGTCTAGGACAATCTATTGAACCACTATAATCTTATTGCCATTTTTGCTATAATACTTTTTTTTCATCATTTTCAATGTTTTTATCCAAAATATAATACTATTATCAACATTGTTTCAATTGGCCCATTCTCTACTAGCCATTGACTAAGTTATATGTGCCACAAAAACTAGCTCACAGTATAGTTATTAGCCCCAACCTCTAATATTAGAGGCCCAATTCAATTTTTCTATATTATGTCCAAATATTTAACGTATGAAAATCATTTCTTTGAACCTGTCTGCCCATTGCCCTGGCAATGGATTTGGCCATTGCACTTTTGCCAACACTTGGAGGCCCCACAAAGCACAAAATTTTGCCATTTTTGTGTTCTTTACGTTCAAAGAATTTTAGAATCTTTTTCTTCTCCGTCTTCATGCCAAATAGATCTTCATCCAGAATTTTGCGCATTGCATGAACATCCATATTGTCTTCTGATGCCTTTCCCCACGGCATATTGGTCAACCAGTCCAAATAATTCCTATAATTTTCAAAAAAAAAAATGCCAAATATTCCATTGAAAATTCAAAATTCACTGACTTTGCAATGTCAAATTTGCTGTCCACCTCATCCAGCGTAGCAAATTCGGATTTTGCCTTTTTGTTCGCTTTCATTGCATGTTCTGGCACGGTCAATTCCTTCAAGCGGGCATCAAATTCCTTCAGGAGATCGTCAATTTTGGCATCTGAAGCAACGGCCATTTTTGATAATTATTTTTGTTGTTGAATAATAAATGATTTTGTTTGGAAATGGAACTGAATTTAAAAAGGAATTTTTACATATTTTCTTGGAAAAAATTCAAAAAGGAATATAGGAGGGATCACAAATTGAATGCAGTGGGGGGGGGGGGGGGGGGGGGGGGGTGGGGGAATAAATGGGTGATGAAAAGAAATTTGTGCATTATATATCAAGTTTAATTTTCAATTAACTTTTAGTTAAAAAGTAAATAATATTAGTACAATTTATCTAGCCATGAATTTGGATGCACTTATTAGAAAAAGGAGAGCGAAAAATTATAGGGGAAATTTTATTTTTATGACCATAACTTCTGGGCCAATTATTTTTTGATCAATAATTTATGGGAAATTGCGGTAGAATGTATTGTCCAACCGCCCCTCTCCTAGGTCGATGATGCTTTGTTCCATTCATCCCCTTTCGGTTTACTCCCCTTCGGTCATCTGCGCCCTACAAAATAGATTGAAGGATGGAAGCTTGACAGAAGTGTGTTGGAATTGAAAAGAAAAATGAAGGGCGGATGATTGCTATCAATAAAATTTAAAAATAGCAGCAAGTTGGAAGGAAAACCCAAAACAAAAACCAATCAAATATTTACCACACATCAATCCAGCTCGAGTCGTGCCATTTTCGTTTTGGCAATTAGTCGATTAGTAGGAAGCAAAAAAGGAAGAAATTATACATTTTTAAGGATCGTGGAAACAAAATTAAAGGATGTATACACTTTACGCCATCCTCAAAAGAGATTAAAATTTTCTCTTTTGATCATCGGCCAAATAATTCGGCAAAAAATGTGAATTTATGAAGAAAAGAATAAAATATTTTTTTGGACTTTCTCACTCAAGCAAGCGAGTGATGCGTATTTTTTGCCTGGCGGAATTTTCTTACTAAAGCAAGCGAGTATTTGCCTGGCGGTATTTTCTCACTAAAGCAAAAGAGTGATGCGTATTTTTTGCCTGGCGGAATTTTCTTACTAAAGCAAGCGAGTATTTGCCTGGCGGTATTTTCTCACTAAAGCAAAAGAGTGATGCGTATTTTTTGCCTGGCGGCATTTTCTTACTAAAGCAAGCGAGTATTTGCCTGGCGGTATTTTCTCACTAAAGCAAACGAGTGATCCGACTTGTTTAGAAAGTGAAAATTTATAACAAATATGTTGATGATTCAAAGTCCAATCCAATGTGGTTTGCATTTGATAAATTTATTCTATTGACATTCGTGTGTTATTATTATTTCCATTTTAATTTTAAAAATAATTATAATAAAATTTATAAAGTGATGCAAATTTATTCAGCAGAAAAGATTTATTTTGAATAAACATCAATTAAATTAATTCAAATTTCTGGTTCAAAAATAAATTAAAATCAAATAAAATCCATCAAATTTATTCCATTTCATTTTATTCCGCATTCTTTTCACACAGCGCCTTCACCGAGCAATTGGCCAATTTGCAGCCATGGCCAGCCGGAGTATTGCGATTTTCGACGGCATGGCACATCACGGACAAATATCGCATTCCACGCGGATAATTCTTGAATTGATGCTCAACACGATTCCAGCCTTCCTCAACTAAAATGGAGAATTTTATTAAAATTTGTTATTAAATTGTTTGGAAATTTTTAAAATTTAGACACATTTTTTAAGTGAATTAATTATTTCACCCATCGAAAAATTGGCCGCTTCGAATTCAAATAACTTAGTTCTTAGCCATAACAAATTGTTGGGGGTTTTAGATTAGCGGTAGGCTTTTTGGTTGGGCATGATTGGAATTTAAAGATGTCTGTTTTGGCAGTTTTCTGATTTTTAAAATGCTAATTTTTCAACTTGAAAAATTGGTAATTTTCGTTATCCATAAAAATTTCTACAAAAAAAAAAATTAGGATAAAATAATTAAATCGTTTTTTGTGAGTAATAAAGATATTATTATCCTATTCTTATTTATTAAATATTATTTTGTTCATTTTTTTAAATTTTTTTTATCATTTTAATGAAGAAAAAATTTAGAAAAATTTTTATTCACCTAAGTTAGAATCCTATAAAAATTTTCTGTTTTTTCAAATTTTATTTTCATACAAAATCCCCCACCTTGTCCCAATTTGAAGTTCAATGTGATTGTGGCGCTAACCCATTGACCATTTTCATCGATGTGCTCTTCTCGATATTCGCGTTCTTCTTGATCATCATTGGGTGCACGGAAATGATCGTCTTCTTCCTCGACTTGAAGGGCACAATTCATCAAATAATTCGCTGAGCAATCGCGTCGATTGGCCACCATTTCGGAAACAATGATGGTCGGTCGAAAATTGTCCATTATATCGTCCTTAAATTTAATAAAAAAATTTTTTTCGTCCTTAAATTTAACAAAAAAAATTATAATTTTTTCGTCCTTAAATTTGGAAAAAAAATATTTGGATAAATTCCTTGGAATTCGCTTATGTCTGGTTTAACTAATTTTGGAAATTTCGGTTTCTAGGTAACCTAGAAATTTGGAAATAGGTTAATTCAACTCGGCGTTGTCGCTCTAGCCTATGAAATTTCAATTTCAGACATTTACCTTAGGTTTAGGCAAAATTAGTTAAACAAAACCGGTTTGGGTTTAAAAAACATTGCAACTTTTTAAACTAAAACTAGTTTGGCTAGCCAATGGTAAACTTTTAAATTAAACTGGTTTAACCATTGTTTTAACTTTTAAAGCCAAACCGTTTTGGGTTTAAGAATGGAACAACTTTTTAAACCGGACTGGATTGGATTTAAACAATGATTCAAATTTTTAAACGAAACCGAATTGGATTTTTAACTAAGCCGGCAGTTTGGGTTTAAACAATGGTTCAACTTTTTATACCAAACCGGTTCCCTAATTCACCCCCAAATCCGTTAATAAATTTTAATGTATCAAAAAAACGCAAACCGTTAAACCCTCATCCGACAATTTAATGACAATACGCTTTGCGTAGCGATTATGACCGGTGACCGTGCAAGCCTGAATTGGTTCATCGCAAAATTCTTCTGCTGGATGTTTTGGCTTCCCATCAGAAAAGATGGGCGGAATTTCATGGTCAACGCCTCCGGCATCACTTAAAATAAAAATTTTCAAAAAATTTATATATTTTGTGAATTAGGCAATTTTCGGAATTGGCCCAGGGCCTTAGCCATTTTAGTAATTTAATTTAGTTTTCAGTTGATAAATATTCTCAAAAATTCATTAATAAAAAAAATTAACCCGTTGATTTGAGCCTCATCTTGCCGAAAAACTTCATATTCTTCCCATCTTGGATCCATGTTCAGAGTCTGCCTTTGTTCCACAGTCAAATAATTATCCCAAACATTTTCAATTTCCCTCAATTCCACTCGGTCCTTGATGAAATTTCGGCCAAAACATTGTCGCAATGCGATGCATTTGAATGTGCGGGTGGAAAGGCCGACGAGTTTGGTCCATTCCAGCTGATAGCCGTCCTGTTCCATTTTCTGACGCCAGAAGTGATTTTCGGACAAAATGCGATTCCATTGCCGCGATACCTGTTTATTTTAATTGTAAAAAGTAATTATTAAGGATGGATATTATTTACAACTATTTTTGGCACTAAAGTTTTTGATTTCTAATTAAACCTGAAGCCAGTTTTAGACCCCACAAACCGTATACCACTTTGTTCTTTGTAGATCCCACATCCCATCGAGACGCATCGATTGATATATAATTTTTCAAAATTTGACCAAAATTAAAGGGTATTAAACCGTTTAAACCATTTTCCAATTTTTGGTTTTTAACTCTTTAATTTTGGGCCAAAAACTGACAAATTATATACCATTCGTCGCTTCTCAATGAAATCTACTAATTAGTATAAGTATAAGGTTTGTATGGTCCAAAACCGGTTTCTGTTTTATTAGAAGTCAAAATTGTTTTAATGTCAAAACTTTTTTGATGTCAAAAAAAGCAACCAAAATTAAAGGGTATTAAACCATTTATAAACCGATTTTGGTCAAAACTAAGTTTGAATTTGGTTTAAACTAAAACCAAATCATAATTAATAACGATGTGTCTTGATGAGATTTATTAATTGAGATTCGTAGGTTTAGGATAAATTTCTTAACCATTTTGTACGAAAAATTAGGTAAATATATTTCCCAAAATTAAACAGCAATCCATTTTTAAAAGCAAATGAAACCTGTGGACAATTTTTGATGAGATTCTTCACTGGAACTCGCAACAGGATTAAGGTCAATTTGTCGTCGGATGTGGCAGATAAATCGAATGACATTTTTTCTTTTTGTATGGACGCTTTTTGCAGATGAATTATAAATAATTGTGTGCACAAACAAAAGGATAATAGCGCTAAAATATTTAATATATTGTAAAATTATAAAATTCATGATGAATTATTTATCAATGAATGACTTTTATCAGCAGATCATACAAATCTTTTCTAATTATTCAATTTTTATCCTAATGGATGGGACTCGGATTTTTAGGTTTTGATTTTGAACTATTTTTGTTTGCATCAGCTTTGATGAGAAATGCAAAAAATAGTGTTTTTAAGCATTTATTGCAAGTTTTTGACAAACTTTTTTGTGACCTATTTTGGCATTTTTGTGTGGAAAACGAAAATTTTATTATAAAAATGCAGTAAGAAACCAAAAAATTAGCTATTTTGAGGTTTTCGTACGTATTTTTGGAAAATTTCAAAAAAAAATAGGCACCTATTTTGCGACCTAAAAATACAAAGCCGAGCCCCAATAATGAATGAGTGTGAAATAGAATAAACAAATTACCCGTTTCGCGGTCACCCAATCCCAATATCGCTAGACTAGAGAATTTGCTAAAAATATCTAAGTACAATAAAAGGAAAGGTACAAATCAGGGTGACCGTTTGACTTGACCAAAAATGTGGCTTTTGCTATAAAAAATGTAGGAAAAATGTGGCAAAATTTTCCGAAAATGTGGCAAAAAATGTGGCATTTTTTTAAAAAGCTTTAAAACTCGTTAAAATTTATTTAAACCATTTATTCTTTTTATTTTTCTAATGTTTTTATTCTATTTAGAAATTCTTGATTGCCAGAAATTTTCTCGCAATCTTATTAGCCAAAAAATGACACAATAGAGGAAAAATTTTATCCACAAAAATGGCCCCAATAGGGGAAAATTTTTGTCAAAAATGGCCGCGCAGCGAAAAATTTTAGCTTTTTTAGAGGGTATTACGGAATTTTAATGATTTTCAATAAAAATTTTCTAAATCTCAAAAATGTGGAAAAATGTGGGAGAATGGTCGAAAATGTGGCAAAAGCCACATTTATGTGGTAAAACGGTCACCCTGGTACAAATACAAAATTATGTATAGCCTATAGCTCTAGTCTATCTCTGCTATTGCATGTAATAAAAGCAAAATATAAATGTCTATACTCTATATCCAACATATTAATTAGTAAAATAAAATATATAGTTATATATATAGTCTAATTTTTATGCAGAGAAAAGATTTAGTTTTGAACATGTAGAAAAGGTTTAACATTTTGAACATCACATCAATTAAGGTAAATTTGTCATCATTGGGAAGAGAATATGTCAAAATATTTGGCTCAAAAAATAAATATCAATCCATCCATTATTATTCCTCATTATTATTCTGCACATTCTTTTCACACAGGGCCTTCACCGAGCAATTGGCCAATTTGCAGCCATGGCCAGCCGGAGTATTGCGAAGTTCGACGGCAACACACAGCAAGGTCAAATATCGCATTCCACGAGGATAATTCTTGAATTGATGCTCAACACGATTCCAGCCTTCCTCAACTAAAATGGAGAATTTTATTAAAATTTTGTGCTATTGATTGGGATTTTTTATTAAATAAATTTTTATCATTTTTTAAAAAAAAAAAAATTAAAAAAATACGGACAAATTAATTTTGATCCAATTTTAAATATTTCTTTATTCTTAAATTTTTATTTGAATTATTTTATAATATTTTTTGCTTGAATTTAAATATGAAAAAATTTTTCAGAAATTTTCTAAATTTTTTAAAAATGATAACCCGGCTCTGCAGTCTCTACGTTAAACCACTCTACACTCTCTGCTGTTGCGTGAAAGGAAAATGATTAAAATAGAAACATCTACATCCAAAAATAACTAATGTATGTTCATTAAATGTAATTTGAGATTGAGATTGAGAGTCAAAAATTACAATTTTTTTGGCCAATTCTTCTCTTATCAACTATTAAGGCCGATTTTATATATTTGGAAACATTACATTGAATTGATTATTGGATCAAAAATATTAATTAGGTTTATTAGGTAGATTTTATTTTGTTGAAAAGAATGAGGTTTATATAAATTCACAATTTTCTTCGAAATTTTTGTAGTAACTCTTCAAAAGAAAGGGATAAAATTATAGCATTGTCTCCCAAACTTCTCATTATTAAGATCACTGGAAAGGAAAAGCGAAAAATTTTTGGCTAATTCTAATTCGATAATCGCCGGACGTTTTTATGAGTATGGAGGTCAGATTTAGGGCCAAAAGATGCCCACAAAACATCTTAAAGAAATTTTAGACACATCTTCTCAACAAATTGGCACGGAAGGCAAAGAGAAGAAATGCAGCCATTATATTATATCATAATTCATAACCTTATTGAATGATCGAAAAGATCCATATTAAAGATTTGCTTATTCTATGATTAATTTCAATTCCAATTTCCAATTCATAATGTCGACATTAAAAGATTAAGAATTAAAATTGTACAATTTTTATCCCAAAATTTCAAGTCCACTTTTTTGACTTCAATCTTGAAAGTTCATCAATCATCCAATATTTTTTTATCTTCATTATTACACTCTATTTTATTCAAATGAATCCATATTCCATTTCCTATTATTTATAATTTTGCATTAATTTTTTTTTGAGATAAAGTCTCAAATAAAATATAAAATTCAACATTTTAATTTTAATTTTGAGTTTTTACCCTCTCTATTTTGTTCCAATATTGTGGGTTTTATAGGAGGAATTCCCCTAGACCCTTTAGGCAATATTCCACTTTTAGGAGAGAAATGGGGCAACCCAATTCCCAAGGGAATCATAATATGGATTTTTCGGCAACCAATAGTCAGTCAGAGGCAAAAATGCAAACTTATTTTTAGTAAAACATTTATTCATTATACAACCAAAGTTATTTATTACACTCATTGACAAATATTTAAAATATTGCATTTTTGAAAATGCTGGACAAAAATGAAAATTGACCGCTTTGAATTGCGCATCATAAACAATAACATTGATGACCACCGTGGAATTTGTCAAAAATATTGTTTGGCTGGTCAAGAGATAAAGGTAAATAATTGATGGATAGAGGATTTTTCAATAATTCTGAGGCTGCTTTTTTCTAATAAAATTGAATCTTATTTAGTGACCATCAAAATAAGCGATATACCTTTGGAAAGCCCAAATAATCCTCTTGGTTTTTTTATATTTATTAAATTTAAATATCAGTGTAGTATAAATAAGGATTTTCTGAAGAAAAAGCCATTTAACTTTAAATTAATTAATTTTTAAAAATTACAAAAGTAATAAGTCCTTTTTAGAGGGCTTTAGGACTTTTGAATGGCATATCGCCTTCCAAATTGGTTTTCTTCTTTGCAGAATTATGACCAAAAGAAAGGTTCAAAATAGTTTTGAGATTGGGAATTCAGCCTTTTGGCTTTGTTATAAAATATTTTTTAATTTCAAGGGAAGAGTGGAAATTGCCGTTCGAGAACGGTTGAGGGTGGCTCGACTTTCACTTCGACTAATTGGCATTTCACATACGGATTGGTGCGATTCAAATAATGTTGAATATGAAAGCAATGAATTGTTCTTGGATGAATACAAGGATTTAACTAGGTTTAAAATGAATATTTCCATTAATTTTAATTTTTAAGTGATTTGTCCATTTTTTGCAATGAAACAATGGAAATCCTCTGGGGCGATCATCAAATTCATTTCGCATTGAAAGTATCATCCAAATTTGCTTTTGAATTATAAATTAATTTATTTATGTTTTAGCTTCCGATGGAATCCATTTCCAGTATTAAAAAGGATGGATTTGGATATGTTAAATACACATTGATTGCAACATTGGTAATTTTGGAAAATTTTCATAGTCAAAAAGATTTGCAATTCCCAATAAATCTTTTCAATCTAGTTTTAAATTGCTGAACAAAAATTGACTTTATTTCAGTCAGATTGTTAATCTTGGTAATGGAAATGCAAAAGAGACCTTATCCATTGAAAATGACGGCATTTGCTTACCAATTTTTGGCATAAATTAGAATAAAAATTCTTTTGAATATTACAAATTTTGGTGGACATAAATTTGACCTACCAACTTTCACGATAAATTGTTGGCATTTGCTTATCAAGATTAGGCAAATCGCGCATAAGCGATATTATGTCTAGCATTCATAATTAGTAATTACTCAGAAAATTTATAAAATAAAATTAGTTTTTAAAAATTTTTTCGAAAATTTCAAATTTTGTTAGAACTTTACAAATTCCTATTGACAAATTTTAGGATGTTCCCGAAGATGGCGGAGACAGTGAAGTTGTGGCAGGTAAGATATCTATTCAATTAATTTATATTAAATAAAATTGAATATCTTAGAATGTGAAATTCCAGTGCATGCTTTCCTCAGCCTTGATTCACCACACTTTCTCAATCCAGTCCAAGCATCTGACCAATTTTTTGTAATTATGCATGCTTGGCTTTGTTTTATTAGGTAATTAAAACTTGCATGCACTTCATTTTCTTATTAAATATAAATTTAGGAATTCACCAAGATGGATTAGGGCATCCCTTTCTGCATCATCAATGGGTATATTGCAAGGTATATTTACTTGATTGTGTAATGGCTAATATCTCGGAAAATTTTTTTTCCTTATAGGAGAAACTTGTATCCTCACATTTACTGTGGAAAATAATATTAAAAAGGCACCGCCAAAAAAGCATGCCGGGAATGAGCACCAATGTAAATTTCTTTTTTTATCTAATTAATAATTATTCTCGGAATCCACATTTCAGGTGCCCTGATTTCCCTTTGCCAACAAGTTAATTGAATTAATTAATTCAAATTTTACAAATTATCAAATTTATCAGATTGATTTTCGATCGCGTTCCAAAATTAATCCACAAGATTGGAGTGAACGATCAATTACTACTGCTGTCAAAAGTTATGTAAGTTACACTTCAGATTCATTTTAAAAATATTCACGATTTTTTAAGGGAATTTGCAAAGCTAATACGAAAGTTGGACCAGAAACTCGTAGGATTGAATTTGAAATTCCACCAGATCTTCCTCCCACTACAACAAGAATAAACGGCTTAATTTCATGGAATTATTTTTTCCTAATAGAAGTTCAAGAGCAACTTCAAATAATTCTTCCCATTGTAATTGGATCCCATAAAACAATGGAAGAATTTGTTACTAATATTGCACAATGAATTGTATTTAAATTTGAATTAATCAAAATATTCATCCAACATACGAAGAATTTTTATATATTTTATTTTTATTTCATTACATTTGTGTTTCATTCAAAAAATAATTGTTTTTCTTTCCGGATTGATTTTTTTGTATTTCATTCCGGAAAAAATTCTGATTTTTTGTATTTCTTTCCGGAAATAATTCTGATTTTTTGTGTTTCATTCCATTCCGGAAATTCATTCCGGAAACAATTCTGATTTTTTGTGTTTCATTCCGGAAACAATTCTGATTTTTGTGTTTCATTCCGGAAATAATTCTGATTTTTTGTGTTTCATTCCGGAAACAATTCTGATTTTTTGTGTTTCATTCCGGAAACAATTCTGATTTTTTGTGTTTCATTCCGGAAACAATTCTGATTTTTTGTGTTTCATTCCGGAAACAATTCTGATTTTTTGTGTTTCATTCCGGAAACAATTCTGATTTTTTGTATTTTATTCCGGAAACAATTCTGATTTTTTGTATTTTTTTCCGGAAACAATTCTGATTTTTTGTGTTTCATTCCGGAAACAATTCTGATTTGTTTGTGTTTCATTCCACAATTCTGATTTTTTTTGGTTTCATTTAGGAAAGAATTCTGCTTTTTTGTGATTTCATTCTGGAAACAATTCTGATTTGTTTGTGTTTCATTCAGGAAACAATTCTGATTTTTTTGGTTTCATTTAGGAAAGAATTCTGCTTTTTTGTGATTTCATTCCGGAAACAATTCTGATTTGTTTGTGTTTCATTCCGGAAACAATTCTGATTTGTTTGTGTTTCATTCCGGAAACAATTCTGATTTGTTTGTGTTTCATTCCGGAAAATAATTGTTTTTTTTTTGATGCATTCCGAAAACAATTCGGATTTTTGTGTTTTGTGAACATAATTTGTGTTTCACCCTAGAAAATTGAATTTATATCAAAAAATTTACTCATTAATTTTTTGTTATTATTTCAGAATAAATTTTATAAAATTTAATAATGAAGACAAAATAATTTATTCAAGTGAAATATTTTAATGTTGAATTGTTTAAAAAATGAATTTTAAATTTGGAAATGATAAAATGTGTTTGTTCTTAATTCAAATTCGATTCCCTTCTCAATTATCAGACTGCGCTCCCTGTGGGGAGATTATGCAAAAAATTGGCATCCATGAAAGTCTTCAATTGTTGAATCTCTTCTGATACTCCATGTTCCAGACCATTTCGAATGCATTCCTCCAGCAGCGGATAACAGAAATAGTGTTTAAATTGATGAATGGCCTCTTCTTTGCTCATTGTAAATTGTAGCAATTTCTTCATGAATCCAGTACGAATTTTTGTGGCCATTTCGCTTTTCTAAATAAAATGAGAGAGTAAGATCATTTTTAGCCAACAATTTACCTTCACTACATAATTTCCATCTTCGAATTTTGCCCAATCATATCGAACGAAAAAAATTATTTCTACATTAGTAACAGCCAAATCAGCTTCATCAATCAATTGCTTCACTTCTTGCGAATTAATTTGCAATTTTGTTGAGATTGCCTTCCGAATTTCCCGATACTTTTGTGTAACTTTATTGATTTGTTGGGCGGAGAAATCCTTTAAAAATGGTATTTTTGGAATTTATTAATTAATTATTCACCAATTGTTGACTGTTTTTTATGTGATTTACCAAATCGGCGATGAAAGTATCCGCAAACAATATTTTTTCCAACTAAATAAAAAATAATTTTTATTTAAATAAAATTTAAAAACTCGCCAAGTCTTTATTTTCTTTCCATGATAAATTTTGATTGCCAATTTGTGTGGTGGAATTAAATTTGATAAAATTGACTCCCCAATCTTCTTTATTTAATGTCTTCGGATTGCGATTTGGATATTTGTAGTCAAAAAGCCAGCCACGTTCTTGATTTGAATGAAGGAATTCATAGTCGCCTAAAAATTATAAATTAATTTACATTATAATTAAAAATTATCGACACCTTTTGAAATTGGAAGAGACAGCACTGCCAAAAATGAATTTGTATATTGCGAATATTTCATCGGTATTTTCCCCTTCCATTCATCCCAGGAACCCTTAAAAATTTTAGATATATTCATATATTAACATTGAAATTTACTTGATCATTTATTATTTTTTATCAATAAATAAATTAATTAGAATTTGCCTACTTTAAGGAAAACAGTATCGGCTGGTTTCCCTTTGCCACGATCATTGTCAATCTCGATGAGCACATCAACATAATCTTTATGCTTTTGATTCTGATGAGATCCACTATTTGTCAACTGCTGCTTTGTTGTTGTTGATGTCGAACATTCTGCTACTGTCTTTTTATGTCCAACAATGTCAAAATCATCGTCCAAAGCTGGCGGTACAACTTCAAATGATTCGTTCAAGACTTTGTCATCCTCCAAAGTAGCCGATTTTTTCTTCTCATTTTCTCCTCCATCCTTGTCAATCACCTTTGTTTCTGTTGTTCCACAATTTTCCTTTTCTTCCTCTTGTTGATTCTTTGAATATTTCAATTTTAATTTGGCTTCTTCTTTCTCCTTCTTCTCATTCTCCTCATCAATCAATTTTTGTTTATTAGCCAATTCCTGTGCCTTTTTAGCTTCTTCTTCCAGTTGCTGCTGCTGCCTTTTCTTTTCCTCCAATTCCCGTTGCGCTTTTAATCGTCGTTCCTCTTTCCTTTTTTTCTCCCATTCTGTTTGCTCTAGTTTCACGCGCAACACATCCGATTCATATTGTTTGAATCTTTAAAGGAAAAATTAATTTTACATTTTTCCAAATTTTCATTTCAAAAAAACAGTAATTTTTGGTTTATAAAAAAATTTAAAAGTCAATAAAATTGATTTTTAATTAATTTTACCATTTAAATAATTTTATTTAAAATTACTTTTTCATGCATTTTTCCAATTCGTCATCCCTTGGACACCAAATTTGACCATTATTGCGCTTAAATCGAAGCAACCCATTATTATCAATTTGTATAAAATATTTCTCAGATTTCCATTTAAATTCTGTGAATTTCATTATTTCCTTGTCATTTTCGCCACATTCCTCATACTGAATAAGGAATTTATAAATTAAAAATTTAATAAAATTGTAAAATTCACCAATGTAATATTCATGACTGAATTTATTGGAATGTCATTGGTTGGAATTTGTTGTCCAAAACGGGCCAAATAGGAGGGCAAATCAGATAGATAAATATTGGCATAAATTCCACGGAATGCATTGTTTGGAATAATTGCCTTTGTCAAACATTTCGGCAAGGTATTTCCATTTCTTTTTAATGCCTCATATGATGCTTTGATGGCCGCCCCTTGGACTGCAGCCAATTCAGGGGCTAATGCATTCATCGGTAATATTAACTTTTCGTTGAATTTGCAAAAAAGATTTTGCACCTAAAATAAAATTTGGCCTCAATTAAGGAATTTTAATATTAATTCTTCAAAATTCAATTATCATTCCTTAATGTTATTATTCTGATTTATTCCGGAAAGATTAATACAAATTGTTATCTCCGGAAAGTTATTCTGATTTTGTGTTTTCATTCCGGAAAGAAAAAAACACAAATTGTTTCCGGAAAGAAAAATACAAATTCTTTTCGGAATGAAACACAAATTGTTTCCGTAAAGAAAAAAAACAAATTGTTTCCGGAAAGAAAAACACAAATTGTTTCCGGAAAGAAAAACACAAATTGTTTCCGGAAAGAAAAATACAAATTCTTTCCTGAATGAAACACAAATTGTTTACGGAAAGAAAAAACACAAATTGTTTCCGGAAAGAAAAAACACAAATTGTTTCCGGAAAGAAAAACACAAATTGTTTCCGGAAAGAAAAACACAAATTGTTTCCGGAAAGAAAAATACAAATTCTTTCCTGAATGAAACACAAATTGTTTACGGAAAGAAAAATACAAATTCTTTCCGGAATGAAACACAAATTGTTTCCGTAAAGGAAAAAAACAAATTGTTTCCGGAAAGAAAAACACAAATTGTTTCCGGAAAGAAAAACACAAATTGTTTCCGGAAAGAAAAACACAAATTGTTTCCGGAAAGAAAAAAACAAATTCTTTCCTGAATGAAACACAAATTGTTTACGGAAAGAAAAATAGAAATTCTTTTCGGAATGAAAAACACAAAATGTTTTCAGAATGAAACAAAAAATGAGAATTTTTAAATTCTTAAAACCCTAAAATTCCCTTTTCTTTTATCCTATTTATTTTAAATTTTTTTAGGAATATGAATAAATAATTTTTCATTTTCGAGAATCGATTTCACATTGTTTTAAATTTTATTGATGTATTAACCCACCAAATATAACTTCGATGATTCTCCTACAAGCACAATTCGATTGATTTGTTCTTTAAAATGCTTCAATTTTGCAATCAAAAATGTTGCTAGTTGTTGCCATTGATCCTTGCAAATTTCTTCAAATTGTTCCCTTGTAATTGTGAATTTTTGCCCATGAAGTGTTGGTCCCAAATCCATTTTGACTCTGGAAATTTGGATATTTTACATTCATTTTTAATCAATTTTACGTGGCCGATTCCTTGCATCCCAGCTGCGCTTTGATTTTTTCCATTGCCATTCGAACATTCCGATAAACTGTTCTTTTCTCCTCATCGTCCATTTTCCTCTCCCAGTTTTGTCGATTTTCCTCTTTCAAAATAGCCATTTGTTGTTTAACTAATCGAGCGGTGAAGTTCTCGCCTCCAAAGTCCACAAATCCATCGGCACATAAAAGTTCCGGTGTTTGGCCATCCAAAAATTTGTAAAGAGCGAACTAAAAAATATTTGTCCGAGTTACTAAAATAAATTTTATTTTTTACCTCTGTGCTTCGGGCGCCCATATAAAAGAAAAGTACATTTCCTTGGGCCGAATCGCCTTCTTTATGCCGATAGGCAATTGCCGCTGCTGTGATTTGGGCAATAAATTGAACGTCAATGTTGGATGGAAGGCCGAGAATTTTCACCGCTGAATATAAAATGAAAATTTTGTTGGCTTAGATAATATAACCTTTCATCATTTTCTCTCGATACTCATATTCGGCCAAGGAAGGAACAGTGATGACAATTTGCTGCAGTTCAGCGCCCTTTTCTGGCAATTGTTCGTTGGCCGCTTCCATCAATTTTGCCAAAATTCCTGAACAAAATGAATTTTTTTATAAATTATTCTTCCATAACTAACCGGCTGTCACTTCGATGTCTTGGTATTCAACATTTCGGTGTCGTTGATCATTTTCATCACAAAATTCCAATTTATATTTGCCATTTTCTTGCTTTTTGGCAAAAATATCTCCAAATTCATCATCCGAGTAGCTAATTGAATTTGAATTTTTGAAATTTAGTGCATCTTAAAATAGGTAAACCCAATTTATTAAAAAAATAATTTACCAAAAACGATATTTGATGGATGGAATTCATCGTCGTTGGCCAAACATTGCTCAAAACCTCCGGAATATTCGGCATTGGCTTTCATCGTGAACAGTGTTTTTGTCGAAAATTGCTCTGTAAATTCGAATGATTAAATTAAAATAAAAAGCTGAAATAAACCATCAATTCCATTCAAACAATTCACACTCAAACTGCCCCATTCTGTGAGGGATGCGCATGCAATTCGACTATTTGTATTGCCCAATTTGATGCCAAGTGAATTTATTGAAGTCATATTTCTTTAACCGTTTTTCTTTTACTGAAATTTTAAAAGGTTTTCGTAATCAAAGTCAAAAATAAGTAATTTCCAAAATAATAAAATTCTCCATAAAATTAGTATAAGATTTATGTTAATTTTAATTTATGTTTTCGTAAATTTTTATATTTGCTTGTGAATGGCGAGTATAAAATATAAAAATAAACAGATGCAGATTAAAAGAAAAGTGGGTTGAATTTTGAATATTTGTGCTTTTTGCATTTTTCCATAAAATATTTTTCTCCAATCACCACCATTGAGAAATGGGATGAATGATGATGAAATAAAAAGAAAATGACTCTTATATCCTTCGCAGATTTGAATTGAATGATGGTTTGGTTAATTTTGCGGATGGCAAAATTCCCAGAGCCCTATTTTTTTGCCCCAGAGAGATCCTTCTCATTTTATTTGTCCATTCCCCATTTCCTTATTTATTTCCCAATTTTTTAGCCTATCTATAATTCATCTTCTCAAGGTCATCATAAAAGATAAGAAGTAACACCGAATTTTTGAATATGTTGACTCTGTTGATGGGTCATTTTAAGTAAGTAGATGGCAGAGGCGCATTCCCCTTTTTCCACTAGGCAATTTGTCCAATTTGCCCTGGGCTAGACGCAAAGTCCAATTCATCCAATCCCCACCCAACCCTTCATCATCATTCTTCAGCAGACATATCCATCAGACTTATAAATAAAGCCTATAAAATAAGTAAAAAATTTTCACTTTTCCATTCATTTTTTGATTCATTCAAAAATTTGATATCCAAAAGTCAACTAAATTTTTTTAATATTTAGAAATTTGATTCTACAATTTAAAAAATTTGAACCAAAAATTAAATGTCTGAATATCAATCGCAAATGTCAGAATGGGTTGGCATAGATTTGGGCACCACAAACACTGTGGCAGCAGTTTACATTGGAGGATCAGGCCAAGGATGTGTTGAAGTGCTTTATGTGGTGGAATGTGGGTTTTTTGGCAAAATAATTTAATTTTTTGGTTGTAATTTTAGCAAATGGAACACTCACTGATTCATGCGTCTATTATGATCAAGACAGTGATGTCCAATTGGTCGGAAAACAAGCAGCAAATGAGAAAGCCAACAACCCTGAAAATACCATTTGCGGTATGAATCAAACATTGCTAAATTAATTATTTAATTTCTTACCAATTTCAGATTCAAAACGTCTGATGGGCTTGCCATTTTCGGAAGATGCTTCAATTTGCGAATTCCAAGGAAAAATGAAGCAATTCAAAATAGTGAATTCTGGTGGCTATGCCGCATTTGAACTCCGTCATTGTGGCCGTACCATCCGTCAAACACCAATCGAAATTGCTGCCAAAATTCTGGAAAAAATCCGTGAAACTGCTGATGAATGGGCAAATGGAGAAAGGACATACAACAAAGCGGTCATCACTGTGCCGTTGAAATTTGGTCAAGAACAATTAGTTGGCACAATTCGTGCAGCAAAATTGGCTGGTTTTTCTGAAGTTCATCTAATCAAGGAGCCAAATGCCGGTGAGTAAAAAATTATTTAATTAGTCAAATTAAAAATTTTTTAGCCGCATTCTTCTACGGCTTCAAACATCAACGCTTTGATGGTTACAAAATGTTGGTGTTGGATTTTGGCGGCGGCACTTTGGATGTGTCCATTCTGAAAGTGGAAAACGGCGATTTCGAAGTGTTGGCAATGCGTGGAAAGAAATGGTTGGGCGGACGCGATTTGGACGAACAAATTCGAAAAGAAATGGTCAAGCGGATCAAAACACAATTTGGCTATGATTGCACC
Source organism: Pratylenchus scribneri (assembly GCA_030063045.1). Taxonomy (NCBI): domain Eukaryota; kingdom Metazoa; phylum Nematoda; class Chromadorea; order Rhabditida; family Pratylenchidae; genus Pratylenchus; species Pratylenchus scribneri. Next base: position 1,081,601 of record JAQSEB010000064.1, on the reverse strand, counting down.
CATTGCAAAGAATGCGTTCCAAAATGTGATCCACAGAATTGCCGTCGAGCCAAGCGCGATATGCAAGTGCTGCTTGAAAGATGTGAACGCCTCAAGATCAATTTGTCCACACAGCGAAAATCCAGGTAAATTAAATATTTAAATTATATTTTTAATTCGATGAAAACAATGATATAATTTTTTTTTATTAAATGAAAATAAATGTGTTTTTGTTTTAATACAATGAAATTGTGTTTTTGTTTAATGTGTTTGTGTTTCTTTTTAATGAAATGTGTTTCTCTTTAATGAAATGTGTTTTTGATTGTGTTTCTCTTTAATGAAATGTGTTTTGATTAAATGTGTTTCTCTTTAATGAAATGTATTTTGATTAAATGTGTTTCTTTTAATGAAATGTGTTTTTGATTACATGTATTTCTCTTTAATGAAATGTGTTTTGATTAAATGTGTTTCTCTTTAATGAAATGTGTTTTTGATTACATGTGTTTCTCTTTAATGAAATGTGTTTTTGATTACATGTGTTTCTCTTTAATGAAATGTGTTTTTGATTAAATGTGTTTCTCTTTAATGAAATGTGTTTTGATTAAATGTGTTTCTCTTTAATGAAATGTATTTTGATTAAATGTGTTTCTTTTAATGAAATGTGTTTTTGATTACATGTGTTTCTCTTTAATGAAATGTGTTTTTGATTAAATGTGTTTCTCTTTAATGAAATGTGTTTTGATTAAATGTGTTTCTCTTTAATGAAATGTATTTTGATTAAATGTGTTTCTTTTAATGAAATGTGTTTTTGATTACATGTATTTCTCTTTAATGAAATGTGTTTTGATTAAATGTGTTTCTCTTTAATGAAATGTGTTTTTGATTAAATGTGTTTCTCTTTAATGAAATGTGTTTTTGATTACATGTATTTCTCTTTAATGAAATGTGTTTTGATTAAATGTGTTTCTCTTTAATGAAATGTGTTTTTGATTACATGTGTTTCTCTTTAATGAAATGTGTTTTTGATTAAATGTGTTTCTCTTTAATAAAATGTGTTTTTGATTATAATTCAATGATTGTTTGATTAAATATTTTTATTAATCCAATGAAATAAGTATGTTTTTGTTTTATTCAATGAAACATTTTATTGGTTGATACTTTAAATTCTAATATTCAAAATCACAATAATTCTATTCAACCAATTTCAGCATTTCACTTGATTTCATCGGCATTCGAGGCCAAGTCCACCTGACCCGTGAAGAATATGAAGAATTGGTGAAAGCCGAATTAATTGAAGTGATAGAAACCGTCAACGAAACAATGGATTCCGCCGGATTGAGCCCTGCCCAAATTCAAGAACTGCAAATGACTGGTGGCTCATCTTGCACTCCAATTCTTACGGATATGTTAGAAGAAATTGGCTTCACTCACAACAAAATCAAACGCCTCGAACCGATGCATGCTGTTGCCAAAGGAGCCGCAATTGTTGGTGCCCAATTGGATGAACAAGTGAAGGTAAATTAATAAAGATCCGAAAGGGAATTGAAATATTTAATTATTTAGGCTCAATTGCCGGCAATGAATCTGATTGAAATTTGTCCTCTGTCGATTGGCATCAAAACTTTGGGTGAATTGTTCAGTCCAGTGATTCGCCGAGGCACTAAAATCCCGTGTTCCGAAGAGCAAACATTTTATACTACCCGAAATGATCAGCGCAAGATCACATTTAATGTAATAAAATGGAAAATATATTATAATTCTAAATTATTTTTTGAATAGATTTATGAAGGTGAACGCAAATTGGCATTGGAGAACAATCATTTGGGCAATTTCACTCTCTACAATCTTCCAAAAGGAGCAGCCGGAGATGTTACGATCAAAGTGAAATTGTCAATTGACCGAGACGGGATTCTGCATGCTCAGGCCAATCATAAGAACAATATTGCCATTTTGGACACCAATTATAAGGTGGAAAAAATTTCTGATTTTATGCGTTACAAAAATTTTAGGAAAAGCGCATCGACTCGGACAAAGTTGATCAAATGATTCGGGACGCTGAAGTGCATCTTTTGGCCGATTCTCGTGAGCAAAAACGCATCCAGAAGAAGAACGATTTGATTCAAGCAGTCGAGAGGGCCAAATATAAGGCAAAAAATTGCCCTAGATTCAATTTTAAATTTATTTCAATTTTAGTGCAACAATCAACGCATTTTGGCACTCACCAAGGAATTTGAGGATTGGATCGAACTGAATCCGAATGCTAAATTCGAGGAGATCGAGAACAAACTTGTCAGTTTCTATTTGCGTTTGGCTGCTTCTTATTGATGAGGATTTCCACAAGAAATGAAGGAAATTAAATAAAATGTGGAAAGGAAATTTTCGATTTAAATTTGTTTTATCGATTTAAATTTGTTCTTTGATTGATATCATTTTTTTAAAACAATGTTCGAATAAAAATTTCAACAATTATCACTCATTTTTATCAATAATTATTGGAAAAAAATTCCATAAAATATCTCAAAAATAAGTAACATTTTCATTAAAATTTCAGCAAATCTAGCTTCTCCTTCCAAATAAAATGGCAAACTTTTCATTCTCATCATCAACAAAATTATTTTCTGATGAGGAAGATACCAACAACGATGAGGGCAGTGACATTGAAATCGTCGAGAGCGAATTTTGTTTTGAAGAATCCGACGAAAAGGGAAATGCATTTTTAAATGAAAGCATTGGAATACAAAGTACCCAACAGCAATCATCTTTGCAGGATATTTCCTCCGATCGAGGTGGACTAATTAAATAAATAAAACTAAATAATTTGTTGAAGATTTTCTTCTTTTGATGGAACAAAATGAAAATGCAGTGACCAATTCCTTTGGGTCATTTGGATTTGGTGAAAATGCTCCAAAAATTTTACCAATTGTTGGAAAGGATGCCGGAATTCAAAGTTAATAGAGAATTACTAATGAATGAAATGATCAAATTTTTAGCTCAATATCCGGAGCCATTCGAAAATGTAGAGAATGAAGCAAATGAACATGGGAAAGCTGAAAAACAAGAGCAGCAATTCAATGGGAAAATGGAGAAGAAAAGTCCCATAAAAATTTTCTCATATTATTTAAATTTCATAATTCCACATTCTAGCTCTTTCTAAATTGGTCGCCGGATTCGATTGTTCCAATGGGAAGACACTGCTTTGCGGTTGGCTTGACCCGGAAACAAATATTATGAATTGCATTTCAAGTCAGTGGCAAAAAGATGATAAAAGAAATTAGAATTAAACAAAAATAATTGCATTTTTCAGATTCATTAAATGGCACAGAGAGTAAGGCACTTGCCACATCGGTCAAGGAAATTTGTACCCAAATTGAAAATTTGGTATGATTTTGGCCTAAATTCAAGAAATCATTTTCTGTTTTTGCAGCTTAAAATGAAAACTGAAAGAATTGGCCGAGGGGTATTTGCTGTTCCTGATCATTGGAATATTGGACAGAGAAGAGAATTCATGGGAGCACTGAAATCGATGGCTGGTTTTGAGAAAATCCATCTTTTAAATGGACAAATTGCAGGTAATTAATGCAATATTGAAAATACTTCTTTGGATTTATGATAAATTTATTTTTATTTCTTCGTTAATTCTTTCTTAAAATGCAAAATCCCATTTACTTTTTCTTTAAAAATAAATCAACTTGATTGCTTTAAATTAATTCTGCCTATTTGCCCCAGTTTAATTCCGCCTATTTGCCCCAATTTAATTCCGCCTATTTGCCCCAATTTAATTCCCCCTATTTGCCCCAATTTAATTCCGCCTATTTGCCCCAATTTAATTCCGCCTATTTTCCCCAATTTAATTCTCCCTATTTGCCCCAATTTAATTCCGCCTATTTGCCCCAATTTAATTCCGCCTATTTTCCCCAATTTAATTCTCCCTATTTGCCCCAATTTAATTCCGTCTATTTGCCCCAATTTAATTCCGCCTATTTTCCCCAATTTAATTCCGCCTATTTGCCCCAATTTAATTCCCCCTATTTGCCCCAATTTAATTCCCCCTATTTTCCCCAATTTAATTCTGCCTATTTTCCCCAATTTAATTCTCCCTATTTGCCCCAATTTAATTCCCCCTATTTTCCCCAATTTAATTCCGCCTATTTTCCCCAATTTAATTCTCCCTATTTGCCCCAATTTAATTCCGCCTATTTTCCCCAATTTAATTCCGCCTATTTTCCCCAATTTAATTCTCCCTATTTGCCCCAATTTAATTCCCCCTATTTTCCCCAATTTAATTCCGCCTATTTTCCCCAATTTAATTCTCCCTATTTGCCCCAATTTAATTCCGCCTATTTTCCCCAATTTAATTCTCCCTATTTGCCCCAATTTAATTCTCCCTATTTGCCCCAATTTAATTCCCCCTATTTTCCCCAATTTAATTCTGCCTATTTTCCCCAATTTAATTCTCCCTATTTTCCCCAATTTAATTCTGCCTATTTTCCCCAATTTAATTCTCCCTATTTTCCCCAATTTAATTCTGCCTATTTTCCCCAATTTAATTCTCCCTATTTGCCCCAATTTAATTCTGCCTATTTTCCCCAATTTAATTCTCCCTATTTTCCCCAATTTAATTCTGCCTATTTTCCCCAATTTAATTCTCCCTATCCCAATTTAATTCTGCCTATTTTCCCCAATTTAATTCTCCCTATTTGCCCCAATTTAATTCCGCCTATTTTCCCCAATTTAATTCTCCCTATTTGCCCCAATTTAATTCCGTCTATTTGCCCCAATTTAATTCCGCCTATTTTCCCCAATTTAATTCCGCCTATTTTCCCCAATTTAATTCTCCCTATTTGCCCCAATTTAATTCCCCCTATTTGCCCCAATTTAATTCCGCCTATTTGCCCCAATTTAATTCTGCCTATTTTCCCCAATTTAATTCCGCCTATTTGCCCCAATTTAATTCTGCCTATTTTCCCCAATTTAATTCTCCCTATCCCAATTTAATTCTGCCTATTTTCCCCAATTTAATTCTCCCTATTTGCCCCAATTTAATTCCGCCTATTTTCCCCAATTTAATTCTCCCTATTTGCCCCAATTTAATTCCGCCTATTTGCCCCAATTTAATTCTGCCTATTTTCCCCAATTTAATTCTCCCTATCCCAATTTAATTCTGCCTATTTTCCCCAATTTAATTCTCCCTATTTGCCCCAATTTAATTCTGCCTATTTTCCCCAATTTAATTCTCCCTATTTTCCCCAATTTAATTCTGCCTATTTTCCCCAATTTAATTCTCCCTATTTTCCCCAATTTAATTCTGCCTATTTTCCCCAATTTAATTCTCCCTATTTGCCCCAATTTAATTCTGCCTATTTTCCCCAATTTAATTCTCCCTATTTTCCCCAATTTAATTCTGCCTATTTTCCCCAATTTAATTCTCCCTATCCCAATTTAATTCTGCCTATTTTCCCCAATTTAATTCTCCCTATTTGCCCCAATTTAATTCCGCCTATTTTCCCCAATTTAATTCTCCCTATTTGCCCCAATTTAATTCCGTCTATTTGCCCCAATTTAATTCCGCCTATTTTCCCCAATTTAATTCCGCCTATTTTCCCCAATTTAATTCTCCCTATTTGCCCCAATTTAATTCCCCCTATTTGCCCCAATTTAATTCCGCCTATTTGCCCCAATTTAATTCTGCCTATTTTCCCCAATTTAATTCCGCCTATTTGCCCCAATTTAATTCTGCCTATTTTCCCCAATTTAATTCTCCCTATCCCAATTTAATTCTGCCTATTTTCCCCAATTTAATTCTCCCTATTTGCCCCAATTTAATTCCGCCTATTTTCCCCAATTTAATTCTCCCTATTTGCCCCAATTTAATTCCGCCTATTTGCCCCAATTTAATTCTGCCTATTTTCCCCAATTTAATTCTCCCTATCCCAATTTAATTCTGCCTATTTTCCCCAATTTAATTCTCCCTATTTGCCCCAATTTAATTCCGCCTATTTGCCCCAATTTAATTCTCCCTATTTTCCCCAATTTAATTCCCCCTATTTGCCCCAATTTAATTCCGCCTATTTGCCCCAATTTAATTCTGCCTATTTTCCCCAATTTAATTCTCCCTATTTGCCCCAATTTAATTCTGCCTATTTTCCCCAATTTAATTCTCCCTATTTTCCCCAATTTAATTCTGCCTATTTTCCCCAATTTAATTCTCCCTATTTTCCCCAATTTAATTCTGCCTATTTTCCCCAATTTAATTCTCCCTATTTGCCCCAATTTAATTCCCCCTATTTGCCCCAATTTAATTCCGCCTATTTTCCCCAATTTAATTCTCCCTATTTGCCCCAATTTAATTTCGCCTATTTTCCCCAATTTAATTCTCCCTATTTGCCCCAATTTAATTCCCCCTATTTGCCCCAATTTAATTCCGCCTATTTTCCCCAATTTAATTCCGTCTATTTGCCCCAATTTAATTCCCCCTATTTGCCCCAATTTAATTCCGCCTATTTGCCCCAATTTAATTCCGCCTATTTTCCCCAATTTAATTCTCCCTATTTGCCCCAATTTAATTCCGTCTATTTGCCCCAATTTAATTCTGCCTTTTTTGCCTCATAATTCAAACCCACGAAAAATTGTTATCCTTTTCGATACTCGACACATCACAATGAAACTTTCTATTTTCTAAAAATTAAATTAATGATAGAAATTAATTTTTAATTTTTTCAGTTGCCCTTGGATTTTGTCGCCAAAAACCATTGACAAAAATGACGAAAAATGGACTCTACCTTTGGATCATCAAAAGTACCCCTCACTCATTGGAAATGTGCATGGCGCAAATTCGTCAAAACAAATTAATAATTTTGGCCAAAAATGGATTAAATGCCTTTGGATTTGATTTTAATGCCGCCAAATTGGCGTTGGCAACATTCCGTAAACATTTTGAGGCAAATATTGCCGATTGCCATGTTCTTTTGATGGGCAATTTTCAAATTGAGAAATTGGAATCGACAATTCGTGTGAGTATATAATTTACATTTTTGGAAAAATTTCAACTTATTCTCTAAATATTCGAAAGATTAATAAATTTGAAATAAATTTTTCTATTTCAGGGTGAATTTGGGATTAAACAATCACAAATCCACTCAATTGGTTTGGATGCAAGTTCGTTGTGCGTTAATGGCTGTCTTTATTATGCCGAAAACATTAATATCGAAAACAAAGTGAATTTTTAATATTAGAAAATTAAATTAAAAATAATAAAATTCTATATAATATTTCCATCACATTTTAGAATTCGCCAATCCAAATTGTTGAACTTCTCTCCCGTCCAATTTACTGCCATTATTTGGAGGCCAATACCCAAACAATGCTTTTCCCAAAATTCAGCCAATATCCATGCAAGAAGAAAATTAATTTTTACAGTGCCATCGAAGCTCAACAAACTTTTAAAATAAAGGTAAGCGGAAAAAATTGGGCAAATTTTTTTATAAAATCTATTTAAATATATTATAATTAATATTAATTTTGCCTTTTAGTTTTACGAAATGGACGAGAAATGTGCCATCACAAAATTGGAGAATTGTCCAGTAGAAAATGGAAATCAGCTGCTTCATAATATTTCTTTGTCATTGTTCAACAATGATTTTAACACTTTTGGCAAAACTTTTCTGCGTCTTTGCCTCGAAATTGATGCAAATGGGGTCTGCTTAATTTTCAATATAATTCATATAAATATTTAATTAATTTAGATTTTCCATGTTCGAATTGAGAAATCCGGCCGTCATACTTCACTCGATGAATGAATTTGGAGCATTAAACATTTTATTGGAAGAAAAATATTCAAAATAAAAAACATTTTTTTATTCGAAATTCAGTAAAATCATTTATTTACGAAATTAAAAAATTTCTTCCATTGATTTTCCTTTTGATCCGATTTATATTAAAGACCCGCCGGAGAGTACAGTTACAGTAACTCCATTTCGAATATTAAACATTTTCAAAGTGGCATTTCGATATTCAGAAAGTCGGCAAAATATGACGTAAAGGATGTCAGAATCGTGTTCTACGCCTCTGATAACCCCCAGAAATTAATTTTAGAAAAAAAAATTTTTTGGTAAAAATTCAAAAAAAATGGGAACATCATTCTACACCTTTGCATATTAAGAATTATAATAAAATTAAATCACATGTTTGGATTGGGAATGCCAAATATAAGACGAAATCTGCAATTTAAGTGCAAATTGGGAAGTAAATATTTGATAGAATTGACGAATCTAACTCACCAATATTTCCCACCAATATTTCCCCCAACTCTTATCCATGATTATAAATTTTATTTTATAATGGCCACAAAATATTAATTTATAAATTTAGATTTTTTACGAAAATAAAATGTAATTCATAAATACATTTTTGAGAGCTAATAGCTGGGTGATTCAATTTTTAGCTAATTCAAAAGAAAAATTTGACAAGGATTTAATCATTAATCAATATCAATGGCAAGATATAAAGGCTATGGCCATTTTCTTTCAATAAAGTAAAATGACCCTAATCGAATGCATGAATTTTTTTTAAAAAATCAAGGAAAGATAAACATTTGTTTTTTTGTGATACTGATTATAACAATCTCATCTTTCTTGATTGAATATTCTTTAAATTTCCAATTTCAAAATCAAAAATTTTCCATAATTTATTAGCTCCATTAATTGACGAACTAAATTTAAATTTACATATTTTATTTTAAGCGCCGATCACGGTGCAAGTGCAATACCGGGCGGACATGCCGTCTGGTACCAGCAAGCTGGAAATCCTGACGCTTTTCCAAAAATTGGATATTCACTTTAAGTCCGGGGTAGGACTTGTTATGGTGATTAAACCATAAAGAACTGTAACTACACTTTCATCTTAGCCAAAAGGCCGAGAAGCGATGCTTGAACGGCGAAATTTTCAATTAAAATAAATTTATTAGATAAAATTCTCAATGGGAAATATTTACCATTTGGGCTGCAATATTCATTGGGAAGGGAGGATTTTAGGAAAAGAGAATGCTTTTTTCCTTCTAAGCTATGCGTTAGAATGGTTAGAGTGAGTGGAAGGTGAAATGGGCAAAGAAATGAAAAAGGAAAAAGATGCAATGGGGAAATTGGACAGCGGCCGCCTTCCTTCCTTCCTTCCTTCCTTTTTCCTTTCCTCCCAGCCTCCTTCCTCCCTTCCTCTCTCTGCTCTTCAGCGGGCAGCAGACAATACATAGAGTGGAATAATAGTGTAGAAAATGAAGAGAATTGTGACGCGAAAGACATTCAATTGGCATAATGAAAAGAGAAAAATAAAATGGAGGCATTGGAAATGGAAAACATTCTACCCAATTGGCTGGCTGCTTTCCATTCAATTTTCTAGCCTTCAGTAGAATAAAGTGCCCTCTTTGCTTGGTTAATTTTAGCCTTGCGCTCGGGCAATACAGAGACCAATGAGGCCTAGCCAAACTTATACCAATTGCCCGCCTTGGCCAGCGAAAGCTGTGCCTTGTGCAATTTTTGGACGCCCTTCGGGGCTTAAAAGAAATTTATAGACAAGTGTCACAGTTTTGTAATTAATTTATCGACCAATAAATTTGGATGATCAAAATATTTTTAATAAATTTTTATTGCGATTTTATTATTATTTAACCAACTTTTTTCGTCTAAAAATTTTATTCAAATTTTTAAATTTTATAAAATATAACAATAATGAATAATTTCTGCAATTTATCGGTATATATTATGAAGAATTTAAATAGGACACAAAAAAATATAATAAACTGAACAATTATGAATGCGATAAAAGGATAAACCAATTCATAAAGAAATTTATGAATATTTTTTTCGTAACAGACCAAAATCAGTCCATCATATTTTGGCCATTTATTACATCGACAAAATGTTAGTAAATTATGCTCTCGAAATTTTTGGAAATGGGCCCAGTTTGCTTCATAATATTTCTGTTTCGTTGCTCTACAAAGATTTTCACATTTTTGACAAAACTTTTCGTATCACACCTCGAAATTAAGCAAAATCTAGTCGTCAAATTTTACTCGACGAACGAATTGAAGCATTTGGGAGAGATGAATTTTAATTTTGGAAGAAAATTAATTTCTTAAACAATAAATAAATAAAAAAATTTATTTTGCAAAGATTATATTTTCTTTCATTGCTTATTCTTTCTATTAGATCTGAATTTATCATGTTATGGGCGTTGGACGTACAATACCACAATCCGGTATGTAAAACATTTTTAAAATGGCATTTCGATATTCAGAAATGGTCAATATTGTGACCAATGGATTGAGGATTGGCAACCAATTGAAAGGAATAAAAAACAAAATTTCCAAAGGATTTTGAATTCCAATAAGGGATAAAATGATAGCAAAGCAGCAAAGAATAATGCAATAAATTGGTAGGAATGCCTTAAATAAAATTATCATTATATTAAATTTATTATAAATTCAAAACCTGCAAAAGCATATTCAACGAAATTTGTTTAATGGTTTTTTCCTTTTGTGTAATAACCATATTCGTTTTCAAAAATGATCGAATACGAGCATAGCAAAATATGATGACAAAATAATAAAAAATGCAATTTATAAAGTAATTACAAAGCACATTTGAATAAGCACATTTTTCTGCAGAAAATTCAATCAATATTTTTATTTTTAAAATTATAATTACAGTATCATATTTCATGGCAATTTTGGTTGTGGCAAATTCATTTTCCGAAAATAGGCCAATGATTGCGGGAATTTCCTCCACAGAAATATCCCTTTCCGGGGCCGCCATCAAATTCACAATAATAGCAAAAATATCAAATTCAATCAAAAATAATATCAAAATGGAATGACGAAAATTTTTGCCAATATTTCGACTAATAAAATGAAATATTATGGAGAATATGTTTTAAAATAAATTACTGGCAAAATATGAAATATCGATTTGCAAATTGCATGCTCAATGTTACAATTAATGCAAAGAAAATAGGTGAGTAGGAAAATGTCCCGTAAAAGGAGGGAAGGAATGGAGGCTGCAACATAAAAGTAGGTAATTGAATTTTCAGCTATAACAAAAATCTGCAAAATAAAACTGAAAATATTATTTTTTAGAAAAAGTAGATTAAAAATGATTATTTTTAGCCAAATTCAATTTTTTATGGAAAATTATTATATTATAATACAAGTAGTAAAATATTTTTAATTAAATTTACTCACAGGTTGATTAATTGCTTGCGCAATTAGCATTAAAACATTCCAAACTATGAAAAATTTGATGATGGATCGATATTCTTTCAATTCCGCTGTTGATGAATGCTTTTTGGAAATAAAAAGAAGGAAAACATTTATATAAATACCAATCACAAAGGAAAAATAAGAATTCCAACAATTTATTTGGGAAATTGAAATCATAATGAATAATGATAAAAGCTGGAATAAATGTCAAAATTAAAGTGAAAAATGTAGGCAATGGCAAATTGAAATTTTAGCAAGTAAAAAAATGCAATTTTAGTAGAAATTATATTGGAATGAAATTTATTGGTTGGATTCAAATTAATAAGAAATTAATTTGAAAGTTAAAAAATAATTGAAAAAAGTCATTTTGTTGCATGCGATGGAGAAATGCACACAGAATTCGGATGAATTCAATTCTGTATTAAATCTCAGAAATGATATTTTATTAATTAATTTTCACTTCGATGAATGTGAAAAAGTATTAATTAAAAAATGACAAAAAATGACTAATAGAATTAAACTGAAGGAATAGACTAAATTAAATTAAATAGAACAGGCGGAATTAAGGCAAAGCAGATTTTTTGCTTTATATAAATCAATTTTTCGATTTCATGCAATTATCTTGTAACGAGAATTATGCTCTTAAAATTCATCAATTTTGTAAAATTAAAATATGACATCATTTATTTTCATAATATTTTGGTTATCTTCTTAACAATTATTTTCTCTCGTTTTAATGAAAAGTTTTCTGTAACTTAGTCTCAAAATTTATGCAAATAAGGGTTGTTTAATTTTATTTTAAATATTAATTCATTTATTTTCCAATTCTATTAGATTGCCATAATTCATTTGATGAATCGAAACGATAAGGATTTATATTTTTAAAAAATTCTTAAGCAATTAATAAATTTTTTCTTTAGAAATTCAATAAAAGAATAATTTATGAGAGAAAAAAATTTATTTTCATTGATTGTTCTTTTCATGAGATCCGATATTTATGTTAAATTCACTGAGCGTACAACAGTACCATCTCGAATGTGAAACATTTTCAAAATGGAATTTCGATATTCAGAAATGGTCAAAATTGTGATTAACGGATTAAGAATTGCCAACCAATTGAAGGGAATAAATATGAGAATTTCCAAAGGATTTTGAATTCCAAAAATGATTAATACGCATCCAATGCAACAGAGAATATTGCAATAAATTGGTAGGAATGCCTTCAATAAAATGATCATTTTATTAAATTTAAATTCATAACCTGCAAAAGCATGTTCAACGAAATTTGTTTGATGGTTTTTTTCTTTTGTGGCATAACAATATTCGATTTCAAAAATGATCGAATTCGTGCATAGCAAAATACAATGACTGAATAGCAAAAAATGTAATTCAGAATGCAAATTACACAAGCAATTTGAATGAATGGGTTTTTCTGTGGAAAATTTGCTCAAAAAATTTAAATTAAATTAAAATACTGCATCAAATTTCATGGCAATTTTGTTTGTGGCAAGTTCATTTTCCGAGAATAGACCAATCGCAATGGGAATTTCCTCTAGAGGAATATCCATATCCGGGGACTACCCCGTGCGCCCATATTTTTTTAAGCCCCGCCCCTTTTCATACGGTAGCGTACGCGTCTGGTCCAAAGTCCGCTCTGGACCGCACGCGTCCCCCCAACCGCACGCGTCTGGTTCAAAGTACGCTCTGGGCCGCACGCGTGCCTTTTATTTTTCATACTGTATAATTTCCCTCATATCCAGCCGATGCCTATTCTCTTATTTTTATCGGTCTTACTGTACCATTTTTCTTAGGGGTAGTGGTAAAAATTTCCTTCCTTATATGTATGAATGAGAGAAATGAATGATCCTTTTGGTTCATAAATAAAATAAATTCCCATTTCCACATGCATCTGTGGTGTAGTGGTAGCACGCTTGTCCCTTTTGCCTGTGTGACAAACATACAGGCAGCGAATTCTGGACAACTTGGATGTGCCACGGACATGGTGGTTCATTTCGAGACCCGGAATTCGTGAGTCGGTGTTGTGTCTGGCGGTGTCAACAAGAAGCGCAGGATCGTAACCTGCCGGATGCTAATTTTTTCCCCAAAAACCAAATTTTCATACAATATTTTATCCAACAAATATATTTTCGAATACAACAGATCAAAATATGTCCTTCATTTTTTGTCATCTATAATTATGTAACATCTAAATTTTCACATCATTTCTTTGTTCCAATGTTATTGTTGCCATTGTTTCCGCTCATCAAACTCGCAAGCTGAATTCCGTTCATTCTTTCTCGTACGCTCTCTTCGGCGCATTCCACCAATGTATCAGCCTGTCTTTGGCTCAAATAACGCCGTTTGCGAAGGGCTTGGACCGAGGCATTCCAGCAGAGGAAGAATGCGATGAACAAACACATGTATATGCCCCACATCAAAATTGTTTGTGCCATCCGCTCATTTCGGTTCCCATCACTATCCGGTCCATAGTAGATCAGCGGTCCAAACTGTGCAGAGCTCATGTTGTCTCTTGCCATCATCAATGATGCCATTGTTATTGTAGTATTTTCGGCCGACATTTATTATTTCACGTGTTATTTTTTTGTTTTGATTTGATGATGACAATGAAAAAACATCAGTATTTATGCTCCTCCACATTAGCCAAGTGTTGAGTCGGAGACCACATGGCGATTGTAATCGACCATTAGCATCTGGTCAAATTCTCCCAGACAGATCATCTCTACCCCACCATCTGGGATAGGTTCAGCGAATTCGATGCGTACACTGGTTGTCCCACTCCGCAACAGTTCAAATCCACATGAATCGTCCAGCGTCGATGTTAGGGGGATGACGAAAAAGGTCCAACCATCGGCGAATTGTGCCATGCTGATATCGAATGAATGATCGGAGTTGGCGGCGCCCAGCGCCTCGTACAAATCCACAAAAGCACGTACACTATGCCCTTGTGGGAAATTCAGCTTGTAGGGTACAACCGGGTAGATCAGTCCGCCGGCCTGAACCGAAATCTCCCTTAGGGCATATGGTTTGAAATTGAAGGGCGAGAGGCGCAGATCCCCGTTGAATGCCCCGTTTGCAACCAGTGCGATGGTCATCCGTCGGGGGATGGTTGCGGAGAAAACATTGTGTGCCAGTTCGGTACGTCCTGCACTGATGAAGCAGGTGCGAACCTCGGTGCGACGGACTGCATAGGTGGCTGGCTGCTTCTCCAACGCCTTGAATATGGTCAGGTTCAACGATGGTTGAACGTCGATCATCTTGGCATACAGCTTAATGTCATGCACATGAAGACGCAGTTGGAGGGTGGCCGCATCCGCTCCCAAATTTTGTAACAAAAAGGAGTCCTTGCTGCGATACAGGGTGAAGCAGACGTCGATTTGATTGAGCAAGAACAGCTCTTGGTTACCCAGATCAAAGTCCAACCGAGAGAGTAGTTGCACGTGGCGTCCTCCCTTGAATTGGGCACAACGGGCCAAGAAACCGGGATCGGTGGCGTCATCTTGCTTGGTCATTGGATGGTAGCCGCTGGAGGCCATGAAATGTCGTTTCGCATTGTCCGATCGTGACAGTTCGTTTGTGATGTAGGCCTTGTAGGGGTAGACAGTGGAGCTGTCGTAGATTTCGCTGTTCGCCACAGACACTTTGAGTTGATGGATGAATGTTTGACCTAGCGATTGGATGGGTGCCACCAGGTTGTCTGTTCCCTCCACAATCGGCACCCAATTCCCATCCTCATCCTGTTTCTGGATGGACACCTCCAAATACAGGTATATGCGTGACAGGTCGGTCCAAAGGTTGTCGCTGAACATCCGAAACAAATAGGGTCCATCCTGGGTGATTGTACTCAGCGGGAGGATCTCGCGCACAAATGATTTGTTCACGGAGACATTTGTTGGCGGAACGCCAAAAATGTTCAGTGCACTGTTGAACGCGAGTGCACTTTGCTCACTGATCCGTCTGCTACAGCTCATTGTCTATTGTTGTCGGTCAGTAAAAACCCAAGGTGTCCAGACGCAGTTGCTTTCGTTTACCACTATTTTGTTTTTTCGTTGTTGTTTTCTTCCTTCCTCTTTTCAAAGGATGGTTAGGCAGGCTTGGAGGACCCATCAAAGAGTGCAATGGTCTTTTTATACTGCTTCCGCCAGTCCGCTTTGTCTTTTCACCTGTGCTTTCGTCAATTGTTGTTGTTGCTGCTGCTGCCCCCTTCTTATAGCGCTTAAAGTCGAAGCCTTTGCCACTCTGTTTCTCATTCTCCAAATTCTGCGCAGCCTTCTCCAGCAAATTTTTCACTCCTGTCTTGCTCTCGTGTACCACAGTCTCTTTCAGGTCTTTGCCACCCAGATAGCCCGAGAGGACGCGTGCTCCAGTCTCCAATCCCTCGCGTCCAACCGCTTTCCCAATAGGGAGAAGGAAACGCATCAGCTGGCGGAAAACACCGCCAATGCCCGCTCCCCGCTGAAAGGGCATCCCACTGAATGCGGTGTAGCTGGGGTGAGCGCCGCCGGCGCCCATCATCATCACTCCTCGCCCCCAATATCCACCGCCAAATAGCAAATCAGCTGTTGGGGGACCCCCTTCACTACCACTATCTCCAGCACCAGCCAGCATCACATCCCATTCCACTCGGAGTGGATCAAAATCCACATGCATTTTTATTTTATCTGTTATTATGTGTTGTGTACTTATAATGATAATTTTTTGCTGATCTTTTACCTATTTATATATACATGTATAAATTTCTATTAATCATCGAGCGTAGACATAATTGTTGTTATTATCATCAGAGAAAAGATGTGTCCTCACATAGGCGGCAACGACACGATCCGCATTCTGTTTACATTGTGTAAAATGTTGCATAATTTGCTGAAAGCTCAGACCACTGCTCCTCCTTAGCAGAAAATAGATGGCATGTTTCCCGCATGCGCTGGATCTGTCCGATTGCCATTGACGAGTGCTGTATTTACAGTGGCGAAAGTGGCGGAGAAAACGATGAATATATGGGGATGGGGGTGGCCAATCGCCAAGTGAATCATAATATTCGATTTGATCAGGACCACACACATGGATGGCGACCCAATGACTCCCATAGCTGTTCGATGTATCCATGTTCACCACCATTTGATATGGATATTGGTTGCTGTTTTTTAGGCATATAGCCATGGGGATTTTGTCGGCTGCAAAACAACCTATATAGGACCCCCTTGTCAGAGCAGATCGTTGTAGTACCTTGTCGATTTGTACATTATTCATTTTGTGTGTATTGTTTTTATTTTTTATCAATTGATATTTTGTATATTATATAAGTGCATACAGACAGACAAATTAAAAATAGGGCATTTTTTTGAAGTGTAGTGTCAGCTGGCACGATCCATATTGAAATGGCATCAGCGTGCCGGTTGCTGTTTTTATTTCTACAACAATTTCCTGGAGCTCCTTCACCAAAAGCTTGTGGTATTGGATGGCGATAAACTGTTCCTCCACAATCTCATCCGGCGCACCCCTGACGTTCACCGCTCGTAACAATGGGGAGGTGACATCGCCCACAATCACCGGTTCAATCAGTCCGGGTGTATACACATAGAAGGTGGAGATTCCGCCGCGCATATCCGGCTGGAATTGGGCTTCCTTCACTCGATCTCCCGGATCGTCACTCTCCCTTGGTGTAAGCACTGTGCTGTTCAATCCAAGAATATAGGCTAGTTGGTCGCTGATGACCACGCGTTCCACAAATCTCGGATTCATCTCCACCCGAAATCGTTGCCTTTCTGTGTCAAAATCGAAACGACAACCATTGCGTGCCTTCCTATACGCGTGTATCCATGCTTCTAAACCCAAACGACGGGTTGCATCCAAAACGGTCCGTGTGCCTTCATCCAGCTCCTCTTGGATTAGAGTGCGCAAATGTCGCCTATAGATTGCATCAAAGCTTTCCTTTCTTAATTTTGCTTCTGCTGCTTCCTCTCCCAATTGTTGTTCCTTTTGCTCCGATGTGGCTGTGACTGCTGGGCGAAATGGAGTAGCCGTTGTTGTGGACTGCTCTGTGTGCTGTTGCTCTTCCCCTTTCTCTGCATTGGCTTGTGGTGGTGATTGGTTGTCATCTTCGATGGATTTGAGCTCCGATTCGGCCGCTTGTTTTGCCCGTGTCTGTAGATGAGAGAGGGTATTCTGTAGGGTTCGTGTCTCCTTCGCCAGCTGTTCATTGCCCTCGCCCAAAGCGCGCATCAGCCCATCGCGCAATTCCATCGGATTTCGGAATGTGGTTGTGGGCACGGGGATACGGACCCGTTTACCCGTTCGCCAATGCAGCTCCACAAATTGCTCTGCGCTCGTGCCCAACGAGGGCCACGTATTTGGGTAGACCAGAACGGCTAACCCTACGCACCAATCCGATCCAAATTCCAATTTCCGGGGCAAACGTACCCGGAAGCTATTTGTCCGATTCCCATCCACCATTGTGTTCGATGGTAACAGCACATAAAAGGAGGATGATGATGTCATTATTGTTGTTTTCGATTTTAAAAAATCACATATTTATTCATTGTTATTTATATACAAATAAAATGTGTGTGTCAAAATATTGAAACATAAATGTACAAATAAATTAAATTCGGATTATTGTGTTGGCCGGTATCCAACTGTCATGTTCAGCTGTATAGCCCCGCCATCGCACCAAACATTCCCCACTGGTCTTGTCCCCGCGTCGATGACCTCGTCGCCGGAGGATTCGTTCGATTGCATACACGGGCTGTCCATCCGCATCTTTAGCCAATTGACCACGGGCCTCCGCCGCTTCCTCTGTTGCTGTGAGCCGTACAAGGCAGAGATCATTCGCATAGAACCACCCCTTCAGGACATCGCCATTGCGATTGCGAAGGCGATACGTGATGGGCAGGAGGCGTGCCATACGTACCCGATCCACTATGAAGACCTCGTTGCTAAAATTTGGGTGATAGCCCTTCTGGAACACATGCTTATGTCGCTCGACACGCACTCGATCGCCCACTCGGAATCGCACCCGTCCCATTGCCGGATGTTTTTGCTGCCGTTTCTGTACGCGCTGCATTAGCCATTCCCTAACACGATGGGCATTCCCAAAAGTTACGTCCAGAGGGCGAAGGCCATTCAGCGCACTATGCGGTGTCCGATTGATTGCGCCCACCAGCCGTTGGATCACTCCCACCCAATTTGAGGTGTGCTTCTGTGCAAAATAGCGATACAGTCGTTCCTTCACTGTCCTGTTGGCGCGTTCCGCCATTCCCGCATGCCATTTTGGTGAGGTATAGTTGCAATAATGGCGCAGCTCCAGTCGACGAAACATCTCTTGTACGAGTGCAGCAGTGAACTCTTTGCCCTGATCCGTAACCAATATCCATGGGACAGCACCAGAACGGCGAAACACCTGCCTGAATGCCCGGACCATTTCCTCCGCCGTCTTCCTTCGTAGCGGTTCCAGAAACAGTTGCCTGCTGAGCACATCCACACATACCAACATGTAGGCCATCCCCCTGTTCTCCGCCGCCAGATGACCCATTTCGGCCAAGTCAGCTTGCCAATGGGTGTGTAGGCCCGCAGCAAGCGTTGGCAACCGCTTGAAGCGGCGAACCACTCGCCAATGACGTGTGTACACATCCTGTCCTGCCAAAAATTCGGCTACATCTCGCCTCTTGATGTGTGGCCGCACTTTCTTCGCCTCCACCCATAATCGGTCCACACCCGTATAGCAGGCCGGGGAATTCGGATCAGTGTACAGTCGTGTGAGCAACTTTTCCGTTCCTGTTGTTTCCTCTTTCTCTTCCTCCTCATTTCCAATAGTAGCGATATCCACATTCCTCTTTTTCATCCCAACTTAGGCGAACGCTCTCAATTGCATTACCATAACGTTGGTTTGAAGGCCACATATGAGGCGCTCATCTTTTTATGCCCTTTTTCATCGCTTGGAGCTGATGATGGCGGTAAAAGCCCTTTGCCATTCTGAGTTCGACCACCGCTATTGGTTTTCGTTCGGGTTCGTAGTGGCATTTCCAATTTACTTGATTGCCTTGTGGGGGTGAACAGCCGAGGGGCGAGGAATGGATCTGTACGTGCCATCTGCATGAATGCGGTATAGCCGGGTGGGGGGTTCCGATTGGCCCTCTCCATCGGGGAACTCCAATGGTAGTCCAAAATTTTGTCCACATTGCTCGTTTTCATCGGCACCATTTCTCCGTGAATTGAGCGCAGCAGCTGAAGCTGCTCGTTGATGCCCAGCTTTGGGGCATAACTGCTTACGTAACGCATCACCTCATCTCGGCGTTGCTTTACCCGCTCAGGGGTGGCGAAATAGTCGTTTGCAGCAGTCGGCGGTGTGGATGTTCCAGGCCCCAACATTGGTTCTTCCGAAGCACTGTTGAACACATCATCATCTCCTTCCCCTTCCTCATTTGCTGATGATGGCTGCGGGGCCCCACGTCGTCTCTTTGCAGATGTTTTTTTGGCGGGCACAGTACCAGCTACCGCTGCTGTTGCATTCCCCTTCAAGGCATTGGCAACCGTACTCTCCAGCTGGGGTAAATTGCTCAAGTTCACTGGTTGGGGTCTCTCTCGCTCTTCTTGCCGTAGCTTCTGGTATCGTTTGTAGGCCCCAGTGAACCGGATCTGTTGTCCATCGGCACCATCGCTCCTGAATTTCAATTCACTTCTTCCCACTCTTCGTTGTGGCTTTTCCAATTCTTCCTGCATTCGGACTTGGGAGGAGTCCAAAGCGGTAGAGGGAGGTGGCACCTCGCCATTTTGCTGCTTGTTTCCCATTGTCGACGTCATCATCAGCGTACCGTACAAATCCTCGGGTATCATCACCATTTTAATTGCATGGCTCATTGTTTATTTTTTGTTTTGATCAGCTGTTTTCATTTTCTCACTTCTCGCTCCTTCCTCTATTTATGTATAGGTCGGTCAAAAGGGGCAACACAACGCTGGCTATCAGTCCGGCTACGGCCGGAATCCCTTTCCCATGCTGCATAAGATGACGTACCCTCCCAGCTGATCGGGCTCTGCTCAAAGCACGAATTTGTTCAGCATGAGTGCGCAAACGAGCCAACTGACGCCCGTTGAGGGGTAGACGTCGATTCCGGAGAATGTTCAAGCAGATTTCCACAAAGCAGAGCAGCTGTTCTGTGTTTGCACCGGTCAGATGTGTGGTCAATTTACTGGCAGAGCGCCTGCTGGTCGCCACTTCACGCAAATACCCAGCATTTCGCCTGATCAATTCACTCACTTCAGCTGCATTTTTCCCATTCTCAGTACCCTTATTCCTTTCTTTCTTCTTGTTATTGCTGTTGTTTTTCATTTTTTCATAAGTGTTTAGACGCGTATTTGTGATTTCACTTTGGCATGTAAACCGTATGGTAGCCATGGTCGCTCTCTTCCGGGTATATATGTGTCTTCAGCCTTCCGGCATGTTCCTCATCCGTGCTAGGGTGCATATCGATGAGCAGGTAGCTGTAACGGTCTCGGGTCGCATCTGCATATGCTTCCATGAAGAAAGCATGCCTGCCTGGGAAAAGTTGGGTAGCCAAATTGCGGACCTGGAGTGCACCGGCCGGATTGCGCATCAACACAATGTAATGGGAATTGTTCCGTGCAACTCGCAGCTCCTTGTTGAACAAATGCTGTGTGACCAACACAACGCTTACTCCCCAATTATGCGATCCACGTGTGAAGAGGGTATCCAGGAAGGTGGGTGGTCGAATGCTGCCCACCAAATCATCCAATACGAGTAACAGACGTCCGTTCGCCGCTCGAGCCCATTGCTGTACTTGTTCCTCGCCGGGACACCCCCGATGCAACAACAAGGGTGGTAATTTTACGTCACTGTCGCCATTGTCACATGCTGATTTGGCCGCCCGTTGCTGCATTCCCAGCACCAACCCATTCATTTCCCCATAACAATAGGTGATGGCCGCCGGGGTCGGGGCGATCACCCCTCGCCACAATGCACCCAACAAGCGTTGAATCCACTCACTCTTCCCACTGCCCGTACTCCCTGATACGGTCATTGTGAACGGGTGCAAAAAATGGGCAGGCATTTCCTTCTGTTGTTGTTCCATTGATTTCTTTGTCATCATATATTTCTCTGTACGTATATTTTTGTGTATGTGCAAACTCCACCCACTTTCTACAAATCTATATATAAAGACTCTAGTTTAGGTGCTAATTACGTAATAAACATAAAAATTAAAAATCAACTATACAAAATAATAAAAGTCATGGACTACATTATGGCAACCGATTGGCTTTATGGCGGTGGTCCAAACTCGACTCCCACATCCCCCTCCGATAGCAATTCATCAACGGTCACCAACGCTGCTGCTGCTAGTGGTCAACAGGATGACAAAGGGAATACGGTCCAACCTGCTGCTGCAAACAAGCAGGAAATGACGGTAGATTCCTTAAATTTTTCCCAACTTAAAATATGTTAAAAATACCACACCAAACAGTCATCAAAACAACCGGCGATGACCACAGCAAAGAGTGTGGAAATGACCGAGGCGGCGGCCACCGAAGTCAAGAAAGAGCCGATTGGTGATGATGATGAGGAACGGGAAAACGGCAGCGGCATGCTTTTCATCGACTGCAACGGTACCGACGACGACTCCATTGAAAACAACAATAATGGGAAAAAGACCCGGATGATGATGATGGAAAACGACAACAAAGAAAACGAAGACCCTCACACCTCCCCCAATTCCCATTGGGTGCCAATGCTCGTCTACCTATGCCTAATCAACAAGTGCACATTGAAGGAGCTGCAAGTGTTGCTCACCAATTTGGAACGTCGCCAATGGATTGTGGACCATCTCCGGCAATGTCGCATCATGACCACCCATATTGGGCGACCTCGAGGCGGATGTGTGACGAATGATGGCATCCAAGTGGATGTCCATTGCAATGACCTCACTGCCCAAAACGCCAACGTCATCTACGCCTTTCGTGGCTATCTCTCCATAACGGTCAGTTCTCAAAAAAACACACACCCGATACGAATCAAACCCCTCCCCTTTTCAAAAACAGGTCCGTCAATACTACTATGCACGTTACCAGACCAAATTGCGTCATCCCTATTTGCCATGTGTGGTGGAATATGGTGGACCGGTGCGCGTCTGGAAGCGAGAGGGCGGACAACGTGTGGTGACCGAGGAGCGGCATGCATCATTCTATCCATTGGAGATGTTGGCTGTCTACATGGAACCACCGCCCAAATTGTACCCGCAACAGCCATGCCATCAAATGCTCCCCAAACAGATCAATCCAAACCCACCACCCAAATATTACTTTTAATGATATTATCTTTTCTCTGAATCCATCCAGATATGCCAAATGATAAAATTCTTTGTACTCTAATTTTTTTTATAATTTGTCATTATATTTTTGGATAAAGTATTTTTTTTTTGAAAATATGTCCTGTCTTTTAAAAAACATCTTTAGACATGCAAAACAACAATATTTTGATCAAAAATTGTACTATCACATTCTCGTTGGGCACGACATTCTCCCAAGATGAGTACATTTGGCTGGCTCGACATGGATGGAACATGGAATATGACCCCCGGCGATTTCATGCCATCATCATGCGCGTGCGAAGTGTGCGTGCAGGCAACGTAACTGGACTGGTGTTCCGTTCGGGTCGTGTGGTACTCAGAGGTTTGCGTCAACCCCATCAAGGTGGATATATGGCACGCAAGCTGGCCGCTCAACTGGCCAAAACTGGTGGGGGACGGTTCGCCCATCGTGTTGGGGTCCACGAATTGCGTGTGCGCAATTTGGTTGGAAGTCGATCGCTGCATTGTTCCCGGGGAGTAATCCGCATCGATATGCATCGCCTGTGCCGTGAATGGCGTACACAATTGAATGGCGCGATGGAAAGACAACAAGTGCACATCCAATTTGTGGACTACGACCCCTCCATGTTCCCAGCATTGCGAAGCAGATTGGAGGGAACAACAGCAATGCGGGAAAATACAGCGGAAGAACCGTTCAAGGCCACATGTCTGATCTTTAGGACGGGAAAGTGCATTCTGACTGGACCCATCACCCCCAATCAAATGAATATGCTAATGGACATTGTGATGAACATTTTGATTAACTATATCCAAAAATAATAATATGTATGTAAATCTATTTTGATAAAATATTTACACAAAAATGATAATTAATTATAAAAAAAAATACATGAAATAAATGAGAGTGAGATTCAATCAAATATCGTCCATCATTTCCTCATCCTCCTCCTCCCCATTGGTTCGTGTGAGTCGCCTATCTGCTGTTCCCAAAAGTGTGGGTGCAATTTGGGGACATGGAACTTGGGTGGGTACAGATGGCAGCCATCCAAAGGGTCGGGCAACCCCGCCGGCGCACACAATCCCTTTGCTGTAGACGGGCGCATAGCGCTTCTGGCCCCGGCGAGTTCGCACCTCTGCCCACTTGTTACGTTGGAATTGCACTGTGGGAATGTGGATGGCCGCCTCCCTGGGGATGCCCTCTCGTTCACCTCTGTACATGTGGAAAGAGAGAGAGATAAATGCGTTAGAGAATTCTCCAACCTAGCTCTTTCGCCAAACACATCGAAATGGTCGAGTACCAGGCGTCGCATGACCCCAAAATTTACCATTTGCGCGGCAGCATAAGTGAGCTGGAGACCACGGATGCGAAGCGGGGCCTGTCCATCCTCCTCGTGGCCAGGCAGCCACCAAGTTTTGTCATCGGCCGCCACATGCCTATAGCCATAATTTTTTGGGCCGGCGAACAATGCTTCCACGATGCGCCTGTCCACCAGCTCCCTCTTCATCTCGCCCAACCACTCGCCCTCCGGCACAAAAGGTGCATGGCCACCCCGATGGACGTACATGCAGCTGTCCGTGTCGCCATACAGCAGCTTGTGTCCTTGCCGCACAACCTCCTCCAAATAGGAGTAGTGGCGAAGGCGGGCCAACGAGGTGACCAGACATGCCACAGCCAGACTGTTCGTGTCTGCTGCCTTCACAAAGGGTGCCTTCTTCCTTATAACCACCCGGTCCATCCGATCATTCAACTGCAAAAAGTCGAGCACCTGGATGGTGGGATCCTCCAACACCAGCTGATGGAACTGGAGCGCCGTGGTGGTGTACACAATTTCGGTGCGGTCGGCCCGCTGCCCAAATTTGCCATACAGCGAGTTCAACATCAATTTCTATTTGAGAGAGAGAGAGAGAGAGAATGTGAAATATGAGAGGAAAATCTCACGGCTATCTGCCGAAGCACCGGATTAGGATGATCGAGTTTGGCGGGATCCAGTCGGATGCCTTCGCGTTGTTCAAATTCGGCCAAAAAGGCCTCCCGCTGTGCTGGTGTCCGGCAATCTGCGGGCCATCCACTGCTTTCGGCCTTCATCTTGAGAAAGGCGTTCACATAGGCGCCAAATATGCCCTCATCATCATTCGCACCATCCAGTGATGACCACTCATCATAGGCCCAAACCTCGAACAGATCCAGCACACGATAGCCAAGAGAGAGCGCCTTGGCCAACTCCTCATGCCCATAGGCGGCGGTCCAGCTCCGAACGCGTTCGCCATGGGCACACGGGTGTTGTTGACATCGTTCGGCACAAGCCGCACACAGTGGAAAAGTCAACCGATGATCGGTGGTACGATACGGGAGCAGGGGCGGCTGTTCATTGGGCATTCGTGCCGGGGCCAACACCCTGCAGTGGATGAAGCCTCGATAGGGCTGCTGGCCGGGGCGAGTCCACGGGAGTTCATGGGCATGCCTGGGCGCCAACTCCTCCCGAGTCCACACTCGGGGATTCCCAACCGGGAATGCACCATACTTCATTGCCCATGGATACAGGCTCACCTGAGGAAAAAACGCACAAGTCTAGGATAGGTGTACGGGGACGGGTAACTCACAATATCCAGCAGTATAATCTGCTCTTGGGGGTCTGTGCATCGATGGTAGAAATGGAAGGGTTCCACTCGACCCCCGAAATAGGCATGCCTCCGCAAATCCAACGGTTCGACCACATCCACTCGCTTGTACATCGCTCGCATATGGGCATCTGACTTCAGCATGGCATTGAAGCGACATTCCCAAATGTGGCGCACATCGTAGCCATGGCGGCGTTCCAACTGGGTTCGCCTTGCCTCGGTTTTGGCCAACAGGGTGGCCGCTGTCTGGCCACCGGCCAATCGCTGCTCCCGCCGGGGGAAGCAAAGGGCGCAGCCATGGTAGTAGCAGCCCAGGAACTCGATGGCCAGCGGCCTTTGGCCAGCTCCCCTCCTCCTCAGCACTCCATCAATGCGGAGCCCACTGTCATCGGGCTGCTCCTCCCCAATGGACCATTGGGCCGTGCGAATGCGCACACCGGGAAACATCGCTTCCAGCAGGCCGAAAAAGCGGCGTGAGGCCACCGATGCCCTCCTCCCCCTCAACAGTCCACCCTCCGGTGTATGTGCCAACCGATTCGGCGCTAAATGGCATTTGAGGAAGATTGCCATCGCAAGACCGGCCACACTCGACGCCGCCAAAAACGGTTCCAACCCTCCACTGATGGCACCAATCATTTCCCGAAAACGCAACACAGCCTCTCTCAAAATGGCCACATCTACAATAGACAAAAAACGAATATGGAAGAACACACGGTAGGATCAACTCTAACCATTAGCACAATAGTCAAGCAGCTCTCGGGCCAATTGGAATTGGGGGCGTGGCTGCTTGGCCTGCTCCGCCTCATACCATCGAATGAGGGCAGCCCGCTCGGCCGGACGCATCCTCTCCGGCTCATATGCACCCAATGGGGGAAGGCCGTCCAACTCCACATGCAAATTCTCCGGGCACATCCATCCATAGGGGAAATAGGGCTTTGCGCAACATTGCGCCGGGTCCAGCCCGAATGTGCGTGGCAATGCGGCCAGCGGACATGTGAAGAAGTGGAGTGTGTCTTTGCTGAGCACATGCCGCTGATGCCGCCCTCCCAATTCCAGCACATAGTACTTCAGCCCGGTGGAGAGGATACGTTTAGGCCTGTGGCCCCGAAGCTGCAACTCTTCAACGAGCAAATGCATGTCATATCGTCCCTATATACGTAGGGGTAATATAAAAGTAATAAATGGGGGTAATCATCATCACAAACTCCATTATGCGATAGAGCAACGGTGGTCACATTGAGCGGGCCATGGTGGAGGAGGAAGTCGACGAATTGTACCATCGGCGGCTGGTCATCGCCGCCAAAATTGTGGAAATGCAGCCGTCGGGGGTTGCGCCCATCCCGGGTGTGGGTAGCCGCCGATTCCGCCAACGGCATACACCATCGTTGACGATGGCGACCACCTGGCTGCCACATTCCTCCACACAAACAATCGGGCGCACGCCGATGTGGCTCATCCGCAATGCGGATGCCCGCTCGAATACATCTGACGATGGATTAGAATTTATATATATCGTATAATAGAGAGAGAGAGAGAGAGAGAGAGCGAAAGAGAGAGAGATCGTAAGTGATAAGAACGAAAGAAGCCTACCGTTCGCAGAGAGTTTCGCAACAAATGAGCACGGGTACATGTTTTCGGCATGCATCGCCCTCCTCACCCTCCAACCATGTTTCCACATCCCACCAAAGGAATCGAATTGGTTTTCGTAGCTTCTGTTGTTCTTCTTCATGTTGCTGCTGCTGCTGCTCATCAATTCGTTGCAAAATTGGTAGATTTTGGATTTGCGGAATACGATGGCCAGGAATACGATGGAGGGCACCGGTCACTTCGGGCTGCAACTGGGGTGGACCATCATCATCATCATCATTTGCATTGGCCTGAGTGACGGTATTGTTGGTCTGCTGAATCATTGGTGTTGGTGGTGGCATTTCTGTCTGCAATTTTTTGACATAGTCTCGTGGTTGAATGTAACAGGGCATTTCCGATGGGTGGGGCCCCTGACAGTATTCGCATGACTGTTGTTGCTGTTGTGGCTGCTGATTGGCTGGTGGGAGCTGCTGTTGTCGCGGTTGACCAAATGCCCTTTGGGCACGTCGTGCTGCCCATTGGACATCGCCACACCGATGCGGACGACGGGAACGGGACCAGCAGATGGCGCCGCAGCCAGCCGTACGGCATATCCATCGTTGTTGGCATAGGCTTTGGCGAGGTCGGGCCGCACGTCGCCGATCGGCACCAAATCCCAACGGCACCGGGTCAATGTGTCTTCGATGGGCGGCGAAACAATCGGCATTGGCAAAATGGAAATGACAGCGGGCACATTTCATCCGCTGTTGACCCGGAACCGGTTTGCACGGTTGGTCCGTTCCAAATCGGAAGCACTGATAGCACACTGCACGACATCCCTCCGGATGTGTCCTGTAGGTGACACGGCTCTCACAGTCCACACAATAGGCACGTGCCTGTATATTCATGATAAACAAAGTGCATAAGTACCAAGAATGATGACCTTCAACAGCTGTTCCGCTCGAGCCACATAGTCGTAGTGTCGGGCATGGTACACGAGGCACAGATTGAATTCGGCCCGGTCCGTACCCTTCCACATGACTTGGAATGCGGCTTCCTGGTCAAAGACGACCAGTCTCACCGCTCCCCGTCCCATTTGCTCATCCAACGCCCGTTGGATCCGTTCCAAATCGGGGAGACCATATGCGGGCTTGTACAGCCGGCATCTGGCCCATTCCAACAGTTGTTGGGCCATGTCGCTGTGTGTAGCCTGCTGCTCGCACATCTGCCGGAAGCGTTGACGGCCCCAGCCCATCAGCCGGCATTGCCTGTCCAATAGACCGAGCACGATGGCACGAGCCATGCACCAGCCGTCACCGGGATTCACAACTCGCACCAATGAATCGCAGCATTTGGGTGCTGCCAGCCTGTGCTCCTCCCCTGAACATCCACCTTCCCCTATTTGGGTGGGTTAAAGCTCTATGTGTGTATATGTATGTGTATGTGTTACCTCTTTGGGGGTTGTTGGCCGGCGGCCAAACGGCCAAAACTTTTGTTTGGCACGTACCCGAAAATATGTCCACTCCATCCCCACTTTGATCGATGACAGCAATGAGTGCATCCGCAATAACTTGCGGAGTATTTTGCACCGGGGGACGGAGTGGCACATAAAAGGGGCGGTCAAAATTCGGGCATTGCAGCTGGAATCCCACTCGTGCGGGTGCCGGTCGCCCAGCCAGCACCCGCTCGAACAGATGTGCAATGCACCGGGCCAGAAGATTTTGGGGGCGCCGGGATTCATCAAAGTGGTGGAAACGAACGACTGCTTGTTCCGTGGCCGTCGACCTTGTCGCCGAGGTCGTGCACTCCCATTCTTCGACAGAAAAATATTTGCCCAATTCGATCTCTTCCTCTTCTTCATCGGACGCTGATGGCCAGCCGTCCGGGAATCGCCCATCCTCATCCACCACATCATCATCCTCATCATCCAAATCGGGCGAACGACGACCACCATCACGTCCATAACCAATCATTGTCCAATTCGGCGATGATAACAACTGATAAGAACAATAATAATAATAAAAATTTTCTCAAAAAAATGAATGGTGATGTCATAAAATGTTTTATATTGAGTACAAAACCGATCAAAATTGATTCGGTTTGCAGATCAGATAGCCCCTTCAATTCCCATCTCATTAGTTAATTCTCTATACAGCAGTACTTTTGAGTTATTAATTCCAGAAAAAAACAATTTTTTTAAATATTTTTTATTGAACAAACACACACATATATTTTATAATTAATTTATAAATAATAATAAATAAATAATTATTATATTGAATTACTACATTTAATATGCGAATTAAAAAAATTTAAAATGTATTTGTTCTTCCTAGTTGCGCACAAATAATTTGTTTTTGAATCATTCCCCCTGTTCTTCTTCTTCATCATCGGTTGGGGTTGGCGGTGGTCGGCACTCGATGCATTTACAGCGTCCATTCCGTTGCAAATGAGCGTAGAGCCGAAATTTGCAGTACGGGCATTTGTTTGTTTTACGCTGGCCCAAAATTGTGGTTGTGCACTCCACACACACCTTGTGGAAACATGGCAAAAAGAGGAGATTTCGATGCTGATCGCAAATCCCGCATGTTTCGGGCGTTGGGTCTTCCGGTAACAAATTGGCCAATCTTCCTCTGCGTTCCTTCTCTTCATCATCGTAATCGTTCGATGCATCAATGGCTTCTTCATCCTCAACGTTGATCATCACTTCTTGTTGGGTCAAATAGTCTTCGTCATTGATGGGTGTCTGCTCATAGTTTATGTGCGCAAGGATGAGGGCATCGGTTCGCTCACGGCAACTTCGACGGGGTCGACCCTTTATTTTTGTTTTTATTTTTGGTACCAACTCGCATATGAGGAATGATGGGAAGAGGGGGAGGAAGAAAAGAGAGAGTTTCGGAAAATGTTCGCCAAAATATTTTATTATTACCAAAATGTTTAGCCAAAATCTTTTTCTCAATACTGAAAATAATGGCCAAAATGTTTTGTTGATTTCCAGAATATTTGCTAAACATTTCTGGAAAATGTTCCTCGAAATATTTTACCATTAGTTTCACCGAAAAGTTTTTCTCAATTACGGAATATAATAGCCAAAATTTTTTCCTTTTCCAAAAAATATTCGAGAAAATGTTTTTTGACATTTCCAAAATGTTCGCCAAAATGTTTTACCCAAATTATTTCACCAAAAAATTTTTTTCTCAATTACGGAAAATGTTAGCCAAAATGTTTTTTCATTTCCGAAAAATGTCGCTAAAATAAATTTACAAATTTCTGGAAAATTTTCAAAAAATTGTTAACAATTCTCAAAATGTTTTGCCAATTTTTTGGAAATGAGAAAAATTTTTGTCAAACATTTCGGAAAAGATTTTCGGAATTGAAAAACATTTTGGCTAAAATTTTCCGAAAATATGCAAAAAATATATCAGACATTTATGAAAAATAACAAAATATAAAAGCATTTTTATCTGAAGAAAAAGCGTATTAATTATGTGTTTGTTCATTTTATTATTATTATTATCATATGTGTATGTGTTTGTTTGTTTGTGTTTTGTTTATTTGTTCCTATGGTATTTCTTCCTCCTTTCTTCGTCCCATCATTGGCCCACCTCTGCTGGTTTCGACACATCTTGTTGCTCTTGCTGTGATGAGTCCTTTGGAGAGGCCATTTCCTTCTTGACCTTCTTGCGCTGGGCCCCGCTTGACATCGGCTTTGCCTGGAATATTTGGAAATAATATAATTTTTAAAAAAATTGCAAAAATATTTTCCAATTTCCAAAAAAATTTTCAAAATATTTTTCACTTTCACGAAGAGGAATTATTTTATTTTCCGAAAAAATTGCCAAATTTTTTTTTCATTTCTGAAAATGTTTCCGAAATATTTTTTAATTTCCGAAAATATTCACCAAAATATTTTAAAAATATTCCGAGTTCCAAAAATTTTTTTCAAATTTGGCCAAAATACATTTTTTAATTTCAAAAATTACTCACCTTCTCGATTGCATCATCATTGGCCTTCTTCTTCTTGCGCTCGACCATCGAAGCACTTGACATGGGCACGGTCTGGAATGGATTAAATTCAAAATTATACAGAAAAAATTTTCCAAAATATTTTTCCCACTTTTAGAAAATGTCCCCCAAAATTTTTTCCAATTTCCAAAAATGTTCAACAAAATATTTTCCTAATTCCAAATTTTGGCCAAAATATTTTATTTTTTCGAAAAATTTTAATTTTAGGTGGCCAAAATTTTTTTATTTTAAAATTTAAATCCAAAAAACTAACCTGTTCAACCAAATCATTGTATTCCGCATCCTCCTCCTCTTCCGCATCCTCTTCTTCCTCGTCATCATAATCATCCTCTTCGTCCATGGCGGAATTCTCGTTGTCGTCCTCTTCCATTGCATCTTCCGAATCGCCACCATCCTCTTCCTCCTCTGAATCCATCAATTCGACAATTTCGGGCTGACGGGCGCGGATTGCCAATGGGGTTTCGGCAGGGCGGAAAAATTCGGCCGATGGGGCTTCTAAATTTTGATTAAAAATTTTATAATTATTTTCATTCCCCCATCTGTCTTACCTCCTGGTAATCCAAATTGCCATCGGCTACCGGACTCAAAAAGCAGGCGGAATGGCAAGTCCCCGCCTCGGTCCATGCGGGTTCCGTCTCGGTTCTCTCCAGAATTTGCCATGACCTTCAAATTTTGAAGGGTGTAGCGCCGACCATATTCTTCCATGTTGCCCAGAGCGTCCAACTGGTCGGCCCACGCGTACACGATAACCGTCTCCGCCGAATGAATTGAAAATGTCAGCACCACTTTGTCCAAACCGGCTTTGGTTTTCGAGGTCTCTTTCTTTTTCAGAACGCCGACAAACTTCCTGAAAAATTTGGGTTAATTATTTTCCAAATATTTATTAATGAAGAATTTTTATTATTTTTTAAATTGAATTTGCCAGAAAAATCTTATTTAAGTTTTCCGGAAAGATTTTAATTAAGTTTTCCGGAAAGTTTTAATCCGGAAAGATAATAATTAAGTTTTCCGGAAAGTTTTAATCCGGAAAGATAATAATTAGTTCTCCGAAAAGATTTAATTTAAATTTTCCGCAAAGATTTTAATTAAGTTTTCCGGACAGATTTTAATTAAGTTTTCCGGAAAGATTTTAATCCGGAAAGATTTTATTTAAGTTTTCCGGAAAGATTTTATTTAAGTTTTCCGGAAAGATTTTAATTAAGTTTTCCCGAAAGATTTTAATTAATAATTATTTAACCCATTTAACTTACGGAAAAATCATGCCCGGTTCCCATCCGCACCAAAGGTAGTCACTCGCAATTGTTCGGAAAGCCATGTCCGGAATCCGCTGGGCGTCGGCCGGTATACGGGTTGCAGCGAACTCCAATTGCCGAGCCAACACACGTTGTCGGAATTCCACCATTTGGCGCGGAGTATAGGGCACAACATCGACCGAAGCACGTTGCGGTTGTTGGGCGAGTTGTTGTTGTTGTTGCGGTTGCGGTTGAGGACGGCGAACGGCATTTGGGCGATTGCGTTTCGGCTTCGGCTGCATTGCCTCCAAATCCTTTTGAGTCAATCGTCGCTTTTTCGGTTGGAGAGCCAGCTTTGGACGAATCACCTCCTTCAATTGGTTTTTAGAATGGCGTTGGGAATCCATCGTTTTGAAGAGCAAATTTGATTTGTTTGTATTGAATTTCTAAAATTTTAAAAAGATTAGAAAAGGGAGAAAATGGGAATGAAATTAATGTGGAATGAAAATGGACTAAATGTTAGGAAGTCTAGTGGGACTAAATATGCCGCCGAATAAAACCATTATCTCAATTTCCAGCGGGTATGATAAAAATCAGTGTGAGAAAATGGTTTTTTATCCGGGCATAAATGGCCGAGAAGACGGAAAAAATGATCATTTCCGCCCAATAATTCTGCATTTTGCAGAGTGGAATTTGAAGGATTGGATTTAATGAAGCAAAGATCAATCAATTTTAAAATATTTATTTTTATTTAATATCAAAAATTTCATAATTTTATACACTAAATTCCAATCCTTCGAATTTCACCGTATAAAAATGGAAAGAGTTTTCTAGCAATCCCTTTAAATCCACCTTGAATCAATTCCGTTTTTCACTTCTTCTTTTTGGGCTGGAACAGCCCCAAATTGATTCGGAAAATGCCATCCTGAATTTCGGGCACAAATTTGGAAATTTGCAATTCACGCAAAAATTGATGGCCGTTCACTTTTGATCAAATTGCCCGGGGATAGGATTGAATAGAGCAGCCATAAATCCGATTTTAACTGGAAAATGGAAAATGAATTAAAATTGGGTTAAAATAATTCGGCTGATATGCAAAAATGAATTTAAAAATTAAATAATTGGGACCATTCATAATTTGTGTTATCTTATCATAAAGTATACTGAATATATTCTATTGATATATTGCCTTCCAAAATCGGCATTTGCCTCTTTGAATTATGTCAAAATAATAAGAGAAATTAATAATCCAAATTTAAATAATGTTAAAATATTCACATTCACTTTATCCCACCTTTTTTCCACAATTTCCAATCATTTCATGGTAAATGACCCCGGGGCAAATTTTGATTGGAATCCAATCAACGATGATCACATGCGCTGGAATGCCACAACAATTTATCCATTGCATCATTGTGGCCATCAATGCAAAGAATTAGGCCAGCATTTGGCAATCTATTTAGTAAAAAATTATTCAACAATAAAATTGGTCATCATTGATTAATCCATTTTTGGTAATTTAAGGACATTTTACTGTAAAGTGGAGACCATTTTCCATCCAATAATTTCATTTAAATTGGTCCAGACCCGATGGAAATATATCCAAAAAATCACCTAAAATATCACATAATCCATACTATTATATTAATTCAATATCAATTTAAATAAAATTATGATTAAATTGCCAATGGTCCACATTTTAACTGGATATTCAAATTATCAAAATTGTTGCCTCTCTCAATAGATTCTAATAATATTCATTTTAATAAATTTTAATAGCCTTAGGTAATAATCAAACCATAGCATCATTTGAAATTTTCGCCTCTGCCCTCAATGTCGCAAGAATAGGCCTGTTGTGAATCACTCCGAATTGGGCAATATTTTGGCCTAATATTTTTAATTAGAAATATTAATATTTTAGGAAATATTTACATTCTTTATTCCCGGCAATTGTCAACAAAAATTGGCCGAAATATTGTCCAAATTACACGCAAAGGAGGACTTCCCACCCACCCACCCTCCTCCTCCTCCTTAGGCCTTTTTTTTAATCTAAATATTGTAATTTTTATGAATTTTGTTTAAAAAATATAATGGCTGCCAATTTTGGGGATGGAATACATAGTGTAAGTGAAGAAAAAATTGGTTAAAAATATTGATCCACACTCTTCGGTTCCCCATCGAAGCAGCATCAATTGCCCCTCGTAAAGGGCATTCATTCCCCGCAGCAAATTATTCATATAGAATTTGCAAAAGAGACGAGTGCAGTCCGGGGAAGCGGACTTTGGCCCAGACGCGCGCGGTTGAGGAAAACAAACGAATAGGTTTCTCATTCATCCTCTTACATATAAGGAAGTACATTTTATAGCACTATCTCTAAGAAAAATGGTACAGTAAGACCGATAAAAATAAGAGAATAGGCATCGGCTGGATATGAGGGAAATTATACAGTATGAAAAATAAAAGGCACGCGTGCGGCCCAGAGCGTACTTTGAACCAGACGCGTGCGGTTGGGGGGACGCGTGCGGTCCAGAGCGGACTTTGGACCAGACGCGTACGCTACCGTATGAAAAGGGGCGGGGCTTAAAAAAATATGGGCGCACGGGGTAGTCGCGCCATTACAAAATTTTATTAAAAAATAAAAATGCCGCCCACATTTTACCATTGAAATAAATAATTTCTTTTACCCTTTAAAAATTATATTAACAAATATTTATTGCTATTTTTGAACTTTAATAGTATAAATATTCCAACCATTTATAAAATTAAATTATTTATCCCCTTAAATATTTCTGCAAATCGAAATTATAATTGACGCTAAAATAAATCATAATATTTTTTTCATCTATAATATATTATTAAATAAAATTCGGTAAAAATTGTGAGTAATTTGTCAAATAGTCGTTGATTTCGGAATATATTATTTTATAATTTTTTAAAAAATTAAATCGAATTCTCTACCTCAAAATGTACATTGATCCCATATCCCGTTCTATGTCTATGGGCTTGGACCAAATTGACTCAATCCAAAATTTGCATAATTGGATTCATATTTAATTGTTTCCTCGTCTTTGCCATCATCATAAGTAATTTAAATTCCAACAGAGATAAAGAATTCAATTTTGATACTTCAAATTAATAGTAATCATTTTGAAAATTAATAGAATTAATTTTCTGTGATATTCGAAAAAATCAAAATTATTTTTTGCAAAATGGATCATCGTAAAAACAAAATTCTTTTGATCGGCATCATGTATTACAATTTACTTCTCTTATTCGGACATTCCGGCTCACATTTTGGCGAATCGAATAGGACCATGTCGCCCAATATCTTAAACAAATTATTATAAAAAAATAATAAAATTATGGAAAATGTAAAATGAATAATAATGATGAATTTATGAATTAAAAAAAGAATGAATCAAAAATAATAATTTCATCCAATCAGCATCGAGTTTAATCATTCATTCCATTTTAATTTTTTGGCCGAATCATCAAAAATGAGAAAATGAAATCATTTTTTTATTAAATTAAATAAAATTGTACTAATTTAATTCCTTTCGAAAAGAAATAAATTTTTATATACCAAGAAAAGAAAATAATTTGATTAAATTTTTAAATAAAATTGCTATATATACACTTTTAATTCTCCCCACTTTCTAATTATTTTACACCCGCGATTTTGATTACCCAAAAGTCCGGACAGGGTGACCTCTAAAATTTTTTTAAATTTTATTTTCTTTGTTCCCTCCTAAAACTCTATAAAACCAGCTATATAATTTGTTCAAAAATATCCAAAAATTAAGGAGTTAGATGTTGGACCCCCTTTTTTTGAGAGGTTGAAAAATCATTACCCATGGGGAATTAGATGAATATATACGGTAATAATTGCCAATTAATAAAAAATTTTACAAAATTCGCAAATTTTTATGAACTCAATTTTTGAATATTTATATAAATTATTTTTAAATTTAATATTAAATTTTTTTAAAATAAGGAAAATTAAAATGCTTTCCACAATTCCCTTCAATAAAATTTGCTTCTCTTTTGCTTTCATTTTGGTGATTTTTTCCGGCACATTCATTGCGGTTGGCATTGCCGAATCCGAGAATGGGACAGTCGACGTCGAAGAATTTTGGAAACCAAACTACAAAAACTCCGATGAATTTGGTGAAAACAACAAATACAAAAACAACAAAATTTACTATGCCACCGACGCAACTTGCGGAGTAAAATTTAATAAAAATTATTTTAAACATTAATTTGCCATGTTCTAAGATTCGAGATGAAAATGGCAATTATATGCAACCGAATTTGGAATACAATCATGATGGCTTTGGTTGCTTAAAAAATTTCCATAAACGTTTTGTAAGAATAAATTTATTTTAAAGATCTTTTTATTTTTATTAGGGCCCAGTTTGCGGCGATCCAGACTATCCAAGGATCAAATATTGTTCAATGGTAAGCTATAAGTGAATTTAATTTAATATTTGCTAATAAATTACTAATTTTGAATTGTAAAAATATAAAAATTCTGCATCAAATTTGATATTCCATTTCTTAAACATTTTATGAAAAAAATGAAATGTTTTTCCGTTATTTGTTTCGTTTGCATCCTATTATTTGGTCAACAAGGGAAAGTGAAGAGTTCCCCATATAGGTTATCAGCAGGATTAGGGTTAGGGTCATTAGGGGTCATTCAGATTTCAGAGATATAGGATATTATCTCAAGTAACCCTTATGACCCTAACACTAATCCTGATAAAACCCATAGGGGTTAATTCAATTTTATCTCAAAAAAGAGGTTACAAACGAGATAAGTACCATTTTTTAACAGCATTTTACACTATATAATTATAATTAATATTATGTAAATTATATATATGGCTTCACCAGACAAATTTTTGGAACTAATTACAAATAGAATTACTTTTAATAAAATATATTCTCTTCTTTATATTTTTTTTATCTCATTAAGGTTTATTTCTTCAATAACAATGAAAAGGCTGAGCTGAAAGAGGACGAAAAAGGTCAAGAAAAATTCAAATTTTCATCTCTAATTTAAAAGATATGATTTTGGCATTGATCGATGGTTGTGCCGTTTGCAATAAGCAAAAATTCTCCCAAGAGACAGCCGAAAATCTTCACATGGAATTGGCGATGAAATGGACATTGCCAAAAGGCTCATATTTCACTGGATGCGATCAAAAAACATTGGAAGCCGGGTTTGCTTATATGGAAATTCCTATTTTTGTTAAATAATTCAAACTTTTAGTCAAATTGGAGAGATCAAATTCCGCGTGGCCAACAATAAAAGGATGGTGCCAAAATTTGAGGATTTCATGGAGAATGGGGCGCGTGCCACATTTGTTCTGCCCGGCATTTTCTATCAGCGACATTGCAAGGGAATGTTCTGGTTTAATTGATTTTTGAGTTAATTTTTAATTTTTTGAATAAATTAAATGAATCACATTAATTGCATTTTCGTTCAACGACATTTTGGCACTTACGTATTATCGGTTTCATAATATGAAAAAAATAAATATCACTCCTATGGTTGATTAAGGTTAAGGTCACGGATACATGACCTACTAAAGACTATAATAATCTTATACCGGATGATCAAAGGATGTTATCGTTACCTTTCAAAAATTGATGGAAAAAATCAGAAAACGGATAATACTAGGGTTCAGCGGTACCGCAGTACCGGTCGGTACTGGTACCGAAGTACCGGCCTTTGGCCAGTACCGGTACCGAATTTGCCAGTACCGGTACCGACATCGGTACTACCGGTACCGTTTTTTCAACTCGGTACTAGTCGGTACTGACAAGCACCCCCTAAAATGGCATTTTTGGCTAAATTTTATTATTTTTTTAAATTTTTTTCTTTAAAATGAAAATTTCAGTCAAATTTAAATCTTTTATGAAGCTATTTTTTATTTCTCTGTATCAAAAATTTTTGATTTTTGAAAGAAAAAAATTGATTTTTTAAGAATTTTTATGATTTTTTACCATTTTTTCTCCAGTACCGTCAGTACCGACTAGTATCGGTACCGACCGGTGCCGAGTACCGGTACCGGGTACCGACCCTAAACCCAGTACCGGTACCGAATACCGAGTAGGCTGGTACCGGCAAGTACCGGTACCGATTTTGGTCCAAAGTACCGGTACCGCTGAACCCTAGATAATACCTAAAATGTCTACATTTTCTCTATAATTCTTAAATTGAATATTAAATTAACAAATAAAATTCAATTATAATAATTTTATTTTATTTTTTCAGTTCCGATGATTTGCTTACCTCATTCAAGGACATCAAATTGAGTGTCAAACACAAGTAAATAAATGTTAAATAATTGTAAAAAAAAATGAAAAATAATCATCAAATCATGTTTCTTTTTCGAAATAGCAATTTTAATTATAAATCGCAATATTAAAATTGAGGGATAGAAAATTAATAAAGGAAGAAAGAAATAAAAGAAATTTCATAAATGCTCTATAATAACTTCAAATTATTCCCATTATTCCCTTTAAAAATGCCATAAATTTAGTTGCGATGGATCGGATCAATCCTTTGAAGTTGATTTGCCCGAATTGATCACCAAAGATCATCAAGTAATTAAAATGAATTATTTAAAAAGGAGAAATTATTAGGCTTCTTTGATTTAAATTAAATAAATCTAATTAGAATTTTTGATAATAAAAAAGGGGTAAAATTAAATCAAATTTTGAAAAATGGGGCAAAAAAACAATGTGAAATTTGGACTATGGGGAAAACTCTGTAATTTTAATTTCATTGATAAATTATTTTTCCAGTCAAATATGGCGGAAATGCGCGGCCTTTTGTTGGACCTTGACAAAGGCAAAGCATTGCTCTACAATTTCTATGGTGAGGGTGAATCCAGATCCAGACAGTACATTGATGCATTGAAATGGGGCAATTGGGATGAAGTTAGCCAAGTGGAAAGTCCAAAGAAGGAGGCGGCCAACATTGATGAATGAATGAAGAATAATTATCGAGAAATAAAGCATAAAACATGTGGAATTTTTCTAATTGTTCCGCTATGAAATAAATAAACTTTTCATGCATTAGCATTTATTGAATTATTACATTTTGAATTTTCCTTTTAAAATTGTTGAATGGGGTCAAAGTACTTCATTGTTTCAGATAATGGAAATGTTTTAAATCCGTGTGACTATCATTTTGATTCGAATTCGAATGCAAAATTAACTCAATTCGGAATCTGATTCGGATGTGACAATGGACAGATGCAGTGTTGTAAAAACGTCCTCGTCTTTCGTTTCGTCCTCGTCTTCGTGCTCGTCTCGTCCTAGAAAAAAATGAAATGTCGAGGACGAGAGACGAGGGGGTAAAAAGACCAAGACTGAAAAGACGAGACGAAGGACGAAGGGGTAAAAAGGTAGGAGACGAGAAGACGGAAAAGATTTATTTCCTTCATCGCTCCAGCCTTCCACGTTCTATCATTTATTTAATTTCCATTTACCAACTTTCATTATTATTTTCTCAATAAAATCAACAAACCATTATTTTTCGAGGCAAAATTGAAATTTTAATAAATTTTACTCATTTTCGAGCTATTATAAATTTAGGTAAAAGACGAAAAGACGAGATGAAAGACGAGGGGGAAAATAGGCAAAGACGAAAAGACGAGACGAGAAAATGGTCAAAAAAAGGTAGAGACGAAAAGACGAGGACGAAAGACGAGGGGGAAAAGGGCAAGACGAAAAGACGAGACGAGAGACGAGACTTTGAAATTTTTACAACACTGGACAGATGGATGCATAATTGTCCGAGGCATTTTCCCAACCATTCCTATTCAATCCTCAACAATGGATGCCTCTTAAAAGTAAAAATATTTGCTGGTCATATTTCTTATTTTAATTATTTTACTTCATCAATAATGATTGAATGAAATAATTTATTCACTCAGAAAATAAATTTAAAATAATTTAAAAGAAAATTAAATACTTTATTGTATAAAAATCGAGAAGAAAAAGTGTTAAATTTCAATTACTAAAATCTAATAATGGAACATCAAATTGCCAATCAACATAATGAAAATGTCAAAATGATGGAGGAGAAAAATGAGAAAATTGACAACAAAATGAATGAAGAAGTAATAAATTAATGCATTGTTTTAATAATTTTTTAAGCATTTTAGCTAAAATCATCTATTCGTCTTCGACAAATTCCATCCGAATTGATGGATGAATTATTCGCTTCAATGTCTCTTAAAAATGCTTTCTCTCTTCTGACAAAATTACCCAATGGACTTTTGGCCAGAAATGTGCAAAAAATAATTAAAAGCATTTGAATGGTACGAAATTAATATTTTTCTAAATTTATTTATTTATAAATCATTTAAGACAGTCAAGGCAAATAAATTTAATTCCGCCGATTGTGGACCAAAATTGATCATTTCCAATGGATTATTTGTTGAGCATTGCGGTCTAACATGTGGTAAGAAAATAGTTTAAAAATTTAATTGATAATTTAGCCTAATATTATTTATTTTTTATTAAGAATATAATTGCATTCGAGCAGTGTTGCCGATTCCGGAATCAAATTTGGCCATCAAAAAGTCTTCAATTGCATTTTATTTTGAAGTGAAAATTTTGAAGATGCATGGGTATTTTTTTTTATATTAATTTTATTTTTAATATATGTTCTTAATAATTTAATATGAATTTTTCAACCTTCATAATATTTAAAAATTCCAAAAAAATAATGAAAATTAAATTTTATGGGCAGTATAAAAATTTTGCAAATAATAACAGTAATTCATTCATTAAAATTGCATAAATTTACATGACGTGCAGTTTTTTGCCTGGTTAGGCAAATTTTATGCAATATAGAATTTCTATATAAAACTTTTTTAGGATTAGGATTAGATATTGGGTTCAATATACCATTCGAAAGACCAGGAAAAAATCTATAACTACAAGTTTAGCTCATTTAATTAGCCCAGCCCTTTAGCCACTGAGTTATGGTCAAAAAACTCATTATAAAAAAAATGGCCACAACTCAACAACATAACCCCTATACCTAACCCTAGCCCTAAAAAGTTTTACAAGGAAAAAATTTTGCACCAAATTTGCCAGGCATAAAAAAACTTTTCCTATCTACATTAATTTATTCAGAAATTGGATTGGCATTGGTTTTTGCACAAAGCAATTTCCTTTGGAACACAAAGCTCTTGGATGGGAAAGAAATCCAAATTCAATTGCAATTGCCCAGAAAAGAAGATTGTGGATTATGGAATACATTATGATTTTGGAGATGCCGATGAATATTTTAAGGAAGAAGATGTGATTGGCATTGGTATAATTCGGTGTCCGGCAAATTTACCAATGCAATGTTTTGCCACATCAAATGGCAAATTGCTGGGTAAACAAATTTAAAATATATTTAAAAATTATATTTAAAAAAAATTTATTCCAATTTAGGGAAATTTAAATTGCCAACAAGATTTGGCACATACGAACTTTTCCCGGCTATTGATTTATTTCATACAGGAGATAAAATAAATGCGAATTTTGGCCAAGATGAGTGGATTTTCAATGAATTCAATAAAATTCTCCAATGATATATAAAAAAATAAATGATGATGAAATAAAAGAAAAATGTAATTTTCAAAAATTCATTGCATCAATTTTTGTAAAAAACTTTCATACTATTTTTACTAATTTTAATGAATTTATTAATTTTGATTTATCATTCTTTTTAAATAAATACATCTATTGAATTTCTAATTTTCATGCTTTTGTTGATCTTTTAATTTAATATTAAACATTTTTTTTCAAAGAAAAAAAATACAATGAAACATTCATTCCTTTATTTTTTTTGAACAATACATTTTACATTTACATTGAATCTTTGAATGAATAATCGAGAATGACGAATCACAATTCTCCTCTTTCCTTTGATATTGCTTTTAAACCATTCATTTCAATTCCAAATCAATTCCTTTCTTATGTCCAAAATGTTGGAAAAAAATTTTTGCTGCTCGCTTTTTGGTATTCGAATAGACAAGGTAACATTTTTATTAATTTGATTTTTATTTGTGATCTCATCTCATTTGAATGGCATTGAAAACATGAAATTATTTTATCAGAATAGTTTTTATTTTTGCCTAAATTCTATCGTGTCAAAAATATTGTATTTTTGATGTTATATAACTTGGCCATAACTAGGTATTAGGGTTCAAGGTTAGGTTAAGGGCAGGATAGGTTTGGGGGCTAGGGGTTAACATTTGGGATTTTTTTTATGATTCTCTTATTATCATCATCTTGAGACCTAGTGAATATGCATAGTATAAAACCATTCTAAGATTTACATATTGATATAAAAGAATATTAAAAGTAGCTCAATTTATAATTTGAGATTTATTTTTAAGCGAAATAAATTTATAATAAAATT
The DNA here is from genome assembly GCA_030063045.1 of Pratylenchus scribneri. NCBI lineage: Eukaryota > Metazoa > Nematoda > Chromadorea > Rhabditida > Pratylenchidae > Pratylenchus > Pratylenchus scribneri. Next base: position 1,039,157 of record JAQSEB010000064.1, on the reverse strand, counting down.
ATATTGAACTTAAGTAATTGGAGATCCAATCCAATCTAAAAAAACTTTAAAAATGTTGCAATTATTAATTCAAATTTTTATTTTCAAAAGGCATCGCTACTGATTGCAGAGATCAGTATCTTCGCTGATTTGGCCATTCTCCCATTCATTCTTCAAAGTCCTAATGAATTGGTTGATCAACCGGGATTACAAAATTTGATTGCGTTACGTACAATGACGGACATTTTCCTTTGCGGCCTGATCATTGTTGGCTATTTCAAACGAGCTGCCGATGCATATTTGCCTTATTTGTGGTTCAATGTGAGTCAAATTGAAGAAAAAGAAAATAATATTTAATTTATCGAAAAATGGATCATAAAATATTGAAAAAAGCATTGTCAAAAAAGAGTTGAAACAATAATAACCTTGATGATTTAAAAGGGTTTTCCTTAGATTTACAAATTATATATAAATATATATACCATTGTATAGAGTTCCTCAAGTTATATTAAATCATATATATATTTTGTCATTGTTTGATAAAAATTAAATGGTATTAAACGGTTTAAACTTTAAACTGATCTTGGTTTTCGGTTCAAAATTAAATTAAATATTATTAGACGGTTTAAACCGATTTTGATTTTTTGCTTCAAAACTTAATTATGATAATAAAAGATTTAAACCATTTTGATTTTTAGTTCCAAACTAAATTAAATGGTATTAAACGGCATAAACCGATTTTGGTTTTTGGTTCAAAACCGAATTAAATGGTATTAAACAGCTTAAACCGATTTTGGTTTTTGGTTCAAAACCGAATTAAATGGTATTAAACAGCTTAAACCGATTTTGATTTTTGGTTCAAAATCAAAATTAATTGAAATCGGTTAAACCCAAATCAAAACATAATCAATCAATGAGACTTAACGAGATCATCAATTAAAATAAGGTTTATGGATTTGTAGAATACTTTTTTAAACTGTTACAATCTTTTCAGCTTTTTCAATTCTCTTTTTGACATTTTCATTCTTTTTCCATTTCAAAATGGAAGACTATGGAATTACTCTCTATTTTCCTTTAGACTGCTCAAATTTTGTTCATATTGGCGAATATTGACGTCATCAAACAATATGATCATCCATACAATCCTTCTTACCATATTATAAATATTATTTTATTCATTTATTTGCCGATCACAATTTGTTTTTGTTGGATTGTCTTCTGGGCATTCAAAATGTTGGAAGCTGAGGAGAAAGAGAAAAGTATGAAATTTCTTAAAATAAATTATTAAAAATTTGCTATTTTCAGGAAATTTACCAACAGTTCGTTATTTTGTTAGTCAAATGCCGTATTCAAAATCATCGTCTTCATGTTCAACAAAAGTCTATTCAATTAATTGCTATATTGATATTCCATCATCGATTTATGCCGAATCCGAGAGCCGTTCTTCCACGTAATAATATTAGCAATTTTAAAATTGGAAATATTTAAAATGTTGAATAAATTATTGCAAATGGCGAATAGAATAAAACGGTTTGTAACTGTTTATAAATTTGTCCTAAATCCACAAACTCTATACCAATTTGATAGATCTCGACGAGATGCATCGTTTCAAAACGATTTGGTTTAGGTTAAACCATTTTTTAAGTAATTTTGAACCAAAAACCATTTAAGTTTTAAACGGTTTTAAACCTTTAATTTTTGGTCAAACTCGACAAATTATAGCATATCATTCGATACGTCTGGACGAGATCTATCGAATGGGTAAAAGTTTGAGGGTCTCCACTAAACCGTTATAAGCTTTTCTCCATTTATAATTTAATCGCCTTAAATATTATAATTTAAAATTATCAGAAAGTATATTTTTTAGTGTAATTTTGGTAATATAGACAATATTACTTAATTTCATTCTATAATTTGCCATTTTAGTAAGCCAAAAGTCAACATTTACATAAATGATCAAATTTGATTTACTAAGAATAAAATAGAATATACAAAATTGAGATTAATTATTCACGTTTAAAAATCAAAATTTTCTCCATAGAAAAATGCTTTAAAGAAAGTATTTAAAATAGATAAGCAAAAAGATTTTATTATTTTTTTTTAAAATTTGAATTATAAATCATTAAGCTTAAGCAGCAATTATATTTTCTGATTTTTATATCTATTTTTTTTATTTAGAAAAACTGCTAACAGCAATCTTATTGATGAAGGCGCAAAAATTTTGCATTTATAAAATGAGAAGAAAAAATAATTATGTCTAATATGCGATAATCACAAAAATATTTTTAATAAATTAACAAAACAATCATCTTCATCAAAAGTGTTAACTGTTAAGGATAATTTGAGTTTAAATAAAAAACTAGCTCAGGAACGCGCGCTATCGCGCGCGTCCCTTAGCTAGTTATTTTTGAATTGAACTAATATTTGAAATAATTAAATATAATAAAAAAATTAATAATAATAATAAATGAATAATTTTATGCTAAAAAAATAGAAAAAATTCTATTTAAATACTTTATTCATCTCTCATCAACTTCATTAATTCCTTATTCCCTATACTCATAACTCATCAATCATCATCATCTTCATTCATCCCTTAACATTTTTTATCATAATTTCCCTCCCTTTATTCTTTTTAATTTTTCATTTTCTCTTCCATTTTTTTCATGCTTCAATCTCTCCTCCAACTTTTATCTTCTCATTTATCTCTTCCCATCTTCCAATTCATTCCCTTTCATTCTTATGTTCATCCTTTCTAATCATTTCATTCATCTCTTTTCATCCTATTCATCACTCATTTCCTCTCATTCATCTTTCTCATCCTCCCATTATCCTCTCTCTTCCTCCCATTCCCATTATCCTCTCTCTTCCTCCCATTCATCCCTCTCATCCTCCCATTCATTCCTCTCATTCATCTCTTCTCATCCTCCCATTCATCCTTCTCATCCTCACATTCATCCCTCTCATTCATCTCTTCTCATACTCGCATTCATCCCTCTCATTCATTTCTTCTCATCCTCCCATTCATCCCTCTAATTCATCTCTTCTCATCCTCCCATTCATCCCTCTAATTCATCTCTTCTCATCCTCACATTCATCCCTCTCATTCATCTCTTCTCATACTCGCATTCATCCCTCTCATTCATTTCTTCTCATCCTCCCATTCATCCCTCTAATTCATCTCTTCTCATCCTCACATTCATCCCTCTCATTCATCTCTTCTCATCCTCCCATTCATCCTTCTCATCCTCACATTCATCCCTCTCATTCATCTCTTCTCATCCTCACATTCATCCCTCTCATTCATTTCTTCTCATCCTCTCATTCATCCCTCTAATTCATCTCTTCTCATCCTCACATTCATCCCTCTCATTCATCTCTTCTCATCCTCCCATTCATCCCTCTCATCATTCCGTTCATCCCTCTCATTCATCTCTTCTCATCCTCGCATTCATCCCTCTCATTCATCTCTTCTCATCCTCGCATTCAACCCTCTAATTCATCTCTTCTCATCCTCACATTCATCCCTCTCATTCATCTCTTCTCATCCTCCCATTCATCCCTCTCATCATTCCGTTCATCCCTCTCATTCATCTCTTCTCATCCTCCTATTCTCATTCATCCCTATTCATCTTCCTATTAATCTCTTTTCATCTTCCCATTCATCCTTATTTTCCTATTCATCCATTCTCATCTTCCCATTAATCTCTTCTTTCATATTCATCCCTATTCTTCTTCCTATTCATCCCTTTTTTTCTTCACATTCATCTCTTCTCATTTTCCCATTCATCCCTTTTCATTTTCACATTCACTTCTTTATCATCTTCACATTCATCTCTTCTCATCTTCCCATTCATCCTTTTTTTTATTTTTCATTCATCCCTTTTCAATTTCACATTCATTACTATTCATGTTTACATTTATCTCTTTTCATCTTCTCATTCATCCTTTTCATCTTCTCATTCATCATTATTCCTATTCATCTTCCCATTCATCACTAATATAATATTCATTTTTATAAGAATAAATTGCAATTCAATGAATTTTGACAGCTTCTTGAATAAAAGAATTGGGGAATGATCAGGGTGACATAATGGTCTGACCAAAAATATGGCATAAGCACTTAAAAATATGGAAAAAATATGGCAAAATTTTTCAAAAATATGGCAAAAAATATGGCATTTTTTAAAAAGCTTAAAATTCGATATAAAATTGATTTAAGAAATTTATTCTTCATATTTTTTTAATTGTTTTAACTTTCTTTAAAAATTCTGGATTGGAAATAAAGAGATAATATACTTGTTGTCAATCAAAATCAGAATTGAATTAAGAGAAAAGTGAATTAAGTAATTTCATTTTTATTCGGTTGCGCTCATCCATTTTCACATTTTTGACCACTGCAAAGATAGATTCGCAAAAGGCGTTAGATGAAAAAATAGACAATAACTTAGAAACAAGAATTTTTAGATGGAAAAAATCGGATCTTTTAAAATTGTTTTCCATTTCTCATCCACATTTCTCTCATTAAAAGCCGTTTTGTTCAATCGCTCCAATTGGGATTTTGGCAAATTCGAGAAAAGGGGCATGAATATCCTCGGGCTTTTCTGAGCAATATTTCTTGTAGGCTGCTGACTAAAAAATGGCCGCGCAGCGAAAAATTAGACCAAAAAATGGCCGCGAAGCGAAAAATTTTAGCTAAAAATAGCCTAACAAGGAGAAAATTTGTTTAATTTACTAAAATCTCAAAAATATGGCAAAATATGGCAAAAGTCAAAAATATGGAAAAAATATGGCGAGATGGTCAAAAATATGGCAAATGCCATATAAATATGGTAATTATGTCACCCTGGGAATGATGTATGAAGATGAATTCTTCCAACAATTTTTATGTTAAATGAAATTGGTTGATATTAAAATTGAATATTGCAATTCTATAAATAAAATAAACAATAAACTTAATTGTTGATATCATTTAATTGCTATTAATTATAAAAAAATAATTCTCGGCTATTCCAAATAGTTAAAAAATATATTTTATCATTTAATTTATTGAAATTTTTCTCAACAACTTATTTCATTCTACTAATTTCCTTTATTTCTTTATTCCTTATCCTAATTATTAAGATTGAGTGAATGTGTGAAGAATAAGGAATAAAAAATTGTATTGTTTTCTGTCATTAAAATTTAGTGAAGATAAAAATGATGCATTTTATTCTTTTAAATTATTCCATTGTTTGCTTTTTTTGTGTTCCGAATTGACTCTGTTGTTTCAGAAAAATTAAAAGAAATAAATCTTTATTTAATTAATTTTAAAGAAACTTTCCAAGGTGCCTTTATTCTTTGGGAAATTTCAGAATAGTTGCAGGCAGTAGAGGTAAATAAAAATAAATAACTGAAAACAAATTTCATAATCAAATATTAGTTGCAGTCTAGATTAGAAATAAAAATTAATAAAGAACTGAAAAAGAACATGCACCATTTTTAAATCTTTATCCTAATATTTCTTTTTCCTTTTTTATTCTTTATGTCTAAAAAATGTTTTTCTCTGTTTCTTCTAAAAAAACAAAACGCCAAGTTCAAAATATTTTTTGGTAACAAACCAACAGAAAATTATATACGAGCGTTGGGATGCCGCTTCGCGGCATCCCAACGCTCGATAAAAGTTTTAAAAGATGAAAAGCTTAAAATTCTCACATCAGTTTCAATTCTATTTAAATGGAACAATGGAAAATAAAGATTCCTCTAAACAATGATCATCAATTTAATCTATGCCTCTAATTCATCATTTCTATATTCATTCCTTCATAAACGTCATCTTAACTCATTCACAACATTCTCGATCATTTCCGACTTTATACCCTTCATTCTCGATCATTTCCGACTTTATACCCTTCATTCTCGATCATTTCCGACTTTATACCCTTCATTCTCGATCATTTCCGACTTTATACCCTTCATTCTCGATCATTTCCGACTTTATACCCTTCATTCTCGATCATTTCCGACTTTATACCCTTCATTCTCGATCATTTCCGACTTTATACTCTTCATTCTCGATCATTTCCGACTTTATACCCTTCATTCTCGATCATTTCCGACTTTATACCCTTCATTCTCGATCATTTCCGACTTTATACCCTTCATTCTCGATCATTTCCGACTTTATACTCTTCATTCTCGACCATTTCCTACTTTATACCCTTCATTCTCGACCATTTCCGACTTTATACCCTTCATTCTCGACCATTTCCGACTTTATACCCTTCATTCTCGACCATTTCCGACTTTATACCCTTCATTCTCGATCATTTCCGACTTTATACTCTTCATTCTCGACCATTTCCGACTTTATACCCTTCATTCTCGACCATTTCCGACTTTATACCCTTCATTCTCGATCATTTCCGACTTTATACTCTTCATTCTCGACCATTTCCTACTTTATACCCTTCATTCTCGACCATTTCCGACTTTATACCCTTCATTCTCGACCATTTCTGACTTTATACTTTACATTATCGATTATTCCCGGCATTTTATACTATATTTCATTCATGAACTCAATCATGGCCATACCATTTCTTCGTTCATATTTTCGAGATTGATTTACTTCTCATTCCTGGCGTTTCTATATTTCCTCATTTTTCTATTATATTATCGGCTTTTTAAACCAATCCCGTTAAATTAATAATATATATAAAAAATTTGAAATTCGTTAAATTTTTTCAAGATGGAGACTCCTACTGGACCGTTTTTCGAGATCTTTTTTTTAAAAGTTTCCCATATGTATGCAACCAATGGGAAAAATCCTCTTTTTTCGAATTAGCCCCCCGGTTTCGAGATATTAGCCTTAAACCGGTTTAAAAAATCAAACTTTTTCGGTTTACCCAGGTAAAATTTTTTTCCTTTTGCTTTTACGGTTTTGGACCTAGAGAGAGGGGGGTAAGTTAGAGTCTTAGCTACAAAATGATATATGGTTTGTGGGGTCTAAACTCAAAACCCAGGGCTGTGGAGGTGCGCAAAAATTGTCAACTCGGCACTTTTCCCTTTGTGGCCGATTTGGTAAGAGGGGAGGAATTGGACGGAGGTCGCGGGTTCGAATCCCACCAAAGGCTAATAATTTTTTTAGAGGTTTTCGATGTCGGGGATCACAAATTTGAGGTTTATTTTGAAAAATAAACCGGTTCAAATTTTTAAACCGGTTCTGCGCGAGTTGAATTTTGATCAGAAAATTGGGGAATAAATTCTAATATGAAGAATAATCCTTCTAGGAATCTTTTAAAGCGCGATAGCGCTTTCTTTCTACCGTCCCACGTAATCCTATATATTAAGCGAGCCATGTTAGTCACAAATTTAAATATTTATTTTTTGGCGTTTTGTTTTTTTTTAATTTTTAGACTTTTTGTCCAAGATGTAGTGAAGAAATAGAGAAAAAGATTTTTAGACATAAAGAATAAAGAAATTAAGGAAAAGAAATATTTTTAGAATGGAAATATGAGTTTAAAAATATTTCAATAAATTAAATGATAACATTTTTAATTATTATTGATTGAATAATCGAGAAAATTAAAAAATGATATGAATATATGTGAAATATTTTAAATAATTATAAAATTCTATGAAATTTTGGTGATAATTTCCTAAATGAGATGAAAATATCGAATTAAGTTAAAATTGATAATTTTTGAACCAATAGGAGCGGCCGGGAGCCGCGCAGCGGCGACCGGGCGCTCCCTTCGACATTTAATTCATTGGAATAATGTAAAATTAAATCGGGAATAGGTAGGTTAGAATACTTTGGAATGTGGGATAAGACCAGTAATAAATTAAATAAGGTAAGTATAATAATATTGATTGAAATTTATCGGAATTTGTTTTAGAAAGCTGTTAATTAATAGGAAAATGAGGAAATGAGTTATGAAATGCCAGGAATGAAAAGGAAAACTCAGAAATACAAAGGAAGGTTATATAATAGTTAGGAATTGGTGTCAAGTTCAAATAAGAATAACAAGGAAAAACCTGAAATTCTCATGAATCTATTATAGAAACTGATAATCGATAAAATGCTGAGAATTGACGAGAATGAAGTAAAAATTCCGTAAAATTCTCGATATTAAAATGTCGAGAATGAGCAATCATAATTAATTGAGATTGAAAGGTAAAAAGCCAGGAATGGTCGAGAATGAATAATAAAAACCGTGAATGATCGAGAAACAAAAATAATGAATTAGAAATATAGATGGAAGTGATGATGATTAATTAATTACGCTAATTTTAAAACAATATCTAACTATTATGATGGAGGAGAATTTGTGTTTTCCACTTTTTTTATTTAAATTAAACTGAATTTAAAATTTTCCTTTCCATCATTTTAATTTTAAAAAGTTTTGGCGAGCGTTGGGATGCCGCGCAGCGGCATCCCAACGCTCGTCTTGATTATTAATTGAATTATCCTTGGGATGGTAATGGGAATATGAATCAAAATAAATAAAATTTAATTCATAAATTTACTATGTACAAATTAAACGAACCGATAAAAATATTTTATTAATTATAAAATTTAAAACACCAAATATTTTAACAAAACAAATTTTTTCACAGAAGACAAAGCAAAGGTTTTTGATGAAAAAAATCAACAAAAATTGGAAACATATAAGAAAGCCCGAAAGTGGGGAATTGATTTGAACGATGTAAAAGGGCTTTGGATGTTAGCATTGGACATTTTGCCGGTGGAAGAAAAACAACTTTTCAAAGAAGGCCAAGAGAAAGAAATTGATGAGCCAATGATTCGGTGGTTCACCAAAAGCAAACCGGCAGTGGATACCACTAAAAAATGCGTGGAAATAGACGATAAACTGCAATTAAATAATCACACCAAGGAATATTACATTTCCGCACAGGTTTATATTTAGAATTGTTATTGGGAAATATTTAAAATGCCGAATTAAATTTAAAAAAGTTTTAGTGGTTTGTCCTAGACCATTAAACCATTTTACCCATTTGATAGATTCGTCAATACGCGTCGATTGGTATATATTTTGTAATGCTTTGATCATTTTTAACTTGGTTTTGAACCAAAATTGACAAGCGGTTTAAACCGTTTAAAACCCTTAATTTTTGTTCAAAATATGACAAATATACCAATCGACGCGTCTTGAGGAGGCTATCGATTGGTATATGATTTCAGGGTCTAGGGACAAACCACTAAACCGGTAAAATCTATTATTACTTTATTCGCATTTTCTATAGTCTATTCGGCATTTTCAACAATTTATTCGGCAAAAATAAGTATCCATCATTATTGATCTCATAACAAAAAAGAAATTCGTGATGGAAAAAATATTTAAGAATTTGTTTATTCCTTTATTAATTTTTGCTATATTCTGAAAAATATTTTTGTGAAATTTTCAATTTCATTCATGGCTAATGTGATTAAAATTAGAAATTTGTATATAAATTTTGTTTTTTAATTCAAGCATTTTAATATGATTGATGCAAATATAAATTTTAAGCAAAATTTTTGTCTGCGATTTTGTTTTTTATTTTTTAAGATAAATTTTTATTTATCTAAGTTTTACAATAAAATTTCAATAACCTATTTTTTAGTATTTAACTCCAAGTACTGTGGATCCACAAAATGATGGATTTTTTACAAATGGCCAAAAACAAGGGCAAAATGAACAAACAGTCCCAGAGAAGATTATTGAATTGAAGGAAAATGAATCACGAATTGAGAAAATTGATCATCAAATCCTTGATGGCACTACAATTCGGATTCGGGCACAATCAACAAAAGAAAAATTCACAATCAAATTGTTGATTGGTTTTGAACGAGAAAATGATTTTCGTAATTATTGAAGAATTTTTAATTTTAAAAATTTATTTTTTAAAAGTTGGTGAACGAATTTTTGCAATTTATGTAGATTTTAAGGAGAATAAGTCAATGGATCAATGTTATGTCATGGACAATAATAAAAATAAGGTACTTATTAAAATTTTATTATTTTAATCTATTTTTATGAAATTTTTATGAAATGATGATTTAATATATTAATTAATTAATTATATTTAGAAAAAAAATATTTAATATTTTTTGATGAGGCCAAATATTTGTAGACAAAATAATAATTATGAGTCTGGCTTGCGGAATAATAAATAAAGAATACACACATCTTTGATCAGCTTAAGTTAAATTTGGGACATTGAAGAAAGAAAAGAATTTTTTTTATTTTTCTCAAATTATAATCTTATTCAACTAATATTTTTAAAATGTCATGGTAAAATATATATATATAATTTTTCTATGTATTAGATTGCTTGTAACAACGAAGTGAATCCATTTTTACGAGCAAATAAGACTGGGTCACCATTTTGGTTGCAAATGGAATTCAAAAGTGGCACCGAAATTCATTTCAATTTTGATTGTGTCGAATTAATGGTACCCGTGAAAAAAATACCGTATAGCCCGGACGCCTATATTACGGTTTAAAAAATAAATTACAAAAATATATTGATTAAATTATAAATTTCAGTTGGAAGGTGATATGAAATTGATCAAGGCCGAAAATGAAAAACTGCTTAAAATAAAGGAGGTAAAACCAGGGTTGCCAGATGTCCTGATTTCTCAGATTTGTCCTGATTTTGAAGAGTCAAATCTGAGAAAATGAAAATGTCCTGATTTCTCAGATTTGTCCTGATTTTGACCCGATTGTCTAATTTTGTCTGATTTTTTGGAAAAATTTTAAATTTTGCATAAAAATTGTCTAATAATTTAAATTTTATATTATCATTATGTATTTTGTCGAAATTATTAAAATTTTGTGCTGCGTGGCTAATTTAGACTGAAATTTTCCCCTATCGGGACCATTTTTGGTCTAAATTTTCCCCTATCGGGACCATTTTTGGCCTAAATTTTCCCCTATCGGGACCATTTTTGGCCTAAATTTTCCCCCTATCGGGACCATTTTTGGCCTAAATTTTCCCCTATTGAGGCCATTTTTAGACCTAAATTTTCGCTGCGCGGCCATTACAAATCCAAATCTTTCGCTGCCGCGGGCAAAATTTTTTGGAAGGAGCGCAAAATATGAATGATTTGTTTATATTTTTACTGAAATAAAAATTTTTTAACATGTTCTAAGCATTTTTAAAAGCTTAAGACAAAAATCTGATTTTTGACCCCCAAATCTGATTTTTGGGTACAATTTGTCTGATTTTTGAAAAAAAAATCTGGCAACCCTGGGTAAAACTGGTGAATATAAATAGTGTTACCAGATATTTCGTTGCATGATTTTACGCATCACAACAATCTTTTTCTAGTATTAACTATTAATTAAAAGCATGTTATTGAGTTAATTTAATTCTGGAACTTTTTATTTTTAATCAAATTAATAAAACATATTTGGTAAAAATATTATGATCAAAAATGAAATTATCAGATATTTGCCTAACTATTTTTAACACAATTTTTTCTGATTTCTATTTAAAATTTTATCTTCTTTCTCAAATCAATTCAATAGTAAAAAATGTATAAATATAAAGCTAATATTTAATTTAAAAATTTTGTTTTGTAGATAGAATTTTGGTGCATAAATTTCCATTTTAACCATTGATAAACTTAAACTCCTTATTCAGGGAAATAAATTGGACGACAATTTCCCAACTCTTATGGTTGCAAAATTGGAATAAAATTTAAATGCCAACAATGTTTTATATTTATCTGGTTCAACCAGAATCAATTCTCAAATCAAAATATCATTTGTGCAATTAGATGGCCAAGAAGAAAGTTAGTATATTATTTATAAACATATAAATTGTTAAAAAATATAAATCAAATTAGAAGGAAAAAATTCTATAAATTAAAACTAAATTTACATAATAATTTATATTTTATTCTATAATTAAGCTGGGCAAATGACATTAATCGGCAATGTTGAAGTGAATGTCAATGAGAAAGGCTCAATTGTGACAAAATGGGTTAGTTCTAATTTCTGTTATTAATTAAGCATTAAAATAGGAAAAATTGATTAGAGACAACATTAGAATTAAAGATTTGGTGAAAGAGGGCTAAAAATTACAAAAGATAAAAATTTTGAATATAAAATATTCATGCCAATAATCTTTCATTTTATAGATGAACGAGACAAATCTTTTAACAGTAGAGTCTGATCAAAATCAAGGAAAAAATGACAAATTGGTTTTCGTACTCTTAAGCCGAGATGATGCGAACAAATTTTTGTTAACAATTAATGGCAAGCAAATGTCATTGGAGAAAGATATCAGCAATTTTACCTATGTTCAGGTCAAAATTTATAATAATATTCATTTTTCCCGATAAATTTATTGAAAATTAATGGAGTATCTTATTGCCAAAAATATATTGTCATTAATTTATCACAATGTAGAATAAATTGATCTTATAATAGCTTCATATAATCACTTCGGATTTTATTATATGGTCAAGGTCAAATAGGCCTTAAATCAAATAACAAATTCAAAAAAATATTCAAAATTACGACAATAAATATCTTCATTCGATTTTATTCCAAACATTCTCGATTTTATATATTTATTTTTTGAATTCTGATCGTTTTTTAACAGTTCATGAAATCCAATAAATTTTTTTTTATTTTTTTAAAGAAAAAAAGTAAAATTATTTTTGCTAGGTATCTGGTGATATTCGGCCTATTGATTCGCCAGTGTTTTTGGCTAATTTGGCTGAAAATTATAAAATGCCCAAAAAATTTGATGCAAATGTTATACCCGATGAACTTAATGTTCCACTTGATTCATACATCATTTTCTATCTAATAGTTCATTACAAATCTTCAACGGAAAACAAAATCACAATTAATTTGAGCTGTTCAAAGCCAACATGTTCAAAATCAGGTCAATCAAACAGAGAACAGACTATTTATAGATGTGTCCAGAAAATAATGTTTATTTTCTTTTACAGATAGCGCATTGTTGCTAACCATCGATTTGAAAAATAAAATTTTGGACGTCGAAACTAATGAAGTAGGTTTTTAATAAAAAATATATTCTAGTTCTACTTAATATACTTTTCACATATTTGAATATACTGAATAAATGCTAAAATAAAATACCAGAAAAAATTGTTGCCCGAAATATACGCATTTTATAATCAAATTTTAATTGCAAATAATGACTTAATAAACTTTTTAAATTTATTTTTTATTTTTAGTTCAACCGTGGCAAATCGCTAAGGTATGCAAATTGGTATAATGTAGACAAGAAGCCCAACCAACCATTGACAACAAAATGGACTATTGGTCAACCAGTATGGCTTATTATAAAACAAAATCAACGGCTGAATGATGATGGTCATGGTGATGGTGTATATAAATACAATGTGTTGATTAATGGCGAAAATCAGATTGCCATCAAAAGTTACAACAAAGATCATTTTTCTAATGATTTTGATGAGATCAGCGTAAATTTACAAATTATATATTTATTTTATATTTATATATTATCCTTTAGAGAATAATTTAACGGACCCGATCTTGAATATTCAGCTCTAATTTTTTTAATAAAATATTTTAATATTAATTCATTCTAAATGAGTTGTTTAGAGCCATTTATTATAATATTGATAAGTCTTAGATTTTAGCAATAATTCTATCCATTTAAAAATTTTGTAAATTTATAACAAAAAATAATAAATTAAGATGCAAGGAGATTTGTTCCTCTTCAACAAAATCATACCATTTCCATTGCGATTCACAATGAAGAATAAAAAGTCAGAAAATCTTCCTACAAATTTAAAAATAAGCGTCAAAGGAGTGGTAATGGCAAATGCAGAATTGCTTGAATTTATTCTGGCCACACCAAAATATGATGAAAAAAAAATGAGGAAGTTGAGAAATATAATGATATTGAGCGATTGGGCATTAACGGTGTAGAAAAATTCAGTGAGTTTATTTTGTTTTTGAATTATTAAACATCATATTATCAAATATATTCTATAAATGACTGAAAATAACCGGCTTTTTTTCTAATAATGCTCATATATTGACTAATATTCTTAAAATCTTTGAAAATATTATTGCTATAATTATATTATAAATAAAGGAATAATAATAGTTAGTCTTTGCTTGACCCATAGCTCAAATACCAAATTCAAATAAATCGATGAATCATATTTTAACTTTTATGTTTGAATCACATTGAATTTTGTTTCATCGCTTTTCGCATTCTATTTAGATATTAAGATTAACGTCTCAGGGCTATTATTAGACAACTTATGATATATTTTTTTTCGTTTAATTTATAATAATAAATTTATCTTTTAATAATTTTATATATTAATTTTTGAGATGGTGATATCTTTATACATGTACGGGCCAATCAAACAAAGAATGAAATTTGCATTGGAAAAGAATATAATAGGGTAAGTGCTAAGTAAAGTTGGAGAGAGTCGGGTACCCGAATCCCGAACCGAACCGAACCGAGGCCATTTTTGGGCCAAGAACCGGAACAGAACCGAGGTCTTGGAACCGAGCGGAACTGGGAACCGAGGGTCGGAACCGACGGTTCCATGGTTCTGTCATTCACCCCGAATAGGAAATTTTTGTAAAATTTCACATTTTATGGGACATTTTTGGCTTAAAATTTTCCCCCATCGTATCAATTTTAGCTAAAATTTTCCCCTATCGAGCCATTTTTAGATCAATCTTTTCTTTTGAGGCTATTTTATTGAAGCGGACCAAGTAGAAATTTAGAAATGATGAAAGAATTACAGAATACATGATATTTGAATAATTTTATTTGATTTTATCTCCGATATTTTATGGAAAAAGAAATTTTAAAAATTTTTATGACCATTTTTCAAAAAAAACAAGGAACCGGAACCGACGATTTTTCAGGAACCGGAACCGGAGACCTCGGTCTAGAAACGACTCTCTCCAACTCTAGTGCTAAGCACCATTGTAATTGCTTTTTGTATTCGGTTTAATTATGCAATTAATTATTTATAATTTCAGAATGGACCATGTAACGCTCTTCGCGAAACAAGTCCATTTATTGGAGGCAAACCTTTTTCCATAGAGTTTATTGGAGAGAATTGGAAAAATACATCCTTAATTGTGCGAGTTAATAAGAAACCATTTGAGTTGAAACGAAACGATTTTGAGGCAATGTATTTAGTGGTACGTTATTATTTATAAAGATAATAGATAATTTTATTGTTTTTATACATATTTTAGAAAATAAATTTTTAAAAAAAAAACTTGAATTTTTGGCCAAATTTATTGATTTTTTTTTGCAATTTCGTTTTTCGATAGCAATAATATTCAATTCAATACAAAATTCAATGAAAAATGTTGAAATACTTTAACAAATTTGAAAAATGGGAGGTTTATTCTTATAAAAATTTTTGAATTTTAAAATAAAAAAATTAGAAAATATAATTTAGCAAATTAATATTGAAATTGAAAGTTTATTTTAATTTCTAAAATGGTTTCTTCAATGGGCTCAAAACCAGCCTTGACAAATCAAAAATTCTTTTTAATTCCTCCGTCTGTTTTACTCCATATATCCAACTTACAAATTATTTGGCTTATGCTGATATAAATTTCCATTTTGTATCCGAAAATAATTTAATTTAATTAAAAAGATTTAATCATAGATTTCTCTTTTTTTAAGATTATGGGCGATATGGTCCTTTTTGATTCGCCAAAATGTGAGCCTGAATGTCCGAATAAGAAATAAATTGTGAAAACATGCTGCCGAATGCGAATCCAGAAAGAATGATTTTAAGAAATTTCCATTTGGGAAAAATCGAACAATTGAGCAATTTAATATATTTCCAATTATTAATAAAAATTTTCATTGCAATTAAATTCAAACTTTAAAGATTGATGTTTGACAATTAAAAGGGAATGGATAAGATTGGGTCATAACTCATTATCATTATAAAATATTGTAGCATATTTTTGTAGTTTGGAATAGGGTTGGCCCCCGTCCCCGCCCCCGTCCCCGGGATTTTTGCCCCCGTTCCCCGTCCCCGTCCTCGAAGTTTGGAAAATCCCCGTCCCCGTCCCCGAAGCTTGCCTCCCCGCAATTCCCCGTCCCCGAAAATCGTTCCCCGGGCGCCGGGGGCCAACCCTAGTTTGGAAAATGAAGACTGATAAGAATCAGAGAATCATATAATATTTAGGAAAATTCAAACACCCTAAAATCTCAATTGATATAGCAGCCTTTAATATAATTGATTTTGAGTACAAATCATAATTCCTCTAACAGAGTAACTAAAATTTTTTATTTCATTTCATTTACTCAATTCCTTAATAGCAACCACTTTGAATGTTACAATTATTTTTATTTGGACTAATAAGGGACACCACAAAGAGCCAAAAGAGAAGCCAAGCCAAGCCAAGCCTAGACAGCAGCAGCAAAAGTGGGTCAATATTTTTCTTATTCATTTTTCCTTCTTTTGGTTAATTTCCATCATTTTTTGCATTTTTAACGGTCAACATATTTTAGATAAATTCTACTTTAAAATGAATAATAATTTAATTATTCATCAATTGGTGAATTTTTTAAATATTTACTTCAAACAATTTTCCCCTTCTTCCTCCCATCTTTTCTACAAAATAAGCCGGATAATATTCCTTTGCCGCCTTGTTGCATAAAGCTCAAAATTATCGAGGTTGTTCATTTGCCATTGGAAACATTCGCCGAAATTATGGAATTTGCCAGCATTGAGGACCTTAATCAAATAATGGTGTTCGTGTCATACAATTTTGCCCTTCTTGCATTCCCAATACTTCGGCGACGATTTACTGTAAAATTAATAAATAAATTATAAATATTTCATAAAAGAAAAATAAAATACTATTCTAATAAATCTACTAAAACAATTTTCTATAAAAAAATGACATCCTTTTCCAATTTTCAGGTGCGCATTTCTGCTTGGACGAAGGATTTTGTCGATCCGATTTACAATGAGGATTACAATTATATCAATAAAATATTGAAAAGAGTTCCATTTTGTCTTGAGTCAGCCGAAATCGTCAATGCAGAAAAACCTTTTTTGACTGGATATATAGTGGTAAAAATTGTTTAAAAATATTTATAATTTGTTGAGGATTTTCATACTGAAAATTATCGAGAAAAATCATTTTTAAAAATGGGATATAAAAAAAAGGACAATTATTTTAAAAAACTTTTAGGATATTTCCAAATTGATTTGCAAAAAATTCATTTCATATTAAAAATTTTCTTAATAGGTAGCTCCAATTTTTGAAAAATATAGTAAGATTCGCAAAAATACCATTGCTAATCGCAGATTATCTTGGCGAACATGTAAGTTTTTCGAGCAGAAAAAGGTGGCAATCGATTTCTTTTCACCAAAGAGTATAGTAAAAAAATTATGGCCGCAAAAAAATTAAAAATAGAGAGGTTAGTTTTATGAATAAAAATTCTATTTTTAATAAAATAATCAAGTGAAGCCTGAGAATTTTCTTAGATTCCTTTACAGACCTAATATGCCTTTTAGCCTTATTTGCATTTGTTCTCTAAGAAATTAAAAATGGCCATAATTTTTTGAGTTCTATTTGAAACAAATTATATAGTTTTTTGGATGATATCTAGATTGAGATGTAACATTGCCTTAAAAATTCTAAATGATCAAAATTCCTTTCAAATTTTTATATTTTTGAGGCAAATTTTTTATTAGATACTTATATCGATAAGTGATTTCATTCTTTCGACTAGACTCTTTGAGAGGAGTCGGAAATTACTAATTTTAGCCAAATTGGAGTGCTTGATAAAAATTTCCTTCATTCAGTATTGCCTACATCGATTATTGACCATTTCGTCATCCTAAAAAATAATATTTCAATTGAATGGCGTGCTAATAGCGGTATCGAATGGAAAAGGGAAAATGAAACATTTTCAGCGCTCGAAGGAAATATTATTAACTTCATGGTGAAAAATCTTCCGGTGCACTATGCTGAAGTAATTATAATATAATTAGTGGTTGCATTTTTAAAAATTTTTTTTTGAATTAAAATTGAATACTATTTAAAAAATAATGAAAAAAAATTTAAAATATTAAAAAAATATTGAAATTTTAAAATAGATTTTAATACTCTCAATGGTTTGTCCTAGACTAGATCCATAATCTTATATGCAATCAATAGATATTTTCAAGATGCATCGAATGGTACATAATTTGTAATAATTTGAGAAAAATTATAGGGTGAGTATTAGACGGTTTTAACCGATTTTCTTTTTTTTTCCCAAAAACATTAATTTTGGCTTTATCTTAAGCTAAAGTTATCAAATGATACATCTCATGATATATCGATAGAATTGCATGTCTTAAGTAGGACAAATTATTGTAACATTAAAATTTTTTCAACATTTTCTATACTCTTTTCTCGATATTTTCAATATTTTTTCGACAAATTAAATATTTTTATTTCATATTCTCTAAAAAATTTTTTTCCTTCTTTAAAATTTTTTTTTGAATAGGAAAATATAAAAAATGCAAATTCCTTCATGAATATTCAGAAATGCTTTTATCTTTTATAAAATTTAGGGTGCCAAATTGGAATTCCGCTTCAACTATCATGGACGTCTTCTAGGATTTGGCTATAAACCAGAAGATTATGGACCGGCAATCCGTGATATATGTTATACATTTACGGCTAAAACAGAATCGAATCAACAAAACAATTTCTGTGGAATATTTATAGTCATTTCTTTTGTATTTTCCATCATTTTTTTCATTTTATGGTTTAATTTTATGAGATAAAACTTCACAAAATTTTCATATATAATCGATTTTATACTTTTCATATGACCTCAATGAACAAATTTAGCTCTGAAAAATGTATCGCATAAAAAAAATTAGAGTCGCGCAAAGAAATGCTCTTTTAATTCTCCACTCTCTAATAATTCCCCACATTTTGAAAAGATTGAAAAATAATTCCCCATCGGGTATTAAAGAGCATTTACGGTACTTATCGAAACTGCTCCGGTGGGCATTTGCTTAAAATAAAATCAATAATTGTAAAAATATCTTTAATAAATTTCACGAACCAAATAGGAATAAATGAAATATAGATGATCTCATTTTGATTAATTTTAAAAATAATACTGCATGGATTCGAACCAAAAAGTTTTTTAATTCAGGCAGGTTTTCACACTACCATTGGACCATGTGATAGGCGAATGGGTCTTAAATATAAAAGGCAAACAAAGCATCACACAGTTGTCAAAAAATCCATCAAAAAGTTTTTCTGAAAACAGAAATTTCCAAAATTTTAATAATAACAAAAAAATTATTCTTTAATGTAAATTGTAAATTCAATTTTATTTACTCTTTTATGGCAAAATAAATAGTGCGTAATAAAAAACGGAAACTCCCTGGATCTTGCAAAAATAAAATTGAATGGAATGATGTCAAAAAATATAGGACAGGGTTGGATTGTGGGATTAAAAGAGCAAAAATAAGATTTTAAATTCAATGGGTCATTTCTGGCAAATTTTGGTTTCATTCATTATGGATATGAAGTGGCAACCGTTCTTCTCCTCGTGTTCCATTCCAAATTCCTTGCAAAACTTTCCAAAATCTCTTTAATATGCTTTCTGGTTGGCGACTTTTGGCCGTGAAAGTGTAGAATTCCGTGAAAATTTACTTCTCTTCATCAATCGGAGTGTGCGGAACAGGATGGTCGATGAACCCAGTGCGGGCGGTTATCGCCGGGCCGGCCATATAGTGCAGAAAGAAGCATAATTTAGC
This sequence comes from Pratylenchus scribneri, assembly GCA_030063045.1. Classification (NCBI taxonomy): domain Eukaryota; kingdom Metazoa; phylum Nematoda; class Chromadorea; order Rhabditida; family Pratylenchidae; genus Pratylenchus; species Pratylenchus scribneri. The sequence goes on along the minus strand of JAQSEB010000064.1, from coordinate 1,019,407 downwards.
GCCCTGTTAAAAATAAATAAATGTGCATTAATTTACTAATTAAATATATTATTATATTATATTTCGATTTAGCATTCCATTTATCTTTACCTTTCCCAAAGAAAATTGTACATTTTTAATATTTTATTTTATTTTGAAAAATAGCTTGGTGGGAGGACCAGCAGGATGACTTAAGTCAAAATTAAAAATAAATAATTATTAAGTCAAAATGTATTTGGGTCATAATAAATAATAATGCTTCAATTTTTGAAATTAATTATGAATTTTTCTTAAATTAATGAATTTCTACATTATTTTATTTTTATGGCATTTCTTTGCTTTTACCTCATGAGAATGAATTGGAACTTTGAAAGAGAAGTAATAAACACGAATATTGGCATCAATATTGCTCCTCATTTCCGTGAAAAACGCAACTTCCGTTTTCCATTTTTCATTGTCTTTCCGCTCGGCATCTTCATTTGCTCGCCAATATATCATAACTTTATCATGAAAAACTGGTGAATATGTGCGCGATCCTCCCACAAATGGATGACTTCCTCTATGTTGTTGTGATGACCCCTGCTGAGGACTTGTAAATTGTTCATTTGTGCGGAAAAGCGGTTGGACCTGAATTTATATATTTTATTAATAATATTCTTGGCAATATTTGCAAATTTAGTAGAATAAAAATCTATAAAAGATGGCATAGTTTTATTCTAAAAGAAAAATGAAAATTTGCAAGCAAATTTGAAGCCTAAAATGTCTTAAAATAAAAATTGTAAATTGGAATTCTGTGCAAGGAAAGTTTTGCTTTGCTTGCTTTTTAAAGTTAAAATACCGAATTTGATTAAAATGTATAGTATAAAATGTAATGTTTGGCCACAAATAGTTACAAAAGAATCCATTTTAATTGCGATTCATATCATAAACTATTTCAATAGCTTTTAGTAATCTTTTATTAGTAGCTTTTAATCAATAAAATGTTTTAGTGGCCATAATTGTTTTCAATCCTAATACTTACCAAAATTTCGCCACAAAGATAGGGAGAATTCGAACTTTCAATTTGGGCATAATTTAGGATTAATGGTATTCTTTTAAAATGTAAAAGTATTTGGTCCTTCCTCAATGAATCTCTTGGATTTTTAAAATCTCTTTGCCAGGCAGATTTGCGTACCTAGAAATGATTTTTTGAATTAATGGTTAATATATTAGATTAATTTATTTAATTTTGTCTAATAAGGAATATCAGTTGAATTGCTTTTGAACAGTTACTACAATTTTCAATACCAATAAAAAATACCACACCCTTATTAGATTATATTTTTATATCCTATTGAAAACATCATCAGTGATTATTCAAAAATAGATGGTTTTGCGTTATTAATATTCTGTCCACAGAGTATTTTATTTTCCAAAAATTGGGAATCGTCACCGAAAGCATTTAAAATTCTTCGAAAAGGATAAATTAATTCCATAAATTCGAAGGCTTTAGAGAAATGTGAATCATTCAGCGTGTCAATTTGAACTTTGAAGTCAATTTTTTACATTTTCTAATGAAAAATGACCTTTAATGAGAAAATTTTCTGACAAAATGGTTCCTTTTATTAAAATTTTTAATGGGTAGGAATTCGGAGTACTTTTCCCATTATGCATAATCGGACTTTATTGCTCTGCTCAATTATTAATAAGATAAAATAATAGGATTCAGTCTTGTTTTGGAAAGAAAGCGAATTCGAAGAAGATCGTAGGACCAATTTATATATGTCTTTTTAATGATCTTTTTGATTAGATAAGTGGCCATGGCGGGGTTTAAGCTGGATGTCCACGGTTTCAGTTTTAGTCAGTTTGAAGATGATCTCATCAGTTTTGATATGGGTTTTTGAAAATTCCTTTGTATCGATTCAGCTAAGTGACTAGAAACAATCCTAATAGATTCACTATTATTAAATTAAAGCCGAATAAATTTTTTATCATTTTTTCCAATTTCAAATAAATCTTACAGCAAATCGTAGTCGAAGAATTGGGAAAGCAAGAAGGGCAAAATTGCATGAAACGAACACCATTTTTTGGTTCAAGTCTTCACTGTTAGCAAATTCCATAATTTCAGCGAATGTCTCCAATGGCAAATGAACGACGATAACATTTTTGGGTTTTTTAGAAGATAACGGTAAAGGAAAATCATCCGACTTTTTATGTAGAAAAGATGGACGGAAGAACGGAAAACGGCACAAAAATGCAAAAATTTTGACGAATTGATGAACAATGAAATTATTATTCATTTGCAGGAGAATTTTGTCCAAAAATGCTGTCTGAGTGAGCATAACAACGAGAAGAAAGCCAAATGTTGTCAACAATAGTGGCCAAAAGAAGGAAAATCAATGGGAGAGGAAACGTTTTTTTGGCGGTTTCTCTCCTCTGCTGCTGCTTTTATTAGAGGCTTCTTCTCTTTTCGCTGCAGGGTTTTCGTTGCCGAGGGAAATATATTCAGCAAAATTGCTGAAGGGAAAAGAACAACAGCAGTTGGCATTGACATTGGCACTCTTCTTTGCAAATAAATTGATTTTTCATGGGGCTCCTCACTCTTCCTAGTAGAAATTCTCTTCATTCTTCTCCAAAGGAAATTTTCTCCAAAAATGGGAAATTTTTAATTTGCTGAAAAATATTGAAATTGCCTAAAAGAGCATTGTGCCTAAAAAATTTTAAAGGTCGAGATCGAGAAGACCCATAATCCAATTCTTCTCACTCAATAGATCTATGATTTTGCATGGATTTAACCAAAATTAGTATAAAACCCTTTAATTTTTATCAAAACACATTAAAATATATATGTATACATAACAATGCGTCTTGATGAGCTTATCCAATGTTTTATGCTTTATTAATTTAAAAAACTCATTACCAAAATAAATAATTTAGAATTATGTACTCTTACGGCAAATTAAAATTACTCAAATAAAATTATAATAAATTTTAATTTATTGCCTAATAATATTCAAATTATTTCCATTAAATATCTAAACAAAATTATTACAGAAAAATGACACATGCACAGCATCAGGAGGAATCCAACGAATTTGATCCATTCGTATTTTATGCCTTTTTGTTGCATTTATTCTCGTTGAATTTGCTTGGCTATTCACTCATACCGAATGCATATGAACAATTACTAGTGGACAGGCCTTTTATCAATCCGGCTTTTTTCATCATGTGGTTCTTCTCGTGTTATATGCTAAGTTTTATGCTTGGCCACACTGCTTTTGGAAGAGGCATACAGCGTGCCGAAAAGGTTAGTTTAAAAAAGGTTCTTTTCGGTTATGGATCCCCTCACTAAAAATTATGAAATACATCTTGTAGGTATAATTTTTGTGTACGATAATCATAGAGTTAAAAGAATAACCAATTTTTATCATAAAAATGCCAAAAGGAGACCAAGGTCAATTAAAAAAATATTTGTCATATTAAATATCTATTAACGCAAGTTGGCGAACAATTGAATCAAATGGTATCATTTTTAATGAATGTTATTGCAATATAGAGAAGTTATGGGTTTAATAAATTACCAAGACAAAAATTTATTTTGGTCATAATAGTTAGCCACTAATGGAACATTACTTACGTAGTTAATAAAAATAGTACCATTCATTAGCTATCCAAATTGCATCTATTCATATTTATCACCTTAGTCTTCACTTGGCATTTTTCCATGCTAAAAGGTGACAATTGAAATGAGACTAAATGGATATCATTTTCACAATAAGCATAAAAAATTATGCCGATTTTAACAATTTTTCTTAATATCTGGCCGTATGGGAAAATTGCCGGTTTAAATAGTCATCATCATCAATAAAAAAAATACAATTATAAATAGTTAATTTAAAATTATGGATTTTCTATATATAAAATCCTTAATTTTTAGTTGCTATCTTTGACCGAAACTTCGCGTCTTAAACATTCGATTAAATGTCTTCGACGCCTTCGAATTTCATTTTATTTTGGCACAGCACTCTTATTCAATGCCATTTCCATTGCAGCATTCTACTCTGCTGCTGGCCAACGTCAAATCATATTGCCAAATTTCTTTAATAATGTGGCAACACTTTTCGCATTGAACTTTTTTTTGGGCCAACAAATCGATTTTTTGTGGTATTTGTTTTGCGCATTTGTGTTGAGAAAGCATCTGGATTTGTTTCGCCAGCATTATGAACTTGATTTTGCCATATTTTTTGTATCACATACATCTATTATTTCTGGATTATTTTCTGCATTAATCTTTTATATCAACTGTTGACAATTTTTTGCATTGATTATGTTTTAAATTACTTCATTTTATTTTTATTATTCATTTTATATCAGGGTTGCCAGATGTACTTTTTTAAAAGATTTGTACTTTTTTTGAGGGGTCAAATCTTTGAAAATAAAAATGTACTTTTTTAAAAGATTTGTACTTTTTTTGACTTTGCTGTACTTTTTGTACTTTTTTTCTCAAAATCTTGAAAAAATCGTAAAATTTTTCGCTGCGCGGCTATTTTTGGCTCAAATTTTTCGCTGCGCGGCTATTTTCTACTGAAATTTTTCGCTGCGTGGCCATTTTTGGTCTAAATTTTTCGCTGCGCAGCCATTTTTGGCTCAATTTTTTTGTTTTCAACTCGAAAAATAATAAAAATTTCTTTTCAAAAACATTTGATCTTAGTTCTGGATGATCACCGGTTGTTCATCTGGATAAAAAAAACATAATTAAAAAATTTTAATCAATTTATATTAGCTTAAAACGAAAATCTTTTTTTTGACACCAAAATCTTTTTTTTAAGGTCAATGTACTTTTTTTGAAAAAAAATCTGGCAACCCTGTTTTATATGCATTAACACAGTAATGCTTATAAATTAATGTAATTTTTTGGATAAAAATATTAAAATTTTCAAAAATAAAATATCGATATTAATTTATTCAATCATTTATTGCAAAAATAGAGAAAGGTATCAAATTAAATAATATATTTGCATCAAGTATTCCGCCGACGTGTAAGTGAATCATCGGCCATGGCCATATTCCTTGAAGAGGTTTCTTCTTGTACATCCTCATCTTGAACTTCATGTTGATGAATGGGATTTGACCAAATGTACAAAAGTAATTTATGCGGCCGCGGAAAAGGATAACTCTTAAATTATTATTATTAAGTTTAATTTCATTAAATTAATTTCAATTTATTAAACCTATTAAAAAACAAATAATTAATAAAGAATATATTCTAGAATTTTGCCTAAAGGACTTTGTCATGGTAAATGGAGGACCAACTATGTTTTTTCGGGTTGTAATGTAATCCTTTTTATTCATTTAGCCTATTGACTTCTCTATTTGTAAAATTAATCTGATAGATCATGCTATCCACCACAAAACGAAATTACTTAATTTTTTATACTAAACTATATATTGCAGATAATTCTGTGAATTGGTTAATCCTGAGAATAGCTCGCAGATGCTAGCAAATTTGCGGAAAAAATTCAATTAAATTAACAAAAAAAAATTGAATTAAAATTGAAAAGGAGGGAATATGGAATGCCATTGATGAAGAAAAATGCTATCATGAATTTTATTGAGTCATTCGTCATTTTGATTAGGTGTCAAGGTTAGTTCGCGATTTTGAGTCCCATTGAGGGCTTAGCAGTGCCAGTAAAAATTTCCGGATGCATTCATGAATTTGGAAGACAATTAAAGAAATTGCGTTGCCAATAGGTTGTGGCTTGTGGGTGGGTGATTTCCCGAATGAATTGTTAGATTTCTAAAGGAGGAGGCGATATGCTAGAATGGAATAACCCTTAATGGCAACTAACTCAATAAAGTGAATGGCAACACAATTCATAATGGCATTTTAATACAACAATGTTATTTAAGATGTGTATTTTTACTTCATTAATGGAATTCCATACTTATTTCCCATTTCGGTACTTTCCGGTTATTGGGGTTGGGGGGGGGGGGCAAGGAAAAGAAGAAGGGAAGATGATGAAGAAGACGACGAAGAAGAAGATGAAAAAGAAGATGATATGAAGATGTCATCTCTTCCTCACCATCATCTTCCTTATAATTTTCATCATCTTCTTCTTCTCCATCTTTTTCATCATCATCTTCCCCTTCATCTTTTTCATCATTATCTTCCCCTTCATCTTTTTCATCATTATCTTCTCCTTCATCTTTTTCATCATCATCTTCTTCTTCTCCTTTCTTTTTCATCATCTTCTTCATCATCCTCATCGTCGCATTCATCATCCTCATCAATCATCATTATCTTCTTCTTCTTCCTGGCCTTGCCCACCCCCCCCCCCCCCCCCCAATAACCGGAAAAAACTCCCATTTCTATTTTTATTCTGTTTTAACTTTTAATAGAAATTATTAATTTTTTAATAATTTGATTAAATGTTTTATAAATTTGCTAACTGGGGTAGAGTACTATTCGCGGGATTAGCTAGTCGTTCCTGGCCCTACCCGCCGAAACATATACAGGCTGCAGTAAATAATGGATGTATTTTCTTGAATTTGCATCTAGTAAATATTGGGAATCACTCTAGTAATTGTATTCTAAGCAACACAAAGATTTGGTTTCGCTTGTTCGATTTATTTTAATAAATTATGACTACGTACCAGTATTTGGCTTAAATAATAACTATTTTATCAAAATCTGTTCAGCTTTTCTATCTAATTTTTTATTTTTATTCAAATATTTTTCGCAATTTTGATTAATTTAAAAACCTCTCTTTTGTTGGTTCGAAAATGCATGGCAATTATTTCCAGTGCTTTTATAAAGAGGCTCATCGATATTATGCCAGACCATGTGCCAAAAGCCAAATTTGGAATGAATATAAACTAAATAAACAAAAATTATTAAAATGTTTAAAATTTGTATAACCAAAAAATAAATGAACATCCGGAGCCAAAAATTTGTAGCTTTCCAAACTTTTAAACAATAATATGCCGCAGCATTCGAGCAAAATAACATTATTGTAATAACCGCCTCCCTATAGTAATAAATAGATTATATAATGCTTAATTTAGTTTTACTTGATAAAATGCTGAATATATGAATAATTGTTGATAAAATAATTCTGGTAACAAAGGCAGGAAGTATTGAAAATTTGGAAAAATTGTTGGCAATTCCCACTGCTTGAGGCTGGGCAATTGAAGAAAGCATATCCGAAAATCAGTGTAAAAATATAAGTTAAAATTGCAAAGAAGATTAAGAAACAATAATCGATGTCGAATTTTAAGGCCATTTATCTGAAAGCTGCAAAAAATTTTTTTTTAAATGATATAAGAATTTATTAAGTATGCAGACGGTTTAAAAAGTTCGATTTTCTATTTAATCGCATATAAATCCTAGAATCATAAGTGAACTTTTTTGTTCATACTTTTCTTTCAAGATGCCTCATTCCCAAGATTTCTGCTGCCGTTCTCTGTCAATCACAAATTTTATTAATATCAGAACAGACGGAATTATTAAAATCAGAACAGGCGGAATTATTAAAATCAGAACAGGCGGAATTATTAAAATCAGAACAGGCGGAATTATAAAAATCAGAACAGGCGGAATTATTAAATCAGAACAGGCGGAATTATTAAAATCAGAACAGGCGGAATTAGTAAAATCAGAACAGGCGGAAAAGACAACTTTTGGGCATTCTAATAGCCTAAAAATTAAGCGATTAGATGAAATTGCCTGCGTTTGCTTTTTTGAAGTATAGCACTTATATTAATTCGGCAGTTATTTTTTGGAATGGAAAAGGAAAGATATTCAAGCAGAGAAATTTGCTGAGAACAGTGGAAAATGGAAGAGGAGGGTGAAAGGATGAGATGTGATTTGCTGCTGGTTAGGTTTGCACATTGCAGAGACTGTCATCTGTCAATAGGGGAAGAAGAAGAAATGAACTCTGACTGTGAAGTGTGAACAAAGGGAATTTTCTTCCTTTCTCGACATTAATTTATAAATTTTATTTTTATTATAAATTTGATGAGATGCAGTAAATAATTTATTTTGTTATTAAAAATTGTTGTTGATCGTTCATCTTTTTTCAAAATTTTTTTTAACTTTTTATTTAATCATCACATTGTTTTAGTAATAAATTTGTCAATATTTTTGCTTTCATTAAAAATTGCTAACATTTTTTATTTCTAATTTTTATTATAATTAAAAATTTTTAAAAAATGGGTTTTTATATTTTATATAAAGTTGTAATTCACAATGCTCGAAGATACTTTTTTACTTTAATATCAGTAACATAATGATAAAACCATCAAGTTTGTTGGGATAAAATTAATTAAAAATGATTTTTCTAAGAAATATTTAAATTATTCCTATATAATCTTAATAAGTAGATAAGTAGACTAAATAAGGAATAATTATTTTTTGTAAAATATTGCCACTTCCAACAAATGCATGGCAAAGATATGAGGACGTATCTTTTTTAATCAATGAATAAGAAATAACAAGTTGCCTAATATAAATTGCGGCTTATTCTTCATCATACGATAAACAAGCAAAGAAATTTGTCCCACAAATGAATTGTTCATCAATAGAAGCTTTCAAATGTTAAATTATGGCTTTAACCAATTGGAATTTTAAATTCATGACCGAAAATTTTTTAATATTTTTGACTAAATTTAATTAGCAATAGAACAATGGCTATATACTTTACTTAATATCCAGAATTATTTTAAGAACAATTTCCCTAATAATTCGGCTTTTTCTCTAAAAAGTTCTAAAAATTTAAATGAGTTTTGTAATAGTTTTATTGTCAATAATAGATGGAATTGGATGACATATTACTGGCAATTCCCTGAAATAATAATTGTCTTGAAATTTACTTTTGATTTGGCAATTCATTCTAGCATTATTTCTTCTACATATACACAAATTGTCAAAAAATTTCAAATAAGCAAATTTATTTTTTCAAAAATTATTTTGACAAAAAACGATGATGAAAGATGCTATTTATATTTAGAAAAATACAATTATTCATATTCAATAATTCAAAATTAAGCCACAAATTAACAATTGCTTTGAGTTTTGACAATTCACAAGAATTATATTAAAGGCAGCTAAATAGGAATAAATTAATTTCATTAGAAACTAAATCAAAAATTATAAATAAATTAAATAAATCGCTTTGGATTCAACGATACATGCTTAAATGTGCTTTGAAATTTGTATCGGCATTGTTCCGTTTCTGTTCAATCATTTCTGTCAATTTTTGCTTGAACTGGCTGAATGAATGGGATGACATCGGTGTCTGAATTTGTTCGTTATTTGTTAATTCATGTTGGCCATTTGTGTTCAATGCATCACCAGTTGCCTTGGCATTATTACATTGAGTGGAATACTAAATTAAAAATATTAATTATTATTAAAATTAAAGACAAAATTTTATGGCATAAATTCTGTTAATAAATAAAATTTGAAAATTTAAATTTGTAATCATTTTTTAACAATCTGAACATTAGGGAACGGATTTTTAGGCCGGAAAATCACAAAATAGATGTTTTGTTTATTTAGGTTTTTGAAATTTATTTGTAATAAATAAATTTTTTTATTGATCATTAGGTAGCTAATTCTAGGCCACAAAATCCTAAAAGAGGTGCTTCGCTTATTTAGTTTTTTTGAAATTTTAGGTATCGGAAATTTGTTTTTGGTTTTTTAGTTTTTTCTAATTTTTTTATATTGAAATTTTCTGCAAAAAAATTGCCAAAATTGATAAAATTGGTCGAAAAAGTTATGTGAAAAATATAAAATGAATTTAATTAAATAATATTTAATTTTTTTATCATAACAAAAATTGGGTCAAAAAAAATAAAAATTCCCTTCCTAATTATACTACAAATATTTATGTAGAAATCCGTAAAAATTTAAAAAAAATATTATGAAAAAAAAATTTTAAAAATCGAAAATGAAACTTTTAATAATTTTTTTTTAATTTAATTAATTTCTATAATTCATCCCTTTTAAAATTATTTTGATTAAACTGACCCATTCAATTAATTCCACTAAATCTTTGATTGTTGGCATAATTTGTCGGCCAGCATCAAGTTTTGGGCCAATTTCCTTTGCAATTATATCCAACTCGGATTTTTTGAATAATTTTTCCGCTGTCCCATTTTCTATTGTTTTTTCGTTTTTCTCCTCATTTTTTGTGGCTGCAGCCAAAAAATTGATTAAATCCTCGAATTTGACAATTCCAGGTAATTCAATGCGATTTTGAAGGCAAAATGGCAATTGCATTTGTTCAAACCATTCTGGGCATTCACAACTTGTGGCCAGCAAAAGAAGGCGTTTTCCCTAGAAGAAAATGATTTTTATACAATTTTGATAATTTTGGAACTTATTTTATTAACTTATATATTTTGGCAAAAAATTATTCTTATTATTGCATTAATTTTTGAACTTTTTATAGACTTAATAATTAGTTTGCGCAAAAATTCTGTCCCAAAGTTTGGTTTTTAAAGGTTAAAATCAGAAATTTTTTTTTCAAAATTCGATTAGTATTATGGCTGTTTATTAAAAATAGAAATTTTGGAGTAAAATTATATTTCAAATTCTCTTTTTTTAAATTATTTTGGAATATTAAAAAAATATAAATTTCGGATTAAAAAATGTTATTTTTTGCTAGAATAATTATTAATTTATATAAACTTAAGATTTTTATTTAAAAATCTATTTTATAAATAGATGACTCTTCTATTTGAGTGCAGAAAATGTTTTTGAAATTATTAATTTTTTTAAAAATTTTAAAATTTATTTCATCGAAAAATATTTTGAAAAATTTTAAATTTTCTTTAATGATAATAAAAATTAAGAAACTATCAAAATTTAAAATATTTATAAATTAGATTATCGAAACTTAGAGAAATTATAAAAACAAAATTTGGTAAAAATTATCCGCAAACCTTATAATTAAAATAAATTTTAAAATAAATAAAAAATTTTCTACGAAAATATTTTGTACCTTTTTGGGCTGCCGATTAAAAATAATTGCCAATTTTTGGAGAATTGTGTGTCGCCAATTTCCATGACCATTGACTTCATTATATCCTAGAAGGAATTTACAGAGATAAATAAATATTAAAATTATTTTACCGATGATCTGCTCCAATTCATCAAAAATAATACACGCAAAATCGGTGTTCTCACAATCAAAAATAATTTGGTCAAGTAAACCAGTTGGCGTTTTTTCTTGCATATTCGAAGAAGTCAGCATTGAATCGGCAGTGATTAGGCGGATCTAACGAAAAGAAAAAATTTAAAAAATTGGCATAATATATTTATAAATATTTAATTATATTTTTAAATATTTTATTAATTTAATTTTCTAAATAATAATTAGCAAATAAATATAAATGATTTTAAAAAATAAAATATTAATTTTAAAATATATTTTTAAATAATTTATTAAAAATAATTTTACATAAGGAATTCCAGCGCGTTGTGCAATTGTTGTGGCCAAAAATGTTTTGCCAGATTGCATTGGACCATTCAATAAAAGGAAACAAGATTGACCAATGGCACTGAAAAAATTAATTAAATAAAAATATTAATTATTAATATTATTAAAATTTTATTACCGGAAATGCGGATAATAATTTTTTCGTGTTAAAAGATTTTCCAGAAAATTTGTAGAAATTTTTTATTCTAGAATTCTAATTTTTTGGAAATTTTTATTCTGGAAAATAAAATTGTTAAGTTAAATTTACTACCTACCTTACATTACTGTTTTGCAATTTCTCCACTAAATTTGCTCCCTTTTCAAGTAATTTTTCAATTTTGGGAGACCATAAAATTGGCTCTCGACAAAGAATTGCATTCAATTGGGCGGTATCCATTGAGCCTTTGCCAAATGCCTGGGAAAATAAATTTATTTCATATTAATAATTTAAATTATTTTACCGGTTTAATGTCATTTTCAAAAGCCAGCTCAAAATCGGTTGAACAAATTTTCAAATCCGAATCATTTGAAGGATCAATGCCAATTGTTGATCCATTTTCTTTAGCATTTTGCTCTCTAGTCTTGATAATACGTTGGATTGCCTGCAATTTTCAAAAATTATCTATTTTAATTAGACAATTTTTCATGATAAATAATTTTTTTTACCTCAAAATTAGTTTCTGAATTCTAATAAATCCGAAACCAGTTTTAGATCCTATAAATCTTGCCAATGTAGATGTCATCAAGACGCATTTTTTGACATATACAATTCTTAGTTTAAATCGAAACTGAGCGAATTAAACAGTTTAAAACATATTTTCAGAGTTTTTGATTTTAAAAACGTTAATTTTGGGTCAAAAGCTGATATTTTAAAAACCATTCGTTGCGTCTCGATGAGATCTACAAAATGGTATAAAGTTTGTAGGATCTAAAACTGATTTCAAATTTATAGAAATCAAAATTACTTAAGAAGTAAAAAAGTTGAGATAAAAAAATTCTTTTTGGGTAAAAAAAATTGTATCCTTTTTCACCTGCGATTGGGCAGCACGGACCAATCCTTCTAATTCAGCACCCGAAAAATTGACTGTTTTCTTGGCCATAATGTCCAAATTCACATCTTCATGCAATCGTTTTGCTTCTCTTTAAAAAAGAAATATTATGCAATAAATATTAATCCTCATTATTTACCGCATAATGTTTGTGTGAATCTCCAAAATTTCTCGTCTTCCTTTTTCATTGGGCAAACCAATATGAATCTAAAAAACAATTGAATTAAATTAAAATAAGTGAATATTAGATTGGATCTTGGCCTGGTTTTATTTATTTTTTTTTGTCAACTTTTTTTTCAGATTTAGTGTTTTGTATTAATAAAATTAGGTAATTAACTGTCCAAAATTTTTTAATTTAAGTTTTTATTTTAAGATGTAAGATTTTTAAATAAAAATATTTTTCTTAAAAATATTTTTGGGTCAAAAGTCAAAAGATTTAATTTAATTGAATACAAAATGAATAAAAAAAATTTTTCAAGGTTTATTATTATAAATTGTCAACATGGGAATCAATCAATAGCATAGAGGGCTAATTAGATTGATTTTTTGAGAACAAATTTTTTAATTTTTTGAGTCCCAGACAAAAAAATTAAACTTAAAATTGGATGTGCAGAGAAAATTTTAATAATCTTTTAGATTTTGTAAAAAAAAAATAACATTTTATTTTCTAAAATTTTTTCTCCCATAAAAGTATACAATTATTTAAGAAGGTATATCTGACACTCTGTTTTAATATTTAATTAGGAATTTAAATATTACTATTGTTAATAATAGTTTGATTTTTTTCACAAACTTTTAATTCAAGACGGCCTGGCCGAAGCAATGCTGGATCAATGGTTTCCATCAAATTGGTCATCCCAATGAGCAAAATATTGTTCAATTGTTCAACGCCATCCAATTTTGATAGCAGAGTGTTCACAATACGCTGTTCCGTTCGATGGCTAGATTGTGTCTTAAAAGCAGGAAATGATAATATTAAATTTTTTAATTGGTAAAAATAATAATTCTTCAATTCTTCCTAGATAATTGGTATTTAATCATCAATTAAATTTAACAAAATTTATGTCGAATTTATGAATAAATTTTGACTAAAATTTTGTATTTACAATATTTTATCAATTTTTGGTTTATAAATCTAGTTCTTAGCCTTATAAATAAAAATTTTATTTTTTGGCCTTAAAATATATAATAACATATGGGTTCTTCATCGATTGATTCGAATTTAGTATTGAACTCTGACAAATTATTAAAAAATTTGTTTTAATAAAAAATTTCATTTCAAAAAAATTAAATTTGGAATTTTGATTATTGTTTAGAATAGGACTAGATTCCGGCTCAGGGAAAAAGTGGAAACCATAGCAATATTAACCCGGCTTCATTTATTTCGAAAACTCATTATTTCCCATTTTAAGGCCAAAAATTCAGGGTTCCGATCAAAAAATTTTCAAAATAAGACAAATTACATCAAAAAATAAAATTTTATACTCTTGCCGCGCAGCGAAAAATTCGTGCGCAGCGAAAAATTTAGCAATTTTTTAAAGAAAAAATGAAATTTTATGAAAAATCAGATAAAATAAGACAATTTGCCAAAAATAAGGACATTACTTACAAATAAGGACATTTTTATTTTTTGAGATTTTACTTCTCAAAATAAGGACAAATCTTATAAATAAGGACAGATCGGAACCCTGCAAAAATTTAAAATCATATTTTTTAGAGGAGGATTACCAATTAGAGTATTACTTATCAAAAAGTAAAATTTAAATTAATTAAGCAACTTTTAAATTCCGCGGGAAGACGTTTCAGCGTCGCCAGTTCAGCGTCGCCGTTTCAGCGCCGCCGTTTCAGCGTCAGCCGTTTCAGCGTCCGCCGTTTCAGCGTCGCCGTTTCAGCGTCGCCGTTTCAGCGTCGCCGTTTCAGCGTCCAGCTAAAAAGGGGACGTTTCAGCGTCACCTTGTAAAAATTCACTATAGTATGAGGGATCCGGGCCTAGGTAATGTATTTATATTAAACCTTACATATCCCTATCCCTTAGCCCCTAGAACCCATGCCGACCCTACCATAACCCTAACCCTAGCCCAAAACCCCTAATCCTAGTCCTAAAAGTGAAATTATAAATGGCCATAACTTTTTTATTTTTGGGTTTTATGAGAAACTGATGGCAGATTCGAGCTTCTCTAATCGAGACGCGTCGATTGAACTATAATTTGTCAAGAAAAAATTTCAAAATTTTTTCAAGTTTCAACCCATAGGGGGGACCCTTCACTTTTCCAAATTTCATTATATTGTAACTTTTTTTTCTATGCGACCTCCGGCAGAAAATTTTTCCAGATTCGAACTCAGCTCATCGAGAGGAGTCGAATGGTACTTAATACATGACACATTTATAAATTTTATATGCTTAATTACGATAAAAATATAGGTGACGCTGAAACGTCCCCTTTTTGGCTGGACGCTGAAACGGCGACGCTGAAACGGCGGACGCTGAAACGGCGGACGATGAAACGGCTGACGCTGAAACGGCGGCGCTGAAACGGCGACGCTGAACTGGCGACGCTGAACAGACCCCCACCGTTTAAATTCACTACCAATTGTCTATTTGGGCAAAGTGCGTCCAGCTCATCCACAATGATGACATGAAGTCCGGATTTGTCACCGGCAAGTGCCTGCTCCCTTTCGGCATCCACAAAAAGGGAACGCACATTCTTCTCGGACTCACCAAGCCACATACTTTGAGAAAAATTATTTTTGGTATTTTTACTAATTATTAAAATGCACCTTTGAACTTCGGCACCGTTGATGATTTTTGGTTCCCTAGAATTCAATGCCTTGGCCAATTCGCGGGCAATCAACGTTTTCCCAGTTCCAGGTGGTCCATAAAGCAAAATTCCACGAATATGCTGGAATAATATTATTATTTATTTATTAATATTATTTAAATAAAATTTTCCGGTCAGATAATCTACAACTTTTTGACATTTATTTTAACTCATCAAGAACTAGACAAATTTTGATAATTTGTGGTATCAAATTAAACAATAAGCTATCATTAATATTAATTTTATATAAATTTGTACGGAAATAATAGAGTTATGCCCAAAACCAACTGAAAATTTTGCTAATGAATAATAAAGGACATTTAAAAGTTACAAGTCCACAATCCATCAATTATGAGAGCTAATTTAAATACAATAGCCAATATATTGCTCTTTAATCTGATGCTATAATCATTTAAATTGTTTTAATTTTTCAGAATTATTTTTAAACGACGCCAAGTTGACCATTCCCTTTCCCATTTGTTGAATTTCTTATTAATTATTAAAAATTGATGTTACCTTAAGGCCCATTTCTTTGCAGCAATCTGCCGAGATCATTCTGGAAGCAAAAGCCCGACGAAATATTTCACCCAATTGTTCGTCCAGTCCACCAATTTTCTTGCCAAAATTCCAACTTTTTTCGTCCATCAACAATTTTGCTGGTTGCTCTTCATTGTTTGATTTGCTGAAGGGAGAAAAATATAAATTGGAAAATATTTTTTCAGCTTAAACTTTTCAATTCCGTAAATGATCAATTTTGCTGAGTCTTTGTCCTTTGATTCTTTTTCCTTGTCATCGGTTTTTATTTTCAATTCAATGACGGTGCCCTTTTTAATTGTTGCAAATTCAGCTGGAAATGATGCGGTTTTTTCGACAGTTTTCGTTGTTTCAGCTGTGGATTTTTCACCATTTTGTGTTGTTTCAGATGACTAAATTTATTATAAATTTTATATTTTATTTACATTTTTATTAACAAATTTTTTTGGATTATTTAATTTGACAAACAACATTGAAAATGAAAAAGGTAATAAAAATGCCGAAAAGCTTTAATGGTTAAATGGTTTTTCCTAGAAAATTAAACCTTGCACCCAATCGATAGATCTCATCGAGACCCATCAAATATTATTATATAATTTTAATTTGTCATGGTTTAGTCAAATCTAAAGGGTATAATTGATCATGGCTTTAGGTTTAGGTTCAAAACAAAGCCAGAATTTATTAAATCAAAGAATAAATGTTAATTTCGTATATTATATGGGAGCAGATTTGTTCACAACCCCACCTCCATAAATTACCCTAAGTTACCAAAATTGGTCAACTCAAAAAATTAAAATAGTTTTTTTAAACGTTTAATAGAATCTTAAAATTTTTTATTCAAATCTGCTCAAAGATAATACTTAAGTACCGATATCGATTAAATATAGTAAAAAGATACTTCTTTATAAATTGTAAATTTTATTGATTTGGTCTGGGCATAGGTTTTGGGGGTTTAAAACCATTGAACCCATACAAACTTTTTGACATTTTATTTTTTTTTCAATATTTTTTTCTAAATTTTAAAAATTTCGAATTTTGAAAATATTATTTATTAAAATAATTATAAACAAAATTTCATTATAAAATCAAAAAGTTTTTCTCACTGTATTTGCTGAAGAATTGGAGGAAGTTTCTTCAGATTTTTTCTCCTCAATGCCTGCTTGAATTTCAGTTACACGAAATTTTAAACACGAAGATTCGAATCCGTCATAATCGAACATATTTGATTTAATCGATTTTTTGGCCTTTTTAACTTCTTTGTCCTCGACTTTTAAATATGCTAAAAATTAAAAATAAATATAAAAATAAATCTGAATCTGAACACATACATGAAATGTTCAAATTGACAATTCTTCCGGAATAATTCCTTTTAAAGGTGTTGACAATGTCATTGACATGGAACAATGAGGTGCATTTTGGATGTCCCCTAAAAATTGGATTTTAATGTTTAATATTTTATTGGAAACAAATTTATGTATAAAAATTATTTTTATTTTGTATTTTTCTTTTATTTAAAAACAATTTTTATTTTTATTTGTTTAGCATAAATTTTGTTAAATACATTTTGCGTTTTTGTTTGATTAAAAAACATTTTATGTCTTTGTTTGCTTTAAAAATTGTGTGTTTTTGTTGTTTAAAAACTTTTTGTATTTTTATGTTTTCTTAAAAACGTTTTGTGTTTTCTGCTTTTCTTAAAAATATTTTTTTCTTAAAAAAACATTTTGTATGTATTTTATTAAAAATATTTAATGTTTTGTTTCAAAAATTTCTTTTTTATTTTTTTAACAAATATTTTTATGTTAGAAAATTTTGTGTTTTTTTTTTTAAATTTTTTCCTTATTTTCTTAAAACATTTTGTGTTTTCGTTTATTAAAAATATTTTATAAAATTTATATTTCTTATTTACTAAATAAAAATAATTTATTACCACATCCAATGATGCGATGGGCATTTTCGACTTTCATCACAATTTTCAATTTCCATTTTGATCTGCTGAGCCATTTTATTTTCTTGATCAAACTGAATTAAAATTTACAAAAATATATTTTAACAATTTTCCCTTCAAATATGCTTACGGATTGAACAGTCACTTCATCGCCGGGTTCAATTTTTAATTCCTCCATCAATTCATGGCTCATGAAAATTTTGCCTCGTTCCCCTCGGGCAGCTGCATTTGTCGAATTGACTGCGCTCCAAACAATTTGCCGTTCCTAAAATGAGAATAACCAATTAGAAAAATAAATTTAAATTAATTAATTCAAACTTTTTTGTCATTTTCAGTTGATTTTGTTTCGGCAGCCCATTCTTGAACTTTATAAGTGATCAGAACATAACTAAAAATAGAATTGAATTTTAAAATTTTTTAATTTAATCAAAAAAAGTATAAAAATTTTATTTAGATTAATTTTTCAGTTTCAATACATTTTTTGATTTAATCCCCGTCTTCGTCGGACCGACCCTTGTTGAATATGTGTATTTAGGCTGCCAGTGCTGTCCGATGATTCAGAAAATTTTCTAAAAAAATGTTTTATTTGATTTGAAAATAAAAGTAAAATTAATGTTAATTCTTCTCCTATGAAGGAAAATTAAAATCTATGATTAAAATTGAAAAGAATTTAATAATTAAAAACTTTTTGGCGCTAATTTTGGTAGAAAATAATTTTTTTTATAATTATAATTAAAAAATTAAAGCACAACATTTGAAAAAGGTCAAAAAATTCATTAATTAAATTTTGAACATTTGAAATAATATTTTTGACAATGAATTATTAAATTAAAAATTTTCTTAAATTTAATATTAATTCCTCTCCTATAAATAGAAAAAAATTTAAAATTTATGATGAAAGCTGAGCAGAAATTAATAATTAAATATTTTTTGCCATAATTTTGGACGTAATAATAATTGGAACTAAAAAACAGAAAAAATTTTGAAGAAAATCAATTTAAATTTTTAAATTTGTATAAATTTTTTTAATTATGAATTTATTTAATATTTAACCTACTTGGTAACAACATTGTAATCTTGATTATGAAGCAGACAATGATCTTCGCCCTTCGGTTCCCATCGGCATTTCATCTCATCGCTGAATTGTTGCACAATCAATTTGACGGATTCGGCAGCGGTTTTCTTGCCATTTTCCTTTTTTCCATCTTTAGTTTTGTTTTCGCCATCTTCTTCATTTGTTTTGGCAATAGAACTGTAATTTAAATAATTTTTAAAATTCATCATAAATTTTATTATTAATTTTTTTTAATTTAATTCGTTTATTTTGAATTATTATGTTAAAAAATGAGAAAATATTTTCATTAGATTTGAATAATATTTGTCAAATAATTTCCATCTAATAAATAAATTTACATATAAATATAATGAAAGATACTAGGAAGCGGATTTTGTTTTTAATGACCGATTTTTTGTTTGCATCAGATTTGATGAAAGTCATTTAAATGATATTTTTATGCATTTAATTTTATTTTTTTGACAAAAAACATTTTTTTTATCTATTTTTTTGAGTTATAATTTCATCTTAAAAATGCAATAAAAACAATATTTTGGGTATTTGAGACCTATTTTTGGCCAAATTTCCCGAAAAGCCTAACCTATTTTGCGATTTTGCCTCCTAAAAATCCGCTCCCTAAGATTACAATTAATATAGAATTTATGATATTTATTATATGATTCCGCTGGGAGATTTTTTACACTCCATAATTATCCATTTTTTTCTAAAAATTTAGTAAAATTTTTTAAAGTCCTAAAATAATATTTTTTATTGTTTTACAATCAAATAAGAAAAATAAAATTTCAAAAAAATTTTCAAAATTTGCCCAGGATTAACAGACAAGTACCGAATTTATTATATTTTAAACCTTTCCCGTTAAAATAAAAGATATTATTTTCCCTCCGATTACCTGCTGCTTATAATGGCCGGATCACCGTACAAACAAAGGCCGGATTCGGCGACGGGGCAGAACACAATTTGGGTTCCCTCCTTGACAAGGCCAAATTGTGCTTCGGCATCCAAATTGACTGTTCCAGGCAAAGGACGAGAGAGGGCGAGGATTTTTGCCTGAAAAAATAAAATTATTAAAATTCAAAAATACAAAATTAATAATTTAATCCATATTAAATCCGAAAATTTAGACCTCAATTGTGTATTGTTGTTGATGAATGCCGGAGTTTCGATCAAATCCGGTCCAACCAAATAATGCACTAAAAGTGGATGCAGCCAAGCCTTTTTTGTGTTGTGGCGGTTCCAAATCTACATAAAGGAAAATTTTAAAAAATTATTTTTATTTCAGATTGAAAATTAAAATTAATAAAAATTACCATCCTCTGATCTTTGTTCTTCCTTCATTTCCACGCATTTCCTTTTTCTTCGCTCATTTTGTTGTGTGCCAATGCTGGCAGATGAACATTCAAATGTAAGCAAACAATTTTGACCAACATTGAGTACATCATGCAGGAATGTTTGCCGAAAACAATTAGCCAACGAGTCGGCATTTAGTGTAAGTTTCGAAAATTCTCTGCAAAAAAAGATATTTTTTAATTAATTTAAGGAAAAATATTAATAGGAAAAATATTCTATTATCCTTTTTAATTAATTATTGAAGAATTTTCTTTTCTAAAATTAATATAGGGAAAAGATATTAGAAAGAAAAATTGCTTTTTTTAAATTAATTAATGTAGAACCATATTAATTTTTATAATTAATTTTTTAATTATTTATTAAAAAATAAATATTAATTTTTATTAATAATGTAATTAATTTAATAAATTTATTTTTAATTAATTATTAAAGAAACTATATAATTAATTTTTATAAATTAATTTTTAATTATTTATTAAAAAATGTATTTATTTATAAATCATTTTTAATTAAGTAATTAATTTTAATTACAATTCATTTTTTAATTAATTTTAAAGAAAAGAAGTCAGAGAGAAAAGAAATAGTATGTTGAGAATTGAAGGAAGGCCTTCCTTCAAAGGGAATGGCTGTCTGCCTGTTTCCTCCCTTCCCTGCTTCCCATAAACAATTCATCCAATCCATTCCTTCTTTCTATTTATACGACCTTAAAATTTGCAGCGAATGGCGTGCTCTTTTCGAAATATCCAAAAATTGGGATTCCCCACATTTTGGTCGGAAGGAGCTTAGGTGGCCCCGCGTTTCGGAAAGTAGGTCAAAAATGCCATAAAAGCACGCCAGGTGAAGCCCTCTTGGGAATTGCCCTTTAAGGGCATTGGAGGACGATTTTTTTGAATTGAATTTGGAATTAAAAATTTACTATTTTTTAAATTTTTTTTATATAAATTGCTCCAAAAAATGAGAAATCAAACCGCAAAGCTGCCAATTGGACCTTCACTTGGACCCGTGAAATTGAGAAGCTGGTGGGAGGCAATTCTTCTTTTCCTTCCGAAAATCCCCGGCTCAAATCATTGTTCAATTGGACGGAGATCTATGGGAAAATGTGAGAATGAATCTTATTTTTAATTATTTAAAATAAAAATAATTAAAAATCCAGAATATTTTATTTTCTTTTAATTTGTTGAAATGAATTACCTCATCGCCCGACTTTAGTCCAATCCATCGGAGGATATGAGCCGGAATTGAAAGAATCCGACGCTCCACTGATTTGTCCTGTTCCAACTGAAGATGTACATTTTTTTGGGCATTTTCCTTCTCAGATGATATTGCGGTCACCGTAATGAAAATTCGGCTGAAACAAAGGGGAATAAAAATTATTATAAATTTGTTAAAATTTAAAGGATTGTAATTTTTAAAAATATTAAAGAAAAATTAAAAATTATTTAATAAAATAAATATTCAAAAATTATAAATTTTTAAAATTAAGTTCATTCATATAAAATTTTAAATATATACATATAAATTACCTATTGGCCTTTTCCACTCCAGCTTCTGTAATTTTTTGTTGTGCTCCAGGCCAATTTGCAAACACACAATTCGGCATTCTATTCTCGTCATCAATTTCATAGCCAAGAGAACGGCGAAATGCGCCAAACAGTGCTGAAGAGTCATTGACCGATCCGATCATTGTGGAGGGCCGTTCTCGAATGGTCATTATTGTGCCAGTGGCGGGCAGAGACAGCTGCTTTGAAGGAAAATGAAATTAAAATATTATTAATTAAAAATATTAAAATAATTAAAAATTAAGAATCAATTCTAAATTAAATAAATATGATATAAATAAATAATATTTTTAATAATATTTTTTTAAATATAAATTTAGGAGTTATAAAAATAAAAATTTTCTTTAATTTAAAAATATTAATTTAATTGAAAAATTTTATAAATTATTTTTTAATTTATCAAAATATAAATAAAAATTTTAGAAATCAAAAAAAATAAAATTAAACAATTTACCCCAGTAGCAGCAGCTTTGTTAACTGAATCAGCCATATTTGTGTTTGTTGTTTTTGTAGATTGATGAATAAATTTTAAAGAAACTAAATTAAAAACTGCAAAATTTTCTTTAAATTTCTTATCTGAAAAAAATGAGTTTTTACTTTTGGATATTTTAATATTTTTATTTGTCCCCACTTAAATAGCCTTTTATTTTGAATTTTCCCATAGGCCAAAGCGATAGAATTATTCATTTATCGGAGAGTTCCATTTCCATCATTTTTCTTAAATAACAAACAAAAATGTTGGCTAAAAAAAGAGGTGGGGGATTAGGCGGGAGATTTTATCTGGGTCAGAAAACGATGTGAAAATTAGGGTTGCGCCCCCGTCCCCGCGGGGGTCACCCCCGACGGGGGCCCCCGCGGGGGTTTGAGTCTCACCCCCGTCCCACCCCCGAAGGTCCACCCCCGATCACTCCCGCCCCCCGAACCTCCACCCCCGCGGGGGTACGGGGGTGAACATACACCCCATATTTGGATTTTTCAAGGAAAATGCAATATGAAAGGAAATTTTTAGCAGATTTTTGTAGGATTTTTAAATTTTCATTAAGAATTTTTCGCTGCGCGGCCATTTTTGGTTAATTTTTTCGCTGCGCGGCTCTTGATAATCTTCTGTTATGGATAATAGACCCCACAAAATCACTTTCTATGGTTAATTTAGGGTGCTAATCAAGAATCTGACATCCTTATAATCATATCATGCCATATTGAAGATTTATATAAGACTTTCCGGCAAAAAATGTCCGTCAAATTTTATTTGTTAAAGCAAATTTGGATGATGTGTAAGGTGAAAAAACAAAAACCAGCGAGGGACATTAGCATCTCGCCACCAATCTCATCGATTTTGACGAGCCTTATTAGCTCATCAGCCAATTAACCAATTTAAATGACCTAAAGTATATTTAATAGTCCCAAATCTTGGCTATCCAATGGTATAATGATCATCCAAAACTTCAAAACTTTGGCCAAGATGAAGCCAAAAATTTAGAAAAATTGTTTGTGTATCTAGGCATCTAGGGCCATTTTGGCAAAACCATTACAGTTTGTAAGTTCAATATATCATTGGATAGCCGATACTTAGGGCTATTAAATGCACTATATCATTTAATTTAAATTAGTAAATTGGCTGATGACTCATGAGCTAAGGCTCTTCAAATTCAAAATCACTGAGACGCTTGTGATCGAGACGCTAATGATAATGATCCCAACCGTGTGTAACTGGCACCAACAAATTCAAATGATCCAGAACAGGAAGAAATCGAAGAGGAGATTGAATGAATTATGAATTAAAATTTATTTGCGCTTATAATTTATTAAAATTTTAATAAATTTTTCTTCAGAAATTTTTTTTTTTGAAAAATAAGACTTTTTAAAAAATTTTGGTCAACCCCGTACCCCCGCGGGGGTCCCCGTCAAGGTCACCCCCGTCCCCGCCCCCGAAGGTGCCACCCCCGATCACCCCCGCCCCCGTCCAACTCGCCCCCGACCCTCGGGAGCGCAACCCTAGTGAAAATGAAAAGCTCATTTTTTTCCATTAATTGAATAATATGGCTTCGGGCAAAATGAAAGTGGTTCTTCATTTCCATTTGAATTGTATGAGATAATGGACACTGCTATTAATGGGCAAAATAAAAAGTATTGCCCATTTTTGTGCACATATTTGCATATTGCCTTGACTAATATTCGGAACTTTGAGTGTTCTTTTTGTGCAAAAAAGTTGACCTAATTTTTTATTTGAATAAGAAGGGAAGAATTTAATTAAAGTCGAATTTTATAGTGCAATTGAGAAGTTAATAAAGAAATTTGGGGAAAAATATTTCTAACATTTAAAATAACATAAAAAAGGATATTGGTAATAATATGAAGAAAATTAAAAATTAAATAAAAAATGAATATTTTTGAAAAAATGCTAAATTAGAAAGTCAACTTGTGTGCGCATCAACTTAACGGGTTCTGATTGCTCGAAAAATGCAAAATTTCTTATAAATAAGTAGAAGCTCAGCAGGAGACGAATGGTTTTGCAAATGAGAATTAGAGAGCGGATGAGATAATGGGCACTGCATTTAAAATTAGGGTTGCGCTCCCGTCCCCGCGGGGGTCACCCCCGACGGGGGCCCCCGCGGGGGTTTGAGTTTCACCCCCGTCCCACTCCCGAAGGTCCACCCCCGATCACTCCCGCCCCCCGAACCTCCACCCCCGCGGGGGTACGGGGGTGAACATGCACCCCATATTATTGGATTTTTTCCCGGAAAATGGGAAATGTCAAGGAAATTTTGAGTAAATTTTTAAAAGCTTTTTAAATTTTTTTTGTTTAAATTTATCGCTGTCTACTATTTGACTAAAATTTTTCGCTGCGCGGCAATTTTTGGACAAAAATTTGGGATTTCTACCTTATAGAGAAAGTAAAATTCATGAGTCATATGATATACCATCCGACTCCTCTCGTCGAGCTGAGTTCAATGGTACCAAAATTATGGCCCGGACTTTACCCGTTGAAAAGTTATGATTTCAGGAACATCGAAAAAGTGCTTGGTCCCCCTATGGGTCGAAAGAATTTTTTCGGTCAAATTATACTTCAATCGACGCGTCTCGATGAGAGAAACTCAAATCTATCATGTTTTCTCATAAAACTCAAAAATAAAAAAGTTATAGCCATTTTAGTCTCGCTGGAATGTGTTGGAATTGCGGAGGAATGTAAGAATGGACTCCGGAGTTTGCGTAGCCGAAGCGCGGGAACTGGACGTTCGTCTGGTCGCGCGGAGGCGGAGCACACGGAGGAGTCCACTCTGAAATGCCCAACGGAGCAATTCCAATCCGTATTTCCTTTGCGCGCCTCTAACTTTTTTATTTTTGCATTTTATGTGAAACCAATAACATTTTCGTAATCAGCTCTCGAGCTGCGTCGAATGAGTTATAATATGTCCGAAAATTTTTTTTGAAAATTTTCAACCCATAGGGGGACCCTTCACTTTTGCGTTTTTTAGTTGTTTATCATTCTGTAACATCAGAACTCGTAAAGTCCGGACCATAATTTTTGTACCATTGAACTCAGCTCGACGAGAGGAGTCGAATGGTATATCGTATGATCCCTATATTTTACTTTCGCTATACGGTAGGGCGCCCAAAAATTTTCCTTCAAAAAATTTTTTATGTGAAAAATAACAGATTTACACTAGCCCCGCCCCCGCGGGGATCCCCGCGGGGGTCCCCGTCAAGGTCACCCCCGTCCCCGCCCCCGAAGGTGCCACCCCCGATCACCCCCGCCCCCGTCCAACTCGCCCCCGAACCTCGGGAGCGCAACCCTATTTAAAATGGGCAGTGGAAATTAATGGGCAAAAATAAGAAATGAGAAATCGCCTAATCCGCCCATTTTTTTTGTGCATTTAATTTGCATATTGTCTTGGGCAAATTTTTGGAACTTGGAAAGTTGTGGAAAAAAAAAGTTTGACCTAATTTTGAATTTGAATGGGAAAGAAGGATTGGAAAATATTATAGACAAATTTAAGGGGAAATTTGAAAAAGTAATAAAATAGTTTGGAATTGGTATAATGGATGGGAAATATAAATTATTTAAAAGGCAAAAAATTAGACGTAATTAAATATTTCATATAATAAAAGTATTTCGATAATAATAAATCATGGAAATCAACTTGTATGCTCCTAAACATTGAATTCTGATTTGATTTTTGATTGGAACTTTTTCTTAAGTAAACAAAAATGGTGCTATGTCATTTCCTAAATAGTGCAAATGTGGGCGCTTCCTAAAAAGGTGCAAATGTGTATGTTTTCGACTATAATAAATCGTAAACCGGTTTTAGACCCTACAAACCTTATACCATTTTATAGATCTCATCGAGACGCATCGATTCATATATAATTTGTTATGGTTTGACCCAAAATAAAGAGTTTAAAACCAAAAAGTTGAAAAATGGTTTAATACCATTTAATTTTGGGCCAAACCATGAAAAAATATATACCAATCGATGCGTCTCGATGAGATCTACAAAATGGTATAAGGTTTGTAGGGTCTAAAACCGGTTTATGATTTATTATATTTGAAAACATGCACATTTGCACCGTTTTAGGAAGCGCCCACATTTGCACCGTCCTTTGTCTATTTAGGAATTGTCCTCGCACGAACAAAAATTATGCAAATTTGGTAAAAAAAAAGGAGAAGTCTAGCAACAGGACCCGAAACTTGTGATGTGCGAAAGCGAAACAAAGAGCTAAACGCGTCAAATTGATTTATGATTTTTACCACTTTTTTAGCAGAATTTACACAAATCAATGAAAAATTCAAATAGAATAGCTGGGGAAAATTAATCGAATGGGTTTGGGTATGGGGAAAAGATGAAAATGAAAAGGTAAAACGAAGTGGTGAAGGATGAAAGAATTGAAAATTGGCCAATGACCTGTGACCACGACGGAATGTGTTATTCGCGAATAAAAATGTTGGGGGCTGTGAAAATTGAATTTTGCTGGATGGAATGGAAAAAAGGGTAAAAAACAATCGCAGATAGGTTAAAGATATTTGAATGAAATAACCAACCAAACATCATCAAAATTAATAAACTAATGATCATTTGAATTGAAATTCAAAAATTGAATATTTTGACCGGCTATTGGCCATTCGAGTGTGATGGAAAAGAAGGCGTATAAGGAATTTTGCATTGTCGGGATATGAGGAAACCCAAGAGATTTCTGCGCTCAATGCCGCTGAGCTTATCACAACAATTAGTCTGTCGAGACGAGACTCTCGCCGAGACTTACCGAGATCTCGTCCAAGATTGAACAAAGACTCTAGATTTAGGTTTCGATTACGTTTTTTTTTGGAAATCCGAAACATGACTAAAAGACAAAAACTGGACCGAGACTCTCGGTCGAGGTCTCGATCGGTCTAAGAAAAGTGACGACTTTTTTGAAGGCGATTTTTCATGATATTCGAATAAATTCTTGAATTTTTTCCTTATATTATGCCATTTATTTATTTTTTCCACAATTTTTTAATATATTTTTGAAAATTTAAAATTGACCTTACTTAGATATTCTCGAATCTCGGCGAGATTTTTAGGATTTTTAGACTAGGACCTTCCGAGACAGAGACCATGATTGAATGAGACTGAGACCGCATGAAAAACCGAGACTGTATCAAAGATCGAGACTAGGCTAAAATTTTCGACCGATGGCTTGATCGTATCGTATTGGCTGGCGACCTCTAATTAGAATAATAAAATTACAATTCGATATCAAATTAAAATCTGAGGATTTTATCACATCCGATCAAAAGTTAAACAGAAAAAAATATACAAAAAAGGACGAAGGAATATTATAAAAAATTTAACCAAAAAAATTCATAATATTGGCAAATTTTTAATTGACTATATCCAATCCCTTTATAAATATTAATTTTATATTTTTTAATTTTTTAATTTAAAATTCGAGTCCAAAGTCCAATCACTAATTTTTCCTAAATTATTTTTTCAAATATTATTTTCCCAATGAAATCATTTTTTAAATTTAATTTCTGCCATTCGAACTGATTCATTCATAATGTTCACCAATAAAATTTTTACACGTATTCGAATGATGTTTTTTGGGATGGGATGAAAATGAAAACGAACAAAATCAGCCACAGCTTAATATTTTTGGTCCATTTTGGCCCAAAACTAATAAATGAATTTTTATAATTAAATAAAATTGAATAATCATTTTCTTCATTGGATTTTATTTTAACCAAAATTAACACAATACGAATGAATTGTAGGATCAAATTGAATTTTAAAATATATTAAAAAAATCTATTAAATAAGAAAAATTAGTTTTTTTTTGAAATTTTAATTACATTATTCTGCCTAAAAATTCTCAGTTAAAAATTTTTCT
This sequence comes from Pratylenchus scribneri, assembly GCA_030063045.1. Taxonomy (NCBI): domain Eukaryota; kingdom Metazoa; phylum Nematoda; class Chromadorea; order Rhabditida; family Pratylenchidae; genus Pratylenchus; species Pratylenchus scribneri. Next base: position 991,266 of record JAQSEB010000064.1, on the reverse strand, counting down.
CTCGCGCATTTTTAATTTTTTAAAATTATTTCTATTACTCTAATTTTCAAATTTTCTACAAAATTCACTTTTTTAGAATTCATTAAATTTTCAATATATTTTAACCATCTCCAAAATGAAAGCATCGAACCCTACCATCATGTTCTTTGCCTTCATTCCAATCATTTTTGTGCTTGTACTGGCCAATTTGGGCGGCGTCCATCCATCGAAAACAACGAAGCCTCCATTGAAATGCTATTCCAACTTGGTTGCCAACTATGATAGTCGCAAGTATAACTATTCCGAGTCGCCAAAGAGGAAGTGGAATCCGGAGAAGCAAGATTATGAGCAGCCATTGCTTTTCAAAACATGGATTGGCTACAACGAAACGCAATGCCACCCCGACACCACCCATTGCCTCAAGGCCGTTTGCAAGGGTGAAGGTAAAATATTTTAAAGGGAAATATTTAAAATGGCGAAAAAAACGTTGAAAATGGCGAAAAATTTATAACTGTTTAATAGTTTGCCCAAAATTCACAAATTATATACCATTGGATAGAGCTCGTCAAGAAGCGTCGAATGGTTTATAATTTGCCAAGGTTTAATTGGTTTTGAACCAAACCCCCTATAGGGTTTAAGTGGTTTAAAACCCTTAATTTTTGATCCAACCATGATAAAATATATACCATTCGACGTGTCTTGATATGATCTATCGATTGGTTATAAGGTTTGTTGGTCTAGGACAAACCATTAAACCATTATGATCTTTTCGTCATTTTCAGTAATTTATTCGCCAAATTAAATAGTATGCTTTAAATATTTCTAATATAATAATTTTCGTCAGAAATTCGTGCCTGCAATGATTGGAATGACTTCCTTCAGTGCAATCAAACCAACACTAGCAAACGTGACAGTTATTTAAACATCTCTTCCGTCCTGCTCCAACAATTTGAAAACTGCTCTGAATGCGCAATGTGCAATACGAGTTTCTGCAATTCGGCATTTGGAATGTTCGGTGGCGGTGGTGGCGGCTCGAAATTGTTCATCAACATTGGCGGCGGCATTCAAATTCCATTCAATGTCAATTTCTTGATGCTGGCATTTGCCATAATCGTTGCCGTTGGCATTGGCCAAATTGATGGCACTTTTGGGCATGTGGCCATTGGAGGAGATTAATGAAAGAAGTGTGAAAGGAAAGAAAGGAAGAAATGAAAGAAGAATAAATTGAAAAAGGGCCAAACACAATTCATTCCTATTTAATTATTCAATAATTTGGACCCTAAAGTGCATAAATTAAAATTCAAAATGATTTTTATTAATTCGTTTGGATTTTAAAACCAAAATTATATTCTTTTAATCATAAATTTACTCACATTTATATTTTAATATAAATTTTAGGAAGAAATGGGGATTTATTTCTCATTTCTCATGAACATCTTTCTTGTCTTCGTCATCGTGATTCCCATCATTGGGCTTCCTTCTGCTGATTCTGAACAACAAAATGTTGTCAATATCAGCAGCACCGATCGCCCTTCATTTGATCTTGGAGGTTGACTAAAATTTATTTTTGTAATTTAAATAAATTTCAAAATAAATTAAATTAAAAATTCTTTAATGATTAATTTTAGGGTTTCGCCCCCGCACCCGCGGGGGTCATCCCCGACGGGGATCCCCGCACTTTTTGGGTCTCACCCCCGACCCTACCCCCGCAGGTGCCAACCCTGCGCCCCCGCATCCCCGCAAGAGCCACCCCCGCGCCCCCGCACCCCCGCGGGGGTGTACATGCACCCCATATTATTGGATTTATGGGATATGTTTAAGAAATTTTGAGCAGATTTTTGTAGAATTTTTAAATTTTCCTTAAAAATTTTTCGCTGCGCGGCCATTTTTTGGCTGTTATTTTTCTGCGCAGCTATTGTTATTTTTCTGTAATAGCCCAAAGTCTTGGCTATTCATCCAATTGATCATCTAAAACTCTAATGTTTTGGCCGAGATTTGGCCAAAAATTTAGAAAATTTTCTCTGTTTTGTTTTTATGGCCCAAGATCATTATATCAATCGATAGCCAATAAAGGCTATTAATAATAAATGAACTGTGTACGCGTTAGTGGCCGGCCGTTTAGTGGCGGATTAGTTTTTGCTTTATAACTCATTTTAAACTAAACCATAATGAATGTTTTTATGTTCATTTGATCGAGCAATGCTTCATCTATTGAATGATATAAATAACAGTTTAAAATGTTTTAAATAAAAAATTGTGATATTTTGAATAAAAGTGGGCAAAATGGTGTCAAATTTGAAGGTTTTTGAATTTTAAAAAATGTAAAAATATGTTTTAAAATTTGATTTTTATATGTACTGATAGAAAATTTTTGCTCTATTTATTGATATAAAAAAATCTAAACCATTCATTGAGCGCCTAGCTATTAGCTTTCGCCACTAACCGTCCCAGTCGTGGCCGAGACGCTAATGACCTCAATCGAATTTAAATATTCAAAATAATATTTGGAGAAGAGATTGAATAAATGATGATTTAAAATTTATTTGCGTTTATAATTTATAGAAATTTTAGTAAATTTTTCTTCAGAAAATTTTTTTTCTGAGAAATAAGACCTTTTAAAAAATTTAGGTCACCCCCGTACCCCCGCGGGGATCCCCGCGGGGGCCCCCGCAAAGGTCACCCCCGAACCCGTCCCCGCAAGTGCCAACCCCGCATACCCCGACCCCCGCACAACACGCCCCCGCACTGCGGGGGCGCAACCCTAATTAATTTCAAATTAATTTTGTTAACAAAATTTAGATCCGAATGAAAATGGCCAATCCATCGGTACTGATGAAAATAATGTTGCCAATTTCAGCAAGGATCTGCCTTCATTTGATCATGAAGGTTGACAAAAACATTTCTATTTTTTTTAATAATTTAATTAAAGTAAATTAAAAATTTTTGGTTTTTATTTATCAAAAATTAATTTTATTTATTCATAAAATTCAGAAGCTACCGAAAATGGCCAATCAACTGGCTCTTCGATTGAATTAGCATCAGCAACCGATAATTTTTCGTCCCCGACAATGGTGATCATGGACTCGACTAATGGATCGGGAATTTTGGGAAAAGGTTTTTTAATTAATTTCAATAGAAGTTATATTGAATTATTAATATAGATTCGAAGCCTAATGAAAACGAAAATAAGGCTGCTTTTCCTTCGGTATCTGCTGCAGAAAATCCAAAGGAAAATGGGATCAATGATTCTGAAATTTCGAGAAAAGGTTATAAATTATTATTAAATTAATTTTCAAATTATTTTATAATGTCTAATTTAATTATGGATGGTATTTAATTTGTCGAAAAGAGTATTGAAAATGTCGAAAAGGATATTATGTCTCATTCTCTTTTAGGCCAAATAACTTGGCCCAGTCAGGCTTCATTAAGATTCCCTAGCCCTTAGCCCTTAGCCCCTAATCCCATGCCTGCCCTGAACCTAACCCTAGCCCTAAACCCCTAGTTACAAAAAAGTTATAAACCAAAAACTGGTTTGAGACATTATATCCTTTTCGACATTTTCAATACTCTTTTCGACATTTTAAATATTTCCCATTTAATTATTATACAGGACTGAAGCCCAATGAGACCGAAAATGGCATTTTTCTTTCGGCATCTGCTGCGAATTCGGACCAAGTTGGGCAATTTCTTGATGGGGAAAAGAACATTTCTTCAATTACTGGAAGCAATGGAACAGAATTATTTGATGAGAAAAAAGTTGCCAAACATCGACGCCGCCCATTAATCTTCAAGGCTGCTGAAAATGGAGAAAAGCAGCAAATTGCATTTGATCCGAGCAAAGTTGCCGTGGATTATTTAACTGGCGAACGACTTGATTCAGAAGAGGCCAAAAAACGACCATTAATCACAATGGAAAGCGATGGAAACGTGTAAGTTTTTAAGGCTTTGAATAGGGTTAAAAAAATCGGGTTTTTGCTAGGGTTGCGCCCCCGCAGTGCGGGGGCGGGTTGTGCGGGGGTCGGGGTTTGCGGGGTTGGCACTTGCGGGGACGGGTTCGGGGGTGACCCCTTGCGGGGGCCCCCGCGGGGATCCCCGCGGGGGCGGGGGTAGCGTAAATTTTTTAAAAAGCCACATTTTTCCAATAAAAAATTTTTTTGAAGAAAAATTTCATCCAAAAATGGCCGCGCAACGAAAAATTTTACCTAAAAATAGCCTCGCAGAGAAAAATTTTAATAAAAAATTTTAATATCCTACAAAAATTTGATCAAAATTTCCATATCGAACCCCATTTTCCTTGAGAAATCCAATAATATGGGGTGCATGTTCACCCCCGCGGGGGTGCGGGGGCGCGGGGGTGGCTCTTGCGGGGATGCGGGGGCGCGGGGGTGGCATATGCGGGGGTAGGGTCGGGGGTGAAACCCAAAAAGTGCGGGGATCCCCGTCGAGGGTGGCCCCCACGGTTGCGGGGGCGCAACCCTAGTTTTTGCGACAAATTTGATTCTATTTTCAAAGCCTAACTAACCATAAAACTACGTTCTAAAATCTCAAATTGCCAAATAATAAGGCCTTACAACGTTTTGATTTATTTTTATATTTTTCATTGTAAATTAAAATTTTTCGGATAAATTCTTTTTAATTTTTATCTTTGAGATATGATTACAAATATAAAATATTATATTAAATCTAGTATTCACACCGGAAAAATTGGTTCTGAGCTCCCAGATTCAAAATCAATCAAATGATACAACAATCGATAGAGCTCGTCGAGCTGAGTATGAAAATACCAAAAATTACTGCGCGCTTACACTTTTGGCCAAGTTATTGCCAATTGAAAATCGCAAAAGTGAAGGGTCCCCCCTATGGGTCGAAAAAGAAAAAAATTTTTATATCGACATATTATACCTCAATCGACGCGTCTCAACGAGCTGAATACGAATCTATAATCGGTTTCGCATTAAACTCAAAAATAAGAAAGTTACAGTCGCGCAAAGGAAATACGGATTGGAACTGCTCCGGTGGGCATTTCAGAGTGGACTCCTCCGTGTGCTCCGCCTCCGCGCGACCAGACGAGCGCTTGGCTCGCTTCGCTCTCCAAGCACTCGTCCAATTCCCGCGCTTCAGCTACGCACACTCCGGAGTCCACTCTTACATTCCTCCGCAGTTCCAACACATTCCAGCGAGACAAAAATGGCCATAACTTTTTTTATTTTTGAGTTTTAGACGAAAGCAATCGCAGATTCGGATTCTGCTCATCGAGACGCGTCGAATGAGGTATAATTTGTTCGAAAAGAAATTTTTAAAATTTTTGACCCATAGGGGGGCCAAGCACTTTTATGAGAAAATAGTTTTCATGGCCATAACTTGGCCAAAAGTGCAAGCGCGCTGAAAATTCTTGTATTATCGGACACAGCTCGTCAAGATGCGTCGATTGATATATCATTTGATTGATTTTGATTCTGGGAGCTCAGAACCAATTTTACCTTCACACCTATTAAAAAATATAACTACTTAGAATCTTTTGCCTAATTTTATAGTATTACCTTGAAGTGTCTATATTAATATCAAAAAATAATAAGATAGATGATAATTATAATTCATTTTTTGAATCTTCTAATTTGTATAGAAGTCGAAAATGCTAAAAATGATCTTAAATATTACTGACAAACTTCTCGGAATTGAAATTCATGAATATGGATTCCAAAACTGCTAAAAATAAAAAAAAATAAATATTCGGGAAAAACAAAACTATTGACAATTTTTTGAATTTTCTTATATATTTAAATTTTAGTATATTCCAAGGCTGGGTTGATGGTGCATCTCGTGCAGGTGAAACTGCCCAGTTTCTGCTCCGGCTCGAATTCATTTTAAGCCATTTGTTGATTGCAATTCGACTAATGAGGACCATAAAAAAGGCAAACGTATTATTCAACTGCTCATTTGCAAGGAGGATATTGCAGGAAAATGTGATAATGGGTGAATATTTTTTTTATTATTTGTTGAGATAATATAAATTTGCCTCAAAAAAGAATTAATTTGCCGAATTGTATCGAAAACTATTATATTTTTGAAGCCATATAACTTGGCCATAACAAGGTATTAGGTCTCATCAAGGTTAAGTTTAGGGCAGGATGGGATTAGTGGCTAAGGGCTAGGGGTAAGTGAATCCTAATTCCTAAAGAGGTCTGATTTGGCCAAGTTATATGGCATCAAAAAATAATATTTTTCGACTCGAAAGAATTTCGGCAAATTAATTCTTTTTTTTCGACAAATTAATACATATCCTTATTTATTTCCGACCAATTATTGATCATTTTTGCAGTATTTTGATCTGTTTTGCTGGCCAATTAGACCCGGGAAATCGGGGCGAAACATTGGATCCTAAATTTACCATCGAAAATCATGATGATCCCAATTTCGGCCAAAATCTGATGTTAATGGGATGTCATTATGCATTGAAAAATAATGATAATTTATGGGATAAAAAAACAAAGCTCCATGCCATGAAATTGAAAATCACTGATAGTGGCCAAATCGAATTGACCACTTCGTTCAGCTTGGAAAAGTTAGTTGTGCTGTTTAAGATTAGAATGCGGATTTTATTAAATTTTTTACTGTTTCGATTAAAAAAATTATTAAATGTAAAAAGTTAATAAAAATATTTATTATACCGAGATTTGTGATTAATCAGTGACCACAAAAAAATTTTACATTAATTTATATATACATTGCTTATTCAATATGCACATACCGAAACTTCTTTTAATTTCTTACCCATCCATCATCCAATAATTACCAACCTTCTTTTTTGAGGACCCATACATCCTAATCGGTCGAAATTTATATAATTTTCATATTAGTATTATTTTATAGTTTCCTTTTAAAAATCCGCTATAATTTTTTTTTCAAAAATGTACACGAATTAAAGAATTAGATCCAAATTTTCTCATTTTTAAAAGGTTGAAAAATAATTCCCATGGGAAAAAGAGGTTATACATTTATCAACTAATAATGAAAATATTCCAAATAATTCAATTTATCTTTCATATATAAATAAAATGGATCATAAGGTTTTAAAAAATATATGATCCTGTTAAATCCAAAATTAAAAAGCCTTATTAGGCTAAATGTAACAAAGAGAAAAATAAAATTTATTTTAAAAAATTGGTAAATTGCCAATTATTTATTTAAGAAAAATAGTAAAAATGGGATTATGAAATAAATCCTTTGTATCATCCCCGAAGGAATATCAAAAATTTAACGAAATAATAAAAATTGGTTAATTAATTTATTATTTCCATATATAGGAAAGTGTTGACACCATTCGAAGAGGACCATTGTGTTGCCATCAATATTGGCACTGAAAAGGAGGAGCTGATCACCCGTTTCATTAGTGTTGAGGATAATGAAGAAAAGTCGCCGGTCATCCCGCAACAAAGCCAGGCAGAATTTATATAATAAAAATACAAATAATATATATGATATTATATTTTCAAAAGTTGGAATAATCAATAGTTAAAGAATAAAATTTTTATTCTATTATTAATATTTATATTTTTCATTATATAATTTAAATATTTATGGGCCCAAGTATTTGAAAAATAATTAGGATACACTTAATGTTAAATTTAAAAAAAAATATTAATATATTATAATTAAATTAATATACTTGATTACAAAGATGGATGAAGCTGATTTGATGATGAATAGGAACGTGAAGAACAGTGTTGATGGATGAAGAATTGAGGTGGCAGAAAAACATGAAATATGTTGCTTGAAAGCAATTAATAAACAATGGGAATAATTATTGTATTTTTTCCCTTCCGTCTATCACTAACATAAGCCCTGAATAAATGAGCATTTTATTATGAAACGTTTAGCTATTTCTATTTTTTAATTTAAATTTGCTCTATCCAATGGCTGTAAATTTGATCAAAAAGAAATAATCACCCAAAATCCCAGATCCCATTGATATTGTTTTTTATAATTTTTTTAAACCCCCAACAATTTAACATATTTTTTCGTTTTGAATTTCGACGATAATTGAGCATTTTATTAAGAATGCCCTGTATCTTCAGCAATAATTCTCGGAAATCAAGCAATCGAAAATTCATGTTCAACCCAAATGTTCCATTGCTAGGACATTGCCCAGAAAATGGCAATTCAATTAGAGTTATGCCGTTGTTCTGTTAAAATTTGATATTTTAATATTTATGTTATTAATTAGAATTGATCAAGTCAGTTTTGTTAGAGAAAATAGATGAAATTTCAAATCGAAATTGGGAAATATTGCTCAAAATAAAAAAAAATAGGAAAAACCTAAATTGAAAATCAATATTTTTCTCAAAAACTTAAAACCGATTTTTTAAACCAAGATAGCCTAAAGAATAAAGATGACTTTGACCAACGCTGATATTAATTTTAACTATTAATAATATAAAATTTAAGATCGACATATTCATCAGCATGAATAGACGGATGGTCAATTATTAATATCAAAATGGTCACCAAAAAAATATTAGAGATCGGACGGGTCGGGTTCCCGATCGAGTTTTTTCGGGGTGCTACGTCATTACCCCAAAAATGCAAAAAGGGCGTTACCCCAAAAAGTGCAAAAACGGGCTTTACCCCAAAAAATGTAAAAACGGGCGTTCCCCCAAAAAATGCAAAAATAAAAATTTCTCCTATAATTGCATTTTTAATTTATTTTTATGGAAAATATAAATTAAAATTAATAATGGCACAAATAAATTATACCCATAAATTTGTCGTTGAAGTTTGAAGGTGGTACAGCCAATATATTTTTCGGAAAAATTTTCCTTACAATAGCTCGGAATCGGTCGAAATATCACTCATTCGACAGAGCTATAGAAATAGTAAAGAGTCCCTGTATATAGGTCGAAAATTTTCAAAAAAATTTTGTTAGGCCACATTATAACACCATCAACGCAAATTCTTTCTACCTTTATCATTTCGTTAAAATATTATTACCTTAAGTCAAATTATATTTTTATTTACCATTGAAAGGTCCAAAAATAAATTTATTTTTTATAAAATTATAAAGAAAATTGAAATTGAAATTTATATTTTGTTTAATTAATGTTTATTATATTTTTCTGACAAAAAAGAATATTAAAATTAATTTATTTTATTAATTAATTCTATTTTTTATGTATTTTTTTTATTTTTGCATTTTTGGGGTAACGCCCGTTTTTGCACTTTTTGGGGTAACACCCATTTATTTTTGCATTTTTTGGGGGAACGACCTACCACGTTTTTTCGGGAACCTGCCTTGGGAACCCGAACCGGAACCCGCCCGAAGAATTTTTAGAATTTTCGGGTTTTTTCGGGTTTTTTTCGGGAAACCCGAACTGGAACCCGACCGAGGCGCCGTGCCGATCTCTAAAAAATATTCATGCAAAAATAATTTGATGACATTTTTAATTTTAGTAATCAAATTATAAACAGAAATAATAAGAATAAATATTATTAAAAAATAATTAATGAATAAAGTTAAAAATAAATAAATTTATAATTTAGAAAAAACCAATGAATCATCTAATAAAAATTTGTTAATTCATTAAATTATAAAATAAAAAAATATTGTTAATACATCATCATTCATGAACAAATATAAAATAAAAATCATTAAATTCAAAGTACCCTATTATAAAATGTAATTTTATAAAATATAGAAATTAATAAATCAAAAATGAGGTGCGATATTTTTCCAAAATTTACGATAATATTTTTGATCATAAATCTATTTATATTTATCAAAACCAACAAGCAATTAGATACAAATCCTTGGCAAGATTATTAAAAAATTAATAAATTTTTTATAAAATTAAAGTACGAACAAGGATATTGATGAATCTCCTTCATGGTCATTGGCTGATCTTATCGTGAAAATTGAAAATATTGAAGGAAAATGCAAGAAATGTTTGAATGGAAGGTTAATTTAAATTAATTATTCCTTAAAGAAATTTTTTTCCATCAATTTTCAACAATGTGACCTTTTTTATTTGAATAATTCTGACTCAGAAAGGATGACAAAATTGACAAAACGTTTTCGTATTTTGGAAAATTTGAATCAATTAAACAAAAATAATGGCAATCATGTTTGAATAGAAATAAAATTTTTAAAATTATATAATTTTAAGCTAACAAAGAAAATTCCGCTGAATGAAGGCGCATTTTTCAATGATTTTAATGGAAAAATTAATTGTTCAAATGTTTGCTAATATTTTTTTAAATCTAATTTTATTATTAAAACTAACATAGGAATGGATGCCATTTTTTGGAGAGAAAATGAAATGCGAATTGAAAGATGGAGGAAAAGTTGACATTAAATTCAGTTAATTTTTTTAAATTTTTAATAAAAATTTATTTTTAAATAATTTTTAAATAATAAAATAAAAAATATGATAACAAATTTGAATATTTTTAATTATAAAATATAATTTAAAAAACAATTTATAAATAATTTAATTATTTATGAATTAAATAAAATTTTATTAACCAATTTGATTATTTTTAAACAATTAAATAAAAATTTAACAAAAAGTTTAAATATTTTTAAATAAAAAATAATTTTACAATTAAATTAAGATCAAACTGCCATGCATAAATGCATGTGCCCGAAATGCCCACCTTATTTGGTCGGTAAATGGTCAAAAAATAAAACAACACCAAATAGTATGGAAGAAGTGGCACAAAAATATCCAAATGTGCAAAATGGAGGATCATGGTATCCTGAAAACTGCCATCAAAAAAGAATGCGAATTGCCATTGTCATTCCATACAGGCAAATTCCCTTTCAAATTAATTTGAATTTATTGAATATTTCCCCAAGGAATCGAAATGCCCATTTGATGACATTGCTCAACAATTTGCATCCTTTCCTTCAAAGGCAGCAAGCGAATTATCGAATTTTTGTGGCAAATCAAGCCTATCCAAATGATGGCACAATGGACAAATTCAATAGGGCAAAAATTCTAAATTGTGAATTAAATGTCAAAATTATTAATTCGAAAATTAATTCAGCCGCATTCGATGTAATTCGAGAGAAGATTTGGGGCAAAGAAGATACCTGTTTCATTTTTCATGATGTTGATTTGGTACCCGACAATGACAAAAACATTTATAGATGCGATCCTCATGGACCAATTCGTCTCTTTGCAACGGCGGATGAATGGAATTATTGGGAGAATCCAAAGGTTATTGGTGCAATATGCGCACAAACTGGTGAACAATTCATCAAAGCGAATGGATTCTCAAATATTTATTGGGGCTGGGGAAGTGAAGATGAGGATATGCGATATAGGTTGATTAAAATATTATTAGCTTTGTAATTTTCGGCAAATAAATTAAAATTTATTTAATTTTTAAATCATTATAAATTTTTATAAGCTATATTGATAATTTTATTTAATTCAAATTAATTAAATTTTTCAATTGTTTACAGATATAAAATGTCAGAACAAGATGTTGAATTTGTAGGACGTCCAATTGGAGATTATTCAAGTTTGGAATTGATTAATAAACCGGATGATCCAACCAATCCAAAAATTGAGAATAATTGCCATAAAATATTGAAGGAATGGCGAATGACAAATTGGCGAACGGATGGCCTAAATGATATGGATTATAAACACATTGAAACTGAAGAACTCCCGCTTTATACAAATATTTCGGTTATTAATTGAATAATAAAAATTAAGAAATAATCTGCGATTAAAATTAAAAAAATATTTAAATTAATTTTTTTAATGATTTATTACTCAATAAACGACAAATTAGTTAAATTAAAAAATTTTGCAATTAATATGAAGAACAAAAATTAGAAAAGATATACCAATTACATGTGGAACGATGATATTCCATGAAATCTTAATTTACTTTGGTAGGAAAATGGAGATAAAAATTAAAATTCACTGAAAAAGATAAAAACCTTTATTGTAAGCTTAAATGACCAATTTAAAAAAGTGATGATTTAAATAAACAATTTTATCATTTAGATCGATTTGTTGATGACAAAATCATTGCAACTTAAAGGACATCCTTGTAAGGATAATTCTCATCAAATGGGGAAGAGTTTTTTGTTCACCAATATTTTGTGTTTTTCCTATCATTTATCTTTTCAAATTTTAAATCATTATTACTGCATCAAATGAATAAAAAATTGGAATAAATGAAATAATAAATATTTCTCTTTCATAAATTTAATTGCTGGATTTTTGCATTTAACTACCTAAATTTTCTTATTTTTGTATTTAGTTTAACTTTTTTTGTATTAATTGTATGGAAAATTTTTAAGTGATTGTGAAATTATTGGTTCCATGATAATTCGGCAGTGCGACAATTCGGCAGTGATTTTTTTGTGGAAAAATATGTATTTAGGGCCAATCGATGTTGGGGAATCCGAATATCGTATTAGTTTTTTAATAAAATAATTTTTTTAAACCGTTTTCGGTATACAAACCGGTTTGAAAAAATTTGTACTTCTGTATTTTGGGTCATATTATATATCATTCACACGTAACGATGAGCTGAATAAGAATCTGTCATCGATTTTGCAAAATACTTAAAAATAAAAAAGTTATGACCATTTTAGTCATGAAGTAACTACTTTATGCAAAATTAAAATCATAACTTTATTTTTAAGAATTATGCGAAACGGTTGTCAGATTCTTATTCAGCTCATCAATCCGCGTTGAATGGTATATAATATTACAGAAAATACTAAAGTACAAATTTTTACAAACCGGTTTGTATACCAAAAACGGTTTAAAAAATTATTTTATTAAAAAACTAATATGATTTTCGGATTCCCAATCATCTAATGCCCCTAAATACTCATTTTTTCACAAAAAAATCACTACCGAATTGTCGCAATGCCAAATTGTCGTACTGCCGAATTGTCGCACTGCCGATGCCGATGTCGGACCACGAAAATTAAATAATATCAATTAAATGGTGAAAAATTGAAAGTATTTAAATATTTATAGCAATTTGAAAAGCCATTATGAAAAAATAAAAATTTTATGATGAATTCATTAATTTTGTTTTATTTTCAAATTTAAGTAGCATTTTTATGCGAGAGTATGAATTATGAAATTAAATTGTTGTGTCCGATGTCAACAATTAAAACGAATAAAATAAAGTTGTCTTTGAATATTTATCGCAATGAATAAAATGAATAATAAAATTGCGAATGACTGGGGGAAGTCTCATTTGTGAGGAAGAATGCTGTCCTTTTATTAACTTGGATTGGATAGCTTGGCTTGGGGTAGACAATCAATCGATAACATAGAGGGAAGGGAGGAATGTGAGGTTAGAGAAATATAAATGAACGAGGGAACATGGGAATGTTTGGTTCCTCTGAGAATGTCATTTGGTTCATCTTCTCATTTGGTTCATCTTCAACATAAATAATATTAATTATGGTAAAAAATACATACATGTTGCATGTAAATTTGAATTTTAGGATTATTTGAATAATCCTAGGTAAATTTGAATTTTTCCTGATTGTCTGCCACATCTCTAACACATTCTCTATTTCTTTCTTTCTTTCTTTATATTCCCTATGTCTCACTCTCTTTATTCTGTATCTCTAACCAAAAAATTGAGAAATAATGTGTAAAATACAAATTTACCTATGACATATATATGGCAATTTTAAATATAATCCAAAATACATAAATTTTGGTATATTTTCTAATCGAAGTATGCATTCATTGTTATTTCGATATTTTCATTATTATTTTCACATATCCTCTTTCCATCTTCCATGTTACATTGGGCATCCAGAAATTGTCACTTCCTATATGAAAAATAATGCTGTTAAATATGCTTTTGTCTAGCTGTTAAATATACTAACAGCTAGACATGTTAAGTTGTTAAATATGCTTACAGACAACTAGCTATAAAAATTATCTAGCTTAAATATTCCCTTATTTAATCATTCCATGTACAAATACAAAACAAAATCATATATAAGAAATTTAATGAAGAATCTCAGGCAAGAACAACGCTTTTGGAATACATTTTATTCCCTTCTGTCTACTTGGCAGGAAACGGGGTAATTTATAACCATCTTCGACAATTTTTTGGAGTATGGCAAAATGTCATCATCAAAATGATTTATTATTGTATAATCTCAACTGTGTTATCATTGGTAAAAATTCTGCTGACAAACAATGACACCAATTGCTTTTTAATTTTGACTTTTCTACAGAAAATTAAAAAGAAAATTAAATATTTTACAATCGTATGTACAGGGTGCGCAAAAGTCCGTTCCCACTTATTTTTTAACATAAAATTATTACTAATTAAGATATACGGATGGAAATATAGTCAAAATCAGGGCTGGGTTCGGAATTCCGATTCCGAAAGCCGGAATTCCGAGGGTTTGAGTTCCGTTCCGATTCCGAAAAGTGGTCGAATTCCGAAAAATTCCGAAAAAAGCAAAGGGGGGACCCTTTGCTAGTTTCATTTTCATCCATGAATTTGGATTATTTTTTGAAACGAATTCCTTTTTTAATTAAAAATTACTTCTTTTTCTTATAATATTTTGTTCTTCTAATTTATTTTTTTTCAATTAAGCCAGCGAAAAAGTATTCTATAAATGTTTTAAGAATAAAAAAATGAAAATTTTAAAAATTTTGGAATTTTTTTGGCCAAACCACCAAAAACAACATGGAAATAGCAGCGCTCTAAATAATCATTTATCAATGCCCAATAAAGAAAACACCAAATTTATGTGCCATTTAAAAAAACAAACAAAAACCTTTTGAGCCATGATAAAAACAAAAAAATTCGAACGAAGAAATTCAATTTGGCTAGGTTTTCATTTTCATTGGCAATGGTTTGGGCAAGCGCAAAGAATTTTGATCCCGGTAAAAAATAAATTTTTAAATGAGAAAAACTCATTTCTAGAGCTAATTTTAAATACAAAACAAGATTCCAAACTGCGTTAAATAAGCTATAATAAAAGGCAACAGATAAATTTCTACCAAAAGTACCTTTGATCCCCTCTTTGCTTTTCCATGGTAAGAGTTTACATATCTTAACAAAATGGTAAGATATCAAACATCGAGCTCGGAAATCGTATTTTCACCTAAAATTTGCTCTAGAAATGGATTTTCCATATTTTTAAATTTATTTTTCATCGGGATAATACATAATTATTTACTTTGCGTTTGCCTTGGTTTGAGTCTAAATCAGAAATACGATTATTTTGAAAGTTTCTTTTCATTCATAAAAATACTAAACTCTTCATTATATTTTTTGAAATATCATTGAAAATAAATTTTTTGAATAAAAATTTAATTTTTTGGATTTCTCAGATTTTTTGAATTTTTTAATGGATTTAAATTTTTTTTGAAAAATTCTGAATTCCGGTTCCGAAAGTCGCAATTCCGAGGGTTTGAGTTCCGTTCCGATTCCGAAAAAATTCCGTTCCGATTTTTTTTGAGTTCCGAACCCAACTCTGGTCAAAATGTGGGCAAGAATATAGGGAATAAGATAAAATATTAACATATTTTCTATCCATTCTTGACTTGATGCCAGAGGCAAAAAATGCTTGAGTAAATTTCCGCTTAAGGCCCGCACTCCCTTACGGGAAATTGTACTTCGTTTTCGAAGTAGAGATTTTTTTATGAGATAAAAACATTTCTAGGTTTTAGCCAAGACCCTAATCTATAAAATAACCGAAAAGTAACATTCATAGATTTCACTTTCTGGCTATGAGTGATACATCATCGGAGGTGTTATTTTTTCTGAAGTCACTTTTTAAACTATTTGCTTTTTTGTTCGGGTTGAAGTCAAATTGAAAAATCCATTTCCTTTTATCGAGGTGGATATGATACTAAGGTTTAATTATTTTTTAATAAAATTTTTTGAAATTATAATTTTACTTGATTTTGACCTCGAGAGCTGCAAAAATTTGATTTTTGGCTTCCTACCCCATATCATCACCCATATATAATATTTAGAATATCCAATAATACCAATAGATAAAGGAGATTCAGTTCCATATAATATGTGATTTTGACAGTTGTGTATGGCTTAGAAGATAAAAATTTTTATCTTGAAAAATTTGTCACTCGAGTTGGGGGCCTTAAGCGAAAATTTGCTCAAGCATTTTTGCCTCTGGCATCAAGTCAAGAATGGTAATAATTTTATGTTAAAAAATAGGTGGGAACTGGGAACGGACTTTTGGCGCACCCTGTATATTTATAGAATATATTTATACTTGTTTAGAAAGAATCATCTCTACTCTACATTTTCCTATAAATATAACAATCTCTGGTTTGCTTTTACATTCTTTCATTTCGAATTTAATTTTGATGTCATTTTTGGCGATCATTCTCTTTCTCCTCTAATTTATTCTTCCCTTATTAGTATGTGCATAATTTACTAACCAAAAAAATTTTTCCTTTAAAGCGAATCTTAAAAAAGTGATAAATTGTTTTAATTAATTCAGAAAAGTAAATGATAAAATTATTTCCTTTATTTTTATATAAGTGTCCATAAAAATAATTTTTTTCATTCAAAGATTCTTCCCTATCCAAATATTAAAGATTTAAATTTTAGTTGATTCATTTTTAATTTACTTATTATCATGTTCCAAAGCTGACTTTTCAGATCCTTCATGAAGAAAAATTATATTAATTAATCTAAGTAACTCATATCAGCAATTTTGAAAAAATTTATAAATCAAAACAAAATACGAATAAAATGTCCTATATTATAGCTCAATCATAAATTTAAGATTTCATCATTTCATTCAACATGGCTGAATTATATAGGGACTTTTTGAATTGGAACTGGGGAGATATCAATTTTTATTTCGAAATTATAGTTAATTTGGCTATGTATAAAATGTAAAATTGTGGAAATCCATAAGAATAACAAATAACGTTAAAATTTATTTAAGTAAAAGCTCTGAAAATTTGGCGCTCTAACATAGAAACGGCAGTGCTGAAAACTACAACCGGAAAGAGTGCAATTTAATTATAAAATAAATATCCCTAATAATTAAAAACTTCAACTAAACAAAGAAATTTTATATTTTTTAAATTTTCAGATGCTCTTTTATTTAGGAGTATTTCTATTTATTTGTAGATGTGTATGCGGCTTGTGATAAATGTAAATTTGTATTTAATTATAAATAAAGACCTAATAAAATCACCCTTTCCCCTATAATTTATTTTATAATATTATTAATGAAATAGAAATAAATAATTTAAAATAATAATTTTTTTTCCAAAAAAATTGTCATTATTTGCAGGGCCTGCGGACCCTTACCATTGCGATAAATTACACCCTGAATGTTATTACACGGAAAACTCCTTTGGCACAGCTCCGTAATTTTTCAAAATTAATTGAAATTTGAATTATAATCCAATTTAAGAACTTGCAATCCAAGACTTTGCCACGAATGTATTTTCATTTTAATAATAAAAAATTTAATGGGCAGGGGAAAAATAAGATTTTTTAATTTTAATATCTAGCAACGGAACAGGAGATTTAGTTGTCGGACGGTTGGCGGCTAGCCATTTGGCAGCGGCCGGTTGGCGGCGAAGAATTTTTTAATTTATCCTAATCTTAGAGTACGGATTTTCGAAATTTCCGAGTACGGAAACCGTTTTTTCCAAATCTCCATAGCGTTTTGCCGTTCAGTTTTCCAAAAAAAGCTAAAAAATACCCTGCACAGACTCATTTTTTAAAATTTTTTTTCATGATAAATAATAAAAAAATTAAAATGATGTTATAAAATCAAAAGAATAAAGTTGAAAAAAAAATTTGGGATGGGCTTCTAATAGAAGGTGGGCCTACAAATAGAGCATGGGCTTATAAATTTCAGAGCCTCACTCGTGTGGGCTTTAAATAGAAGTTTTACGGTAATCTCTTTTAAAAGTCTATTGGGAATTATTTCAAACCCTCAAAAATTCGGAAAGATCTAACTTATTAATTTATGACGAAATTTTGTAGAGTTTTAGGGAAATATGAAAATTTAATAAAAAAAATTTTTAAGTTCACCTGCTAGGCTAGAATCTATGGGTTCTTAAAATTGAAACTGGTAAATTAATAGAGATAAAAGAGCTTATACTATATATATTTTTAATATTCAAAATCTTCCAAATTTGTCAATATTTTTCAATTTTATTCAAAACATCATAACTTTCTTTATTCAAAATAATATAAAATTTTTTTTATATTTTTGATAAATAAGGCGTTTATCTATTAAACCAATTTTAAAACATTGAAACGGTTCAATTTAGGATGAGTTCTAAAGCAAAAACTGTTCGCCGATAACCGGCGGCTGCCAATCTGTCAGTCGTTCTACCGTCTAGCATCACACGAATTTTTAACAATATCGAATTTTGGGCAACAAAAATTATAGGATAATATGGGCATCCAATCAAACAAAATGAAATTAAAAATTTTAAAAAAATTGATTGTGCTAAACATTTTTGCCATTATTTTCATTTTTTAATCAAAATAGATAGAATTTTATTAAAATATTTAGATTTTTTGTTAAGTTACATCGATATCTAGAATTTTTATCATATTTTGCTGAAAAATTAAATTTTTAATCAAAAATTTTGACTTTTGATCGTAATTGAATTAGACTAATAAGTACGAGCAAAAATTGAGTCATAATTCGTACCTCTTACTCAGGGTTCTTTCTGATCAAAAAATTTTCAAATTAAGATTAATTACATAAAAAAATAAGATTTTTTGGGCAAAAATAAGATATTTAAAAATCTTTCATCTCCCATAATCAATTTTGGCTTTAATTTTTTACTATTTAAAAGAAAAATTTAAGTCAAAAATGGGCGCACATCAAAAAATTTAGAAATGAAATTTTATGTAAAATCAGACAAAATATGACTATTCACCAAAAATAAGGACAAATCTTATAAATAAGGACAGATCGGAACCCTGCTGTTCTTACTGGCCAATTCAAATCATTCGTACTTAATCCGAGTATGAGTATGAATACGAGTGGCCAACACTGATTATTTCACAATATAATATTTTAATTTATATTAAATGTATTTTGGTTAAATTAAATCAATTTAATCTTTATTTAATTTTTATTTTAAAAACTTTAAGTAAAAACTAAAACAATTTGTGAATATGCTGCTGATACTTTGGGATGCAAATGGGAACTTGAAAAATGTCGTCCGCCCGGGGACCAATGCGAAAAATTTGGTAATAAAATAAATTATAAAAATATTTAATAGGTATATCTTGATAAATTAAAAATTTATGCATGTTTTCATCAGACTTCAAATCAATCAATTTCCGTGAATTCTATTGAAAGTTCATCATAGTTTTTTCCTCGCTTAAAACTTTGTATGGAGAATTTTGCAATACAATTTTTTTGGCGCTTCTATAATTTTCAACAAAAATATTTATAAATTTGGGAAATGAAAATGTCAAAAAATCTTCAGAAAATGGTTGATTAAAGGGAAATTATCACATTAATATGAAAATTATAAATTGTTTCTTTTTCTTCGGAAAATTTTAATGCTTATTATTTAATTATCCATAATGAATTTCATTTAGTAAAATTTTCAATAAAAAATTCGAAAATTAAAAATTTTTGGTAGATATTTTATGCTTATGTTAAGGAAACTGCAAAGGATGGTCAAAAAGATGTTTCATATAATTTGTTAGAGAAAATTTCTCGTAATCTATATTTATGATTATGCATTATGGGAATTATTTTAAGACAAGGTCTCCATTTTTGATCATAAATGATAAAATCTGCCAAATAAATGGTTAAAATTAGTTGAACTTTATCAAAATCAATGCCCAATCCGACTGACTAATACTGGTTATTTGAGTAATTTTCGGTTCTGGTATACTCCTTTTAAATTTAATCAGTTAAAAATTAATCAAATAAACAAATGAAAATTATTTTATATCGAAAATTTTTGATTATAATCAAGATCAGAAACAATGTGCCTCCGTGGAACGTTGCGTTTTTACTGATGGCAAATGTTCTCATTTATCGGCAGGATGCAAAAGAAGTAAGATCCTATATATAATTTTAGAGATGTCTGTCTGGATTGGATGTTACTCGGTTTTCTCGAAGATGTGTGGATGGATTGAGCTGAATTTTTGCACTCGGCGGTTTTCGAGGATGCTGATCACGACCAGATAATTAGTTTTTAATTTGGCCAAGTCTCGCGCAGCTTGGTCACAACGTTATGGCCAATTTGGTGATGTTGGATTTTGATGAGAGAAATGTAAAATATGGGGTAATCTAGGGTGCTGATTATGATGCTATAGTGGTTTTGCATTTGGTTTGTGTTTTGGCCATGAAATATGCATAGTTGATGTGGAATAGTCCAACAGAAAGTTGGAATAGTCCAATTATCGATTTTTGCTCTATGTTAGTAATATAAATAGTAGAGTTGATTGTTTTAGTGCAGAGGTAGAGTGAAAGAGTTTTGCGGTAAAGAGGAAAGTTCGATTCCCTATAAAGGCAGATAATTTTTTTATATCATTTTTTACTTTTTATCTTTCACAAATTAATTCTCTGAGCCCCGAAAGCCGAAATGGCGAAGATGATATAGGGAAACAATCGAAGCGAGCGAAGCGAGTTGAGCCCCGAATGGGAGAAGAAGATAACAACAGTCACACTTCCTTAGCTCATTCAGAAGAACGCCCGATCGGGCGTTCTACTGAGCTAGTTATTATTAATTTTTAATCAACTAAACAAATGTATTCGTTAAGATTATTACAAATTTTTTACAATTAGATTTTAAGAAAATATTAATCGTATTACTCCTATCGCAACTTTGCTCGCTTGAATTTTTAATCAGATCAAATTGTAAAAAATTCATGAAAATATCCGAATTTGTTTCTTAAAAGCGGAAAATTATTTGTATTTGAGATTAATACAATGTCCACTTTTATTTAAAAGTCGTTTCAAAAAAATGAGTTTATTTATATTATAAAATTAATTAATCAATTAGGATGAAAAATATAATGAATACCGAGCAGCTAGATCTCAATTTTAGTCTTTTTTTTTTATTTATTTTATTATTTAATGCTTAATAATGAATATAAAATCCAAATTTTATTTATATTATCAAATTTTTAGTTAAAAATTTCGCTGAATGTTATAATCTATGGTCCAAAAAATGTATTTGGGAAAACGATGAATGCAAATCCTATCTTAACACACATTGCGGTAAAGTTTATGAAGGTAATTAATTTATTCGTTTTATAATTAATATTTTAAATTTTAAAATCAAAATTTTTTTGTCCAAAAATGAAGCTCATTTAAGCCCTATATATCGCATATCACTAGAAAATAAAATAAAAACATAAAATTTATACATTTCTAATTTAATAAAACTTTTAAGATATAAATAAAATTTGTTTAAAAATTTTCATAAAGTAATATATTAAGATCAATAATATTATAATAGCACATTGCACTATTGAACTACAATTTTACTAATCATAATAAAAATTTAATGTAAATTCGCCCCTATTTCCCATTTATATTTTTGAGCTATTAAAATCATATTTATCAAGTGATATTTGAGAAATTTAATTAGAATTAGGTAAATTTCATGCTCGGCATCGGTCTTAATTACACAATCATATTTATGAAATAAAATTTTATGTGCAAGTTTTTCAGCAATTTTCGGCTATGTCACTGACAAAAATTGTGAGATAAGAGAAAATTGCAATTGGAAATATAATTTATGCCTTGATAAAAATTTAGAAGACTGCAGCATCATTCGTATGTAAACTTATAAAATTTAATTCACATATTTTATAATTTTCAATATTTTAAAAAACGAAGCCGGTAAAGCTTATAAAATTCAATTGTAATTTTTAAAATCAATTCCAATTGGTATTCTATTCACATGACTGAGAATATTATAAAAAATAAGCATTCAAGATTCCAATATTACCAGATTTCTATTTATAATTTAATTTTCATATAAAATTTTGAAAAACTCCCTAATAGTCATCAGAATATACTTATTTATAATTATTTTTATAGTCATGATTAGATTGATCAAATTCGATTTTATAAAGTTATCCATTTTAAAATAAGGATTTTCGATTGAGAAATTGGCAGTCAGTTTCTCCGATTTTCAATTATTTTGAGCAAAAATACCAAATTCATTTTTAAATTAAACCGACTTTCTCAAAACGAAACCCGCTTTTAACAACCCTAATCAGGATCAACGATCATGATCAGCAAGTGAGCAAAAAATATTAAGTAATTAATATTTTTTTCTCTATTCATTTCCCGATTCCCACCTTTTTCTGATAAGAGACTAATGTAAGATATAAGTAAATATTATAGGAAATTATTGAATGATTTAAATTATAAATTTTATCGAATAATAAAAATTAAAAAATTAATTTATTCTACAGGAAAAAACCAGCACGATTGTGAAAAATCGGTAGAAATCTGGCCGGATTTTTTATGTACATGGGAAGAAAAAAAATGTTTGGACAGAAAAGTTTCGTGCATTGGAAGTAAAGTCTTTATTTTTATTTACATTAATTTATTTAAAATAAATATAATATTAAACAAAAAAATTCGATAATAAATAACAAAAAATATATGGATCGATTTTTTATTCTCCAAGACTTTGATAAAATAATTTTTTCTTTACTTGATAAAAATTTCTAATTTTAATCTTTTTATAAACAAATTGAATATAAATTTAATCAAATCTATGTAAATATAATATTTAATTTTCTATAAATAAAATCAAATATTCTCGGAAAAAATAACCAAATTTTCAAAAAAATGGAGATTGGATTCCTACCCCCAACAACATGTTTTCATAACAAAATTTTTATTAATCTAATTTAAAAATTCGATAAAAATAAAGAATTTAATTTTTAAAATATTAAGCTGGAAAAGATGATTGCAAGAATAAGAAACATTGTAAACTGGATGATAAAAATGTGTGCCGAAATGTCTACGAGAGCTGCAACCTGCGTATGCAATTTTGATTATTATAAAATATTTTTTATTTTTATAAATACAAAAAATATTTATAAATAAATAGGAGATGAAAGCCAATGTCGTGAAACTCGAAATGATGTAAAATGTTCATGGGAAAATGGATATTGCATGGATTGGGACAAATCTTGCAATAAGGGTAAATCAAAATTATTTTAAATATTACATAACTGACGGATTATGCTAACATAAGAGCGGATTATTAATACATTTATTTTCTAAAGGTACTACCATCCAAAAAAATTACTAGTATTATTATTTTTACTAGGTTTGTTCAATTCACTTTCAATGACTTTTTTCAAAGAAGAAATATATGATGAAAAAATTTGCCAAAATAAATCTTAGAAATTATTCGAGAGCGAAAAACTCATTATTTTTCTAAATAAAAATAGAAAAATTTCTAAATATTCGGTGTTAAAATTATTTAAAAATTAATTTTAGGATTCCATAACAAAATTTTCACTTTTTATTTCATTTTAATTCTAGGGGTAATTCGAAGTGCTGAAAGCCAATCTGACATTAGATTTTTGATATCTTGCAATCTTGGTAAGATAATGTCAACTTTTAATGTCAACTTTTATCAAGAAAACACAAAGGGGGACCAAGGGTATTTTTGGTGAAAATTTTTATATGGCCATTTAATAGCTCAAACAACGCAGATCAATGAGATGAATGATGGTACTATTTTTATTTGGTATTATTGCATTATTGGCAAGTTTAATGTCAAAATACCTTACTAAGAAGGAAAATGTTTTTCGGCCATAACTTTGAAATTTCGAATTATTTTCACTTAAAAATGACTCCAAAAGATTCAGATCATCAAGTGGCGTCGGTTAAGCTATATATTGGGCATAAAAAATTTTTCGCCCAAAATACCCTTGATCCCCCCTTTGCTTTTTCTTGATTAAAATTTACAATATCCTATCAAGATTGCAAGATATCAAAAATTCAATGTCAGATTCGCTTTCAGCACTTCGAATTACCCCTAGAAATGCGCTTTTTAAAAATTCTTATTTTGGTCCCGGATTCTTTACAATTGCCGTTTTATCTATTAATTTTATTTATTCATATTCATATTAACTGTGACTATAAAATATGTATTTTAATTAAATTTTATGTTTAATTTCTATGCATTTAGAATTTAATAATTTAAGCGAAATATTTTCAAATTTTTATGCGATATAGGATTAAGATTATAATTAAAATTTTTATTATAATTTTATAAATAATAAGGCCATATTTTCCAGATAGCAAAGATGCATGCAATGCAAGAAATGAATGCGTCATGGACAGCTTTGAATGCAAGAATGTTTTTGACGGTTGCAAAGATCGTAAATTTTTTAACTTCAATTATGAAGACGAAGAACTTTTTAGAAGACGATGAAAAAATATGTAATAACATGCCAAATCATAAATGTGCATGGGAATCAGAATGGGTTGAAAAGGACGGCAAATATTTGGAGAAGCATTGTCGCATTGGCGAAGGATCTTGCCTTAATAGTTAGATTTTAAATTCTTAGAATAAAATAAAAGTGCGCAAAATATTGACTTTTAAAATATTCGAGTGAACCAAAAAAATCTCATTAAAATGAAGGGATCCAATCAAGATCAGAAAAAAAAACAAATCTGTTATTATTACAAGCATTTACCGATTAATTACGTACTTTTTTAAAATGGTATATTTATTTTCAATTAAATCAAATAAATCTTCAACATTTTATTGCAAAAAATAGGGTAGGATTTTCTGAAGTTTATTTCATTATTTAATCAATTTTAACTTATATCAATATTATGGACTATTTGCCATCTTTTTTTCACATTTTTAAAAAAAATTATAAAATTGAAAAATTATTGAAGCTATTAAAAAAACATTCAATATGTATGCTGAAATGATTTTGGGTTTACATACAATCTTAGGTTCGAAATCTAAGTTTTCTATTAAGATATTGTTAAAATTAAAAAATTGAAATTTTCTTGAAGAATTCGCGTTTTTAAAAATTAAATTTACTTTTTTATATTTTTTATTAATATTTCACGATTTTTTTTAACAATTATAACAAATTATTATGCTACTCTATAAAATTATGACATTCAGTTGATGATCCCTGGGATTGCACCGGACGTTGCATTTTTCATTTTGTCAATGGAACATGTGTATCCGTTCACGACATTTGCCAGGAGTGGTCCATGGGAGGATATAAGGCAATCTGCGAGGATCTTCCAATGTGTCAATGGAATGATGGGAACAAAAAGTGCAATGGTTGGGGCATGAAGAATGATGATGATGAGTGAGAGGAAGATTGATGTGAAAATGAAATTTGAATTTTTGGGGATACAAATAATCGAATCAAAATGTTGCTTTTCGATATTTGTCATTGGGGTTTCTTTCCTTTATTTTTATTTTTTCGGATAAAAATTCAATCAAATTCTCGAATAGTTTATTTATAAAAATTCTAACACGAAGCCGAAATTTGTGCTCAATTGCTTCCTTAATGAATGTAGAACTTTTTTAGGATACAAGTAAATCGAACAGGAATTTTTCCTTTAAAATATTTTTTAAATTTATTATCATAAAATAAGTTTAATAATTAATTATTAATTTTTCACCATATCCTAATAAGTACATCGAAATTTTTAACGCCATATAAAATATATATTTGCTAGATTGCAAAATTGCTTTCAGAATTTAAAATCATCCCTTCCTAATTTAGCTCAAATCATAGCCGAGTTATATTTAATAACAACAGGCACTAATAAAGTATTTTAGGTCTTTTTAGTATAAAATATTTTCCATTAAACATTAGTCTAAATTTCATTTTACTTATTATCAGTTTGTACTAAATTTGTCTACAGTAATAAGCAATTTGATAATTTCTTTCCAATCACAATTTAACAATGCGAAAAATTTAACACCAGGATCATGCTAATTTCTATTTTAATTTTTAGATATTTGAAAAAAATTACCAATAATTTTTTCTTAACAATTATCACATTCTATACCCACATTAAAAGAAGAGATTGCAAATCTCTTTGCCACGTTGGCCACAAAAATTAAGTGTTTTAATTTATTCTTAACTAGTTTTTGACTGCAATATATATTTGCCACGTTGCTATTTATTTTCAGTTTTCAGACAAAGAATAAAAATTTTATATAAAGCTAAATTAAAAACATTTTTATTAAATAAATTTTCAGATGAATATTTTAATTCAACTTTTTTTGTTCGGCCCATTTTTGTTGGAAATTTTCAATTTCCAGCACAAGGGAATTTGTGCCGCAACACCAAAATTGGTGTCAAATGCAACGGAGAGGGATAATCCATTTGCCAATCTGCGTAGCGGTGTTTTTCTCGACTCGATGAACCAGGAGCAAGAACAACCGCAGCTCGACACTGAAGATCGTGTGGCTGATGAAGATAAATTAGAAAATGTGACGGAAGGAGCTTATCAGAAAGCGGTGATGGATGTGAAGGACCCAAAAATGTTCTTTTATGACAAATTTGGGACTTTGTATGTTTTTATCAACATAATTTATTATTCTAAAATAAATAGAATGCTCAATGGGTCTGTTTCGGGCGTGTCCAAACCAATTGTGTTGGACTACAAAAAATATTGGCCAAAATGCAGTACAAATGTCCATTTTTTCTTCACAATTAAAATACCCAATGAGGAAACAGTGGATACTATAAAAAAGGTTGCACGAAAAGCCAATTTAACATTGGAGGATCAAGCGGAGATGCTCAGCTCTTGTCCTTACGGGTTTATTTTATTGTATTCAAAACATAAAAAAAATTAACATTTAAGTATGACATTTTGCTACGAAGGGCAATTGGATGGGCCAAGCATTCGGGACGAATTCCGGGTTACAAATTTCGTTTCCGAAAAGGAAGATGATTTGAGTCGTCCATCACAAAAAGTTGGTTTCCAATGCATGCTCGCCACGGACAGTCCCACTACACATGGATTCAATTTGGCTGTGGTCGCATTTTCCGGTTTAAAAAATGTCAAAATTGGAAAGGAATCGCAATGGGATAACAAATTAACTGTATGGCGTTTTTTGATGTTCACAATGAGCATTGTGAAAGAAGAGTAAATATTAAAATTTAAATATAAATTTAAAAAATTTTATTAATAGAAATTAAACAAAAAATTTTTTAACTGAATTAAAATGTTTTTCCTTTTAAATTTGAGAATAAGTATTAATGATCATTAATTAACAAAGGAGGAATTTTTTAAAGAAAACAATTTGAATATACTAGTCGATTTTGATTTCAACTAATCAAAAATAGAGTAATGTCGAATATTGTAATAATTTCTGAAAAATTAGGGTCATCATAGGCTTCATAGAGAAATATTTATATCTCATTTGATACAATATGGTCAAGTTAGTTTGTAAAATGCTAATTCTGGTTAGATTTAAGTTGTTTAAAAATTTTATTCAAATTTATCTTATCTATTTGAAACTGAAATGATAAATATCCGACCTGTAGAATCGATTTGATCATAGATCAAATTAGTACGATCATCGGAAATCTACCAAATTCAGAATTATCAGGAAAATCAAAATTGACATTAGATAAATATATTTTCTTCATAAATTTCTAGATATTATTCAGTAAAGTTAATGAATTAAATGCGTAATAAATATAGAAAATAAAAATAAAGAAAAGAATGATTTGTATTTATTTAAAAATAAAAATAGTTCTTTATTGCATGTTAAATGGTATAAAAAATAAAAATTAATATTTATTTACAAACTGATAGAAAATATTACTCTTCCACAGGTATTATTTTGAAATTCCGAAAAATGGTCAAGTGATGCTTCAAATTGGCGATCGTCATAGTTTTCGATCATATTTGGTGGATTCAGATGGAAAAATGTTGAAGCAAGTTTCTTTCAATTATAAGGGGAAATCATATGGCGAAAAACCAATGCAAGAAGATTTCACCATTCCTGAACCACAAGAATATTTTTCTGACCACCGTGGTTTCTGGATGCTCTATATGGACTTCAAAAAATCATATAGAGAACTCCAAATTATGAAGACAATACATAGTGAGGATTGCCAAATGATGGTCGAAATTGTAAGTTTTAAAAGTCATTCGATTTTTATAAAAAGAAACGAACTAATATTAACAAGATTGACAAATCAATTATAAAATCATAAAAATATTTTTCCAACTTTTTTGATTATATAAAAAATTGAAAATCATTGATAATTTTATGAAATTTCACTTATAACATTCTGCAAAAATAGTTTCAAAATAAAATTTTTTCTATATTAGTTAATATTGAGAAATATTAATTAATGATCAATTAAGTATAAAAATTTAAATTTGATAAAATTAATTTATTTTTTCAACAAAATCGAAAATTCATTTTTAGCTGAATTTATTTAACTCTAAATTAATAAAATAATATTTTGATTTCTTCCACTTCAAATAGAAAAAATAGAAAGGTTGATGAAAATTAAAGAAAATTTAATCAGAATTCATTGATAACTGATTTTTGCTAAATATTGATTTTTTTTCTAAAAAGCACCAAATTGACCAATCAAAATTTTCAAAAATTTTCTGAATTACATATTTATGAATTTAAAGAAGATTTGAAAAAGATAAAAATAAATTTTATAAATATTTATAGCATGGGAATCGAATGAAAAAATGCCGAACATATTTCGAGGATATTGCAGTTACCGAAGCAAGTGATGTGGAATTGGATTTGATGTACACTTATGAAAATGGTAATATCCATCGTAGCGATCATGGACAAGAAAATTTGGTTGAAATGCTTCGAAGAATGGAGAAAGAGGATTTGAGAAAGAAAACCACAATAGAAAAGAATGAGACAAAAACTGAGAATGGAACTGCAACCAGCAATTCGACCGCGAGCAGCAATGTTAATCAAACTAAAACAGATACAAAAAATTATGCTGGAGGTGGCGTTTCTATGAATATTGGATATACGAAAACTGATCAAAATAAAGCCAATGAGGCAAATAAAACGGCCGATGGAGCTGGAGAAAAGACTGGACAAGATAATGGGAAAAAAGCAGTTGATCAAAATGCCGGCAAAAATATTACGAAAGAAGCGGAAAAAAAGTCACAAGGCCCATTGACAGAAGAAAAAAAGAATCAAGCATCGCTTGCCGAAAAAGCATGGGGAAATATAAAAAATATTACCAAAAATGCTGTCAATAAACTTGGTGAAATGCCTAATGCTTTTGCCCAGCAGGGATTAGATTCTGGAAGCACCTATTTGAAAAAAAAAATTGATATAGCCATTAATGGACCAAATACTACTGCTCCCGGTGCGACAACAGTATCACCTAGTTTAGCACCGGCTGGAATACCAAATATGAAAGATAAATTGAATGAGCAAATTAAATTAGCCAACGATTTATTGGAACAAAAAACAGGCCAAGTTGGACTGGGCTTAGCCAGCTTGATGGCCCGTTCAAGGAACGAGGCTACAGCAATGTTTGGCGAATTTGGCACCGACTTGATGAAAGTTGTTAATGAAGGAACGGGAAAGATTGATGAATTGACAGCAAGAATGCAAAATTTAATACCTCCATCTAATGGTGGTTCCTTGTCCACTACAATTGATCGAAGGCGTGCTATGCTGCCAAATGATTTTTCGGTCACCGATTTTTTAAATCCTGTACCGCCAAAACTGCCGAAGGAAGGCATAAAATTGCGTGGCGGACAGAGATTAACCAATGAATTTTTCCAAAAATTGCCTGAAGGTGTTAGAATGCCAAGCAGTTGGGCCGATTATCAAGATGAATATTCTATGTTTAATAATTCAATTTGGTGGAAAGAAAAAATGAGGTTAGATTAAATTATTTAAAATAATATTTTTTAAAATCATATAGTTTTTTCGGCAACAATTTCATTGCGAACCGTTTAATTTAATTTTTAATTGAATTTTGTCCGATAATTATTTTTTAAAAATATATTTTTTAAAAATATCAGCTTATAATTTTAAGTAATTATTAAATAAAATTTTTAATTCACCGAAAATATTCTTTTTAGAAGTACCGGTGGAGATATTGCTACAAGAATGGATTATAAAATGAAACATGGTAATGATAATCCTTCTAATTTTGTGCGTCGTCATAAAAGAGGTGAATACATACCTAAAAATTTTTATCATTAAAAATTTTGGAGTTATTGTTTCAAAAGGCATAAATTTCTTTTTACCACCCATTTTATTTTTTTTACCACCCACTTGGATTTTTTGTCAAATATCTATTTTTCATCAATTTATGTAGATATTTAACGGTTTCGATCAAAATAATGTGCAGCAATAATAAAAATTAACCGAAACTGGTTTAGAAAAATATAAAATAAATAAATGGAAATTGATATTAAAAAAAATAATTAAATTTTTTAATTAAGAGAGGCCAGGAGAGTGCGCGGGATATAGCCGGATTTAGAGGGATTAAGGTGGATAATGGAGGGATTAAGCCCCATCTTAAGGGTTTAGGGTTAGAGTTATGGTTAGGGGCGGCATGGGATCTAGGGGCTAGGGGTTTAGGGGTTCGGAGCACTCGGAATATAGCCGGATATAAGGGGATTAAAGTGGATATGGGGGATTAAGCCGGATTAAGCCTAGTTAGGGGCTAGGGATTAGGTTAGAGGTTCGGAGTATAGGATTCTCGCGAAGCCGGAAGCAAAACATCCAAACAAGAACTCCCGCCCATCAATTTCGGAGCTTAATCTGGCTTAATCCTCCTATATCCACCTTAGTCCCCCTATATCCAGCTATATCCCGCGCACCTCATTTTGGCCCATTTTTATCTTTATTAATCTCATTTTATCCAAATTTCAATATTATACAAACCATTTCCCATTATTTCAACGAAATAGATGAAAAATAGATATTTGACAAAAAATCCAAGTGGGTGGTAAAAAAAATAAAATAATAAAAATATTTTAAAATGGGTAGTAAAAAAAATAAAATTGGTGGTAAAAAAATTGACATTCGTTTCAAAATATACTTAATTAAATTTGGTTATCATGTGTACACGAATTTTCGATGTAGCTTTATTCAAATTTTATTAAAAATTCTTTTATAAAAAATTAAAAAAAAAACAAAGACTGCTCTATTTTAATCCATTTTCCTCTTTAGTTAGTCATATTTTTATGCAATTTCATCAATACTAAAATTATAATTCCTTTATAAAAATTTTGGTAATCGTGAAATTAATATATTTTTGAAAATTTTAATTGTAACCAAAATTTGTTGGTACAATTGGTACTATTCTTTTATTGGGTCCAAATTTCTAGCACGCCCAAAATTTATTACCTCACGATTTCCTTAAATTAATGTACTCATAACGATAATTAATTAGTAGCCATTCGAGTGGGATGAAAGAGTTAACTATTAACTAATATAAATTTCCCATAGGATCATTTACAATATTTTTATGTAAAACGAAATTTTTGCATCTTTTCTGAAAAAAAAAGATTTTACGTCCTTGGGAACACCAGTAAGTAGGTTTTAGGCAATTCTGTAAGAATAACACAAAGAATTAAAATTTTTGCCAAATATATCTAATCAACAAATATGAAAATAATTAAAAAAATTCTGCACATTCGAAGATTAGACTTTTAAGAATTAAATAAAATTTTAATTTTAGATTAATTTTGATTTTTAATTTAGCCCTGGAAACTGAGGAATGGAAAAATCTGATTAATAATGAAGAAGAAAAATTATTTGTAAAAAGGGAAAATGAAAATATTGCTTTCCGACGTCGTAAGCGAGGTAAAAATTTGAAATAATAATTTCAAAAGAATGAATTGAAAAATTAATCCAACTGATTGAATATAATAAATAAAATAATTGAATTGTAAATTCGATTGATAACAAAAATCGAGTAGTTAATTTATTAAGAATCTTATAAATGAAATAATATTTTTACTTCTATAAGTTAATAATATATTATCTATTGCCATTTTCTAGAAATAAATCAAGCGGGTTTAAATACTAAATTGGATGCAAATCGTGTGAAAGGAGATACAACGGGGGATACGAAAGGAGAAAACAAATATCACGCAGATAGAAATTCGAATCGAGCTTTCAATCATGAATCTACTTCGCGCAGTTTGATGGTTTTTTATTTTATTTTTATTTTCGTGGATTGATTTATCAATTCCATTTCCTTTTAGGCAAAGGTCTAAATTTGTGATCCGAAAAAATTATTTCCTAAAATTTGCAAAAATTGTTTTCTGATGCTTATAGAGTGCGTAGATAACGAATCTAACATCCATAGTGACATATCTTGTCAACATGATAAGATATTGCCAACTTTTACCAAGAATGGCCATATTGTACCAAAATAGGCAAAGTCTAGGTGCTCCCAAAATTTTTTATATTCAGAAATTTGATTTTAAATTAATTTGGGTCGCTGATCACAAATCTGACATCTATTTTGTCATATTTTACGATATTAGTGTGATGATGTCTAGTTTTACCAGGAAAATGCTTAAGGGGACCCAAGGCCAATATACAAAATATTTTTAATATAAGCAATAAATAGCTAAATCGATGCAGTTCGACGGAATTGAATGGTGAAAACTATTATTTTCGAATATTCAATTATTACCAAGTTAAAGATTTAAATCAGGGTTCCCATCGAGTCAAATCGATTTATAAGGACAAAAGTTCAATTTTATAAGGACATAAGGGACAAAAATTTTAAAATATAAGGACGTATAAATTTTTTATTTTTGATAGAAAATCGCTTGAATCTTTCGGAATGTACATTTTTCAGAGAAGTAGGGCTTTGAGAGAAAATTTAATTAAAAATGGCCTCTGATAGAAAAAAATTTAGCCAAAAATGGGCCAAAAATGGCCCCGATAGGGAAAAATTTAGCCAAAAATGGCCCCGATAGGGAAAAATTTAGCCAAAAATGGCCCCGATAGGGAAAAATTTAGCCAAAAATGGCCCCGATAGGGAAAAATTTAGCCAAAAATGGCCCCGATAGGGAAAAATTTAGCCAAAAATGGCCCCGATAGGGAAAAATTTAGCCAAAAATGGCCCCGATAGGGAAAAATTTAGCCAAAAATGGCCTCGATAGGGAAAAATTTACCCAAAAATGGCCCCGATAGGGAAAAATTTACCCAAAAATGGCCCCGATAGGGAAAAATTTACCCAAAAATGGCCCCGATAGGGAAAAATTTAGCCAAAAATGGCCCCGATAGGGAAAAATTTACCCAAAAATGGCCCCGATAGGGAAAAATTTAGCCAAAAATGGCCCCGATAGGGAAAAATTTAGCCAAAAATGGCCCCGATAGGGAAAAATTTACCCAAAAATGGCCCCGATAGGGAAAAATTTAGCCAAAAATGGCCTCGATAGGGAAAAATTTAGCCAAAAATGGCCCCGATAGGGAAAAATTTAGCCAAAAATGGCCCCGATAGGGAAAAATTTAGCAAAAATTTCCATTTATAAGGACAATATAAGGGCAATAAGGACAATTCGGGATTTGTAAGGACATTTAAGTACGTAAGGACATTTTCACTTTTCTAAGGACGGGGGTAAATTTGTAAGGACTTTTCTTATAAAATAAGGACGAATGGGAACCCTGATTTAAATATTTTATAAAGAAAAAATAATTTTTGATCATTCGCACCTATTGGGTTTTTAAAAATTCGCAATATCTTACTATAATGGCATGATATGGCGTAGTGGATGTCAGATTCGTGATCTACGCATTGGATGATTACCAAAACAATTTTTGAAAATTTAAAAATTTAATTTTTTAGAATCACGCTAGACCTTTACCAAAAAGAGCAGGATTATTTTGAAAAGAATTTTATTATTTTCTTTAAAAATATTTATATTAAATCCGTTCCCTGAAAAAATTCTGTAACATATAACATTTATTAATATGACGCTTTCTCATCTCATGTCCTGTTGCTTTAACATGATTTCAGGAATCATTCAAGCATACAAGTGGCATCACAAATTCACTGACAAGTGCTGATTTTGTTCAATACAGTCAGACATTTTCGCACAAAGAAGCGGTGGATATCCATGTTTCGAGTTTACCAAAAAATACAAAGGCTAAAATGGCTGAATATTTTTACTTTATTAAATTCTTCAATATTTCAGATTGTGATTTCACAGCTTATTTTTGAATGCGATGGGAATGTGATGAAATTGCCTAAGCTATTTTTCCATGACAGTATGTTTCTTATTAGAATGAATTCAAAGTGAAATTTATTAAAAAAAAATATAAAAATTTTAGTCAATATTATTATAAAAATTATCGTACGATGAATTATAATTTATTTTAGCAAAAGAAATACTAGAAGGATTTGTGCAAAATGCATTAAGCGTTCAATCCATTGGAGATGTGAATGCAGAATCGAATCTGAAAGGAAATCTTTTAAAAAGTGAGAATTTTCTCTTTACCGAAAACTTTTGGTGTTTAAAATTTTTTAGTAATATAATTTAGTCAAATAAGATTCTAGCTTCTATCAGGGAAGATCGCTTTGCTGTATTATTTGAGAGTTAATGAGTCATAATCTAAATTAATTCAAATAATTAATAAGATTGCATTCTCTAAACACTGTGGCGGTTTTGGCTCGAAACATTATTTTTGAACATCAATTTCAATAAAGGGAATTAAAGAAATAAATTAGACTATGGTAGATAGCAATAAAAATTCTATTTTTAGTTATATCGTTTCAGTTTAGTTTTATTTGAATTTTAAGAACTTATATTTATCTAGAATATAAATTTTACTTATCTATGAAGTTTACTATTAAAGGGATGTGAACGCTAATCAACCTCTCAAAAAATCGTAATTTTTTAGAGATCTTAAAAATCATGATTCAATGTTAAAATGATTAAAAGTAAATAATAAAACGGTCGAAATAAAACCAATTCATCCCTTAATAATATTCATATTAATATTTATAGATAATTTACGATTAGACAAACAAAATAGCAATTTTATATACCATTTCAACATTCATTTATATGTCCTAATTTTTAGATGTGACTAACAATAATGCCAAAAAAATGGAGGAGCAAAAAGTTGAAGAAAAAGCGAAGCAGTTATAATGAGAATTAAGAAGAAAATCAATCCCAGAAATTGAAAAAAATAATGTTTCAACCTGAATTGATTTATTATGGATTATATATTTAATTCAATAAAGAAATAATTATTTCGTTGGGATATTATAATCGTACTTCTAGAAACTAGAATTAATATGAACTAGAGTTATTGGGCAGAAGGTATAGCCCTAATTCTAACTCCAGACATAAGTATGAGATAGGAAATACGGTGCTAGGTCATCTCCACAATTCTGCAAATATGGGCATGTCCACAAATTCTGCAAATATAAGTTTTTGACTTCTAATAAATCAGAAACCGGTTTTAGATCCTACAAACCTTATAATATTTTGTAGATCTCATCGAGACGCATCGAATGATATATAAAATGTTCCAAAAGTTGAGAGTTAAACCGTTTAAACCATATTTTTATGTTTTTGGTTTAAAATTCTTTAATTTTGGACCAAACCATGGCAAATATTATACCATTCGATGCGTTTCGATGAGATCTACAAAATGGTATAAGGTTGGTAGGGTCTATAACCAGTTTCTGATTTATTAGAAGCTAAAAACTTATATTTGCAGAATTTGTGGACATGCCCATATTTGCAGAGTCCTTTGCCTATTGTGGAGATGACCACGGACGAGGAAATACCACCAAAAACGAGAGAATTATGAGTATTATATAATTTAGCAAGTAGTAATCCAGAAATTTAGCCAGAATGAATAAAATATAAACAAAGAAAGAGGATTTTTCTTAATTTTTTACAATAAAATAAAAATCGAAAATTTAAAAACCTGATTACATTGACATATGTAATGTGCATTTTTTGAAATCCATCTTAGATAGCTATTAATTATTTATATCGAGAAAAAATCCGCATATTTTTCTTAGGTAGAACATCCCGATTTTCTTACCACTATCTTGATTTTGGATGTTCTGACAATGGGACATTTTTAGAATAAAATTTCTCATTATCGGACAATTTTGGCTGCAGTGCTATTTTGGGCAGTATTTTCATGAAAGACTCAACAGCAAAAAATCGCTCCAAAAAATGCCCTCTCCGAAAGAAAATTCTTGAATAAAATAGGATAGGAGCAATCGAAGAAGGGATAAATGCAGATAAAATTTATAATTATTAATTAATTTCGCAAATGGAAATATTACTATTAATAATGCAATAATATTGATTTAAAACGATTAAAATCATTTTCTCAAAAAATCTATTTTGACCCCTAAACTGAATTTTTTTAAGCCAAATTGTCTTTTTTTAAAAATTAGTCAACTTATTTTTAAACAATACGATTAGGAATATATTTAATTTATAATTATGTTATTATTTTTATAATCTATTATGATGATAAGAAGAATTTTCTTTTCAATTTATCACTGATATGAAAATGGGAATATATTTTAGCCAAAATATTAAAAAATGGTTTCGAAAAAGGACAAATTTTGTGTAACCATTTTATTGATTAATCATTATGAAATTCTTCTTCTTTTCTCAGCAATTTAGGCAGCCATAATTGCAATCATACCAAATGCAAAAAAAATCATCTCAATGATGAGCAGTCCATAAGGGGCAAAAATTGGCATTCCGTTGGATGGATTCGGAGTAGGCGGTGTCACCGCAATAGGCTCGTGGATGTCCGGAGTTTTAGTGGGAGCTTAACATATATTTTAGAATATTTGAAAATTTTAAAAATGAATAATATATATATGTGAAATTCGAATTTTTTCTTCGCAATATTTAATTTGCAGAAAAAAATTGAAATTGCAGAAAAGCTTATAACGATTTGGCGATTAGTCCTAGACCCCCAAAACTTATACCCATTCATATAATTCTTCAAGTCTCATCGAACGATATATAATCTGTTAAGGTTTAAATGGTTTTAAATTCATTTTCATCATCCACACATCTCTTCTTTTTCATCGTCAACCCCCCCCCCCCCCCCCCCCAATAATGACCTGTCTCCCCATAATAGGAAATATCAATATATGGTTTGGGGTCTAGTACAAACCGTTAAATAAGTATAAAATTTTCTACATTTTCAATGCCTTTTTACTTCAAATTCAATTTTTTCTGCAAATTAAATACCATCCTTTTTTCTAATTATAAAAATTTTTAACTAAGAAATGATTTCTTATTGTAAATTCTTCAAATATTATGATAATTAAATTGTTATATGAGCCATTAACTTCTTTGGATGATAATTTTAAAAAAATTGGAACAATTTTCGTATATTAATTTATCATTATTTTTTGCTAAATATTAATTAAATTTTTCTACCATCGCCATTACAAAGATTGCCCTTGCAAAGAATGCAGTTCTTAACAGGATATTTGATGTCAGTCACATTATCAGAGCAAAATGCGCGAGCTTTGCAGTCCTCCACCGTAAAGTCAGCAGTCTCAGTATTGCATAATTTTGCGATAGTTGGCGGCGAATGGTCGCCTAAAAAATGTTAAGGATCAATGATATTTTAAGCAATTCTAAATTTACAATCAAGCATGGCGCATCCAATTGCTCCTTCTGGGCATTCAACCGTATAAAATCCGCTGTGACTAAAGCCGGACCAACAATTGATAGCAGCTTTAGATTAATAAAATTTAATTGAAATTAAGGGAATATATCGAAAT
The DNA here is from genome assembly GCA_030063045.1 of Pratylenchus scribneri. Lineage (NCBI taxonomy): Eukaryota > Metazoa > Nematoda > Chromadorea > Rhabditida > Pratylenchidae > Pratylenchus > Pratylenchus scribneri. The sequence goes on along the minus strand of JAQSEB010000064.1, from coordinate 953,550 downwards.
ACCAGAGGCGTAGCCAATCAAGGAGGCAACAAGAATAAAGCCAAGAATGGCACCAATTTTGCTGGAGACGCACATTTTGAGAGAAGATGATGTAATTTAAGGAATAAAAATATATATTTATTCTAAACGGAGGAATAAAAATTTTTTTATTTTAAAGAAAATGAGCAAATTGAATTTGACAAAAAAAATTTATTATTATTGATCATTTTATTTGCCACTGTTATCGACGTAAAAATTATTGTTCATTAAAGTATTTGTGGACAGAAATAAAATTGGGGAATTGGATTTCAGGAATGTAGAAATCATAAAAGATAATCTGGGGTAAATTAAATTTTCATTGTAAAAATCAGGGCCAAAATATTCGGTAATTATATGGCTATGCTGGGATCAGGAAATTGGAGCTCTAGATTTAGTCCCTAGTCCCCGTTCATTGCAAATTTTGCAAAAATAGTTTAAATATTATTTTAAACTAATTTTTAGAAAAAGTAAAAAATGTAGATTGAATGAATGAATTCATTTATTTGTAAAAAAATTACTGGAAATTTCCAAAATGAGTTAATTACATTTTGGCTGACTGGCTGGATTAAATGATGTGTGAGAAAAATGATTAATCATCGTTCATTTTTTCCCTAATAAAAAAAATGATGTGTAATAATCAAAACGACGGGAATACAACGTGCGCAGTGGATGTGTGCAACGAAATAAATTAAATTCAATTTATTTAAAGTCAATTTATTTATTTTCCAAAATCAAATTAACAAAATCAATTGATAAATTAAAATTAACAATAATGAATTGAATTGAATTGGAATGTGTGTGGGGAATTGGAAAATCGATGGAATGAAAATTGGAGAGTCAATAGGTCCAAAAAGGGGAATAAATGCCAAATATCAATTTAAAATTATGTCAATTAATCAATTTATTACACGGGGAAATAGAAATAAAAATGTACAATGAATCAAATTTATATAATTTATAGTATTAAATTATATTTTGGATTGGACAATTTCGAGCTTAATTAAGCTACAAATATAAAAATAATTTATCAAATTAATAAAATTATTTGCATATAGTAATACTTGCTTTTATTTGATATTTTATTGATATTATATTATATTTTGTTAAAAAAATTCATTCTTCATTTACATAAAAAGCATATTTTTTGTCTATTCCAATATTGTGCCTAAGGGCTTTTCCTATTCATCCTACTGTACCCCTGTTTTGCCTAATCGTCAGTTACCCTATCAATCAACATTGCCCCAATCTGCCTTTTTAAACCAGCCCAATTCACCATTAAATGTTCACTTTTCCGCCCACGTTCCCCAACACATTTTACGACATTCTGTTATCACATTTTTTCCGCAAAACAGATAAATATATTCACTAAAGTCAAATCAAACTAAATCCAATCCCCGTCCTTGGGCCTGAGGGTTTAGTCTCACTGCGAAGGCCCGGGGCGAGAGTTTAGGCCTACTCTCGCTCCGAACCAACCTTAATACCGAGTAGCGGTATTAAAACTTTTATTTAAAAAATTACGAAAATTGTAATTCAATTTATTTTACAAATAAAGACTTTAATCTTCAAGTTATTAATGATTCATTAATACTCTTTCCAATAAAAAATGTTAATATCAAAATGATTAATTAAACAAAAATGACAACAATGTTATGGCCAAAGAAAACGAAAATGCATTATTTAGGATTATTTTGTTTGTTTTCTGTCAAAATATTTTGCAAATTTTATTAAATCCACTTATTTTTTCGATAAACGACAAACTCAATCATGCCTTTTAATAGAATCAAATCTGTTAAAAGCCTAAATTAATAGAAAAATTGCTTTTTTTTGCTTGGTACGCATAGACATAGACAGACAAAAGTTTTATTATACCGAAAATAAAATAAATTGATAGATGGAATAAAGAATATTTAGTTTGTTCATTTTCACTTTCTTTATTCGATCAATTTTCTTTCTCCTTCAATTCAACACTGTAATTTTCTTTCGTTTGCCCGATCCCTGAGGCAACTTGATCTCGAAATTGGTGTGCTCAATGATTTTCTCCGGAATTTTGTGGACATAATGAGCAAATTCCAGAATTTTCTCCTGGACCATGTTGTACTGTGGAAATATAGAAAAATATCAAATAAATGAAGAAGAAATATTAAATGAATACTTGATTGCAACGATGAGTAATTTTCAGATAATATTCAAATTGCCAGCGTTTTTCATCGAACAAATGAAAGATTGCGCCAATTTTAAAGTCCGCATAACGGTCACTTGCAGTGGTGGTAATAGCCTTATTGAAATGCTTCCTATTATTTCTTTTTAATAAAAATATTAATTCTTTTATATTTTTACACGCTTTCAGAATTTGTTTTGACACCCAATTCAATTTGAACATTTGTACTACGTTCACTCCATTGCGGGCACCATACGCAACCATCAAACAAAACCAAAATAGAATTCTATAAATTTAAGAGAAGAATTGTCTTATAAGAGCATGATTGCTAATGCTAAAGATCCATTATAGAAACTTTGTAATGATAAGTTTTGCATTTCCAAATTTATACTCTCTTTTAAATTTTGAATTTATTTTTTTTTATATGAACATGTTATGATTGTTAAATCTAATCAAGAAATAGTCAATTATAAAGAAAATCTTGCTCATTTAATATTTAATAGTATTCTTAAAAACGTTCAATAATACTTATTATATATGTTGCAGCCGATCTCGTATTTTAGCCGATCTCGTTTTCGGATATTCTAGTTATCACACAGACTTGATCTATTATAGTTCATTCGATTCGTCAAGGTCTGTTTTCTTTATAATATTTCAACTAGTGGACGTAAGGGAAGTGGGGCGTACGGGAAGTGGGTGTAAGGAATATGTGGGGAAGGATTTGGTAAGATGTCGGGAGGGATTACAGCCCTCTGTTCATGTTAACGCGCCAAGGCGCGTTCGACCTACCCTAGGGATTCGGATTTTGAAATTATTTAAAGGTCGCGGGCAGGCTCACTTCGCTCGCCATCCCTTCTTTAGGTCGCGTGTAGGCTCGCTTCGCTCGCCCGCTCTTCTTTAGGTCGTGTGCAAGCTCGCTTCGCTCGCCCGCTCTTCTTTAGGGCGTGTGCAAGCTCGCTTCGCTCGCCCGCTCTTCTTTAGGTCGTGTGCAGGCTCGCTTCGCTCGCCCGCTTTTCCTTAGGTCGTGTGCAGGCTCGCTTCGCTCGCCTGCATTTTTCAGGTCGTGGTCAGGCTCGCTTCGCTCGCCCGCTTTTTCCCTATTTTAGAAATTTTTTGAACCGGTTTGCAAACCACCTTTTTCATAGATCATAAAATGAACATCATTTCTTAATTCCCCATATCCGAAAACCCTCGAATCCCAATTTTCACTTCAATCCGTCCATATTTTTATTTTTGACATTTTTAAACCGGTTTGCAAACCACTTTTTGCGCAGAAGAAAAAAAAGATTTCATTTTTGAATTCTCCATATTCGAAAACCCCCAAATCCCAATTTTCATATCGTTCTGACAAAATTTTCATTTTTTGACTTTTTTGAACCGGTTTGCAAACCACCTGTTGCGCGGATCAAAAAACTGATGCCATAATTGAATTCCCCATGGCCGAAAACCCCCGAGTCCCAATTTTCATCATCCAATTCCTACTTCCACTATAGGGTTAGCTCTGGGGCAGGATATGGCCAAACCATGACCTGCGCATAGAACTTAACAAACTCCTCCTAGGCCATGCCGCGCACCCCAACATGCTGTATACCATTTTGAAGCCCCCACTTTGGGGCGGGTCTTAGGCTATAAAGCTTTTCAAAATATCCACTCACAAAAAAGTTATGAACGAAAATGTAAAAAATTCGGTCAAATTCTAAGTCCAAAAACCGGTTTTCCCCCTCTGCTAATGACCTGGCCAAAACCAACTTCAAACCAAACCATGCCCATATTCATCTATACGCGTGCATTCCTGATGAAGTTTTCCCACCCCCATCCCCCAACTCTCAAACCGAACCTTAAAAAACCCAAAAAACCGAGGGACAAAGCTTTTTATATTATATATAATTTCAGAAAGATTTGACAAGTTTGAACCAAAGTTATGGCGAATTGAAATTTCGGGTTTTCAAACCTGTTTAACTAGGGTGGGGCTAGGGCTATGGTCAGGCCGGCATCGGTTTTAGGGCTAGGGTAGGGTAGACTGGGACTAAGAAAAAGAATTAAAACTCTAATTGGCCTAGGAGCTGAGATATGGCCATTGGTCACAAACTACATTGTCTGCCACTACACTATTTCTGTCAGAAAAAAACGAGATCGGCTAGCCGAATTCGAAATCGGCTGCAACATATATATTATATAGTATATACCTATTAGCGAATTTCCGGAAAAATGACTCTAAATTCGATTATAAATTAATAAATAATTTGCTTAAAATTATTCACAAAATAGTTATTAAAAACTATCTACTATAAATAACAATGAAGAATTAAGAGTTACACTAAATTTGCATTTATTAATATTCAGCATCAACCAATATTAATATAATAAATTTTATACCGGATATTTCTTCTTTTGGTAATGATGGAGTGCTTTAGCACAATGCTTGAATTTATTGTACATTGGTTTCCCACAAACTGGTACATAGGCGATTTCATAAAAGTCCTATTGAATCAAAATTAATTTTTTTGTGGATAAATAGAACCTTCAAACAAGTTGGCATTTCTTTTGGTGTATCAAATTTGTTGGTCGGTAAAACCCAATCCGCAAATGTGCACATTTCCCAATTACCATCTTTACATGCATTACTTCCAGTTGCGTACCAAACTGGAAAGCTAATCACTCTAATCTTACATTTTTCGCGTGGCACATGAAGTTTCAAAATTTGATATAAGAATGAGGTGTTGATAAATTCCGTATCCTCATCCTCATGGCAAATAAGGAAATTGAGCGAACAGATTAATAAAATTGCAAATAATATTTGTTTGAGCATAATTGTTGCTGAAATATTAGAAAATAATTAATTATTTCTGACTAATCTTAAGAAAAAAAATGAAAAGAAATTTTTAAAATTTATTTCTATAATTATAAATATAGATTCAATTTTATATTTTTTATATGAATGAATCCGAAAGTGAGATTTGATTTTGGTCTCAATATGAAATTATAGTGTTGGCATTTTTTAAATAAAATTTCTTATTTGATGATGTTTGCGATTATATATTTCTTGGTCAGAATAAATTAAGACAATTTATGAAACGAAGTTATTCGAAAAAAAGCAAAGAAATTTCCCCTTTTAAATGCACATATTAGTTAAATTACATAGTAGAGAAAAGATTATCCTACAAATTCTAAAATGAAACGATAAAATGAATATGAAATGTTGATCGAGTGACTGACTATTTTAAACATTTTTTATGCTTATTGGCTTTGTAATTTATAGCTTTTAATTAGTCATTAAAGAAGAAAAAGTTAGTAGCCTTCAAGCCTTCAAATATGGGTTTAAAAAATAGGATTTAGTGATGCAGATTTTGCTCAATTTTATCCGTACCTAAACTCAACTGTATTCATATGAACTGGAGCACCAATCACTTTTATCTTTTGAGCTTTTATTTTTACAATAAACCCAATAAGTATCTCTTTTTTTGTAATGACTTTAAATGCTGTTTTTTATTAAATATTGACTTTAGTTTCATGCAATCATAATTGCTTAAAATTCAATTGAAAATTGTGTTGCAATCTATATTATCTACCTCAATTTGATTTCCATCCGTGCTGTTTGATATCAGTTATTAATTAAGCTTTACATTGAACTAGAAAAAAAAAGAAAAACACTTAAAATGTAAATTACAAACTATGGTAAAAGCATCACCGAAATCCGTATTTTGAATCATTATATCGATAAAAGCTTTCTATTTTATATTTTTTTTCGATAATTAATGTGGAAAAAATTTTCATTTTAAGTATCCAAAGAAAGTAGATTTCGTTTCGAAAAAATCAATGAAATTTCAATTCGAAATTGAGAAATTTGAAACAGAAACCGAAAATGCAAACTTCTTTTCAAAAAAACGAAAACCGAAGTTTAAAAATTGATATCCTTGTAAAACTGATTTGGGAATTCTAATTTTAAGTATTTAATAAATCTTAAATCCATCCTAAATAATAATATTTAAAAAATAAAAATATTTGCATTATAAATTCCTTCCATGGCGATAAAAGATTGAAATTTCAGCTGAATTAACACAAATTTTTGTCTTTTATAAATTCATTACGAATTATTATGAATCGAATTTTATTCAAAAAAATATTAGTAAATAATATTTGTAATCAGTCGTAATCTTGAACGGGCAATGAACCCTCTTCGTCGGTGAGGACGAATTTGATCCAAGGAATTTTCACATTTGTTCCGTCACAGTCCATTTGCATTTGCATAGGTGTTAGCACTTTGCCTGGAGGCACTGTCATCTGAAAAATTATTTTAAAAAAATTATGTATATAACTTGGCAAAAAATTTTTGTTTAATAAAATGCATAATTTTGAATCTTTCAATTTCAATTATGGTAATTTTTTGCGAAGATTTTAGTAATTAAGATTTATTATAGATAAAATTTCGTATAAAATTTTATACTAATACTTCATTAAAAATAAGGCACTTGTTAATTATTCCGGACCATATGTTTTCTAAGTGAAGTGCCCCTTCATGGATGATTAGGCTTAAGGGTTACGGATATGTGAGATGATACCCTATCCCCTAAAAACCCTAACCCTATACCGGATGACCCATGGGGATAACCGTAACCTTTCCCTATAGACTTTAAAAAAATCTGGTCCGGGATAATTAACAAGTACCGAAATAAATATAATGATTAAATTTTCCCAATTAATTTTTATTTTATTTGAATTTAATTTGCTAAAACTGAAATTATGTCATTTTTTTATCGTCTTACACTTACAATCATTTGTAATATGCATTTATTTTTTTGTTGAATTGTCAAAAATATTATCAATATTATATTTTAAATATCAGAATTTATCTCAAATTTTAATCAAAAAATTTTTCAATCTTACAAGCCATTTAAAAACTGTCCGCTTAGTCACTCCAACTGTATTTGATTGGATACGACTTTGCTGTTGATTGTCAATTGATGTTGATGTGTGTCGATAAGCATTCTGTAGATAATAAAAAATCATTCAAACAATTATTAAAAAATTTTGGTAAAATTAAGATAATCTTCTCCCAGTCCTACTCGTTTACAATAAAAATATATTTATTTTTTTAAATGAAATGAACCATAGAATTTGTGCAGATTTATATGGATGAAAAAAGATCTAACGTAAAAATTATTAATGCACTATGATATTAATCAATGACTCAATCAAAAAAAAGAGTCAATTATAAATTAAATATTATTGCAATTATTACATTCACATACGAAACCCAATTACCGGAGACAAAACTGATAAATCAGCAAGATACCTGTTATCATAACAGTTCATTTTAAATATTAATTATTATATTTTTTGTTACATAAATCAAGTTTTATTGTTATTGTATTTTATAAATTGTTTTTTAGAATCAAAAGAAATAAATAAAAATTGATGTAGCCTACTTCTAAAATCAATGATTTGGAAGTTGAAGTTGTTTCGGAAAAACTATGCGCAGTGGTCAAACTGTTCATGCGTTCAGAACGTTCCAAAAAGCTGTTGGTTTGTTCCCATCCCCATCTATATTCGCCACCAATGTTACCAGCTAAATTTAAAAATATTTTTATTTTTAAAAGGATGCGTTAAAAATAGGAATATATATATATATATATAGATACAAAGTTAAATTTTATTGAAATAAAATTTAAATTTATTATTTTAAATTTTAATCAAAATATCTGCATTGAAAAAATTGTGAATTTTTATTTTTACTAATTCTTAAAAGGGGTTTTTTGCAAACTATGTATTAGCTAATGATTCCAACAATTATCTGCGACATATATTTTTTCGTTAAACTCAATACGAAAACCAATTTTTTAAAAATTTATCTATGACTTTATTTAATGCTGATATTCATTTTTTTATTTAATATTAGATATTGGGTTTCTATTAAAGTGTGGGGTGTGGGCATAATTTTTCTTATCATATCTATTGTATAAGTTCTCTCAAATAATCCTATGCATAATTTAATGCAGAATGACAAAGTCACAAGTTTTTAATCACAATTCTTTAAAAAATACATTGATGAAAAAATTAGTAAATAAAAAAATTCAAATGATCTTTACTTACTAAAGCCTCCTTTTTTCACACCAAAGCCAAGACCAGTAGATCCATCGAAATTGGTTTTATCCGTTTCCCCTTTTTCATCAACTTTTGTATGCGTAAAACTTTCAACATTCTCATTTTCTCTAAAGTTTTAAAAATAATTACAACAAACAAACAAATCAAATTTTTACTAAATTTAAATATTTTTGTATAATCAAAATCAAGTTGCAGAATTCATATCAATGTTCTTGTAAAATTATTTATATTTAATTTTGTCAAAATTCATTTAATTATTTTTATAAAAATAAGAAATGTGATTGATTATCTTTTCCTTTTCCAATTATTTTGTTAAAAAAATTTAGTATCCATAAAAATTAATTTTATACATTTTTAAAGATAACATTTTATAAAATTATCCTTATTAAAAAACCTTTGTAATCCTGTCAAACTAGTACTTTCATCTGTGCTGGATCCACCTCTTTCAGTGGAAAATAAACTCCCTTTTGATGTAGTAGTTTTCTGCCCTTCTGTTCGCCATTCTTCTATGCCAGACTAAAATAAAAATTGATATAATTATTGTGTATTTCAATTTTAAACTAGATTTTTTATAAATTTTGTTTTAATTAAATGTAATAGAATATGATATCGGCCTGGTTTTAGTTCGATAAAAATTTTTTTGTAAATTCGTTATCAGTCATTTTTCTGAAATTTAATACCCTCCAAATTGAAAATTCAATTTAAAGAATAGCATTACATTATCGTTCATAATCAATTGTTACCTCAACTGTCAATCCATATTTTGTGATTGTTTGGTTGTTTTTAAAAGAGCGCAATGCATAATTTTTTTGTCTGAATTCAGCTTTGCATTCCTGGATTGTGTTGCCACGCTAAATCAAAAAAAAAAATAAATTTAATTAATTCACTTTTATAAAATGTTCGTTTATTTTAAATTTTTAATTTTTTGCAAAAATGATTTTTTTTAAATAAAATATCATAAATAACGCATCACTCTAATCATCATATTGCATGTAGATTTAGATTCGGGTATAATTGCACGCATCATTTGGGGTACCAAAGATTGAGCACGAAAATCCAAATATAGCATTTTCAAATGAGGTTTATCCGAATATCTATACAATAAATCATTTTTTCAATTGTTAACAAATTACTAATATTTTGCCTTTTTTTTATCTAACTTTTCAATTAGGAAAATATCAAGAATACAATATACCATGGTAAAGAATTCCCAAAGTTACTCTATAATTGTAATCTCTTTAAATATTATTTAATCCCAGTTCAAAAATAATTCAGAATTAATTTACTTGAATTTTTTAAAGAAAAGTCTTAATTTTTTTATTTAAAATATTATTCTTATCTAGATGATTATTTTAAGGCTTTTAAATGTTTCCCATAATTTATATAACCAAAATAATGGCTCACTCAACAGGTAATAAAAGCTGTCCTATTATTGCTCTGCTTCGTTTCTATTTAATAATATTTTTACTATTAATTTATACTTTTCCTTCCTCATATAATCGGGCAATGTGGTGAAATCTTCTATAAATTTTTTGCGAATTGATTGATTTGGATCATCCTCGTTCAAATCGGATCTATAGCCGATTCCAACCTGTGTTAACAATGTACTCAAAATATTTTATGTTTTATTTACCATTGTTAAATTATCATGCAAATCTACTTGGACAGGCATCACCAAATTGTTGTCATTCTCCATGCTTCGAACACCAGTAAGCAAATTGTCCGGATTGCCCAAAGACAAATCCATGCAATTGGAATGAGGCAATGGGAAATAATAGCTGAAAAGTATATAAGAGAAATTTTTTGAATTAAAAAATTTCTTAAACATACAATAAATTCATATTTATTTAAATATTCAAAAATAATTTATAACAGATTTATTATTATGAAAAGGAAAAACTATACATTATAAATAATCTATTTCTATTGTAATTTTTCCAAATATGTATATAACCATTTTTACAATTTTTAATCAATTTAATAATAAAAAATTTTAGAAAATAAATCTGCGGACTTTGCAGCTAATTTAAATTATTTCCCTTACTATAATATATATGACTTTCATGAAATAAAATTTAAAAACAAACGATTCAGTCATATATGATGTCTTTATTTCCATAAAAAAATCGCCAAAATCCTTATCAGCATTACGTTTTTCCTTCATCCACGGCAAATAATGAAGTGCAATCTTTTTATTTAAATTTTATATTTCTATAAAATAATGTAACTTTGAATCCATTCATATTTTTGCATTTTTGCGTAATTTCTTCGTTTTCATTAAAAGGCAGGACGAATTGTTCAAGCACATATAAATCATTTAATTGGCCATCATAACAGAATATTATACTCAAAAAATAAAGAAATTTTATCAAATTATATCAAAGTTTTATAAATTTCAATTTCTCGAAAATATCAGGTTTATATCTTTATATATCTTTATATAATTTTTCTTGGAAATATTTAATTAAGTGGAAAAAAACACTGAAAATGGCGAAAAAATTATAATGGTTTAGTTTTGTTAATATCAAACCTTTAATCAACAACAGATAAAACTCGCCAAGAGAAGTCGATTGGTTTATATTTTGTCATGGTTTGATCAAAAATTAAGGTTTTTAAATTACTTAAATTATTTTATGGATTTTGGTAGTCAATTAAACTATGTCAAATTTTATACCATTCGATGCGTCTTGACCAGTTCTATCGAATGGATATAGGTTCTGGGGGTCTAGTACAAACCGCTAACCATTATAAAATTTTTCGCCATTTTCAATACTCTTTTCGTCATTTTAAATGTTTTTTCGCCATTTTAAATATATTCCATTCTTCTTATTTTTAATTAAAAATAGTAAACCCTTCAGGACAAGCAATATTTCCATTGATCAACAATTGTTTAATAGCTGGGCACACGCTTAACACATAAAATGGTTTATAGGCACAATGTTTAGGGATTGCTTTTTTATCCACAACAATCGGTTCCGTAATGCCCGGAAATGTGCCATTGATGCATCTTTTTAAAAAGAGAAATTAATATTTATAACAAAAAATCATACAGAATGCCATCTTTATCATAGCGAACTTGCTTATAGGGCAATGTGTCGTTGGATTCCATTTCTGGCTCATTTTCCGTTTTTATCAACGACTTGAATAGAAGGGCATCTGAGCTCTTGAAGGTGAGGATCTCGGATCCAATTAAGAAGAAAAAAAATCCCCAAATCCACATTAGATTTTGTGATCTAAAAAAAAGAAATTTGGTAATATTTTAAGGAATTTTTATCATATCTTTGATTTCGATATAAATATTTTATTTTCAACACGTAAATTCGTTTCAATAGCCGAGAGTGGAATAGTGAAATACGTGGAATTTTTGGCTTTGAATTAATTCTCGACTGTCCCAATACGTGGATTTTTTGAGGTGGGAGAAAAAATATAAATGTGAGATTGTGAGAAAATTTCATTATTTTTATTAAAATATAATAAAAAATAATTCATTTAGATGCTAGAAAAATTTCTTTATACTCTATTGATATTCTTTATTGTCTCCAATATCAGTATTTTTGCCGAAGAAAAGCAACACTTTTTTTATGATCGAACTGGTGTATTGTAATTGATTAATTTGAAAATAAAATAAAAATAATTTAAAAATTTGAAGAAATATTGATGGGACAGTAGCAGGCACTTCGGAGCCTATCACGGTGGATATGAATGTCGAACGTCTAAATTGTGCTAAAAAACGAACTTTTGCACTAGCATTTTGTCCGGACAGAGAAACCGTTCACCAGGCAATTTTATCGAGAAATCAGAGCAGTCCATGCCAAGACGGGTTTATTAATTTTCATAATTTAATCTTCATTTCAAAATCGAAGGATAACATTTTGCTATGTGCCAATTTTGAGCGAAAAATTTGCAAAAGAGGAATTTGTGCTAGAAACTTTTGAAGATTTGGATCCGTCCAAAAAATGTGGCAAATTGTTTCGAGGCTTTAAAGTGGCTTTCCGCTTTATGTTAAATGAAAAATATGAGAAAAGATTGTATTATGAAATTCAATTGTCCTATATGCGTGAACCGTAAAAGCAAAATATTATGATATTAATTTTCATATTAAAATAAGATATTATTTTGAAATGCCGGATAGCATGTGCATAAAAATTTTGTTGGGAAATAATGTGAATTTGTTAACGATTATCAGCGATATGAATGGTGATATTTTGAAACCAACGCAGGTTTTTAAATAAAAATATTGCTGCATGAAAATTATATTGCAGGTTCGATTGAATAAGCAGAAATCGAAATTAATTGGAATTAGTGCAGACCAATATCAACAAGATTGGCAGGATACCAAAAATATGAGGCCTTATCGAGAAAAACCAAGTTTGAAAATGCTCTTTTTGGATTTTAAAACTTTTGAATTGGAATCACAAATGATGTTTACGGTTGGTTCAAAATATCAGTGCAAAATGTATGCCCGACTGGTACGTATCTATTTTCTAATTAATTATAATTAGAAATCACATTGATAATTCAATAATTAAATGACAATCGGAATTTTTACATACTTGTTTTTTTTTCTACCAATATTTTTTTAAGGTATAATACAAATTCTTTAAAAATTTATAATGAAGCTTTATAGAAAATTTTAATATAAAAATAATTGGAACAAAAAATAATTAGCTGAAAAACCTCACAGATTTTGGCAAAAAAATTTTTGTTCTATTTTCTCATAATATTTAAAACAATTAACATCAAATTCAAAAATCTTTCTAATCAATTTATCCCCGGTTCATTTAAAATATATAATCATTCATAAGGAAAGTTGATAATTACATAAATTTGAGCGTCAATTAAATGCAAATTTCTTCTAAAAATTCTTCAAAACATTTTTCAGCAAAATACAATTGTTGATCAAAATTGCTATTCTCGATTTCGTCAAAAATTCATGGCTTTACGCCCTTTTGGTAAAAATACAACAACAATTTATAAAATGTCAATTGAATCAGGCGTACTTACAAATGATACAACCATGTCCAAAAGCATAATAAATAAAATATTAGATAGGGAATTTGAAGAGGAAAGAGCCACCGAAGAACAACAATCGGATATGTTTGAAGGGATTCAAGTGAGTATTAAATTAGAAGGTATTTTTAAGTAGATTTTTTGTCACCAATCTTTCTGGAATGAATTTAGAAAATTACAATCGCAATTACAATCATTCCGGAATGAAGTTAGAAAATTACAATCGCAATTACAATCATTCCGGAATGAAGTTAGAAAATTACAATCGCAATTACAATCCTTCCGGAATGAAGTTAGAAAATTACAATCGCAATTACAATCCTTCCGGAATGAAGTTAGAAAATTACAATCGCAATTACAATCCTTCCGGAATGAAGTTAGAAAATTACAATCGCAATTACAATCCTTCCGGAATGAAGTTAGAAAATTACAATCGCAATTACAATCCTTCCGGAATGAAGTTAGAAAATTACAATCGCAATTACAATCCTTCCGGAATGAAGTTAGAAAATTACAATCGCAATTACAATCATTCCGGAATGAAGTTAGAAAATTACAATCGCAATTACAATCATTCCGGAATGAAGTTAGAAAATTACAATCGCAATTACAATCCTTCCGGAATGAACTTAAAATTACAATTCTTTTCATAAAAACTTAGAATTTAGAAATCAGAATTAATTTGAGTAATTATAAAAAATCATAAAAAAATAAAACCGTTGTAATCATTTAATTCTTGAAATAAATTGTTATTGTTACTATTCAGAGTCACGATGAAAATGTTGAAAAAATCTCCGAGAAACAATTAGATTATAAACTTATAAAAAGTGAAAAGAAAGAAGAAGATACTACTCCTTGGTGGAAGAAAATAGGTGCTTGGGTAGTGAACACTGCAACAGGCATGTCATTAATTTATACATATTATATTAGCTGGATGCAGTGTAATTCAATTGGCTGATAGCAGTTGTGAAGGCAATCTGGAATTCAGAGATACAAAAACCAGCACTTTCCATGAATCGTACACCAAAACACAAATTAAAAATAAAAAAACAAAAAATTCGTTCGCATCATTCCATTCTGTGCAAAACACTCTCCAAGTGAGTATGCATTGTTGCGCTAATCATTATTGTCATTCTATTTATAAAAATCTTTTATTTTTGATATAGAGAGACATTAGTTATTCTCGATTTTATTTATTACCATAAAAAATCATATGGACAATTTTATTTACCATCCGAATATAATAATGAAAATAAGGAAATTTATCTGTTTCATATGATAAGCGTTGTAATGAATATAATTATAAATTTGCGCACTCGAATTTTTTAAAAAAATAATTTTTGATATCAATATTTTTTAAATATAGCAAATTTATAAAATATTGTCGCTGATAAAGTTAAATTGATTTGAGAATATTTTAGTGTATTTGAAAGAAATTCCAAAAAAAGAATGTCTTAAAATAGTAATAATTAGTTTTGCGATAGTCATGTAGATAAAAAATCAAAAACATAAAATATGTAGAAAAGCTTGAAAATTATTTAAGAATTTTTCGCATATTTTAACCACAATTTATCGAAATTTAATTCAAAAATTTTATTTTTTTTTGCACAGTGTTCTGACAGGAAAAATAAGAATTTACATAACTGTCGCATCGCAAGTCGCAACCCTAGTAATAATGGGCCAAATAGGATGGATAAAAGGAAATCGCAATTTTTTTTGGCATAACACTTAAGATAATTTTATATAATCAATCATTTTCAAATCAAATCAAAAATAAAATTTCAGCGCTAACTAAAATTCTAACCAAGCAAAAAATTCACTGCATAAAATTAGATTTTAGCCATAATTTTAACTTTCTTTAATATTCGTCTTATAATATTTTATTTCTTACTAGACTGTTTTCACTCATTCTCGAGGTGAAACTGAAACCACTATGCATACAGAAGAATATAGCATGAGCAATGCGGTTTCAAAACGCACAATTATTCAAATTTCTACAAATAATAACTGGAATCCTTTTTTTGCTTCCTACAATTTGCAATTCCTTATTTCAAGGTTCCTGCAGGAAAGGTCTTAACACCAATGCAAATGTCTGTTGATTGTGAAGGAAATAATGTGAAAATTCCCTGGATAAAATTCAGGTTAAATATATTCGAATTCTAGAAAATAATTACGCGGGAAGACGTTTCAGTGCCGCCAGTTCAGTGCCGCCGTTTCAGAGCCGCCGTTTCAGTGCCCGCCGTTTCAGAGCCCGCCGTTTCAGTGCCCGCCGTTTCAGAGCCCGCCGTTTCAGTGCCCGCCGTTTCAGTGCCCAGCCAAAAAGGGGACGTTTCAGTGCCACCTATATTTTTATCGTAATTAAGCATATAAGATTATGAAATATAGATTTTTATTCTTTCTTCGATCATGAATATGCCAATGGGAGGTCGGGGAAGTGCCTAAAAGAGTGCGCGGGATTAAGCCGGATATGGGGGGATTAAGGTGGATATAGGGGGATTAGGCCGGATTAAGCCTAGTTAGGGGCTAGGGATTAGGGTTAGGGGTTCGGAGCATAGGAATCTCGCGAAGCCGGAAGCAAAACAGCCAAATCAGAACTCGCGCCCATCTATTTCATGGCTTAATCCAGTTTATTCTCCCCTTATATCCACCTTAATTCCCTTATATCCACCTTAATCCCCCCATATCCGGCTTAATCCCGCGCACTCTTTTAGGCACTTCCCCGACCTCCCATTGGCATATTCATGATCGAAGAAAGAATAAAAATCTATATTTCATAATCTTATATGCTTAATTACGATAAAAATATAGGTGGCACTGAAACGTCCCCTTTTTGGCTGGGCACTGAAACGGCGGGCACTGAAACGGCGGGCTCTGAAACGGCGGGCACTGAAACGGCGGCTCTGAAACGGCGGCACTGAACTGGCGGCACTGAACAGACCCCCACCGAATAATTAGATTAATAAATAATATAAAATAAATTTTAATAAATTATTTTTCTAGATTGAGTGATGAAGGGAGTGACGAATTGGTTGAGGATTATGAATTTGGAAATCAAATGGAAATTAAAGAAAAATTAGATGAAAATATCGAAAATGGAGATGAAATTCTAAAAGAAATTAGTGAGCAAGAAAAAGCGATTGAACAAGCATTTTTGCCGAAACCAAATAATTTCGAAAATGGTGATGAAATTCTGAAAGAAATAAGTGAGCAGCAGAAAGCAAAACCAGTAGAATCAAATGATGGGGCTGAAGAAGAAGCTGATGAATTTTTGAAGGAATTTAGGGATACTTCTTATAATTAATTGGGAATCGATTGTATAAATTAATTTTTATGAATTTATTTTTTCAATGAAATTATTTCGAATTTTTGTACTTTTAATAATTTAACCCAAATGCGTAAATTTTAGCAGGATGATTCTAATATTTCTACTCTTATTTATATTTGCCGGAACAAATTGCCAATGGGAATTCATGAAGACAGGTGTCTATGAGGCCAAAGTCAAAAGCCAAATAATGGAACAACATTTTTATTATTATGATGCGAAAGGAAGCTTGTATGATTGCTTTAAAAATTTAAATATATATTTAATTAGAATTGTGAATGCCTCCGTGCCTGGCAGTTCTCCGCCAATCGTTATTGACTTCAAAAAATATTATCCAACTTGCAGTAATAATATTTATTACGCTTTTATCTTCACCGTAGATTTGATTTTGAAGGCGCCGAAGTCAATTTGTTCTGAAGGGTACTTTGTCAATATTAACTAAAAAAAACAATAAATATATAGTTTGACTATTTGTTATGATGGCCAACTAGTTGGAGCGCATATGCGAGAAGAATTTAATTTGACAAATGTGGATAATAATCAAGTAAAGGTTTTTGATGCTAAATAAATTTTTGAAAAATAATTTCAATAATAGGACTATGCAAAAAACAGAATTTTAAATAAAAAATATTTACGATATTTATGAAAATTATGCAATTTTTTAGGCATAATTAATACTAATTAAAATTAGTATGCTGCGATTTATATCATGAATAGGAAAATTAAACCGATTTTTTTTATGTTTTTGAATTTTAATTTGTCATTATTCTCGAGACATTTGCGATTAGGTAAATTTTATTCAGCACAAATAATTTCAAAAAATGTAATAAAAAATTAAAATTAAATTGAAATAAAAAATTTTATAAAAATATTTTAAATTTGCAAGGATTTGGTAAATAGCTGTAGTATTGCAAATGGCAACAAATCTATAGCCGAAACACGTGCATTATCAATTGCTTTAAAAACATTTAATAGAGTCAATATCACGAATGTTCGTCTACAACTGGATAATGGCAATATAAAACAATTAAAAAATGGGTCGACAAATGATGATGTTTATTATTTTTATAAAATAACTGCATCTTTCTTTGAAACAGAGTATTCTATTTAAATTTTTTTAAATTCATATATCAATTTTATTTGAAATTGAATAATTAAATTAAAATTAAGAAAAGTTTAAAAAATAAAAGATAAAAAATTTTTTATTCAATCATAAAATTTTTAATTAACTTTTATGTTAATTAAATGCAATTTTCATGTATTATTTCCTCGCACCGAAAGACGGCACTTTTATTAATTATTTTTAAATTTTAGTGGGTGGTCAATCGAAGGTTTTGATTGTCGACGATGCCAAATTGAAGATTCATGGTAGCAAGAAATAATTTAAAAATAATTAAAATTAATTTATTAAAAATTTTAAATATTTAAAATAATTAATAAATAAAATTAAAAAATATTTAAAGGACCCAATGGTGACGAATTCTGGTCAGCAGATCAATTCAATGAAGACAAAATGTTGGGCCGTGGAACTTGTTCCATTGAGGCCCATCAAATGTCCATTCCGGTTAATAACAAGACTAGTAAGTTAAAAAACATTTTTATGGCATTAATTCTTTTACTTTTCATTCAGTTATGTGGCAAATGATTCTGAGCCCACTGAAAGGTGCAAACACTCTTCGTTTGCCGCGCCCCCGTTGTACGCTTGGCATTGGCGTTTATGTAAGAAATAAATTCTTGTATTTTTTAATTACATTTTTTTATTATTCATTGAATTATTATTTAAGGCAGGATAAGACAGAATCGCAATTTAAAACCGAAATTGAAAATTTTTTATCAAAATCCCGAAAATGAGAGAAATTGAAACCAAAAACCGACAAATTTTTCTGAAAATTCCTGTTTAAAATTGTCTTTTATATTATTTGCATCAATGATAAAAGACTATTCGAAAAACTTACCATCAAAGAATATATTAAATAGTGATAAAAAATTTCACATTTTCCGAATTAATTTTAGCTCTCTGGGCATAATTTGCATAGGACAGATTTTTAAGTTAAATAAATCCTCCTTGATATAACCAATTTATTTTAATTTTTACGAATTTAATATATTTTCTGATGATTAAATTAAAAATGTATTCTCCCAAATTTAGTTGGACGAATATCATCTGATGGTGCCAAAGCTGTCAAATTCGGAGAAGTGATATGATGGAATGGAAGAAAATGAGATTCAAAGAAATATTTTTGCCTATGCAATTAATATTATTATTTGTAATTTCTTATAATTAATTGATAAAATTTGCAATAATTTAAATTTTAAGAATTTAAAGAATTTACTTGGCTTTTAGAATATACTATTCTTATTGATTTAAATTCAAATCTATAAAATGGTCTAAAACAATATAATTCTTGATTCACTATTTTATATTAAAATTACAATGATAAAAAAGATTAGATATTAGATAGAATAAAAGGTTCTTTTCTAGTTTGCGCGTCCCATCAACATTTAGGCGTCCAATCAACATTTACGCGTCCTATCAACTTTTACGCGTCCCAAAATATTTTTATGCGTCCCAACAATTTTTATGAGTCCCAACATATTACGCGTCCAATGAATAATAAAGTGCAAATTCAATTTTGCCCAAATTATTTATGAGTTCAATCAATTTTTAATTGCCCCATAAAAAATTAACAGAATTTAATATAAACAATTAATTATTATTTAGGATTATATTTACAATTTATATTTGGATTATATTTTAATTTATTTCAATTTATCCATCAATTCATCTATCCATTAATTGTCTTCAACCGATGAAAGTGGTTCATAAATTTCCACTCCAACGTTGGCTGACGTTGACGAAGATAAAGTGCCCGCCACCCCGCCTCCATCCTTTTTGTTAATGTCGATGTCGATTCCGTTTGAAAGTAGTTGGCCATTGGTGGCTGTGTTGGTTGTGGACAAATTGCATCGGCCATGGGCTCATCCTGGTTTAATTTTGTTAAATACTCCCGAGGCATTTCATTATTCGAATAAATTGATTGTTGTTACTTAAAAATTGATTGGACTCGTAAATAATTTGGGCAAAATTGAATTTACACTTTTTTATTCATTGGACGCATAAAAATTGATTGGACGCGTAAAAGTATGTTGGGACTCATAAATTTTCATGGGACGCATAAAAGTTGATAGGACGCGTAAATGTTGATTGGACGCGTAAATGTTGATGAGACGCGCAAACTAGAAAAGAACCGAATAAAATATATATGTTGGTGTTAAAGTTGAAATTCTGTTTAACTCGAGTTTTAATCAAAAGTCGCGGAGATTCTAAAAATCTGTTTCTTTTACATTTTATTGCTTATCTCGACCAAACAATGCCATCCACACTTGTTGGACTTTCTTCCCACCATGGCATAATCATTTTGCGGATCTCAGTTCGTATCTGATCACTTGCCCACAACATCAAATATGCCGAAACCGTTAGCGTAGAGAAGTCAATGCTCCAGGGATCGTGCGCAAATAGTGTTTGTGACATTTCGTAGTCAAGATTAACGTATTCTTTGATAATCTAAAAAGGCAGACAAAAATTACTTTTAGTCAAAATATCTAATATGAATGATGAACATTTAAAGTGTCGAAGCTTTTCTTTTTTTAAAAAAAAAAATCTCAAAAAATAATACAGTTTTTATTGCCAAATAATTTTGCAGTCACTTTAGGTGGTTCTTTTACTGCCAAAATTCGCCAAAACCCATTTCCCTCTTGTACTAGTACATAGTATTCATGAAGTTTATATGGTATTTATGTTATCTAAAAACTACAATCTCATAGACTACAAATGTAGACATATAGTGAAATGATGAAGTAGAATAGAATCACAATATTTATACTAATAAAAGGATGGCGAGCTGTTTGGCCAAAATCGTGTAAATAGGCGTTTGCGTTTAGCTGAAAAAATGTAAAGTAAAATTTAATATTCAATTCAAAATTATAAGACAGCAAATAAATTCTAAAATCAAAATTTGTATTATAACAAAAACAATAAAAATAGTAAACAAAGATTTGTAAAAGTGGGATATCTTAGTTTCAAGCAGTGTCAATATCGATCTAACCAAAAAGCGTGGTTTGTATTTTGTGTAAGGACTTTTTCTGCTACCTCCAGCAGGTGATAGTCTGCTGGATATCGGGAAATATTTTTAATTTTTTGAATTTTCTTTAAATTTTTTCCTTTTTTCTTTCATTTTTTTCTTCTTTATCTTGTTGTTTACTATTTTTAGTATTGTTTTGATCTTATTTTGTTTTTAGAAACTTGTTTTATATTTTTAAATTGAATATTAAATTTTTTTCTGCATTTACCCGGTTTCGGCCAAACGACCTAGCCCCCGTAAAAGAACGACCAGCAGGAGTGATTGCCAAAATATTTGGCAAGAAAAGCCTATAGTACTTTGCTTGGTCTTTATAACACAAGACTTACATGGTAGCATAGCTGCAAACTTTGTGATACAAAAATGACAATCGCATACACAGTGAGTTTCATGTTCACATTGGTATTGCTGTTGTTGTTGTTGTTGATGTTCATCATCGTGCGCCTCCTGTTGTACACGAACAGAGTCATCATATTGACAATAAGACTCGCGATAAGAAATACCACTGCTGATACGGCTTTGAGATGA
Organism: Pratylenchus scribneri; assembly: GCA_030063045.1. Lineage (NCBI taxonomy): Eukaryota > Metazoa > Nematoda > Chromadorea > Rhabditida > Pratylenchidae > Pratylenchus > Pratylenchus scribneri. The sequence goes on along the minus strand of JAQSEB010000064.1, from coordinate 932,273 downwards.
TCGGACGCGAGATTCACAACTGCCTAGGTTTTAAAACGGGGGTCGGTACACTTTAGTACTAAACTTATTATTTTACCGTTGGCGGAATAGTTTGTAATTGAAAATGCTCCGCATCGGTCACCAACAACCTTCTACGAATTGTCAAAAATTCAACTGTGAATGGTAATGGCACTAGAAAAATGATGCAAAATATGAGCAGTGCCAAAGCTTTTGGATACTTAATAATAGTTAAGATTAAGGTAAAAATAAGGCTTCCGAACAACAAAATTTCAAACTGACAAAATGTCCAACCCCTAAAAAAGGGCAAAATCGGGGATCATTCCTACTGGGCGCAAGGCTTTATAACACGAAAAGAACTATAAAGCATTTTTCAATGAATTTTATGTTCTTCAAATTAAAAGCTTGAAAAGATCTATCGATTAATATAGAATTCATTTGAAATGGTTTATTAAAATTCAAAGAGTTATTGCCAAAAAATGTCGAAAAAATGATGAAATTTGCTGTCAGACATATTCTCAAATATATATTTTAGGTAAAACTAAACCAATCTTTTTAAGTTATATACCATTCTATAGCTAATAAGACTTGGCTCTTCAATATGACATTAACATTATAGGAAACGGTTCAGTACTTCAAAAATTATGACACGTCAAACTTTCTGTTGGCCTGCGCCCAGTAGGGGTGTACCCGACAAAATCTCCACAAAATTGACATTTTATACGCAATACGCTTTCCAATATTGGAAAATGGACAACTTGTTCGCTGGACATTTTGTTCTCATACAAAAAATAAGTTACTTCGGTTTACTTACTCTGTTTCTTAGTAACGGAAAAGTGACTATAGCGAATCGGTTGATGAACATCAGAAGGGAGCTTAAATTGGCGCACTGGTTCAGGTATCCGACCAGAAAGAAGATTATGTGCCACACATCGTTTGGCAACAATCGATAAAACGGAAGGAAGAGGGCTAGTCGCATATTCCGGTACACAAAGTAAGAGATGAAAGTCCGAGCCAAGTCCTGAAAAGTGAAAGGAATGAAGAATTTTACACATCAGACTCAATCAGACCCGGGCTAGCAGAAAAAGCCAATTCGATTTTTGTTCCATTTCTCACATACCTAATCAAATCATATAGTCGAATTTCGATTTATTTAGTATCTAGGCATTTTAGGTCAGGGCTTCCACAGATGAACCGAGCCAAATAGAGACTTAAGGCCCTCAAAGAGTATTCTCTATTGTTCGCAAATTAGTAAAACATTTATAGCGGGCTAATATTTAAATGTTCATTTAGCGTCGCAGGCAAAAAATTTGAGGAAATACTTAATTTCTGGCATTAAAAATGAGCCGCAGGCGAAAATTCATAAATTTTGAGTTAACTTGGGACATAAATTTGTTAATTTTTTACCAAATTACTAAGAATTTTTAAATTAATAATAATAAGGAAAGAACTACAGAGGCCGGAAACAAATAAATTTTATCATTTTCCGGTTAATTTTAATGTTTATTAGCAAATTTAAAATATTTTTTCTACAAAATTTATAAAAAAAAAGACTTTTGACCCAAAAATATGACAATACCATTTTCTCTGGAAGTCCTGTGATTTACCTACATATAAGGATCGTATCGTACGCCGAAAAAATATAGATCCGATAAAATGTCGACTAACAAATATTGACTCACAGGGGGGGGGGGGGGGGAACAGGTGTTTGGGGGTAAAATAGGAGTCGACATTTTTTTACGTTAATCGACATTTTTCGTATACCCTAAAGATATTTTCTTTATAACTTATAATTAGGGAGCGGATTTATATGCACCAAAAAGTGCCAAAATATGCAAATTATCGCTAAATTTCTTAAAATATGCAAAATTTTGATAAAAAAATCATTAAAATATGCAATTTTTATTGCATTTTTGGCTGACAATTTTTGCCAAAAAAAGGCGAAAATATGCAAAAATATGCAAAATAAAATTGGTCTTAAAATACTACAAATATCATAAAAACACTATTTATATACCCAGAAACTCATTTAGAAGAGTACAGACAAAAAATATGCATTTGCATATAGATCCGCTCCCTACTTATAATAAGAATGTAAATTTTATTTTTCACCTTTTTAAAAAACTTACTATTAGTGCCCTAATGACGAAGAGTGCGAAAAATGGCGTCCAGAACTTGCGTTGTCGCAAAATCACAACAATCTCCAACACATAAAGCGGCACAGAAACGAGATCAACTACTGCTCCCACATACATCAGATTTTTCACTGTTTGCTCGTCCGGCATTATTTATTTGAGTAAATGTATCTAATAAATTTTTTTATAGTTTTGTTTTGTGATCGAAAATTTCGAAAATCGAGAAGGCCGAGACGAGAATGGATGTTCCTTCTTTCTCTTTACTTTGCTCTCCGCGCCACAGATTGAACGTGTAAAAATAAAATGACAAATTGTAAAAAAAAGAAACGACATTTTGGCCGGTTTTTGAGGGGGAAGATGTCAATGAATTTCGGCTTTTAAAAGTTATATTTTTCTTGCTTCAACACTTCATTTTATCAGGTTGAAAAGAAACATATTTCATGCGGAAATTTTAAATGAGAAATGATTGGAATGGAATCAAGTTTGACAAACGTAAATAGCACACACGCGAAAGCGGAAAATTTTAATTAATGCCGAATCATACTAAACAAGATATAGGCATTAGTATTCAGATGGAATCAATGGGAATAATATTAATTAGCCTCAGCCACCCAACGGAGCGCCGGTGACTGGGCGAAATGCCGAGTGGAAAAATCGCAAGTTCGAATAACGAGAATAATGGAAAATATAATTACTTTTGTAGACTTGCACTGTAATGTAAAATTTTTTGTATTTATTAAATGATAAAAATAAAAGCAAGAGGAAAAAAATTGAAAATTTTAAATTAAATATGGCGGAAAACTGGCAAAAAAATCCAAATTTTCAACCCAAAATGGCAAAATATCTAGTGTAAATTTCCCTCGCCTCCGCCACGGGGGCCGTCCCCCCCCCTGAATAGCTCTAGTTTAAATTAAACTAAATTAGATTTATTTTAAATTTAATAAATTAAGCGCAAATTTAGAAACACTTTTCCACAAAAATCCTATTTTTAAGGGTGCTTATGCCAAAACTAGTTCCAAGGATTTTTAGTTTCGGAACTAACTATATAATCCCTGGTTATGTCTTATGTGCTTAAATAATAAAGACTATATTGTTGCTACTAGGCTATATATTCGATCAATGCTTATGCGAGGTTCATTGGAGCATTCAACTGTGGACGAAGAAGGCCGGGATCAGCTGACTGAATGAAGTATTTAGCACATGGACATTTTTATAGTATTACCACCCGCAAGCCCGTATCCAGACATTTTCCAAGGAGGGGGCCAAAGGGGGGGGGGGGGCAATTTGAAAATTTTTTCAATATAAGGGGAAAAAAAGGAAAATTTTTCCCGATCGGGGGAAAATTTGGCCAAAAATTGCCCCCATGAGTGAATATTTTTCCCTTTTTTGTGGGGAATTTTTCCCAAAGGAGGGGGCCATGGGCCTCAAAGGAGGGGGCCATTCCCCCCTCTGCTAGATACGGGCCTGACCACCCGAGGCGATCACCCCGAAGTAGAAGTTCCATCCATTGGAACATAGCGTTTGAAAGCGTTTCCATTGCGATTAAGTCATTGGCGGGTTGGTGCAGGGATTTGCTTTTGTATATCACTTATATTAGGCTAAAATTAAGGATTGATCCGAATACGCAAATTATCCATTTTGGGGCGTACACTCTAATTAATGACAGCCGCGACTTCCAAACTCTTAGAAATATGAATAATGAAGATAAAGTTTGCATTTTAGAATTCAAATTACCCGATCGAGTGAGAGACATTGTTTTTACTCATTTCTGTTGAAAATTTCGATAAATTTGTTGACTTACACTTTTAATATTTGCTATTTAAGCCTTTTAAAAATGGCTAATTAATGATTAATTTCAAACATGTTTATAAATTAAATGCACGCGATATTCTGCCGCTACAATGTCAAAATAATTGCACTTTTTCTAAACTGAAACAGTTAAAAAATTAGGCCATGAAAAATTATTAACTACAAATTTATGTTAAATGCTACCGATTGAATATTTTTTAATTATACTAAATTCTTTAATATATAATTAATAGGGCGGTTCGAGACCAGAAAAAACACGAGACTAGTCTCGGAAATCGAAACCTAGACTCTCGAATTACAAAAATCCATATTAATTTAAAAAATCGCAATTTCTGAATGCTAACAAATGGCAAGATTTATATATAATTGGATAATTGAGCTCATCAAGTCAATTAAGAATATAAAAAAGATTTGATATTATAAATAAAAAAAGTTAAGCCCCTAGAAATTCGAAATATGCAATTTTCAAAGATATCCTACGAGCAAAACAAAATTTATTTCTACTCTATCATCTATCTTGTAGCCTCGGTGCCAAAGCTGTCAAATTCGGAGAAGTGATATGATGGAATGGGAGAAAATGAGATTCAAAGAAATATTTTTGCCTATGCAATTAATATTATTATTTGTAATTTCTTATAATTAATTGATAAAATTTGCAATAATTTAAATTTTAAGAATTTAAAGAATTTACTTTAGACATTGATCTAAAAATGATTTAAATTTACGGCAATTTTCTTACAAAAATTCTTTAACAAATTTTTCATTTTCTTTCAAAATACTACTATCAATTCTGATTCTAGTGAATTGGTGGCGCGACAATTCGTCACCACGATAATTCGTCACAACGAAAATTCGTCTCCACGACTATTCGTCACGACAATTCGTCACCAATTTTTTTGTTGAAAATTAGTTTAGATTATTTTGAAGACAATTTTGATACCAATCGACGCGCCTCGATGAGCTAAGCACGAATCTATCATTGCTTTCGCAAAAAAATTAAAAAAATAAATATTTATGGCCGTTTTAAATTTTATATCTAGGGATATGATTAATGTCAAAATTACACTCCTGCGTTAATTTAGAATTCTTTATGCTTCCTATTCTCCAAGCCCTAATCCTGACCCTAGATATAAAATTTAAAACGGCCATAAATATTTATTTTTTTAATTTTTTTTGCGAAAGCAATGATAGATTCGTGCTTAGCTCATCGAGGCGCGTCGATTGGTATCAAAATTGTCTTCAAAATAATTTAAACTAATTTTCAACAAAAAAATTGGTGACGAATTGTCGTGACGAATAGTCATGGAGACGAATTTTCGTTGTGACGAATTATCATGGTGACGAATTGTCGCGGAACCAGTGAATTTACCCTAACACAAGATTAATTTCAATCTGCTGATGTGAATTTTCAAAAAAGGCTGATTTAATTAAATCCATAAATATGAATTAAAAATTTTAAATTTAAAAAATAATTGAACAATATATAATTTCACAGTGAATCCATGAATTTTACTTCTAAAAAATATCAAATATAATAAATTTATGTTCAATTTTTGCAGATGAAAGAATTCATTTAGTTCCATTATTTCTGTTAAATTTAATTTTCCTCTTTCATTTTTCTCTTCATGAATTTCATTAATCACATTGGTAAATGTTTAGATTTCGATGGTTCCGATCCCCAAATAATCTCTTCTGATTGTTCAGCTGATGGCAGGGCATCTTGTGCCACATTTTTCTCTTCCGTTTTTGGTGAATCGCTGCTACTGCTACCTACTTTATCCCCTGATTTATAAACAATTTCCTCTCCTTCAACCTCTTCAATTTTACCTTTCACATTTTTGGGTGATCCAACTTCCACAATATTTTTCGCCTTTGGATTCAATTTACTAGCCGCAATAGCGCCGGATTTCAACAAAATTTCTTCAGATTCTACAACATCATCATTTTTAGATTTTAATGCTTTTTCATTTATTTTAGTCCCTTTCGAATTTTCGGGAATATTTTCCGGTTTTTCCAACATCATTTTGCCCTTTTTCTTTGATAAACTTGATTCAGTAACAATTTCTGGTTTATTGGCTAATGTAATTTTCTTTGACTTCCCACTTTGTGGCCAAGTTTTCGGTTTCTCAATATTCTCTGGAATTAATTTTTCGGCATCATGCCCTCCGGACATTGTTTTTCTCAATGGCATTTTCTCCTCTTTTTCAATTTGTTTTTCCATCATTAATTTTTTATTGGCCTCCTCTTCACTTTTCATTTCCTTATATTTATTGTAGAAAAAGGGGGCAATATTTTCGGGCACTGTTTTCGCTTCAACCATTCTGAGCACTTTTGCCTTCACTTCTTTTGGATCTATTATTCGACTAATTGCCTCATCAATTTTGCGGATTTTTTCCAAGTGCTCAAAAATGGTAAGCAAATTTTTGGAAGTTTTCAAAATAATTTCTTCGAATTCTTGGGCCAATTCCTTTTTTCCCTTCATATCAACAATTTTGTTTTTTGAGTTTCTGTTAATTTTGCCCAATTTTTCTTGAATAAATTCGATCAAATATCGAATATCCGCCAAATGGTAATCTTCCACCAGTTTTGGATCATTTCCTCCTAATAATGATATTCGATGGAATATTTCATTGTTGGCATTGTTCAACCATTGGAATTGACGAAAATGGGCATAATTCTTTTGAATGAATTATAATTAAAAATTATATTATTTTTACTTTTGTTTATTTTGAGGTTTTTTGGTCAAATTAACTATTTATTTCTCAAATTAATTCATCCTTCCAATCCCTAGTGTTATAATGACACTAAAGTTATTATTCAAAAAATTGATTTGAACTCAAACCTCAAGTGGAGGGGCAATTATTGTCCCATCAATAGATGAACTCAAATTTTACTAAATTAGTGTAGTAAAAAATCGTTTTTATTTTGAGAAAATTTTGAAATTTCAAAGTAAAATTTGGATTTACTCAAAATAACCGAAAATAAGTACTAAAATCAAAAATCAATATTTTTAAAAACCTAAAAATAGGTTTAAAACAGAGTTCAATCAAAAACCTACTTTGAACAATCTTATTTATTTATGAATAAAAATAATTAAAACCTATTGTTTGCTTTGAAAAAATGGCTCATTCTCAATCAATTTCGGCATTCCATCCACTGCCCTCTCAATTCCAAGCCGAATTTTCTCATAATGGAGGACAAATTCATCCACCCCAGTGGGCAAATTTTCGGGGCATTCATTCAATATGACCTTTCCAAAAAGGGGATTTTCTTTGGAGAGTGCTTCTAACAATATTTTCTGATTCATTTTTAAAGTTTCGAATAATTTTTCGTCCACTATTCCTTGATTGTCTTTTGGCATTCCTTTTACTAATATTGTCCGTAATTGCCTTTTTTTCTTCAAAATTATATCCAAAATTTGATGGAAACCCTTTTCTTTATTTTCTTCAAATATTTCACTGAATATTCCTTCCAATTTCTTTGAATTTTCCTGAATTATTTCGCCAAATACGTTGAAATTCTTTTGTGATATTCCAATTTGCAATTCCAATTTTGTTTTGTCCAAAAAATTATTCAAAAATTCATGCAACGAAATTAATTCATCTACCAATTCCAATCGTTTTTCATTCAGAATTTCCCCCGTAATTCCCGCCGGAGTTTTCGGAATTTCTCTCGGAATTTCCTCTGGAATATTTCCACCAAATGGAATTTCCTCCTCGAGTTTTTTCAAGGCATTTAATTTTCCCTCCGCCAATTTTAGTTTCTTCAATTTGGCTGCAATTTCCTCGATTCCTTTCTCTTTCGTCAAATATTCCTTCACATTTTTCGTTATTTCCTTAAATTCATCCAGAAATTCTCGATGAATTAATGCCTCCACAAATGGATGGCCCATTTCTTGAAGGGGTCTTTTGCCCACAATTTTGCCGACTTTAAATGCAAATTTTTGCAAATCTTCCTCAAACTTGATGATGAATTTGTTCATTTCATCCAGAATGAATTCATTGGATAAATTTGGTAGGGCAAAATTGAGTAAAATTAATAAAATGAAGACAAAAGGTAGCATTTTATTATGAATTAGATCCGCGATTTAATGGAAAAATTATTAATTCCGTGGAAGAAATTTTAGATAATAATTAGATTATAAGAATAAATTTTTGGAAGAAAATATTTACCAAATAAAATAAGAAATAAACAGAGAATGCGTGTGATTTTATAAACCCAATTCTCCTCTCTATCCCAATTACTCTTTTCCCCGCGCAATTTCTTCCTTCTTCCATTAATTCTCGTCCATTTCCCAAATAATCGATTTTAGCCCATGCTTTTTGGGGCTTTCCCTATCCCAATTCATGACCCTTTGCGCCCTCTTAATTTGGCCAAAATCAAAGCGTACATGGCCAAAATTAAAGCTCACTCAATCCATTTACCCAATACCCATCCTTCTCTCCATACCTCTACCCTCTAATTTTTCCTTTTGGGTTTTGGCACTCCTTGGCCCCCCCCCCCCACATTGTCATGGCCAAAATTAAAAGTTGATTGGCCAAATCCATTTCCTCATCCCCCACAATCCTCCCTCCAGTCCTTTACATTTGCCGCGGCTTCATCTTCCTCCTTAATCCCATACCCTCCTTGCCTTTCCTCCCTCAGCATGGCCAAAATCAAAAGCTGGATGGCCAAATCCATCCCCCAAAAGCCCCAATCTACGCTACCCCCTCTCTCTTTCCCTACCCCACTTTACATTTGCCAAGGCTTCATCTTCCTCCTCACCCCCATACCCATGTGGTTCGTTCGCGCTGCCCAATGTGCCCTTCCTTCTATTTCTTGTTTTTATCATCACCCAATCCCGGCCCATTGCGCACTTTCAATTTGGCAAAAATCAAAACTCGCTCATCAATCAATGTAAACACCAAATCCATTGCTTTTCCTATTCCGCCTCTGCTAATCCTCCCTTTGATTTTCATTTCTCGCAGCCAATCCGCGCGGAACTATGGCCAAAATCAAAACTCCGAACCTAATGACCTAATAATCCATTCCACCCCATGTCCAGTCCTCAATCTTTAGCCATGCCCAAGCTATGCATATCCTCCCATCCCTCCCCAGTCCCCACACCCTTCTCATCTTAATTTTTATGTCATTGTTAATAAACTTTTAAAATTAACCAATAATTCTATTTAAATCCCATAATCTTCCTAAATCCATCTTGCCTTATTTTTGAATATCAATGTTTAAATTTAGATTAAATCCGCGAATAAATATTTGAAAAGTGCTTGCTCCAAATCAATCTAGTGAAATTCTCTTTAAATAGCACTCTTATCATTGAAATGCTGCTTTTTGTTGAATTTGGCTTAATTGAAATTATGGCCATTTGATTTGATGGAATCGAGGAAGAGAAGGAATGCCAAAATGAATTGGCCAATAAAATGTTACCTTACCATAAATTTGTTTATTATCCCTTTTCTCTCCTTTTTTTAAAAATATTTTCGGCCAATTCACTTTTCTTTTTCATAATAAAAATATTTATTGATAATTTAATTATTACTTATCGGTTATCTGTGCCCAGATTTCCCACCTCTCCCCCAAAATTAGCTTAATTTACCCACAAAATTGGTAAACCCTAAAATCATCTAAAAACATGTATTTCCATCATTTTATAATGAAATTTGACTAATAGAATAAGAATCTAAAAAATTTTTTTAAATCTGGGCACAGATAAGCGATAAGTACTATTTAATTTTAATATTTATTACATAGTTAAAAAATAAAATTTTTAATTTAAATTAATTTGCTTAATCAAATAATGAAAATTTAGGAAAATCTTTTGTCAAATCCCATTTTATACATGCATTTTAAATAAATAAAAAAATACTAAACAGCGTATATATAATTTCTTAATAAATAATTGAATTTTATATTATGCCAAATAAAATATCATAAATCTACGTTCAATTTTGCACAAAGTCAAATTAATTTGTTACTCATTTTTTTATAAACCAATTGTGCATCTTTTCTTTCAATTCACCAATATTCCAGTATTCTTCATTGGTAAATGTTTTGATTTGAATGAATTTGGTCCCCACAGAATCTCTTCGGATTGTTCCGACGATGGCTCGGCATCCTTTTTCACATTTTCCTTTGCATTTTTTGGTGAATTGCTGCCGGCCACTTTATCCCCCGATTTATAAACAATTTCCTCTCCTTCTACCTCATCATTATCTTTTGAATTTTTGGCGCCATGAATTTCGACAATGTTTTCCATCTTAGAATGACTCAATTTTTTGGCCCCAATATCGCCGGATTTCAATAAAATTTCATCTGATTCCACATCAACCGCATCTTTCATTTTTAAAGAATTTTCATTTGTTTTTGTCCCTTTTGAATTTTCGAGAATATTTTTCGGTATTTCCACCATCATTTTGCCTTTTTTCTTTGCAAGATTCGATTCGCCAGCAATTTTTCTTTTATTGGCTAATTTAAGAAGCCCCTTTGGATGTTCAAATTGTTCAATATTTGGCTTCGGTAATTTAGAGGCATCTTTCAGATTTTCATATTTCTTTAAAAATTAGAGTTCTTTATTCCCAAACGGGTAAATGCACATTTTTTAAATTATTAGAAGTTTTGAATTTGCCTAAAAATTTTTCACTTGGAAGAATAATATATTCTTGAAGCCAAATTATTTAGCCATGCTAGTTATTAAGGCTTATTAGTGTTAGGTTTAGGGCTAATGATAAGTTTAAAATTAGGACTAAGTAGTTTAAAATTATTTTGATTTAGACAAGTTTGTGTTCTGAAAAATTAATTATACATATTTACAAAACAGAACAATTTTTTTCGATATTTTCTCATTTTCTTGACAAATTAGGATATACCGTATAACAACCTCTTTTAATTCCCCACCCTCTAATAATTCCCCAGTCCCGACTTTTAATACCCATATCTACTAGAAAGGTGAACTTTAAAAAACAATTTTTATTGCATTTTCTTAGTTCCATAAAGCTCTATAAAATCCGCTATAATTTGTTCAAAAATGTGCATAAATTAAAGAGTTAGATCCAAAATTTTTCCATTTTTTGAGGGCTTGAAAAATAATTCCCCGTGGAGAATTAAAAGAGGTTATACGGTAATCATAGAATAAACCCTACCCTAACTGTAATCCACTCTGCTTCTTCTTTTTCTGTAAAATTTGGCCTAACATTCCCCCCAATTTCTGCTAATTCTCCAATTCTCTCCTTTGCATGTTCCTCCATTGTTTCCTCCACTTTTGTTTCATCTAATTGCTTTGTTTCATCCAATTGCTTTGACTTCCCACTTTGTGGCCAAGTTTTCGGTTTTTCAATATTTTCTAGCATTAATTTTTCGGCATTATTCCCTCCGGACATTGTTTTCCTCAAAGGCATTTTCTCCGCGTTTTTAATTGGTTTTTCCATTAATTTTTTCTTGACTCTATCTTTTCGATGAATTGCCTTATAATTGATATAAAAAAATATGCCAACATTTTCGGGCACTGTTTTCGCTTCAATCATTCTGCGCACTTTTTCTCGCCCATCAGACTGATTAATTACTCGATTAATTGCCTCATCAATTTTGCGGATTTTTTCCAATCGCCCAGAAATAGCAAGCAAATTTTTGGCATTGTTCAAAATAATTTCTTCCAATTCGTCGATAAAATGTTTCTTTCCCTTCAAATCGGCAATTTTCTTGTTGCCTGATTTTAGATTTATTTCGCTCACTTTTTCTTGAATATATTCGGCCAAATATCGAATATCGGCCAAATGGTAATCTTCCACCAGTTTTAGATCATTTCCTCCTAATAATGATATTCGATGGAATATTTCATTGTTGGCATTGTTCAACCATTGAGATTGACGAAAATTGGCATATTTCTTAAAATTATTTTCTTCCGTTAAATAATTTAGAATAAATAATCCATATAAATTATTCAAATGAATAATGCATATTTTTAATTTTTATTTATTTCTATGACTTTTTTTAAATTTTTATTTTCTCTTTGAATTTTCAATAGTTTTGAGGATGGATAATAATTATATTCAAATTTGTGTTTGTTCATTTTTGATATCAAAAAGTTGGCCAAACATACTAATTGGCATGAAGGTCTACTAAAAAATCGCACAATCGCAATATTTTGGCCTATTTTAATCGTACTGCGACACTTGCGGACCCGACACTTGCGGACCAAACGGTCTAGAGCCGAAGGTGGTAAAACTGAACTGGCATTGTTTATAGGATATTATTAGCCATAAAATTAGCTATAAAATGACATCAAAAGTTTTGGTCACTGTTGAATATTCACCGAGTTATGGCCAAAAAACCGTTGATTTAATTAAAATTGCGATTTTGATGGTTTTTTGGCCATAACTCTGTGAATACCCAAAATTTGTCAAACCTTTTGATGTCATTTTGTAGCTAATTTTATGTCTAATAATATGCTATAAACAATGTTACTCTAGCTTTACCACCTTTGGCACCAGACCATTTTTTCCGCAAGTGTCGGGTCCGCAAGTGTCGGCCAACCATTTTAATTGCAACTTTTTTGGTTTATATTTTGTTATTGTAATTTTCATCAAATCAGCAATTTTTTCTCTAATCTATTCATCTTAGAGATCGGCAAGATGCTTAGATATAGGGATCCCGTTCGTTCGATATTACCGAAAAATACCCCACTACCGAGTCAAGAACCGAATAAATCACAAAAGAAATCTCCAACCATCCAACCTCTAATTATCGGATTATCAAATCATTTCAAAAATTGGTTTGCACTCAAAGTATGCGCAATATCGGCCCACAAATAGACGAGTTCAAATATTAATTAGAAAATAATATAAACCTTCTGAATGTTTTGAAAAAATGGCCCATCCTCGATTAATTTTGGCAATCCATCCACAGTATCGTCAATAAACGATCGAATTTCCTTAAAATTGTAGACAAGCTCATCAACTCCAATTTGCTCAATATATCTAGGAAATTCAGCCGGATATTCATACAATTCAACCGTTTCCAAAGCGGGATTTTCTTCAGAAATTATGTCTTTCAATGTTCCCATATCTTTCCTTAAAATTTGTAACAATTTCTTTTTATACTGATTAGATTCATCTTCCGCCAATTTCTTTTCAATCTCATCAAATTTTGGCAATATTTTTTCTAAATCATCGTTTAATTTTTTCTTTTTCTTCAAAATTATATTGACAATTTGTTGGAAACCATTTTCCCCATTTTCTTCAAATATTTCACCGAATATTCCTTCCAATTTTTGTCTATTTTCTTGAATTAATTTGCCAAATTCATTGAAATTATTTTGCGATATTCCAATTTGCAATTCCAATTTTGTTTTTTCCATAAATTTGTTTGCAGAATCATTCAAAGAAATTAATTCTTTTACTAATTCCAATCGTTTCTCATTCGGAATTTCCCCGGGAATTTCTTTTTGTATATTTCGCGAAATTTCTATCGGCATTTTCTTTGAAATTTCCTCTTTAAAATTTTTCAGAGCAATCAATTTTTCCTCCGCCAATTTTAATTTGTTCAATTCGACGGCAATTTCCTCGAAATTTCCATTTGCTTTTGTCGAATATTCCTTCACATTTTTATTCATTTTCTGGAATTCTAACAGAAATTCCTTACGGATTAATGCCTCCACAAATGGATGGCCCATTTCCTGAAGTGATCTTTTACCCACTATTTTGCCTAGTTTTTCCACAAATTTTATCAAATCTTCTTTAAAAGCCGCAATGAATGTTTTCATGTCATTCAGAATGAATTCAGATTTGGAGGGAATTGTGGGCAAATTTGGTTTTGGTTGTACAAAATTGAGGAAAAAGAGTAAAATGAAGATAAAAAATAGTAGCATTTTGTTTGAAAGTACCGATTTTAATGCAAATAATAATTCCGAAGATGATTTTTACTTAAATTGTTTGATTAGATTAAAAAATGAATAAAAAACAAAGAATTCGTGTGATTTAAATTCGCCTTTATTCAATTCCTCTTTTCCTTGGCCATTTCTCCCTTCCCTCCAAACCCTTAGTAATCGATTTTAGCCTCAAAAATTGGGCCTCCCTATTTCCCGAAATCCATTCTCCTCTCAATCCCAACCCATCGCGCACTGTCCTCCTTTCTCGATATGCCGCGCGCACTCCCAAAATTTGGCCAAAATCAAGCTCACTCAAACAATGTACACATTCACTCTATCCCTCCCAAAAAATCATTTCCTCTGGTCCTCTTTGTCCTTCCCCCCCCCCCCCCCCCCCAATACCACCTACCCATGGCCAAAATCAGAGCTCTGAGCTCCGAGCCTCACCCCATTACCCATGTCCATGTTTACTCGCTCGCTCTGTCCGATGTCCATCCTTTCTTCCCTGTTTTTGTCATCCCCCAAATCCCGACCAATCGCGCACTCCCAAATGTAGACAAAATCAAAGCTCACTCAAGAAATTTACATTTTACAATTACCCTTCCTTCCCTCATCAGGGTTGGAAAAATTTAGTTTCGGGCTCTTTTGCTTCAAAAATTTCGTGGTTTTTTGAGTTTCATTATAAAATCGGGATGAATCATTTAAATATAATTCCATTTTTATTTAATAAAAATTAATTTTCTCTCTATTTTTGAATACATATTTAAAAAAAAAATAAAGAATAATTATTTTTGCAATTTTTATAATAGATAAATAAAAATAATAAAAATATTTCAATTTTAAACTAATGAGAATTAATTTGCTATAATTAATTAAAATAAAGGAAAATCCTTGGCTTAATCCCATTTTATATGATGCATTTTAAATAAATAAAAATAAATAAATAAATAAATAGGATATAAAATTCATATAAATTCGATAAATTTTGAATATTTTAATCACCAAACATTATACCTATTTATTCTATTAGAAGCCCATGGGCTTTTTAGACTCTCTGGAAACGGGATTTTATAAATTTTTTGATACAAAAAATGCTTATTTCGGCTTAATTTCACCTAATAATCGGTTATTTTTGATGAGTTTTTGGTGTGGTAGGCTTTGTGATTCTAATAGAATAAAATACGGTAATCCTTGTTCAATTTTTGTTAAAAGTCGAATTCATTTCCAACACTTTTTTCTACCAAACCATTTGCATCTTTCGGTTCACTTCACCAATTCCATTATTCTTCGCGTATGCATATTTTGATGGATTAGATTCCCATAAAATCTCCTCTGATTGCTCCACTGCTGCTGATGGTACGGCATTTTGTGTCAAATTCATTGTATTTTTTGTTGAATCGCTGCTGGCCATTTTATCCGCTGATTTATAAACAATTTCTTCTCCTTCTACTTCTTCATCATTTTTCACAATTTTATTCGAAACACCCAAAATATTTTCCATCTTTGAATGACTCAATTTTTTGACCCCAATATCACCAGATTTCAACAAAATTTTCTTCGATTCCACAACATTCTCATATTTAGATTTTAACGGCTTTTTATTTGTTTTCATTCCGTCTAAATTTTCAGGAATATTTTTTGGTATTTCCAAAATCATTTTTCCTTTTTTCTTTGCAGAATTCAATTCTTCAAAAATTCTTCTTTTATTGGCCAACTTAGGCCCCTTTGGATGTTCGGGCTGGAAAAAAAAACAGAATGGGCAAGTTATATTAGACAAGAAAATTTTTTGACGTTTTTTTCGACATTTTCTGATTTTTTTTGACAAATTAAAATATCATTTAATAAATTTTACCCAGACTGTAATCCAATGTCCATCGTCTTTTGTATCATTTGGCTGTACATTCCCTCCAATTTCTACTAATTTCCCAATTCTTTCTCGAGCATGTTCTGCTATTGCTTTCTTCTCTTCTTCTGTTTCATTTTCATACAATTGTTTGGATTGCACATTTAGTTGATTCACAACATATGGCGATAATTTTAACGCATTATGCTCCCCAGGCATTATATTTCCCAAAGGCATTGTCGCCTCATTTTCTTTATTATTTTCCATTAAATTTGTTTTCTTGGTATGAAATTCCAAATATTTGTTATAAAAAAATATGCCAACATTTTCGGGCACTGTTTTTCTTTCAATCATTCTGTGCACTTTTTCTCGCCCATCAGATGGATTAATTATTCGACTAATTGCCTCATCAATTTTATGGATTTTTTCCAATCGCCCAGAAAGAGCGAGCAAATTTTGTGCAGTGTTCAAAATTATTTTTTCCCATTCTTCGGCCAATTGCTTTTTTCTATTCACAATGGCAATTTTGTTGTTAAAATTTGTCATTTCGCTTATTTCATTCAATTTTTCTTTTATATATTCGGCCAAATATCGAATATCGGCCAAATGGTAATCTTCCACCAGTTTTGGATCATTTCCTCCTAATAATGATATTCGATGGAATATTTCATTGTTAGCATTGTTCAACCATTGGAATTGACGAAAATGGGCATATTCCTTTAAGGAATTAATAATTTTTAATTAATCATAAATTATTGTTATTCCGATTGGAAAGTTTTGGCTTGAATTTATCAAAAATTATTTTTTTTATGGTGACAAACAAACACTTAAAAATTAAAATATTATAATTACATATTTTGTAATTATTTACTTTATTTGGTACTGGCTTATTTCATCGAAAAAGTATTTTAAGACATCAAAATTAATTTTCATCACGCCAAATGATCTTTTTTAGCTAGTATTTAAGAAAACACTAAAAAACCAATATCAAAACATAAATTTATAATTGTTAAAATAGCAAAAAACATGTTTCGAAATGTTTTAAATATGATTTTTTCGGTGAAACTCGCAAACTCTTTTTTTTCGTCCGGAGTCATCTCCATAGTAGATAAAGAAGGATCATGCAAAGTTATGTCCACACTCCACAATAGCACAATTCAATTAAAAAAATCAGATCAGGTGGAAATAAATCGGGACAGAAATAGTAATATTATTTTTCCATTAATTAAGATTAAATTTTACATTTACATTTGCACTATTGTGGACATGACCTAATTTGCACTATTGTGGACATGACCTAATTTGCACTATTGTGGACATGACCTAGCACCTTTTTTTTGATTTCAATTTTTTTTAAATTATAAATACTCTCTAAATCTAAATAATAAAACCTTCTGTTTGTTTTTAAAAAATGACGCATTTTCAATCAATTTCGGCAATTTTTCATACGTTTCTTCAATAAGCACTCCAATTTGCTCATAATGATGGACAATTTCAGGCACCCCTTTGGGCAAATGTTCAGGATATTCGTTCAATTCCACCTCTTCCCAAAGTGGATTTTCTATATCAATTACAGCCTTTAATTTATCCGAATTCTTTTTCAAAATTTTCCCTAAATTCGTTTCCACAGAAATTCCTTTATTGAATTTTCGGTTTCCTTTTTTAAATATTTTTCCCAATGTTCTTTTTTTCTCCAAAATTATATGCCAAATTTCTTTATAAGCATTTTCCTTATTTTTCTCAAATAATTCTTCAAATATTCCTTCCAATGTTTGTCCATTCCTCTGAATTATTTCGGCCAATTTGTTGAAATTCTTTTGGGGTATTCCAATTTGCAATTCCAATTTTGTTTTGTCCACAAATTTGTTCAAAATTTCGCGCAAAGAAATTAAATCATTTATCAATTCTAATCGTTTTTCATTCGGAATTTCCACCGGAATTTCCTTCGGAATTTCTTCAGAAATTTTTCGAGGAATTTCTCTGGGAATTCCACCCGGAATTTTCTTCTGAATATTTTCTCCATTTCGAATTTTGTCTTTAAGTTTTTTCAGAGCATTTAATTTTCCCTCCGCCAATTTTAATTTGTTCAATTCGGCCACAATTTCTTCGAAATTTCCATTCTCTTTCTTCAAATATTCCTCCACATTTTTTTTCATTTTCTGAAATTCCGACAGAAATTCCTTACGGATTAATGCCTCCACAAATGGATGGCCCATTTCCTGGAGTGATTTCTTGCCAACAATTTTGCCAATTTTTTCCACAAATTTTATTAAATCGTCCTCAAAAACGGAAATTATGCAGTTCGTACCCCCTATTTTTTGACAAAAAAATGAATGTTGTATTTTTTTGCCTCAAAATATGTTTTATGGTGTTTTCAAGGTCGGGGAATTCGAATATCGCAATAGTTTTGAATTCTGACCACACTGAATGGTTCAAAAACCGGTTTAAAAAATTAATTTTTGATTTTTTGCTTTAAAATATGTTTAAAGGGTTTTCGAGGCAGTTGATTCTGAATATCGCATTGGTTTTCAATTTTGAGCATTCCAAATGGTTCAAAAACTAGTTTAAAAATTCCTTTGTCATTGACAATGTTGATGTCAATCTTCTTCATTGTCAGTTGATTGACTTTTAGCCAAATTATTGCATCAGCATTCATACTTTGATTTTAATCTTTCTTATTGAAATAAATTTTTTAAACCGATTTTTGAACCATTCAGAGTGGTCAGAATTCAAAACTAATGGGATATTCGAATTCCTCGACCTTGAAAACACCATAAAACATATTTTGAGGCAAAAAATCCAACATTCATTTTTTTGTCAAAAAATAGGGGGTACGAACTGCATAATTACCTCAAAAACCACTATGAATGTTTTCATGTAATTGAGAATGAATTCAGAGGGAATTTTTTGCGAATTTTGTGGTTGTGCAAAATTTAGGAAAATTAATAAAATGAAAATAAAGTGTGCCATTTTGCTTAGATGGACAATATATTTTAGGAATAAATAATTCAAATAAAAATAAAATTACTGAATAAATTTTAGGAAAAATGTAAGAAATAAACATACAATTGCCTTCAGTTTAATAAGCCCTCTTCTCTTTCAATCAATTACCCTCTTCTCTCGTTAATTTCTTTTCTTTTCCCTTCTCGTTTGCTCAATCGATTTTAGCCTATTTGGGCCTTGGCCTTGGCTTCATCCCCCTATTCATGACAGGACCCATCGCGCACCTCCCAATTTGGCCAAAATCAATACTCGATCCTCTGACTTCTGGGACCCTAACCAATCTCTCTCTCACTCTATCCTCTCTCTCTACGAAATTTGCTCGGCTTCATCTTCTTTCCCACCTCTTTACCCATATGGCTCGGCATGATAAATCCATCGCGCACCGCCTCCCCCCCCAATTTGGCCAAAATCAATGCTCGATCCTCTGACTTCTGAAGGCCCCATCCATTCTCTCTCTCACTCTCTACCTTTCTCTCTACGAAATTTGCTGCAGGCTTCATCTTCCTTCCCAACCCTTTGCCAATGTGGCCCGCTACTGCTGCCTAATTCCCAGCCCTCTGTTCCTTGTTTTATTATCCTCCTTTCTCGGCTCATCGCGCACTCCCCCAATTTGGCCAAAATCAAAGCTCCAATTCTAAAGGCCCAATCCTTCTCACTCCCCATCTCATTCCCTCTCACTCCTCTACTTTTGCCCATGCCCCAAGCTTCATCTTCCTTCCCCTTCCCCCACACTACTATGCACTTTCATAAATCCACAATTCATTTCTTTCTCTGAGCCCAAATAGTTCTTAATTTCTATTTTTAGATCTTATATACAAATCTTAACTAATAATCAAAATCTATTTCTACTTAAACCCTCTCAGCCGCATTGCTTTGAATATCCGCTTTTTAAAGGGATCTAGAATTGCACGATTTTTAAATTTTAATTATCTAATTTCATGCAAAATTATGTTCCAAAATTAGTGCCGACTTTTGTTTTGGCCAATGCCGTCATGGTTAAAATAGTGAGAATAAATGTAATGTAAATGGAGTTGAATTTCATTTTTTTGTTATATTTTTATATATTTAAATAAATTATCAAACACAATGTTTTTATCAATTTTGTTGGATATTTATAGTACCAAATAATTGAATGCACTTTATTTGATTGAATGAATGGACCGAGGATTGTCTATTAAAATCGGCATTTACATTTTTTAATGATTTCGATTCGACTGACTAAATGATATGAGAGAAAATTTAAATAAAATTAATGTAAAAACTTTCGTTATTTATCTGATTTAGCGCGAAAAGTACATAAGTTTTGCATATTATTTATTAGGGCAATAAACTTTAAATTATTTTGATTGGTTCATTGGCTGATGTGATGGACTATAGTTTGTCAAATTCGCTGGGAAATGGCGAGACAGAAATCTACCTGACCGTATTTGATATACTTGAAAAAATTGCTGCCGTCTTTCTCACAATTTTAGTCATTTTTTATTTTGTCCATAGAAAATTTGAACGGTTGGTTCTTTCAATTTTTTAATTGTGCCATTTTGTATTCATAATCCACATTTAATCCTTTTACGTAGTTGCCATTTGCAAATTATTAACCAATTAATTTACTATGTCAATGTTCGGCTCTGTTGATGTGGAATGAAATAATTTGAAAAAATACAAATTTATTGGAATCAAAAAATCCGAATTTCGAATTTAGCCGACTATGACGGCGAATTATTCTTTCTTCTTTCTTTTCTTTTTAATTTTGAGTCATTTTGTATTCATAAATCCGCACTTAATCTTTTACGTAGGTGGCTATAAAATTTTTTATGTTGCCAATCCTATATATAATTTTCCATGTCGACCGACACCAAAAAAAAATCCTATATATAATTTTCCATGTCGACCGACACCAAAAAAAAATATTGTTTAAATTTTTGCTTGGCATAAATGACAAAATATCCAAATAAATAAAATAAATGTTAGAGTAAAAAATAAGCAAATAAAAAAATGATGCAACTTTCTAATAAGGGTAATTTGGGGCGCTGATCACGAATCTCACATTAGATTTTTGATTAGACATCATCTAATCTATGATTTTCAAAAATCTATGATTATTCCAAAAAATTTACAATATTAAGAATAAGCAAAAAAGCACTAATATTATTTGTGAATAAAAGTTAAATAAAACATTTAAAAAAATAAATTAGTATTCAAGCAAAGCAATACAGCATCAAATCAATCAACTTTTCTTAATTTTTTAAAATGATTTATTTATGTAAAAGAGAAAGAATATTGAGACAAAAGTGCATGAAAATGTTACAAAAGCAATATAAAATGAATTGTGATAAAAATGCACGACGGCCGCATGTTCGAAAATTGATGGCTGGGATCAAAGAATTCCGAGGTCTCGAAGAAATTGAATTGAGTTTTCAGATGAATTAATCTGTGGAATAAGTTCAAACAGATAACCGTATTTATTCTATTATGAACCCCGGGGTTATCCGTATTTATTCTATTATTAAACCCGGGGTTACTAATTTTCAGAGGCTCTCTGGGGGGGGGGGCTACAAATAGAGACGGGGTCACTAAATTTCAGAAAAGAAAAATAGATGAAAAATAAATTTAATCAATAGAATTTGCGACAAATCAGAACATGTTTTTACAACCAAAACATATTTTTACTTCATGTTTTAACAAATTTTTTTATCGGAACATATTTTTCGCGATTCTTAAACATTTTTAATACATTAGTAAGTGTGAAGCCCAACTGAGCCAGAGGGGATAAGGAGGAATGTCGATGAATCGAGGAATAGGATTGGGAAAGGTGGAATTGCATTAAACCCGGACCCTGGGCCATGTTAAGTTCCCAAATCCCCATTAAGTCAAGCGAATAAATATATTTATTTATCTGGATAAATCCGCTCGAAAGCGAAGATAAATGGGACAATTCTTTGGTTGGAAATCGGGATGAGAAGATGAACTGAATTGGATGGCATTGGGGTAGAACAATTCTCGGTGCCTTTCGGGGCAATGGTAGGAGATATCCATTAGATCTGAAGAGGCGGGATTAAGAGGTGAATGAATGATAATGATGATAAATGGAAATCACTTGAATATGGAATAAATAATGATTTAGCCAATTGCGCGAGCTCCTTACACATTTTTAAAAAATTTCAAACATTTTTTACGATTTGAAACATGTTTTTGAAATTCACAACATTTTTCCGAACATGTTTTAAGAATTTGCAACATGTTTTTTCGATTAAAAACATTTCGCAAAATATTTTTCCGACTAAAAACATTTATCTAGCATGTTTTTGCTGTTCAAAACATGTCTTTATTATTTAAAAAAAACATGTCAATGGTGGGGGATATAAATAGAGACGGGGTTCCTAATAGAATAAATAAGGTAAATTGATCCATTTTAAAATATAATCAGCTAAATTTTACATTACGATTAGTCGGCATCATTTTGGGAAAAAAATTGAAAATCCATAGATTTATGAAAATCATAGAATAGATGAAGTCTAATCAAAAATCAAGAGATGAATGAGAGGATGAGAGTGGTGAATGGGAGGATGAGAAGATGTGAATAAGAGGATGTATGGGAGGATGAGAAGAGATGAATGGGAGGATGACAAAGGATGAATGGGAGGATGGCAAAGGTTGAAAGTGAGGATGAGAGGGATTAATGAAATGATGAGAAAGGATGAATGAAATGATTAGAAAGGATGTACATAAGAATGAAAGGGAATGAATCGGAGGATGGGAATAGTTAAATTAGAAGATAAAAATTGAAGGAAAGTTTGGAGTATGAAAAGAATGGAAGAGAAGAAAGAATTAAAATGAATAAAAGAAAGGAAATTATAGTAATAAAAATTGTTAGGGGATGAATGAAGATGATGAAGTGTTATGAGTATAGGTAATAAGGAATTATTGAAGTTGATGAGGGATGAATTAATGTATTTAAATAGAATTTTTTTTAATATTTTTTAGGATAAAATTATTCATTTATTATTGATTTTTTTAATATATTTAATTATTTCAAATATTGGTTTAATTCAAAAAGTAACTAGCTCAGGGACGCGCGCGATAGCGCGCGTACCTGAGCTAGTATCAATTAATTTATACAAAATGTTGCGATAATTCGAATTTTTCTCCTTTTTGGGATAAATTTATCTACCAGACAGTTTGCCAATTAAAAATAATGAATTTTATAATTTACAAAAAATTTTATGTCTCAAAAGTGGATTTTTTGAGGCTAAATTGTTTGCCATTCTAAACTTAGGCCTCAAAAATTTTGATTTTTTAGAGAGCGAAATTTTTTGTAGAATTTTTTTTACTTTAGTATTATTTTCTATTAACTTATCTTTTTCAATTGAAATTAATCAATGGTGTATGCTCTGTCCGAGCCTTCCGGTTCTTTTATCAAACCCATTTAAGTTAACTCAATTTTCCCAATTATGTTTTATTTCCAAAATATAAATTAAATTGCTTAAAGTTAAGATAAATAAATTATACTTCAATTGAGTGGAGTAAATAATAAGTCAAGAAAATTGTGTCAGAAAGGGTGTGTGGCATTTGGAAATGGAAAGAGACTATTTAAATATGGTTACGTTTTTTGCAGACAAAACAGTTTTTAACTTCTAATAAATCCGAAATCGGTTTTAGACCCTACAAACCTTACACCAATTTGTAGATCTCATCGAGACGCATCGATGATAAATAAAATGCAAAATTTTGGCCCCACTTAATTTTAAACCAAACCATAACAAATTATATACCAATCGATACATATCAATGAGATTTACTAAATGGTATAAGGTAGGGTTGCGCTCCCGAGGGTCGGGGGCGAGTTGGACGGGGGCGGGGGTGATCGGGGGTGGCACCTTCGGGGGCGGGGACGGGGGTGACCTTGACGGGGACCCCCGCGGGGATCCCCGCGGGGGTACGGGGTTGACCAAAATTTTTTAAAAAGTCTTATTTTTCAAAAAAAAAAATTTCTGAAGAAAAATTTATTAAAATTTTAATAAATTATAAGCGCAAATAAATTTTAATTCATAATTCATTCAATCTCCTCTTCGATTTCTTCCTGTTCTGGATCATTTGAATTTGTTGGTGCCAGTTACACACGGTTGGGATCATTATCATTAGCGTCTCGATCACAAGCGTCTCAGTGATTTTGAATTTGAAGAGCCTTAGCTCATGAGTCATCAGCCAATTTACTAATTTAAATTAAATGATATAGTGCATTTAATAGCCCTAAGTATCGGCTATCCAATGATATATTGAACTTACAAACTGTAATGGTTTTGCCAAAATGGCCCTAGATGCCTAGATACACAAACAATTTTTCTAAATTTTTGGCTTCATCTTGGCCAAAGTTTTGAAGTTTTGGATGATCATTATACCATTGGATAGCCAAGATTTGGGACTATTAAATATACTTTAGGTCATTTAAATTGGTTAATTGGCTGATGAGCTAATAAGGCTCGTCAAAATCGATGAGATTGGTGGCGAGATGCTAATGTCCCTCGCTGGTTTTTGTTTTTTCACCTTACACATCATCCAAATTTGCTTTAACAAATAAAATTTGACGGACATTTTTTGCCGGAAAGTCTTATATAAATCTTCAATATGGCATGATATGATTATAAGGATGTCAGATTCTTGATTAGCACCCTAAATTAACCATAGAAAGTGATTTTGTGGGGTCTATTATCCATAACAGAAGATTATCAAGAGCCGCGCAGCGAAAAAATTAACCAAAAATGGCCGCGCAGCGAAAAATTCTTAATGAAAATTTAAAAATCCTACAAAAATCTGCTAAAAATTTCCTTTCATATTGCATTTTCCTTGAAAAATCCAAATATGGGGTGTATGTTCACCCCCGTACCCCCGCGGGGGTGGAGGTTCGGGGGGCGGGAGTGATCGGGGGTGGACCTTCGGGGGTGGGACGGGGGTGAGACTCAAACCCCCGCGGGGGCCCCCGTCGGGGGTGACCCCCGCGGGGACGGGGGCGCAACCCTAGTATAAGGTTTATATGGTCGAAAATTGATTTATGATTTAATAGAAGTCAGAAACTTTTTTAGTGGTTAAAAATAATTTTGGTAGTAAAAATATTTATTAAGTGGTAAAAAATATTTATCAAGGTTAAGACAAAGAAAATATTTTAGGGGAAAAAATGATAGATTAAAATAAGTTGATTAAGAGGGAATATATTTGGCGGAGCGAAAAATTTGAAAATAAAAAATTAATAAATTTAATTATAATAAATAAATTATTAGCCAAAATTAAATAAAGACAGCAACTATGTAAATCAAAATGGAAAAATTTCTGAAAAATTCTTAAATTTCCACCTTTTTATTTATTTAAGATGGCACTGATTATAGTAATAATTCAACAAACAATCGCCCTAATCGGCATTATATTAAATTTGCCTGTTGTCTGGATCACCATAAAAAATAAGTATATATTATTTTTATTATTAAATATTAAAATATTAAATTCATTTTTTATTTTATTTAATTTAACTAAAATAATTTCCTTTTAAATTTATAGAAATTTGCATAGCAGTTTTGGCCTTCTTCTGGCAGTTTATTCTTTTTGTGAATTTTGCCTAGAAACAACAACTTTTTTTCCAACTTTGCTTATTTGGATTGATCTAAAAATTGAAATGCTTACATGCTTTTATTTATCTGCGTTTCAAACATTTTGGGGTGGCACAAATGCGGCTTTTGCTCTGTTCTTCATCAGTTTTGATCGTTTAATTGCACTTTTATTCCCATATTTGTAAGTTTTAATTTAATTTAATTTTATAAATGTTAAATCAATTAAATGTAAAAATATGGGCTACCCGAATTTTTCAAAAGTGAATTTTTACTTATTTATTGACTAAAATCTCAGCAATCTTTCAAGCCATTTTAAAAATTTAAATTTTATAATATGTATATAGAATATTTTGATATTCAATCCTGGTTCCTGGTTATACAATGATTTCAAATTTTAAAATTTAATATTCAGTTGAAAAATTGATTTGATAATAACGTATAATCTTTTTTTAACTCCACCCTCTTTTAATACCCCACTTTCTGATAATTTTTTACTCGATTTAGAGGACGCATAGCACTTGGTAGGGTGAAGTTTAAAAATTTTTATTGCATTTTCTTAGTTCCCTTCCCCAATAAGCTCTATAAAATCCACTATAATTTATTGAAAAAATGTCCATAAATTAAGGAGTTAGACCCCAAATTTGCAAATTTTTGACGGGTTGAAAAATAATTCCCCATTGGGTTTTAGAAGTGATTATAGAGTATAAAATTGGAACATGCAAATTTTGTTAATTTAAATTTTAATTTAAGCTATCGTTTTGTGCTGAGCAGAGGAGCATTCAAATATGTTATTTTATTGAATACAATTTCCTCTACTTATATCTTTGTTCTCATGTATTTTAATTATTACTATCTATGGAAATCTGACAATGAATTTAATAAAAGGTTTCTAAAAATATATTAATAAAATATTTAAAATAAAATACCTTTTAAGAATGGTTAATTGTGAAATCAGTGATCACACGGCTGTGGAAATATTCGATTGGGCATTTTACAATGTTATAATTTTGTATTTTCTAACATTGATTATTTATATTCTAATTGGAATTATCTTTAAATGTAAGTTTTAAAATGAATTCTTTTTTATTAAATAAGTTTAATATTAGTTTTTGATAAATTTTTCCAATCTTATTTTTTAAATGCCCAGAGGCAAAAAACGATCAAATTAGAGATAGATTTGCCTTTCTTTTAATTTTTAATTCAGACGAGATTAAATTAAATTCTGTAAAATTCGTTTTAATTTTTTTTATTTTCTTCAAAATTAGTACGGTTTGGGTCATTTCCATCTCGGACTTTCCGTCTCACTCAGCAATTTTGCGAACCATCCCTCAATCTTATTGACCAATCATAACGATAATGATTTAAAGTGCATTTAATAGCCGTCCCTAAGTATTATCTCTCCAATGGTTTATTGATCATCCAAAACTATAAAATTTTTGGTTAAGTTGTGGCCAGCTTAGAAAAATTCCTTCCTTTGTTTTTGTGTTCATGGCCATAATTTGACCAAATTATTACAGTTTTTGGATGACCAATATATCAATGAAGAGCTAATTTTTAGAGCTATTAAATACATTTTAGATCTTTTAAATTGGTTAAATTGCTGGTGAGCTATGGCTCGTCAAAATCGCTGAGACCGAAATGTCCTCTCTGAATTAATAAAGACAAAAAATTCGATTCTATTCCAAATATTCCAAAAATTTTTATATTTTTTTTTGTCCAAAAGAAATCATTAATATTGCTTCATAAATCAATTTAAACAACAAAAATTTTCATCCAAATGTTTTCACATAAAATATTTATAGTTAAAAAAAGTGAAGTCAACCCAGAGGAACAAATGCAACAAACTCGTCGAATCTTCAAATCATTGGCAACAATTATGGGCGTTATTTTCTTCCTTTATTTTAGCAGTGTATTTCTCACTAAATTTGTCGTCCCAATTCTGACGGACAATCCAGAAATGGCAACCTTGTTATTCACAATTTTTGCACAATTGATTACAATTGCTGGTGCCATAAATGCACCGGTTCTATATTTTTGCAGGTATTTTTAAAAAGGATAATTAATTAAAATAATATGATAGATGAACATTTGATGGTATGGGAATGGGACCATTTCTGTGAGATTTTGGGTACTTCCCGCAGATTTTTGGTTTAACACAATGAAAAACTAAACAATTTATGAAAGCAAAAACTTTAAGAAAGCCCAAATTCCTTTATAAATTAGCATTTTTAAATTTTATTAAACCTAAAAGTTAAATAAATGTGTTTTTGAATTAAATAATTTGAGAATTTTTGAACTCATTGTCTGCATTGAACTATTAACAAAAAAATATAATATAATTTTATAGAAAATAAATATATACCATTAAAATAATTAATTATAATGTTAGAAAGGCTTGTCTTACAAATTAGAATTTTTGAATAAAATTCATAAAATGGCATTTAATGATTTGATTAAAAAATTAAAGAGTTTCAAAACGTTTGAATCATTTTCCATTTTTTATTTGAAACAAAGTTAGTATAAGCTAAAACCAAGTGAAATGAAATCATATCGATCGATTTATTAAAGGTTTTTAAGATTTAGAAGAACATTCCATAAAAATGCATTTTCTGACCCTATTGTTTAAAATAAAATATCAATAAAAATTCAGTTCTGAATATCGTGAAATAATGAATCGCCATTTTCCGTTCATTCGCCCTGTACTACATTTTTGCCGAGTTTCGAGCATTGATGAAACAACAAATTTACAAATTTCAACAACAATTTTTCAACCAAAAAATTCAAAAATTATTCCAAATAGGCAAAATCAACTTGTACAAATTCAATAAATCATTTTTATAAAAAAGGAAGTATCAGCGCTGATTTTTTCCAAATTAAATTTTTAAATTTATTAAAATAACATGTTCTTTTTTTAAAAATTTTGTCTAATAATATTATCAAAGCGAAAAATTAATATTTCTTATTCTTATCTATTATATCAAAGAGTAAATTTAGACATTATTGTCATGAAATTTTTAAATATTTAAATAACTGCCAAAACAATGTAGAAAAATAAAAAGAATAATAAATTCAATTTCGTACAAATGAATAAATCGAGTTTATTTTCGCAATCAATTTTCATTGAAAAAAATTACATTATAAAGGATGATGAATTGATGATCATGTGAAAAAGCATAAAATTGCTGATGAGACCTGGGATGGATTGGAAAGAGCAAAAATTCGGTTATACATTGAGAGAGTGATCAAATTAATTAATGTCGGATTGAATTGAAATATTTAAAAAATGTTTTTAGGATAAATTTAAACCAGGTGGAAAAATTAATGATGCCATTTATGGACGATGGGCATTTCGATTTTCTGGACGAGGCAAATTCAGCCAGAAGCGAGGGACATTCCGTCGATTGCGGCCACGTTCATCCATTCGGTGCTGCTGACGATTTCCAATGAAATAACCGAAAAGGCGAGGCAAGAAATATCCAATGAAAAAGCCAGATGCCAACACTGCATTTTATGGGAAATGTGAATATAAATTAACTAAATTTACCTAGAAGATTTTGAGGGATATAATCGCCAGCATCATCGAGAACGAGCAGCAAGAAGAGTAGGCCGTAAAAAACTGTAATTTTTAAAAATAAATTTTGTTAAATAATAAATTAATTCTTGGAGGCCCCATTTTATTTTTCGATTTAAATTACAATTTTGGCAATTGTAAAGAATTGTACTAATTATACTAAATATAAAACAAAATATATATTTTTTTTTCTCTAAAATTAGTTTCTGGAAGTTTTAGGAGTCATAGAACACGAATCTGACGTCCATTTTGTCATATAATGTCTACTTTTACCAATAAAAAGCAAAGAGGGGGATGGACAAAAGCATCTTTGATGAAAATTTTTTACATATTAGCCTTATTTATTGTAGCTCATTCGACTCAGATGTGCGCCTAATCGAATGGTACCAATTTTATAAGATAAATACCCAATTTAACAAGCTATAACCCATGCAAAAATTTAACCGAATTGTCCTTGCTCCCCCTCCCTCTTTCTTTTTCATGGTAAATGTCGGCATTATCTTACCAAGTGTAAAAATATGACAAAATTGTCATCAGATTCGTGTTCTATGACTCCGAAAACTCCCATAAAGTAATTTTAGGAAAAAATTGGAACCACAATTCTTTACAATTGCTATATTTTTCATGAATTTTTATGGCCATTCAACTGTTTAATAAATTCATTTGTATTTATCAATCAAAAAATGAGTATTATAATATAAATTAGTTAATTTTACTGAAAATGGATTATTTATGAATTTAAGGGTTTCTGTAATTTGAAAAAAAGTCAAAACTCAATTGAAAAGGAACGTGAATTTTTAAATTGAACCAAGAAATTGTAAAGAGTTTCATGTCTGGTTTTATAAGAATCGTTCGATGTTTGACAATTTTATTTACATATTTTTGAAAAATAAATAAATCTATACTCACAATTCCAATTCACTTGTAAGAAATTCACAATGCATTCATGGAATTCAATGTAACGCAATATATTGCCAGTCCAACAATTGAATGTGACAAAGAAAAGGCAAGGCAAAATAAGGCAGTAGATCAGGTTGAATGCAATTGCAAATGCGGACACTGAATTATTATGTGGGAAATGGGAATATTAATTGTCTCGGTAAACCTAATAGATTTTCAGGGGTGTAATTGCCGGCAAAAATGAAAACAAGCAGAAAGAGCAGAAGGCCGAAAATAACTGGAATGGAAAATTTATTAAATATTATTGATGGGCAATAGGCAAACCAATTTATTTATGGATTATTTACCTACATTGCCAGTTTCATTTGAGTTTTTAATCAAAAAAAATTTTAAAAGAATTGAAATTATTATACTTATCAGTTACACCACCCACCACCTTCCTATGTTTTCTCAAAAATGTTCTTAAATCTTGACTAAAATTTTAATTTTAATTCTATTCGGAACAAAATATTCTAAAATGAGATTTTAATCCATTTTACTCACGTTTCCGAATTTTATATAAGAAGAAATCAATGAATTTATTGGCTTCAATGATATGTTTCAACTGTACGTAATCCGTGTGATCAACGGCCATTATTAGATATATTCCCAAAACGATGATATTATCAATAATATCTCCAATTAAAGTGAATAAACTCATGTCGAAATTTGAAGGACTTTCTGTTCTTGTTAATTAAGTGTGCTAAATTTTTTAAATAAGAAAAAATCAAAAAATATTATAAACAAAATTAAAGTTTTCTACTTTTTGATTATCAAATAGAATGTTTAAAATTCTTTATATTGGCAAAAATAAATCAAACAAATTTCGTAATCATTTAATGGGAAAAACAAAATAAATTGCATCATAAAAGATGAATTGGATTGAGATGATCACGTGAAAAAATATATAATTGCTGGGATGGATTGGAAAAAGCATAAAGAAAATGAGATTTTGGATATACATTGAAAGAGTGATCAAAATTGAGGAATGTTGGATTGAAATAAAATAAAAATGTTGTTAGGATTCATTTAAACCGATGGAATGCCATTTTATTCTTCATAGAGACGCACTTTCTTTTTATCCACTCCATGAACGACTGAGCTTG
The DNA here is from genome assembly GCA_030063045.1 of Pratylenchus scribneri. Classification (NCBI taxonomy): domain Eukaryota; kingdom Metazoa; phylum Nematoda; class Chromadorea; order Rhabditida; family Pratylenchidae; genus Pratylenchus; species Pratylenchus scribneri. Next base: position 901,415 of record JAQSEB010000064.1, on the reverse strand, counting down.
TCCTTCAGCTGAAAAAAGGGAAAATATTTTGAATGTTTAATGGCTAGAAAATTATATAATATTTCATATTTTGCTATTGATTCTATTTTTCAAACCCGGTTTATAATGAATTGAATAAAGTAGAAGATTTTTACAGTAATGCCCAGATATTTTTTAAAAAATTGTACAACTCTACCTTCTCATTCTCATATAAGATTATATTGAATTGGTTTCATTTGAATCAAAAAGCTTTAATGATATCAATAGGTTTGTTATTTCGAGCCATGTCGATTTGAGCTATATATCGACTATGTAAAATTTCCAGCTAACAAAACCGATTTGGTTCAAATCTTTACTTTTTCCTAATGAGTCGACCATATATTACTTATTTAAATGAGATAAATAAAAAAAATGCATAAATATTTTATTTTTTTATAGATTTTTACTTGGGAACCTATTCTCTCAATAATTTAAGTACAAAAATTGTATGCCCACCTGCTGGATATTCTCCGATTTGTCTTCTGAAAGGATTGCTGCCTGAATTGCCGCACCATATGCTGCGGCCTTGTCCGGATTGATCGACTGGTTCGGTTGTTTGCCATTGAAGAAATCAGACAATAATTTTTGCACCATTGGAATGCGAGAAGAGCCACCAACCAAAATAATTTCATTGATTTCGGATTTGTCCATTTTTGCATCTCGCAATGTTTTCTCCACTGGATTCAATGTTGAACGGAACAAATTGTCGCAGAGTTCTTCAAAACGAGTGCGTGTGATTTTGGCAGAAATAGTAAAGTTGATGCCATCGAAAAGAGAGTCGATTTCGATGCTGTAAAAATAAATGTAATTTTGCATTTTGTTGTGTAAATGTGCAAATATTTATATAAAATTTATTAATTTCATATATTCTTTTTGTTCTTTATATATTTCCCACCTGGCTCGATTTGAGCTGGACAATTTGCATTTGGCAAGCTCACAGGCAGTATAGAGATGGTGAAGAGCACTAGGATTTGTTAAATCCTCATTGTACTTGCGCTTGAATGCCCAAACGAAATAATCGATCTAACAAAGTAAGACAGTGTAGAGTAAATTATGTACTTAAAAATTATAAAAACAGATTATATATTGAACAGTCTTAGCTCTTATTATTAGGGATGTTTTCAATTTTCGTTTTACTTCGATTTGATTTTCAACCCTTTGAAATTTCGATTTCGGAAAATTTCGATAAAAAATGAAAAAAAAACGAAAATAATGTATCTAATATATATATATATCGACATTTGGCACAAAGTTCTTCCAAATAGTATTTAAGAAAAGTCACTTTTTCATTTCTATTTTCACACTTTGAGCTTATCTTATGATCTTAATTTTGTATTTTTTTGGCCAAAATAAATTTATCAAGATCAATTTTTACTCAAAAATAAAAAAATTTATTTGAAAATTTTTTTTGATTTGATAGCGATTTTCGGTTATTTTTGGACCGAAATGTCTATTTTCTATTTCGAAAATTTTGACACACTGCATTGTCGATTTCGATAATTTTTTAAGATAGCGAACCCATCCGCCGATGGTGAACATTTTTTTATCTAATGCTCATATCGAGACAATCAATATTGTTTACAAACAGTGCTCCGCGTCAGCTATTTTGAGCCCCGGCCCCGGCTTTTCGAAATTCTGGCCCCGGCCCCAGCCCCGGGGTTGGCCCCGGACAAATAGTAAAAAAATTTTTGGCTTTTAAATTTTGAAAAATTCTTAAAAATCAAAGAAATTTTATAAATATTATTAAATTATTTAATGTATTTTTTTATTTTTAACTATCTATCCTCGAAATATAACTATATTTCCATTATTTCAAAAAATAAAATTTTGCCCTTCAAAATCAAAACAATGACCATAATTTTTGTTAAATTCGGGGCCGGCTGCAGGGCTGGCAACAACACTCAAAATTCGGTACCAGCCCCGGCTCCGAGCCCCGGGTCCGCGCAGCACTGTTTACAAATCAACTCCTTTAGAAGGTACAAGTCGTAATAGTGTATAATCAAATCACAACCCAAAATGCTTAGACCTCAGTCAATAAAAACGAGAAAAGTAAAGTGACACTACGTGTTTACCGAACAAAATGAGAATCTTTTATAGACATTATAAAACCACGCGATATTTTTACTTCTTTAAGATTCCGATCCAGCCTTAAGCCTAACCACACCTAAGAAAACTAAAATATCCAATCTTTTTTAATTTTATTTGAAACCAATAGTAGGCAGATTAATGCTCAGTTCTTCGGTTTTGTCGTCTTAAGCAAAAAAAATAGATAAAAACTTTTTTGATAATTATTTTAAATTATGATTCAAAAAGGGTAGGAAAAATACCCTTTTACTTTTTCGATTTTCTTGAGGCCTAATTTATTCTTTATCAGATTATTCCCTTTACCCCATAAACATACCAATCGTTCGGTAAAGTCCTCGCCGCCCAATCACCAGCTACGGCCTTCAATTCGAAAAAACCATCAGCAATAGTCAAAATGCCGACATCCAATTTGATTCCACCAAAATCGAAAATGAGAACATTGGGCTTGTCTTGGCCCTTTTTGTCCAATCCATAGGCAAGTGCCGCCGCTGAAGGTTCACTAATGATGCGAAGAACATTCAATCCGGCGATGGTGCTGGCATCTTTTATGACTTGGCGTTGGCTGTCATTGAATGATGACACAGTGATGACCGCATTTCTGACGCTTTGTTCCAGGAATTCTTCGGCTTTTTCTTTCAATTTGATCAACACCATAGCTGAGATTTCCTACAAATATTTTTAATCGTTTTATTCCACAATGTTTAAATGGTAATTTATATTTTCCAATTTAATTTGAAAAATAATAGAATTTTAAAACACAAAAAAGGAAAAATGAAAACACAACATTTTTTTACAGCTAAAATATCTACTAGATTAAAAACATAAAATTGTTTTAAAAAATATGTCTACATTTTTATATATAATACAGTACATTTTCTAGGCTAAATATAGTATTTCGAACAAAATCTTAAAACGCTAGTTTTTCCTGAATTATTTGTACGCCATTCAATACAGCTTATTAAAAATTAAAACCTCGAGGGAGAATGTTTTCTCTTCATTATTTAGCACCACTTGAATTAATGTACGGTCTCCTTCGCCTCGGACAACTTTGAATGGCCAATGCTTCTTGTTCTTGCACGTTTTTAAGTGTGGATCATCAAATTTGAGGCCAATAAGAAAATTAACACCTGTTGAAAAATTGGTACTTATCGGTTATCTGTGACCAGATTTTGAAAAAATTTTTTCAGATTCTTACTTTAATATTCATAATTGATTGTAAAACGATGAAAAAACATGATTTTAGGTGATTCTAAGATTTTCAATTTTTGGGAGTTACATAAGGTAATTTTGGGGGTGAAAAAAATCTGGTCACAGATAACCGATAAGTACCGAAAAATTTAATTTCATGTCCAAAGTCCATTCATTTAAGGAAATTATTCCATACCGAAAACTGTGTTTGCTGGATTCAATTCCATTTGATTTTTGGCCGCATCACCAACCAAAATTGCCGTGTCGGTGAAAACCACATATGAAGGGATGGTGTCGATGGGCTCAACTTTTCCATTTTGGAATACAGCAAGGCGAGAATATTTGGCGCCAAAATCAATCCCGATTGCGATTTCATTTGTTTGATGAACGGTTTTACCCATTCGCTGCTGGCGATTTGGACGAATGAAATAAAAATAAGCAATAATAAAAGGGCAGAGCAAAATAAGGCAGAATTGAAGGCTGTGCCATGTAGATGTAGAACACAAGGAATTTGGTCATATGCAAACACTGAATTTTATGAGAAAATAAATAGTTTCGAAAGAATGGAAACCTAATAGATTTTGAAGGATGTAAGCGCCATTACCAAAGAAAATGAACCACAAGAAGAGCAGGCCGAAAATAACTGAAATGGAATTTTTACATAAGTATATTATTTATAAATTATAATCTAGTGCCCGATTTTATGTATTTTTTTTTGTTTATTATTACTATTATTTTTAGTTCATTTTTAATTCTTTGCCATTTTAGTCTAAAAAGTTGGTCCTACTCTGTTAAGGGGAGGTCAAGTGCCGTCCCCTGTCCCCTCCCCCCACCCACCATTAAAATTTGCCCACCCCCACCTCCTATTAACGGAGGAGTAACAAAAAATTTTTAAAATTACAAATTTGTTATAAGTCTAACGAGTATTTTTTAACAAATTGAGGGATTCATGGTTTAACTAGTAGTACAATAAGTTTAGGTACTAAAGATCATTTAATTTGGTTAATTGTGTGGTGAGCTTCAGCTCGTCAAAATCGTTGATTGTGAGATGGAAATTTCCCCAATCGAAAATATTCTATTCATATTTTAAAAATTAATTAAAACCTCTGGAAATAAAATTTTAGCTTCGTTCCTGTCAAACAGCAAAATCTTTGGACGATCCCCTTCACCACGAACAACGTAGAATGGCCAATGCTTCATGTCCGATTGGACGACGGGATCATCAAATTTGCGGCCAAAGAGTCGCTTTGCATCTAAAAATTCAAAATTACAATTTAAATTTATTCAAAATATAAACCGTAAGCAGTGCTTGATGGATTTGCGGCCAGTTTATTCTTGGCCGCATCACCAACCAAAATTTCCGTGTCGGTGAAGGCCACATATGAAGGGATGGTGTCGATGGGCTCAACTTTTCCATTTTGGAATACAGCAACGCTTGAATTTGTGGTGCCCAAATCAATGCCGACTGCGTTGGCTTCTGGCATTTTATTTATTTGATTAACGCTCAGTTTTTGCTAAAAATGTTATGATGTGTTAATTTTTTTAATTATTAAGATAAAAAATAAAAATTGATATAAAAAAGTTTTGTACTTTTTAATAGGTCAAATCAAATTATAAGTTGAGAATTTTTATCTTGGTAAAATTAAATAAGTGAGTTTATTTCACAACATCCTTTCATTTAATGGGAAAAACAAAATAAATTTACAATATATAAGGATGATGGATTGATGATCATCATGTGAAAAAGCATATATTTAACTTGGATGGATTGAAAAATGAAAATAGCATAAAGAAAATTAGAATTTGGTTATATTGAAAGAGTGATCAAAATTAAGGAATGTTGAATTGAAATATATAAAAAAAATGTTGAATCATTTAAACCGGTGGAAAAATCAAAAATTATTATTCCATCGTGGACGAGAATCATTTTGATGCACACCTTGCCCTGCTTCAAGAGACATATTCCGTGAAGAAAAATTATTCTGCCGATTGCGGCCGCGTTCAGTCGTTTGGTTTTGGCGATTCATTGTGTTGTTCGGCATTTCATTTGTTTGATGAACGATTTCATCCATTTGTTGCTGTCGATTTGAAGAACCAATGAAATGGTGAATGAAGAGGCGAGGCAAGAAATGGCCAACGAAAAGGCAAGGCAAAATAAGGCCGAAGATCAGTTTGAGCCATGTAGATGCACAAGGAATTTGGTCATATGCAGACACTAAATTTTAGGGGAAATTGTTTTGATTTAAAAAATGTTTTTATGAAAGTTTTTGGTACTAATGGAGTTTCGGTGGGGGTCTGTTCAGAGCCGACCGTTTCAGTGCCAGCGACTTTGGCGAGTCATAACTCAGCAAAGAAGAAACCGTTTGATACAATCTTGGTATCATTGGATAGAGCTATTCAAGCTCTATTGAATAATGGATAAAACTTTTTCGATTAATCAAATTTTAATGACTTAAAGTGGAAAAAGTGAATAAGAGTCGTACATCTTTATTTAGAAGCTTGTAATTAATTGGATATTCCATTATTCACATATTGCTATATATCATTTAATAGAGCTTGAATAGCTCTATCCAATGATACCAAGATTGCATCAAACGGTTTCTTCTTTGCTGAGTTATGACTCGCCAAAGTCGCTGGCACTGAAACGGTCGGCTCTGAAACGTCCACCCGCGATGGAGTTTGTCCCCTACAAGGGATGATGATGATTAAGAAGATGATGAAGATTATGCTGAGGATGATGAAGAAGATCTCTCAGATTTAATTTCATCTTTATCCTCATCATCATCCTCATCATTATCTTCTTCATTATCATCATCTTCTTCTTCATCATCCTCTCCATCGTTGGGGACTAACTCCATAAATACCACGTTTTAAAATATATCAACTGACCAATAAATGCCTTGATGGTAAAGTATGCATGGTCCACCTCAGTGAATTCAATGATGAGTTGCTGAAATTATAAAAATTACATTTTTTTTCTGATATATTAGGAGATTATTCTAATAATTAAATGAAATAGCTTAAACTTAAAATAATAATAATAATAAAACACTGACTTTTTCCTGTTCAATCTCGATCTCTTGATCAAAAAAGAATTCATAGGCAAAGACACCAATGATGAGAACGAGCAGCAAGAAGAGCAGGCCGAAAATAACTGGATGGAAAATTTTTAAATTATTAATATATTTAAGATCGGTGAAAAACCATCAGCCCTTTTTCAATTTTGTTAGTAAATATGGTACTATTGCAGTTTAAGAGCTGGAAAGGAAAAAGGATGATGAAGTAGCCGAGGTGATCTTCTTCATCATCCTCATCTTTATCTTCGTCTTCTTCATCATCCTCATCCTTTTTCCCTTCCAGCCCTTAAATTGCAATAGTATAATATTTCCAAAAGTAAGAATTTCTAAATCTTCATTTTAGGTTTTTTCTGCACTTTAATTACATAAATTGAAAGGTACAATCCAATTTTATTCTCAAATTTTTAGACTATTCTAGCTAGAGCTAACTCTATGATATTAGCATTTTTCATATTTTTAATGCTTATAAACGAAAGTTGTATATTTTTTTAGAATTTGATAAAGTAAAAAATAACCTTTCTTCACAAATGTGTTGCTTCCTTCATCAATGACTTCTTTTTGCGCTTTGGTAAGGTGGTCAATGTTCTCATTCAACTTCTTGCTGCCATGGTCAATGACGTCTTTCGCCACAAAACCAAGGAGTTGAATGTTGTTTCCAATTACTTTGTCAGCATGTTTGCTATAATGGTCAATGATGTCTTTTGCCTCTGTGCCAACACGGCGAGTGTTTTCTTCTGCCAGATTGTTAATACCATCCCGAGCCTGTCTTTCCAAATCTCTTATAGGATTCAGCCCAAAAAAATCGGTAGCATCTCCAATTAAAGTGAATAAACCCATGTCGAAATTTGAAGGACTTTCTGTTCTTGTTAAATTAAGTATGCTAAATTTTTAATAAAAAAATTTTGAGAAAAAATGAGGATTTTTGGACAAAAATCAACGAAAGCTAAAACAGTGGAATTTCTTTTTATTAATATCAGAACGAGGAGGGAATACCTTTTAGCTTTGTTTTTGAATTTTTATTCGAAAATTGTGGATAATGGAATGAAAAAGTTGATTGGCTTTTTTATAAATTTATGAGAATCATTTATAATTCTTTAAAAAATCTTGAGTCGAAATTGTTTCGAAAAGGAAGAATGTGAGGATGAGGAGGGAATGATGTTGATGATGAGAAATGAAATGGATGAAAAATGCATAATAAAATGGACGCTGTGAAATAATATCTATCAAAAGGCACACAGTCAGTCCATCTAAAAATCAATGAAATGGCAATGGCTGATATCAATCAATTCAATCACGGCTTTTACTGGGAAAGGCCATCATTGAGACCATTCATTTAATTTTACACCGATTTGCAATTTGCATACCACATTAGACATTACAAATTTTCCGGCCTTTCTATTTCGTACATGCATTTTCCATTAATCCTCATATTCTTTCTTATCATCAAAATGTGTTTTCAAATGTGTTTTCCCTTTCTGAAAATGTATGCTTTTTCACATGATCAATCAATCCATCATCTTTATAATGTAAATTTATTTTGTTTTTCGCAATAAATGAAAGATGATATGAAATTGCTTAAAAATTAAAATTGTACTAAACAATTAAAAAATATGATTAGTAATTTTGATTTTGGAGTGATATATCAAAAAATAACTTTCAAAAAGATGAGAAAATAGCGAGAGAAATAAATTAAATGTAATCTTGGAATAGGGAAATGATACTGGAATAATTTGAAATTTGACCTCTGTGATGAGATGACTGATATAAGCTGGGAATGAAGAATTGATAATTTAGGAAAAATATATATTTACTAGGTAGAAAACTTATCCTTGACAACTCCCACATATTTCAATAGTATTAGATTGCTAGGTAGAAAACTTATCCTTGACAACTATTTATATAATTTTTTGATAATATTTTCTAATTAATTTAGCAAACATATTTAAAAAGTACAGAAAGTCCTTCAAATTTCGACATGGGATTGAAAATTAGTGTCGAAAGCAAAACTATTGACCAAGTTGGCAACGAGCTGAGAGACATCACTCACAAAGCGATTGATCGCACTGGCAATGTATTGGGAAGCATCATTCACAAAGCCATTGAACGCGCAGGCATTAAGGCAAGAGCAGTCATTAATGAAGCTGGCACAGTGTCGGAAGGTGTCATTCACCGATCCATTGACCACTTTGGCCAAGTGTTGAAAGACATAATTCATGGAGCCATTGACCATTTTTTCAACCAAATTTGGAAACGTGAGTGTGGATTGAAAGGTTTTGAATCAGGAAAATTATTTTATTGAAAAATTATAATCAACATATTTTGAAATAGCCAATAAGTAAATTATTTTGTGCTAGATAAAACAATGAAGTACTTAATTAGGGAAAATATTTTTGTCACTAAAATTTCTCTTTTTGGCACTAAGACAATTTTTGATTTGATTTTTAATAAAACCGGTTTAGACCCCACAAACCTTATACCGATTTGTATATCTCATCGAGACGCATCGATTGATATATAAATTGCCATGGTTTCCCAGAATTAAAGGGTATTAAACCGTTTCAAAAGTGGGCTCTAAAACCGGTTTATGGTTTATTAGAAGTCAAAAACAGTTTAAGTGCCAAATATTCTCGCCTTGCTGTGTTCCGGAATGGAAAAGTTGAGCCCATCGCCACCATCCCTTCATATGTGGTTTTCACCGATACGGAAATTTTGGTCGGTGATGCGGCCAAAAATCAAATGGAATTGAATCCAGCAAACACAGTTTTCGGTATGGAATAATTTCCTTAAATGAATGGACTTTGGACATGAAATTAAATTTTTCAACAGGTGTTAATTTTCTTATTGGCCTCAAATTTGATGATCCACACTTAAAAACGTGCAAGAACAAGAAGCATTGGCCATTCAAAGTTGTCCGAGGCGAAGGAGACCGTACATTAATTCAAGTGGTGCTAAATAATGAAGAGAAAACATTCTCCCTCGAGGTTTTAATTTTTAATAAGCTGTATTGAATGGCGTACAAATAATTCAGGAAAAACTAGCGTTTTAAGATTTTGTTCGAAATACTATATTTAGCCTAGAAAATGTACTGTATTATATATAAAAATGTAGACATATTTTTTAAAACAATTTTATGTTTTTAATCTAGTAGATATTTTAGCTGTAAAAAAATGTTGTGTTTTCATTTTTCCTTTTTTGTGTTTTAAAATTCTATTATTTTTCAAATTAAATTGGAAAATATAAATTACCATTTAAACATTGTGGAATAAAACGATTAAAAATATTTGTAGGAAATCTCAGCTATGGTGTTGATCAAATTGAAAGAAAAAGCCGAAGAATTCCTGGAACAAAGCGTCAGAAATGCGGTCATCACTGTGTCATCATTCAATGACAGCCAACGCCAAGTCATAAAAGATGCCAGCACCATCGCCGGATTGAATGTTCTTCGCATCATTAGTGAACCTTCAGCGGCGGCACTTGCCTATGGATTGGACAAAAAGGGCCAAGACAAGCCCAATGTTCTCATTTTCGATTTTGGTGGAATCAAATTGGATGTCGGCATTTTGACTATTGCTGATGGTTTTTTCGAATTGAAGGCCGTAGCTGGTGATTGGGCGGCGAGGACTTTACCGAACGATTGGTATGTTTATGGGAACATATTTTGGCGGTTAAAAACATATTTTCGAACATGTTTTGGCGATTCAAAACATATTTTTCATTATTTTTTTAACCACACAATATGTTTTTTTTTACTAAAAACATGTTTATATTATTTAAAACATATTAAACATCTAAAAATTAAAGTCGAAAAAAATTTTTTTGAGTGGGGGTTTATAAATAGAGAGGGGGTTACAAATAGAGACGGGGTTACTAATTTTCGGAGACCCTCTAGAGGGGGTTACAAATAGAGACGGGGTTACAAATAGAGACAGGGTTACTAATAGAAGTTTTACGGTATATGTAATAGGTTTAACGTTTAAGTATTATTATCTATTGGTATAGATCATCCAATACAGTAATGTTTTGGCCAAGATGTGGCCATAAAAACAAAAACAAGCGATTTTTCCAAGTTTTTGGCCAAAACTTTGCAGTTTTCGATGATCTATAAACCAATGGATAGCCAATAATTAGGGTATAAAATGCATCCTAGATCATTTAAATTGGTTAATTAGCCAGAGAGTTGCAGCTCATCAAATTCGCTGAGGCGGAAATGTCCCTTGCCGGGATGAGTTTATGAAATTTTGAAAATTTTAATAACGAATTTATTTAAAGGAAGTCTCAGCTATGGTGTTGATCAAATTGAAAGAAAAAGCCGAAGAATTCCTGGAACAAAGCGTCAGAAATGCGGTCATCACTGTGTCATCATTCAATGACAGCCAACGCCAAGTCATAAAAGATGCCAGCACCATCGCCGGATTGAATGTTCTTCGCATCATCAGTGAGCCATCAGCGGCGGCTCTTGCCTATGGACTGAATAAGAAGGGCCAAGACGAGTGCAATGTTCTCATTTTCAATTTGGGTGGAGGCAATTTGGATGTCGGCATTTTGATCATTGAGGATGGCATTTCCGAGGTGATAGCAGTGGCTGGCGATACTCATTTGGGTGGCCAGGACTTTGACAATCGAATGGTACATTCCTTAAGAATACTAGTATCCATGATCTAACTTATGTTAGATTAAATCAGATAGGTGCTAGGTATAAGTCTACAATTTTTATCGTTAAAAAAACTAAACTAAAATTATTTAATGTTTGTTAGAACAAAACAAAATATCAAAATGTTTGGAAAAACTAAAATAAAAAATGTTTTGAAAGACAAAAACACAAAATGTTTGGGAAAACTAAAACAAAATGTTTGGGGAATCAAAAACAACAAAATGTTTGGGAAAACGAAAACAAAATGTTTGGGGAATCAAAAACAACAAAATGTTTGGGAAAACGAAAACAAAATGTTTGGGGTATCAAAAACATTAAAATGTTTGGAAAAACAAAAACATAAAAATGTTTGGGGAATCAAAAACAACAAAATTTGGGTAAACAAAAAACAACAAAATATTTGGAGAAACAAAAACAAAAAAATGTTTGGGAAATCAAAAACATAAAAATGTTTGGGGAATCAAAAACAACAAAATGTTTGGGAAAACATAGAACATAAAATGTTTGGGAAAATAAAAACATTAAAATGTTTGGAGAAACAAAAACATAAAAATGTTTGGGGAATCAAAAACAACAAAATGTTTGGGGAATCAAAAACAACAAAATTTGGGTAAACAAAAAACAACAAAATGTTTGGGGAAACAAAAACAAAAAAATGTTTGGGAAAACAAAAACATAAAAATGTTTGGGGAATCAAAAACAGCAAAATGTTTGGGAAAACAAAAACAACAAAATGTTTGGGGAAACAAAAACAACAAAATGTTTGGGGAAACAAAAACAACAAAATGTTTGGGGAAACAAAAACAAAAAAATGTTTGGGAAAACAAAAACAACAAAATGTTTGGGAAAACATAGAACATAAAATGTTTGGGAAAACAAAAACATCAAAATGTTCGGGAAAACAAAAACATAAAAAAAAAAACAAAAACGTTTGGATGTTCTTTAATTCCAATTTAATATTTCTTTTAATTTAAAATAAAAAATTATTTAACAATATATATATTATGTAATTAACTCTTATAGACTTTAATTATCATTCAATTTTATATTAAGATTCCATTCAGTACGTTGAAAATTTTTTATATTTTTCGACAAGTTTTAATCACAAATCAGAAATTAATTTAGCAGACCAAAAATAACTATTAATATTAACATAACTTTTTTATCCTTTTTTTTAAAATTGATTTTCTACTCATAGGTCAACCATTTTGTTTCGGAATTCAAGCGCAAGTACCAAAAGGATTTGAGCAAAAATTCACATGCCCTCCGCCTTCTTCGTAATGCCTGTGAGCTTGCCAAACGCACATTGTCCAGCTCAAATCAAGCCAGGTGGGAAAATAACAATTAGTTAGAAAGAATTGAGAAGAAAAATGTAGAAAATCAAACCTAGTATTGACTAGTATTGAATAAACATTTAAAACCTAATTATATATATATAGCTAGGGACCAAAATCAACTAATATTCTTTACAAATCATATTACACCAATTTGTACATTCATTTTGATTTTTTAGCATCGAAATCGACTTTCTTGTCGATGGCATCAACTTCTCAACCAACATCACACGCAATCGTTTTGAAGAGCTCTGTACTGATTTGTTCCGCTCTACACTGGATCCGGTTGAGAAAGCATTGCGAGATGCCAGAATGGACAAATCCCAAATCAATGAAATTGTATTGGTTGGCGGCTCTTCTCGCATTCCAATGGTGCAAAAATTGTTGTCGGATTTCTTCAATGGCAAACAGCTGAACCAATCGATCAATCCAGTTGAGGCTGTGGCATATGGTGCTGCAATTCAGGCAGCAATCCTTTCAAGAGACAAATCGGAGAATCTTCAGGTGAAAATAAAATTTTTTAACTCAAATTATTATAATTCGAATTCGCTCAATAAAATAGAAATTCCTCCTGCTGGATGCTATCCCTTTTTCGCTTGGAATTGAGACAATAAATGGCTCTCTTGGAAATGAAAATGAGACCATCGGTGGCGTGATGACCCCAATGATCAAGCGCAACACCACAATTGCGACCAAGACTTCACAAACATTCACCACTTATTCCGAAAATCAGTCGAATGTGCTCATTCAAGTAATAATAAAAATATTTTGGACAATTTACTATTAAATTATACAGGTCTATGAAGGGGAACGTGCCATGACAAAGGACAACAATTTGTTAGGAAAATTCGAGTTGAGTGGCATTCCGCCTGCACCTCGCGGTGTCCCCCAAATTGAAGTCACCTTTGACATCGATGCCAATGGAATTCTGAATGTCTCGGCTCAGGACAAATCCACTGGCAAACAAAACAAGATCACAATCACCAATGACGAAGGCCGTTTTTCCAAAGAGGAACTTCAGCGGATGGTCAAAGTAGCAGAAAAATTCCGCAGCGAGGAAGAGGCAAAGCGTGATCGAGTCGCAGCCAAAAATGCTTTGGAATCCTATTGCTTTAACATCAAACGAACAATGGAGGATGAAAAGGTCAGTGACAATTTGCTAATGCTTTTTAAATTGAACCACTATCCGTGATCTGTCCACAATAGTGTAAATACTAATTTAATTTTATATGAAATTAGATGTGGGAGTTGGCACGTAGATTCTTTCAAGAAAGATTTTAATTGAGTTTTCCGGAAAGAATTTAATTAAATTTTCGGGAAAGAATTTAATTAACTTTTGTGGTAGGATTATTTCCAGTTAGATTCTTTCCGGAAAGATTGCAGTTAAATTCGTTCCGGAAAGATTGTTTCCGTTTAAATTCTTTCCGGAAAGATTTATTTCCGGTTAGATTCGTTCCGGAAAGATTGTTTCCGTTTAAAATCTTTCCGGAAAGATTGCAGTTAAATTCGTTCCGGAAAGATTGTTTCCGTTTAAATTCTTTCCGGAAAGATTTATTTCCGGTTAGATTCGTTCCGGAAAGATTGTTTCCGTTTAAATTCTTTCCGGAAAGATTTATTTCCGATTAAATTCGTTCCGGAAAGATTGCTTCCGGTTAGATTCATTCTGGAAAGATTATTTCCGTTTAAACTATCCAGTTAGATTATTTTTGGAATGATTGTTTCCGGAAAGATTCGTTCCGGAAAGATTATTTTCCGTTAGACTCTATCGCTGAACTCTTTCCGGGAAGATAGTTTCCGGTTAATTTTTTTTTTCCGATTCTCATTGATTTATAAGTATTTATATATTATATTATCCATTACTTGATTAAAAGTAGCATTTGCCCTATTGTAGACATGACCTAGCACCGAACCAACAATAATTGAATATGAAAAAATTGATAGACCAAAAATTTAATAATTAAATCAAAATTAAAAATTCCCATTTTTTCAGCTGAAGGACAAGATTGCCGGTGATGACAAGAAGAAGGTGCTGGACAAATGTCAAGAAACTTTATCAAGGCTGGATGCTAACCAAACTGCTGGCAAGGAAGAATTCGAACAGCAACAAAAGGAATTGGAATCAGTCTTCAATCCGGTCATCGTCAAACTTTACTTATCGGCCAACTTTCCTTAATTCTGATCGATCTTTATATTGACCTGACCAAATTTTAATTTTTCTTTATGATTTTTTCTAATCCGTCTCATTTAAATATTCCATTTAAATATATACTTTTTCACATGATCAATGATCAGCAATCCATCATCTTTATAATGTAAATTTATTTTGTTTTTCGCAATAAATGAAAGATGATGTGAAAGTTTCTTAATTTATGTTCCCGAAATAAAACTAAGAAATGGGACTCGAAACATGTTATAGATTTTGATTTCGACATATCTATTATCTATGGTTCAATCGATTCGTTAGGGTCAATTTTATTTATAAGATTTAAATTTCAAATAGATTTAATCAGTTTGAAAATGGGTTATTACAGACTTAAATTTAAAGCCTCATCAACCCGGTTTAACATTTTTGTCTCATTTGAAAAAATTGAAGAAAATGCTTATTAATCTACAAGAAGGTAAAGGTGAAAGAGCTTACAATAAAATATTAAGCATTTTAATTTTATTTATTTTGATGAGTATATAAGCAATGGATTTTAATGGATAAATTTTTCGCTTAAAACATTTTATTAGGTATGAAATTTTTATTAATTGAACAAAAAATTAAAATAAAAAAATTTAATTAAATAGTTCATTGAAGGTATTCATTTTTAATTTTTCAAATTCATAATTTTATTCGGATTAATTAACTAAATAGTTTTTCCCTCACTAATGACTAATGAGTCAGTCGAATTATATCATGAGTTCATTAACTCTATTAATCTTTAGGATTTTATCATTCAAATTCAAATTATTCAGAATTTACAATTACGACAGATCAAATAAATATATTTCCGGAATTATTAGATGTCAATTTTTGGAAGAAAATTTAATTTTGTCATAAATAATTATCTACAATAAATCAGCCATTCAAAAAAAATGTTAATTCACAGAAAAAGTCAACGATAGTTTTTTCAATTAAATTATGGAGGAATATGAACGTAAAATGGTGTGTTAGTTAGTTTGTGAATATTGAGAATAATTAAATTTTTGCATATAAATTTGGTAATTTTATTATCCCCATACCTAAATAAAAATTGCTGCGACCTGCGAGGAAAAAATTAAAATAAATTGATTATCACTGCCACTTTTGTAAACGAATTGGCTGCTTTTATTTGACAAGTTAGTGACAATTAATAACCAATTTAAGCTGACCATTTCCCAAAGCCACAGACCTCTTTTCCAACACAGTTACGTTTTTCATACTACTCAGTTGAAGCATTTTATTTAAACATTTTCAAATAAAGCACACTTAGAAAATTGAGTCAAGTTAAAAGGGTTTGATTTAAGAACCGGCGGAAGGTTCGGACAGAGCAAAAATCATAGTTTTGTCGTTTCAATTCAAAAGATTTCAATTTTTCTCACCCCCAAAATAACTCATTATTTTCCCAAAAATGCCAATAATGATATGGGAATTTATGTCTTAATCTCCTTCTTGCAATTTGCATCCTCTATAATGGAGTTGAAAGAAATTTTGTATTTTCATATGTTCTGCCTTTCAAATCCAATTGAATCCACTCGTCATATTAAATACGGATTTTCTCCCAAAGATTGGTTTGGATTTATCGTATCATTCCCAGGGTGACCAAAAGGTCTGACCAAAAATTAGGCCTAGGTTAATGTAAGAAAAATATGCTAAAATGGTACAAAAATGTGTTAAAATAGTTCAAAAATGTGGCAAGTATGAAATTTTTAAAAATATTAAAACATTTTTTCTGTTTATTTATATTTTTCTAATGTTTTCTCTTTCTTGAGCAATAGGATTGTCAAAAATGGCAACAAAAAAATTAGTCACAAAATGACAGCAAAGCGAAAAATTTTAAGCAAAATTAATCAGGGAAAAATTAATCCATTTTTAAGTAAAAATTGCCAAAATCTCAAATAATAAAAATGTGGGAAAAGAAACGAAAATACCCTACCCCCCCCCCCCACCCCACACAATCCCAAGCAAACTAATTTAACATAATGAAAAATTCGCTCCTTTTATTGGAAATATTTAAAATTTAGGAATTTTGAAAAAGGTCCAAATTTTCATCAACCAAGTGGGATCGAAACAGTTTTTACTCATAATTGTAATCATCTCCTATTTTTGATTTCCATTTCGGCAAATAGTAACAAAAAAAAATCCGTGGGGATTAAATTTGTATAGCATCTCATTAAAACTTAAAAGCATTACATAAATTAGCTATAAAATGATATATTAAACCAAAAAATAACAAAAAAATCAGATAATTATATCATTGATTCGTAGTGGCTAATTTTGACTATTAAAATGTTATATATGTAAAATTGATTCGGTAACTTCATCGGCGCAAACATCTTCCTCAATTGCCTAAGAAGCATTTGTTTTAATAAGGCGTTTTGAATTCTATTTTTAATTCATAATATTTAAAATTTATAATAGCATTAAAAATAATTGAATAGAAAATGACTGATCCAGCACTGTGGACACCTATTCAACAGATTTCATGGTTCGTTGTCAGCAAATTTGAACGGCCAATTATCTATGCTTCGATGATTGTTGGATTCCCTTCAGTGCTTCTTTATTGTTCCGAATGTTGGCTGATCCTTTGGCATCGCCAATTTCACAATCCATTTTATGCCCTTTTTGTGGTCCGATCATTTCAAGTAAGTTTCGGGGAAATTTTTGGTCATATTTTTTTTATTAATTTAATACCATCAAATTACTCTGTGCGTAGAATAGTATTTCAAGCATAATTTATTTTGTCCATATATCGTAGAAATTAAAGATTTAAGTCTAAGTCACAATTTATAGTTTAATTGGAGCCTAAAAAACTTCCTATTTGGCCAATTTTTCATGGCCTTAAAAATATTTTTAAATAAATATGCATTTAGATTAGACATTTATTTAAATTATGGCCTGAGGAAGAATTAATATTTAAATGCCTTTACCTAATATTGATTTTTGCTTTCTAGGTACACAAATAATTTTGCAAAAGTTTTTTTTATAATATTTTTGCATTTTTTTGACAAAATTATTAAATTAAAAAATACAATAAAATATAGTAAAAATTCGATTTTTTAATATTTTTTGATCAAAAATTTGCATATAAATGCCAAATTACTCATTTTTAGTGGTATATCAACTTGATGTTCTGCTGATTGTATTAATAAAAAAAACAATTATTTTGCCAATAATAATCAATTTAATCAAATAATTAAATCCCATAAAGGATATTCTTCTGCTTGTTTGCTCCTATTTACTCTTCCGTTTGCCCACCATTATGCAATCATCATTTCTCCTTTCCCTCTATAAACTTTGTCCAAATTCACTTCTCGTCGGCATTTTTGTCCTCTATTATTTTGGGATGGAAAGTGACAATTTGGCCACAACATTTATGCTTTTGAACCGATTGACCGCTATCATATTCCCATTTGGGCAGAAAAAGGTGTGAAATTTTTAATTTATTATTTTTTGATTATTTTAAAAATAGATTTGGCAAAAAATGCTCCCAATTGCATTGTTGGTCATCTTCGGCTTGCCAATGTATTTTGGCCGTTACTTTTTTGGGATGCAAGCTGGCTTTTATGTAAGTGTTGATTAAAATATTCAATTTTTATTAGCAAATATGCCAATTAAAAATTTTTTCCCAAAATTATTTATTTTGCATATTTTTTGAATTTAATTTATACCATAAAATGCAATAAAAATAAAATCATGAAAATTGCTATGTTAAATTTTTATCTCGTCAAAAATATGGATCCCAAATTCAACCTAATCAAAAGCGGAAAAATTAGCCAATATTTTAACAATTAGTTCTGAAAAAATGCCCAACTTTTAAATCATAATAAATTTTTAATTATATATTTTATTTATAAAAATATATTTCAGATCAATACGGATAATTCCTTCATAGTGAATGAAAATAATCAGAACAAAAGCCTTCCCATGACCGTAAGTTAATCGAAATTAAATAATATTTTCTAGAATAACAAAGATTTAAAATTGAAAATTTTAGTAATGTAAATTTTTTAGTTAATTTTTATAAATTCATATGTAGCTGATTTAATCCAAATCCAAATCCAGCTCCATAAAATATAGTTAAAAACTTTTTTTAACTATATGAATTTGATTTATTTACCACAGTCATTTCTGGAGGATGTTTCCCTGGTTGTGTTCGTTGCTTCAATGATCAATTTGTTGCTCTGCACTCTGATTAACATTACCATCCTAATTGTTTACAGTAAATATACATATTCCACAGCAAATGGAAAAGAACAACAACAAGCCAGCAGGGAAAACAATGGACAGAATCAAAATCAACAGCAGAGGACAACGGAGAATAAGCTGATCGTCTATGCAATTTGCACATTCGCCAGTCATATGCTTTTCACATTGCTCATGGTATTCTATATTTTTTTTTACTGATTGTAGAATCATTTTTCTCTGAATTTCAGCTTTATATATTGCAATCTCAAATTTTAACCAATCTAATTTCGTTTTACATTCAACAAAAATGATATTAAAAACTAAAGTTGAAAATCTTTGCCAATACCGAAAATGAAACTGAAAATTAAAATTTTTCAAAAAAAATATTTTTTGAAAAACCAAAAAACGAAATTTTACATAAAACCAAAATATTTTTAAAAATCTAAAAATCGAAATTTTAGAAAATCTCCTATTGGAAAAATTAATTTATAAAAATCATTCAAATAAAGTAGAATCATTTCAAAAAAAATCAATTTAATAATAATAATAAAATAATAATGAAATGCACATCTTTTAAGGTTGGCAATTTTTTGGCTCAAGCAGCAAAGGATTTATTAACTTTGGGCGGTCTCCTCTCAATTACTCCACTCATAATTGATTTGGGCTGCATTGTGATGCCCTCTTGGCTTCTTCTCTGGGCCAGTCCCGAATTTCGACGCCAATGGTGTCTGTGTTTTATGCCAAAATGGATAATCAAATGCATGGGAACAACATCATCGACAAGTCATAATAATGTGATCCATGTTGTTTCATTAGTGCAACAAAAATAAAAAATGGCTGATGGAGAAGAAGATTAAATGGCAAATTTAAGATAATTTTAAATTTTATTACCATTTCATATGAATTATGCAGAGAAAATAAAATTTGAAAAATAAAATTAAATTATATTGACATTTTTCCTAATCCTAACCTACGCGTTTTATTTATTGCTGTACAATCTAATATTCATTTTTTAATATAAAACACAACAACAAATTATGCCAACTTAAAAAAGGAGGAAGAAAAACAAATACTTAATCAAATCTAATCTAATTTTTAAAATTTGCCTAACAACAATCATTTCAATTTTGCCCGGTTTGACTTGAATTTTTTTCATTCAATTAGTTTTTTATTGAATTTTCGGATTAATTCTATTTTTTTTATAAATTGTAAATTTTTTCCTATAAATATATTTTTTCTAATAAATATATTTTTTCCGCTTATTCATTTCATTAACATTTAACAATCAACACCAGTGTTGAGCATTTCAAAATTTGCTCGTACTCGTACTCGTACCTCGTATTGACCTTTTCGGATGGCTCGTACTCGTACTCGTACTTTCGTAACACCCATTTTTGGGCCTCGTATCTCGTACTCGTACCTCGTACTTTCTCGTACTTACTTGAAATCAAAAATTACGACTTTTTGAAATAAATTTTTATTTTTTAATCAAAAATAGATATATTTTTGTCAAAATTGATATATTTTTGTCAAAATAGAGACATTTTTTGTAAAATGCATAGATATGGAACAAATTTTTACCAATTTTTTACTAAAAAGTTCATTTTTCTTCTAAAATTTTGACTTTATATCGTACTTTTATCGTACTTTTTGGTACGACTAAGTACGAGGAAAAATCGGCTCGTATTCGTACTCGTACCTCGTACTGGCCATTTCAAACAGGGATGGGGTCGAAACTCAAAAAAATCGAAATCGAAATTTGCTTCGAAATCGAAACTCGCATCCAAATCGAAATCGAAATCGAAACGAAACTAAAACATCGAAATTTCGATAATCGAAATCGAAAATCGAAATTTTTCAAAAAAATTTCCAAATCCTTTAAAAATTGAAAAAAATTCTGAAATTAGAAAAATGAAATTTTTTATCCAAAAAATAATATTCAATGATATTAATAAAATTTTAGGGTTTAGCATTTTGATGAAATAAAAGAAGCTTTTTCAAATTTTCTTGTTTTTGTTATTGGCTAAAATATTGTCAATGAAACCAATGCCTAAAACCCAACCGAATTTAGCTTTTCTTTTTAAGAAATTTTTGGTTTTTTTTTCATAAAGTTTTATTTGATATTTTTTTAAATGACAAATTAATTGGTAGATTTTTTCGATGATTATTTTAGGTGCGGTTCTTTCCATGTTACATTATTGTTTGGCCATTTCCATCAAAATAATATTATTAAAATCTTGAACTTTTCATTTTTTATTCCTAAAACAATTATAAAACATATTTTGATGATTTAATAATTAAAAAATAAATTAAAAACTAAATATTTTGAGCAAAAATAAGAAAATTTTAAGTAAAAAAGGAATTCGTTTCAAAAAAAACACCAAATTTTTGATTGAAACTAGCAAAGGGTCCCCCCTTTGCCTTTTTCGAAATTTTTTCGAAACTCGACGATTTTCGAAATCGAAATCGAAACGAAACTAAAACATCGAAATTTCGACGATCGAAATCGAAAATCGAAATTTCGACCCCATCCCTGATTTCAAATCGCTCGTACTCGTACTCGTATTTCGTATTACGAGTACGAGTACGAGTACGAGTGCTCAACACTGATCAACACTCCAAAACTGCTGGAACTAAATCATGACACTAGAGATAGTATCATTTTTATATTTCATCGTTTATGGTAAATAATTTCATATATTTCTATTTGAAGTCAGATAATTGATATTGATAAAAAATAAATATTTAATTATTAAAGTCATTTGAGAGAACACTAGAATATTAAGCATTTTAATTCATTTATTTAATTGAATTAAGCAAATGAGCAATGAATTTTGATGGAAATATTTTTCGCATAACTATTAGATATGAAATTTTTATGATTTATTGAACAAAAAATTAATTGAAGAAATGGAATAAAATTTATTTATTTAAGGTATTTATTTTTTAATTTTTTATAATTTTAATAAT
The DNA here is from genome assembly GCA_030063045.1 of Pratylenchus scribneri. Lineage (NCBI taxonomy): Eukaryota > Metazoa > Nematoda > Chromadorea > Rhabditida > Pratylenchidae > Pratylenchus > Pratylenchus scribneri. Next base: position 879,722 of record JAQSEB010000064.1, on the reverse strand, counting down.
ATAAATTCATTAAAATATTTTTATTCCCTCACTAATAAGTCGAGTCATTTTTTGAACCTTACCATAAATTTTAATGGTCGGCAAGGTGCTTTTGTCGGGTTCTCGGGCCAGTTTATCCGAAAAAACCCGATCCGAAACCCGAAAAAATTCAATCGGGAAATCGACCCGTCCGATCTCCAATAAATTCATCTTACTCCATTGATTTTTCACTCTTATTCACAAAAATAAATCAGCATTTACGACAGGTCAAATAATTATTTCCGGAATAATTGGATATTAATTTTTCAAGGAAAATTTTCTCAATACCATGAACAATTAAATCATAATCTTGCATAAAAATGTTAATTCACCGAAAAGCAGATGAAAATTTTTTCAATTAAATTATGGAGAAATATGAATGTAAAATATGGTCGTTGTTTAATGAGAATTGAGAATAATTTAATATTTGCTTATGAAATATGAATAAATAATTTTATTATCCCCATTCCGCAAATGAATATGCTGCGAGGAACTAATAAAAAAATTAAAATTCATTGAATTACACTGCCACTTTTAAACGAAAATTTTGTCTGCTTTTTATTTGTTTAATTAGTAACTAATTTTTGTTCGATTAGCTTTTTAAAACCGCTCTCGAATTTTGATAGATAATCAAAATTTTTATGTAACTAATTAAGTAAATTTTGAATTTTTTATAAAATATAAACTCCATTGAAAAACATCATTTTTGTTCTAAGATCCAATTTTTCTAATTTATTATTTTCCCAACAAGGTCACTTATTTAAAACAAAAATGTAGCATATGCAGAAAAATATGGGAAAAATATGGCAAAATGGTCCAAAAATATGTCAAAAATTTTTGGACTTTTTTTAAATGGTTACAATCCTTTTATAAGATTTATAGGGTCTATCTATAACTAAAAGCATCTAAAGTTTATAAGTTTTTAGGAAAAGAATTTAAAATTTAAAAATTATAATATTTTTTAATCCTAATATCCAATTTATAATATAGCATTAAAAATACAAATTGCAAAAATGTCCGGTCCAGCATCATGGTCGCCTATTCAGAAAATTGCCTTTTTCATTAACACCAAATTGCAATGGCCAATCATTTATACTTCCATGATTGTTGGATTCCCTTCCCTGCTGCTTTATTTTTCCGAATGCTGGGTGATCCTTCGGCATCGACAATTCCACAATCCATTTTATGCTCTTTTTGTTGTCCGATCATTTCAGGTAAATTTGGGAAAATTTTTTGGTCAATATTAATTAAATTATTACCATCAAATAATTAATTTGTGTTTGGAATATTTTTAAGTTCATCTACTAAACCATATATCGCAGAAATTAAAGATTTAAAGCCATTAATAAATCATAATCCATTGCTTATTAGAGCCTAGTCTTGGCTTTTTGGCCAATTTTTATGGCCTTAAAATATTTTTAAATTACAAAAAACAATTTTTTAAATTAATCCAAAGAAAGAATTTGATTTCTTCTTCCTAGTTACATAAATAATTTTTTTAATCTTTTAAAACATTTTCATATTTGGCAAAATAATTTTAAAGCAAAAATGTACAATAAAAAGCAAAAAAATTTCATTTTTTTTTATCAAAAATTTGCATATAAATATGCCCAAGTCTCCGCTCACTCAACATATTAATTCACTTTCAGATTATGGAAAAATATCTTTTAGTCCTTTATTTTTTACACCAAAAGTAATTTTTAACCTCTAATAAATTCAGAAACCTATCCTATTTGGACCTTATTATCAATTTGTAATACTCATCTAGACTCATTAAATGGCATAAAAAACAACAAGTTTTAGCCTAAAATTAAAATGTTTAAAACTAAAAATGGAAAAAAGCTTCAGACAATTTAATTCGCTCAACCTCATCAGATTCACTTTAAACAATGAAATGTATATGTTACGTTGAATATTGGAAATTGACGGTTTCCGGAAATCGGTGTTGACAAATTTTGTAAATCTCAGCTTCTAGATATCTTACAGGCTCGAGAGGTCGAGAGTAAGCTCAATCGACTCGGCATGGTCGATTTACCATATGAAATTTCAATTTCAGACCGGTTTATTGGCAAAGTTTACGGTTTTAAGGGCCGGCATGGGTTCTATGGTCAGGGTTGTACCAGTCTGAAATTGAAATTTCTTATGGTAAATCAACCACGCCGAGTCGAGAATACTCTCAAACCTGCTGTACGACGCCTACTAGAAGCAGAGATTTTCAAAATTGTCAACGCCGATTTCCGAAAATTGTCAATTTCCAAGAATCATTGTAACATATATATAAATTAAACATGCTAAGGTTTTTAGGGTCTAAAGCCGGTTTATGATTTATTAGAAGTCAAAATACTTTTTAGTGTAAAAAGTGAGATAAAAATTTTAAAAAATTGGGTAAAAATTGCCTTAATTTTATCAAATATTCCACACCAAATAAAAGGACATTCTTCTGCTCGTTTGCTCCTATTTGCTTCATCGTTTGCCTACCATTATGAGGTCACCATTCCTTCTTTCCCTCTATCGTCTTTGCCCAAATTCCCTTCTCGTTGGCATTTTTGTGCTCTTATATTTTGGGATGGAAAGTGGCAATTTGGCCACAACATTTATGCTATTGAACCGATTGACTGCCATCATATTCCCATTTGGGCAAAAAAAGGTGTGAAATTTTTAATTTATTATTTTTTGATTATTTTAAAAATAGATTTGGCAAAAATTGCTTCCAATTTCTTTGTTGATTATTCTTGGTTTGCCAATGTATTTTGGCCGTTATTTCTTCGGGATGCAAACAGGATTTTATGTGAGTTGGAATGTTGATAAATTTACAGTTTTTTATTCTCAAAATTTTGGCAAATTAATAACTGTTGATTTTATTCAATATGTTTTCTATAATAATAAATTTCTTTTATTTTTGTTGTGACCGATTTAGAAAAACCGTCCGTTTTCAGAAACGGACGACCGATTTAGAAACAAATAAATCGGACGTCCGATCTAGGAAATGGTATTTAAAATCAGAACAGGCTGAAATAAAATCACAACAATCAGAATTATTATCAGAAATGTCAGAATTTAACATCAGGATATTCATATTCTGATTTCTAATTTTATTCTGATTAAATCCTTATATCTTGTAGTAGATTATAATAATATAATTATAACATTTCTGTTATTAATGCTGACTGTTCTGATTTTAAATGCCATTTTCTAAATCGGTCACGACATATACAATATACATATGTTTCAGATCAATGCGGCGGATAATAATTTCATTGTGATTGAAAATAATCAGGAGAAAATGACCGTAAGTTAATTAAAAATTTACTAACTCTTCAAAGGACAAATCTATAAAAATAATAAAGTTTTAAAATATTTGACGACATGGTTTTGATTTATTCTACAGACATTTTTGCAACACGATTTCTTCATTGTTTTCATTGCATCCATTGCTAATTTGGTGCTTTGCACTCTGATCAACGTCACCATCTTAATCGCATACAGTAAACGAAGAAATGCCCCAGCAATTGGAAAAGGGCAAAAACAAGCTGCTGGTGGTGGCAATGGAATACCAAAAAATATCCAACAGGAGCAGCAAAATCAGCAACAGAGGAGAACGGAGAACAAACTAATAGTCTATGCAATTTGCACATTCGCCAGCCATATGCTTTTCACATTGCTCATGGTATTTTGATTTTAGCCTTTTTAGAACTGATTTTTGAATTTTTGTTCTACCAATTTTAACTTTATATTTATTAATGAATTTTAATTAGACTCATCAGCATTTCGTTTTACAATTCAGTCAATAAAAATAATTTAAAAAAAAATCCTAAAATAAGGCAAAACCTAAACTGAAAATTTGCGAAAACTATAAAATAAATTTTGTAAAATTAAAATTTTTTTGCCAAAATAGAAAAAAAAACACCCAAATTTTTCCAAACTCCCTTTTGAAAAAGCATTAATCGAATTTAGAAAATAGGTTATAAATTATTCTCTGTTATCTTTATTGATTTTTTATTCGCAATCCATAATTAAATTTGTGAATTTAATTAGGCCATTGTCTTATCTAATGCTTTAATATATAATAATTCGAATTCCGAATTGCTATATTTATTTTAACATTATTCTTTAAATATAAAATATCGAATTTAATAATAATAACAATAATAAGAATGAGCACTGTTTAAGGTTTACAATTTTCTGGTCCAAGAAGCCACGAATTTATAAACGAAAAAAACTAAAAAGCCTAATTATAATTTCCAAAAATTGTAAATTGAATCATACAAAATTCAAATAAACCTAAATTTAAAAGCAAACAAATAAATGAAATTTGTTTTAATAATGAAAATGGACATTTTTAAGGTTGGTAATTTCCTGGCCTCAGAAGCGAAGGATTATTTAACAATGGGTGGTCTCCAATCGATCTCTCCACTCAGCAATGATTTGGGTTGTATTGTGATGCCCTCTGGGTTACTTCTCTGGGCCAGCCCCGAATTTCGACGGAAATGGTGTCGATGTTTTATGCCAAAATGCTTATTAAAATACATGGGAACAACATCATCAACAACAAGTCATAAAAATGTGATACATGTTGTTTCATTAGTGCAACAAAAATAAAAAATGGCTGGTGTCATTGAAGATTATTAATTGGCACAATTGTTCAATTTACTAATTTTTATAAATATAAAGAAGTGTTTAAAATGATGAAAAATTATTGAATTTTAAAGAAAAATTTTCGTATCGAAAATATAATCTTTTTCTGTTCAAATAACTTTGTCTCAACTATTGTAATTTAATTTAAAATATTTGGAAAAAATTTTGAGTATATTTGTTCATTTTTTGACAAAATATAACGTACTAATCGGTTATCTAGCTGTATAATAAAATTTTTTGATATAAATCTCATCAGTTAGAGTTAGAATTTTATGACAACTTTGTAGGTGATATAAGGCAATTTTGGGAATGCGAAATCTGCACCCAGTTAAATCAATAAGTATAAGTACCAAATATGCTTCATCAATCATGTCTCAATTTAACATTTTAAAAAATAATATGTAAATAAAATATTACTGTTTACAAAGAAATTCAATGTAATCAACTCGACTGATTTTAGTAATTAGAAATTGAACTTTAAATTTTTCGAAATTTTTATTCAGTGAATTCCGTGAGAAAAATTTACATCAAATATTTTTGTACAATACAAACCAACAATCGTGTTTCTTTTTTTATAAAAATGTGGTGGGCGTGCACGCAAATAATAAGAAATTTATTTGGAAAAGATTTTTGAATATATTGTGTTTAGAGTTTAGACAATTCAAAAGATAAAAATTGAATTTAATTGCGTGTTAATTTTTTTTCATAAATGCCGTCTACTTAACATGCACGACATTTCTCTATATATTTTTTTAAAATTAGTTTTGCTTTAGTTTTTAAGGCCAAAGATGGCAAAAAATAATTAAAAAGTTTCTATCATTTGGTTTGGATTAAGGCGCTATTTGAATTCCCTCTCGTTTACCTATGCTCCGAATCCTGACCTAAACCCTATTAGCCTTAACCATAGCCCTAACAAAACGCGGGTGTGCGTTAGATAAATAGTGCCAATTGTTGCGTTAGATAAAAAAAGTGCCAATTGTTGCGTTAGATAAAAAAAAGTGCCAATTGTTGCGTTAGATAAAAAAGTGCCAAATTTTTGTAAAGGTAAAAATGGGCCAAAAGGGGATGCGCGGGATATATCCGGATATATGGGGATTAAGATGGATATAGTCGGATATAGTCGGATTAAGAGGGATTAATGCCTGAAATGAATGGGTGATGATTCTGATGGATTAGAGAAGGTAAAGAAATTAGCCAGAAGCTTAGAGAGTGCGCGAGATTAAGCCGGATATAATGGGATTAAGGTGGATATAGGGGGATTAAGCCCAGAAATGGATGGGAAATTGTCCGGAGGATCACTGAAAAGAAGGGGAACTAATAGAGGCTAGGAGAGTTCATGGGATTAGAACTGATATAGGGGATTAAGATGGATAAGGGGATTAAGCCGATTAAGCCCTGAAAAAGATGGGCTCGAGTCCTGGTTTAAGCCGTTTTGCTTCTGGCTTCGCGAAATTCCTATGCTCCGAATTCCTAATCTCTAGCTGCTACTAGGCTCATCCGGCTTAATCCTCCTATATCCACCTTAATCCCTATATATCTGGTTATATTCCGCGTATTCCGAACCCTAAACCCTTAGCCCATGGATCAAATGCCGCCCTTATAACCCTAACCCTAAACCCCTAAGATGAGACTTAATCCGGCTTAATCCCCCTATTATCCACTTTAATCCTCCTATATCCGTCTATATCCCGCGCACCCCCTTTTCACCCATTTTTACATTTAAACAAAAATTTGGCACTTTTTTATCTAATGCGACAAATTGGCACTTTTTTTATCTAATGCGACAAATTGGCACTTTTTTTATCTAATGCAACAATTGGCACTTTTATCATTTTTTTATCTAACGCGTGTGCACCAATCAAAAAAGAATAATAAAAAATTTTTTTGCGATGACCGGTTGTCGTGCCGAATTGTCCAAATCGGCTAGTGCCCAATTGTCCTGTGCTTAATTTTCCAGCAACCAGTATCTTTTTTTCTTCATCAACAATAGTAAACATTTTCCACGATTTCATATTTACTAATCATTTTTTATAAAATCTCGTGATACTCTTATTTTTAGCAATATATACCAATTTTTAATAGCGTTGAAATTAATTGCACTGAAAAATGTCTGACGATCCAGCAATTTGGACACCAATTCATCAGATTTCCTGGTTCGTTGTCAGCCAATTGCAACGGCAATCATTTATGCCTCAATGCTGGTTGGATTCCCTTCACTGTTGCTTTATTTTTCCGAATGTTGGGTGATTATTCGACATCCAAAATTCCACAATCCCTTTTATGCCCTTTTTGTGGTTCGATCATTTCAAGTATGTTTTGTGTAAATTTTTGGCCAACATTTTTTAATAAATTTATTATTACCAAATTACGTTCTGCTTCGAATAGTGTTTAGAGCAGCATCTAGTTTGGCCCTATGTCGTAGTAAAAATTTAAGGCTATTGCTTAATTGAAATCTAAAGCTTTCTCTTTGGCCAATTTTTAAGGCTTTAAAAATATTTTTTTGATAAAATCTATTACATATATTAAAACAATTATTCAAATTATAGCTAAAGAACGAATTAACCTTTACTTATATAATATTGAGCTCTGCTTTCTAGATAATTTTTTAAATAATTTTTTTATTTTTGGATAACAAAAATTTAATATAAAATGGAATATTTAATAGGTTGTGATCAAAAATTTGCATATATATGCCAAAATTATGCGTTTTAATGCATATGTCAGAGAATAAAGTGCGGGCAAAATTAATTTAGAGACAAGCCAAAAATGGAAATCACATACTATTACGCCGAAATAGGAGAGAAATAAAAAACTAGGCCAAAATTAGGGTAGGGTAGGGCCGATGTGGCTTTAGAGGTACTAACGGAGTTTCTCTTTGACGAGGGATGATCATGAATGTGAAGCTGTGATGATCTTCATCATCATCATCTTCATCTCTTGTAGGGGAAAAACTACATTACTGCCGGTTTGGGGTTAGGGAATAGAGGAAGGGCTTGATACTGTTTCTTTTCGGCGAAATAATGTGTTATTTTAATTCTTCCTGCTGGAACTAATTTTGTCCGATTCCACTTTTGCCCGTAGCACATATTCCTTTTTGATAATAAAAAATAATTAATTCTCAATTTTCAAACAAAATAAAAGGACATTATTCTGCTTGTTTGCTCCAATTTGCTTTTTCGTTTGCCCACCATCATTCAATCACCATTCTTCTTTTCACTCTATCAAAATTGCCCAAATTTCCTTCTCGTCAGTATTTTTATACTTTACTATTTTGGGATGGAAAGTGGCAATTTTGCTACAACATTTATGCTATTAAACCGTTTGACTGCCATCATATTCCCATTTGGGCAAAAAAAGGTGTGAAATTTTTAATTTAGTATTTTTTGATTATTTTAAAAATAGATTTGGCAAAAAATGCTCCCAATTGCCTTATCGGTCAATGTTGGCTTACCAATGTATTTTTTCCGTTATTTCTTTGGGATGCAAATAGGCTTTTATGTGAGTGTTGATTAAAATTTTCAATTTTTAACTCCGATAATTTGCAAATATTTTCTTTTATTATGAGCTCTATTTAAGCTAATTTAAAAAGCAATAAAAATATGAATTAATGTGAATTTAAATTATTATCTCATCAAAAAATAAATTCCATAAACCTAATTTAAAAAGGAAAAATTAATTTATATATCTAAACATTTAATTCTAGCATTTAAAAAATTCCCAACTTAAATCATTGATAACACCTAATTTTATTCAATATATTTTCTAATATTATTTCCTTTAAAAAAACTAAGTATTTACATGTGGGGAATCAATGATATTGTTACAATAGTTTTTATGCAATATATTTTCTATTATATATTATGTTAATATAATATAAATATGTATATTTCAGATTCTACCTGATAATTCGTTCATTCTGCATGAAAATAATGATGAGGACCTAAGTCTTCCTAGAACGGTAGGATAATTGAAATTAAAATATTTTTTGGGTGCAATTGAAAACTTATATAATAATGAATTTAGAATGTGAAATTGCATAATTAATTTTTATGGAATTTAGAAATAATTTAGCTTAGAAAAAATTTCACTGCAACTTAAAATGAATCTTGATAAGTCAGAGATGGCTTCTAAGTTCGATTTTTTTCGATTTGATGTCGATTTTCGGTCATTTTGAGACAAAAATTTCGAAAAATTTTTCATCGAAATTTCGTTTTTCGATATCGAAAAATTTTTAAAGAAATCGAAACCATCTGTTAAGCATATGTGAGATGATAATTGATAAGATAACCTATCCCTGAATTACCTTAACACTATATCGGATGACAGTTGAAGCAAAAAAATTCTGAAGCCAATAATATACAAGTGCCAAATAATTTAATTATATCCCACCAAAAGTGCAATTCCATAAAAATTTAACCATATTTATTTATTTCAACAGACATTTTTGGAAGACGATTCCCTGATTGTATTCATTGCTTCAATGGCCAATTTGGTGCTTTGCACTCTGATTAACATCACCATCCTAATTGCGTACAATAAACCTAGAAATGCTGCAGCACTTGGAAGAGGGCAAAAACAAGCCGGAGGCAATGGAAGACCACCTCCAATAACAGTTGGACACGATCAAAATCAACAACAAAGGACTGAGAATAAGCTGATCGTTTATGCAATTTGCACATTCGCCAGTCATATGCTTTTCACATTGCTCATGGTATTCTAATATTTTGAACTTATTGATAAGTTATTTAAATAATAGGAAATTTAAAAAACAAAAAATGTTGGAGAAAACAAAAACACAAAATGTTTAAAAGAGTAAAAATACAAAAAGTTTGGATGGACAAAAACACAAATGTATGGAAACAAAAACATAAATATTTGGAAAAACAAACAAAAATAAGCGAAAAATTTTTGTTGAAAAAATCAATTTAATAATCTATAAGCTTAGCAAGAAATTATTTTTGCACGAGACTCGCACGATTAATAAATATTTAAAATACTAAAAAAGAGCAATTACGACTGAAAATTAAAAAATTGTACCGTTCTAAAATTAAAATTACCTAAAAATAAATCATTATATCATTTAAGGTTGGCAATTTTTTAGCCCAAGGAGCAAAGGATTATTTAACATTGGGCGGTCTTCTCTCAATTACTCCGCTCATCATTGATTTGGGCTGCATTGTGATGCCTTCTTGGCTTCTCCTCTGGGCCAGTCCCGAATTTCGACGGCAATGGTTTCGATGTTTTATGCCAAAATGTCTATTAAAATGCATGGGAACAACATCAGCAACAAGAAGTCTCAATAATGTGATCAATGTTATTTCGTACAGCAAAAATAATAATTGGATGAAGGCTTAGAAGTTTAAATGGAAATGGAATTCATTGATCATTTTACTAACTATAAAAAATGGAAATATATAATTTACTGAAAAAATTATTGAATTTGCATAAAAATTTTCTTGCCAAAAAATTTTCTTTTTGACCACATAGCTTGACCTTACTAATTTTATAGCTTATATGGTTAAGTTTATGTCTCGATTGGATTTAAGGATAAACTTCGGTAGGATAGCAATATTAAAGAAGTCTGCTGATTTAGTTAAATTATTTAGCCTTAATTCTAGTTTTCTAATTTATTTTTTTTTGAATTATATATTAACTTTAAAATATATATCCAAAGTAAAAAAAAGACAAAATAAAATTTAAAATTACATTATCAATTTTTCATGATCCTGATCAGTATACCTTATTTACTTCGATACAATCTAATATTCATTTTTTGGTACTTGTATGTTATCTGTGAGCAGATTTTTTTAGGTCAATAGGGGAAGGTACCGGTGATCCCCTGGTGATCCCCATGGGTCATCCGATATAGGTTTAGGGTCGTTAGGGGATAGGTTATCATTTCACATATCCCTAACCCTAACCCTAATCACCTTAAGAGGGGACCCTTCCTTCTAAAAAAATCTGCTCACAGATAACATACAAGTACCAATTTTTTTACATAAATCATTAAGAAATTATACCGAGAGTCAACTTAAACAAGAGGAACAAAAACAAATATTATTCTCAATTCAAAATCTAATTTTGAAAATTTTCGTAATAGACATTTTTATATTTTCCCGAATTCCATGTTCATTTTTTTATTAAATTTTATTTTTTGATTTCTTCCTTACATTTTTAATATCTGTGAACTTTGTAATTTTTTATTAATATTTTTTCATCGATAAAATTATAATAAAAAATCCATAAATTTTTAACAACCAATACTGTTGCTTAACTAAACTAATAAGTGTGGACATATGGCTTCGATCGGGATTAAATTTTGGTATCTATATCGAGCCGGGATAAGGCGGATGAAAATTTTAATAAGTATACCGATCATTAGGATTAGAGTGTAATTTTTACTAAAAAGCATAAACAATTCTAAGTCCTTGTTTAAAAGTTAAATTAAATGTAACTTGCGTGAATCACATGTTTTCAAAAAATTAATTTCATATTCGTACTGAGCGCGGAAAATTACACAAGAAAATGACATTTTAATTAAAAATTTCGAAGGTATGATAAACAGTATAAAGCATTAACCAGAAGTTACGCGTAGTTTAATAATAAGAAAACAAAAAATAAAATTGTTAAAATATTTTATATTCCCTAATACAATAAAAATATTCATTCGAAGGTCACGAGAAAAACTCACATCAAAAATTGACTACAAACGAATCTTTTTCCTATTTATTCGTAAATGAGGTGGGCGAGCACGCAAATAATAAGAATTTCTTTGGAAATGAATATTGAATATTTGTATTTTGATAATTAAAATTTTGAAAATTGGAATTTAACTGCGTGATAATGTTTTCAGAAATTTCCATATACTACTGTACAATAAAATGTTTGACATTTAATGTATTTTTAATTTGTCTTGCTATCGTTTTTAAAGGCAAATGATCACAATAATCATTGAAAAATTAAAAACAAAAAAAAACAAAATAAAATATTTAAATTTACTATTTTTTGATTATCTAATGATATCAATATTTTTCTTGCGAACTTAAAATAGCTCGAAAACAACGAAACATATTTTTATCAATGCTTTTTCTGAATTACATCAACTTTCATTTCAAATGCATCAATATTTTGCATTTTTTGACCATAAATATTGATGTCAATATTTCGCCATTTTTTGGAAATTTTCGTCAATATTTTGAAGATTTTTGAAGATTATAATAAATTTTATAGTTTTTAGAAAAAAATGGAAAATTTTTTTAAAAATTTTGGAAATTTGTTGAAAAATTTTTGTAAATTTTGAAAAAAAAAATAATGAAAAAATTGATTTTGGAATTTTTTTGAAATTTTTTTTTGATATTTATAAAAAATTATATAGAAATGAATTTTAAAATTTTCTATAAAAAACTTAGAAATACAACAAATATTTTGTATATCCCTTATTAACAGAAAATTTTTTTGAAATTTTTACTTAAAAAATAGCTTTTTTAAATAAATTTTTATTAATATTTTGCCATTTTTGCAATTTATATTAATATTTTAAAGGTTTAATTTTTTATGTCAATATTTTATAGCTATATTTCGAGATTTTATATCAATATAAATCCTTTCCCTACCTCTTACATCATTTACTTTTTTAATTTTTAAAACTAGTTCATTTCAAGCAATAGAAAATTTTTTTTAAATAATTCTGTTAATTTTTTTTTAACTTAAATTTTAAAAAGAAATAAAATTGAATTTCTTTTTTGTTTTAAAAATTTTTTTTGTGAGATATTTATAAATATTTTATAAATTTAGAAGAATTTATTTAAATATTTTTTTATTTCATCGTATATCACACTTGACCCGCGTATGACTATCACAATCAGAACTAGCGATATTTGGATCAGTGCCATAACATTCCCCTTTAAAATCTTCTTCTTGGCTATGTTTTTGCGCCCTTTATTTCAATTGAGTCGATCACGTTGCGTTCTGTTTTTGATCTTTAGCAAGGTACATTTTTTGTATCTTTTAAAATTTAGACAATTACAAATTTCCTTGCAAAATCGATATTTAAGTATTTTGAAAATTGAGGAAAAAAGTGACTGTCATAGGGATGTAATAAGTTTGGCTTTTATAGCCTGTTCCTTTGTACTTAAATTTCAGCACTAAACTTGAGTTCATACAAATGATCGCAGATGCCGTCGCCGACGATTTTTTCTTTCTTTTTCTATTATATTTCGTCAGCGAAATCGCCGGCGATTTTTGTGTGCTTAACTTGATTAATTGGGATTGGGATTGTGACAGGGAGGATGGAAGGGAAAAAGGGCTGCTGCCAGTGTTTTCCTGTCCCTGGTTTTATTAGCTGTTTCTCCTGTCCCTGTCCCTCTCCCCAATGCCTGGACAGGGACAGATGCCTGTCCTGTCTTTGTCGTAAGTTAAGCCCTATTAATTCCCCACTTTCGGCAAGTTAGATAAAAAAATTTTTAACCACTTTAAAAATCTACTGATCAGCTGCTATAAATAGTTCACAAATATACACTAATTAAGATTCTCTTTTGTAGGGTTGAAAAATAATTACCCAAGGACAATTAAAAGCGGTTACACGTTATATAAAATTTAAAATATTAAGAAAAAGCATCAAAAACTAAATATGTTTTAAAAAAGCAGACGAAATATAGAATTTATTTTAAGGCAATTGGAATGTTTTTTGGCTTTATAATTTCATCTGCTCTCTTTTTTTGCATGTGCCTGCAAATGCAATGGCCATGGTTTGTTGAAATTTCCAATGTGATTGGCCCCATACCACAATTTTCCATTCGAATTCATTTGGTTGCACTGGCAGCGAATCGCGTTCATTGTGTTTTTTTCCCTTTGAAATATGCAAAACAAACTAAAAGAAAGTACAATATAGGCAGGCTCAAGGATTTTTAATATTATTATATTTTCAGGAATGTAATGAAAATATGTTGCTTAATTTGGCTAATTTCCACCATCCTTACTTTCTGGGTCAATGCTTCTTTACTATTACCTCCTTTAAAATTGCCTATATTTGCAAGTAACATCCTATTTTTCATGGCTTATTATCCACACGTGCAAAATTTTTACCAATTTTGCACTTTTTCATCATTTTTACTTTATTTGTGCTTCCTTTGGAAATTTATCAATTTGAGCAGGCGTACGTTTTAACTTTTTATAATCTTAATTGGATTGAATTATGTGGATTTAATGAAAACTGGAAAGAGCTTGAGACCAAAAAAGCGGAAAAATAGGCTAAAAATAAGGTTTTTTTTTGTTTGTTTTTTTGTATATTTTCGTATTACGACATTTATGGACGAAACTGCCTGATGCCGATAATTGTAAAGCTGCGATAACATTGTAGCATTTTATTAAGCATAAAATTAGCTATAAAATGATATCAAAAGCATAATGTCGAGTATTCACCGAATTATGACCAAAATTATTAATTTAATTGATATTATGTTTTTGTTAGTTTTTTGGCAATAACCGTAATATGGTAAAAATTCAATATTGGACAATGCCTTTGATATAATTTTGTATTAAATTTTATGCCTAATGAAATGCTATTATCAATGCCATCGCAGCTTAAATATCCTTGGCATCAGATCATTTCATCTACAAATGTCGAATCTGCAAATGTCGGCTATCCTAGCGAAATTGGCCTTTCTCGGAAAAGGCCAGGCCTTTGCCGGCAGATTTTGGGAATCTCCACTTCTAGCAATTAGAAGACTCGAGAATAGGCTCATTTAACTCGCAGAGTCGATTAATTCTATCATATTTTAATTTTAGCGTGGTATTAAGGTGGAGGAAAAGTTAGAACCAAAATCAGTTTGGTTTAAAAATTTCAACAACGGTTAGGATTTCTAAAACATTCTCACTCAGACGAGTTGAAATTGAAATTTTATAGACTAAATCGCCCATTCTGAATTGAAAAAGATTTTTTCGAATTTATAAAAATTCTAAAAGATCAGGCCCTGCTGGTCTCCAAAGTCGGCCATTCCATAAGAAATACATATTTTATGGAAAATTAATATAATTTTTACATATAATCCATAATGTGCTAGATAGTAGATTCTAGCTGCAGAATCTAATGCCCTTTCGAAAAATAATATAAAATAATTATTAATAATAAACACCTATTTTATATATTCATAAAATTTTATAGAAAACAATAAATCAGCTGCTGACTCATCATCATCATCATCAAATAATCCAGAAAAAGATCAATTCAAAATGTCAATTATCTTCATTTTGGGTTTGATCCCATTCATTGTTGAATCAGTGATAGCATTTTTTCCCCCAAATATTTATCTATTTTACCCTCCGCTTCCGCTCTATGTCATACAAATTATCAACGGTTTGCTCCGTCCAATCACAGGTCAATTTATTGTTTGTCATTTGTCAGTAATTTCATAGATATAAGAGAGAACTCCTATGTCCTAGCCGAGTCAAAATTGAACGAAATAAGCAAAATAATTCATTTAAAAGGGACTAAATTATTAAGTTTAATTCAAGAAATGTAGAATAGGAATATTCTGATCTGATGAGTAACAATTTAAAATAGTTTTTATAAAAGAGCAAAATGTTATTACATTATCATTTTATTTTATTTGCACTCTAATTTAATTTATTTTTTAATTAAATAATCTATCGATCATTCAGAAAGGGGCAACAATCATTAAATTGGTATACAATTTTCTATAGTTGAATAATTTTTACTTTTTATGAAACCAAAAAATAGGCTAGATTTTTTATCTTCTTGTTATATCTATTCATTTCTAAATTATCGTAATAAATTAAGTGAAAAAATTTTTGTTCAAAAATATTGGCTAATAAAATTTAAAAATAATAAATTTCAGAAGAATTATGCTTAATGATCGTCTGTAAAGATTTCCGGGAATTATTTTTGAAGCAATTCGAATTCATAAACAAATTGAAAACAATAAGAAATGGAATGCGAGGAAAAACAAAAAACCCATCAATTCCACCAATGTTCACCATCAACGCTGGGAATAATAACAATGAAATGGAAATTGATGCAACAAAACAATAAAACAAAATATTGAAATATGAAAGGTCTACCAGCAGATCTATTATTAAATGAAAATCTAATTGAATGTAATCTTCTAAATAATATGGAAAATTTTCGACGAAACTACGATTTTTAACAAAAGATTTATTTCAATGGAACAAAATTCATAAAATTTTTTCTTCTGATAGATTTATTATTTATTTCAATGAACAAAATTTATAAAATTTTTTCTTCTGATAGATTTATTATTTATTTCAATGGAACAAAATTCATAAAATTTTTTCTTCTGATAGATTTATTATTTATTTCAATGAACAAAATTTATAAAATTTTTTCTTCTGATAGATTTATTATTTATTTCAATGAACAAAATTTATAAAATTTTTTCTTCTGAATATAAATTTGAATAAACAAAATAAAGGAAATATATTGATAAATATATTAGGGTTTTAGCGGTACCGCAGTACCGATCGGTACTTGTACCGAAGTACCGGGAGTTGGCCAATAGCGGTACCGATTTTGCGAGTACCGGAACCGACCCTGGTACTACCGGTACAGTTTTTTTCAACTCGGTACTAGTCGGTACTGACCATCACCTCATAAAATGGCATTTTTGCCAAATTTTAAATCGTTCTCTCAATTTTTTCCATTGTGTTTGATGCTTTCAAAATCGCATTTTGGCCCAATTTAAATTGTTTAAAAATTATTTTCGTGTAATTTTAACTTTAATTTCATTTTCCTGTCATCTTCACCTTCTTGCCTTCAGGCTTCGTCCATCCCATTTTTTCAGATTACAAAGAAATGAAAAAAAATCAACTCGGCTGAATCTTAATAATACTCAGAAAATGAACTTTATTTTAGTTTTTATTAGCTAAAATATTCAGAGAATTATGCGAGAAAAACTCAAAAATGTTTTTGTACAATACAAATGGAAATATATTCTTTTTTTTATAAATGTGGTGAATACCCAAATAAAAATAATAAATTAAAACGATGAAAAATAGAATTTTATGCGTTATAATGTTTTCAATTTCTAATGCAATGCACGAAATTTCTTTAATGTCTTTTTCTTTTAATTTGTATTGCTTTCATTTCTAAAGGCCACGGATGATTATAAACAATAAAAATCTTTAAATTTATAGATAAAATGCTCAGAGTTCGTGAGAATATTCACATTATGTACAATACAAACGCACATATTTTCTTTTTAAACATAAATGAGTGGGCGGGCATGCAAATAACAAGAATAAGAAATTTATTCGGAAATAATTTAAGAATTTTTTGTATTTTCAATTAAAACGATGAATAATGAATTATAACTGAGTGATAATATTTTGTAAAAAATTTCATCATATATTGTACAATACGATGCATGACATTTAATGCTTTTTTTAATTTGTTTTGCTTTCGTTTCCAAAGGCCACTGATTATAATAAATAATCATTTCTGAAAAAATGCATGACATTATTTTAAAGCTTTATGATTTATTCTACTTTAAAGTTAAAGGCCCCCGATAACAGTAAATAATTATTGAAAAAAATTCACAATTTTAGATTATCTATTTCCTGAGCGCAAAAATTTTTAATAGGTTTTTTAAGCGGAAATTTTTTTCGACAAAATTGATTCCAATTTATCATTTACCCCCTATTTGCTTTTATGAGCTGAATTCTCTAGGAAATTTTTCCGGAAAGACATAATAAAATATCAAAAATTTTCTCACCAAAAAGGGTCCCTTCTATACAAGCAATAGCAACATAAAAATATTATGCTTTTAAAATTGTTCAAAAAATGCTTTTAATCAAATATTTTTCAATAATTTTTATCAACAAAATTAATTAATTTTAAGCAAAAAACTATTAATTATATGATTTTTCGCTGGTAGGATTCGAACCATAGTCACAAAAATGTAAATCAGCACTAACCAACTGAGCAAACCGGGGTCAGGCTAACTCGCGCACAGGCAACTCTGCTTAATTTTTCAAAAAGAAATTAAAATTGTTAAAAAAAAATTTTGAATTGAGATAATAAATATTTTTTTATTAAATTTAGAACAATTTTTAAATATTGTTTTTTAATTCATACAATATGATGTCTGAAACATTTATGACCATCGTCTTCAATAATTGGTTCAGTGCCATAATATTGCTTTTGCAAACCCTCTTCTTGGCCATCTTTTTGCGCCCTTTATTTCAATTGTGTCGATCACATTGCATTTTGTTTTTAATTTTTAATAAAGTAATTTTTACCAAATTAATTGTTATTAAAATTCGAGGCCAAATAACTTGTCAGAAAAATATTCTCGATATTTTGACAGAATTAGGGCTAGAAGAGATTTTAAAAAATTGTCTAATTTGATTTGAACAATTTTTGAATCTTATTTTAATTTACATTTCCACTAAATATTTTAATGGAGCCATTTTTAGGCGATTGGAATATTTGTTGTGCTTCTCATTTCATTAGCTATCCTTATATGCAAAGAATTACAATGGATGTGGATTGTTGAAAATTCCATTGTGATTCTGATTATACCCAAAATTTCCATTCATATTCATTTGGTTGCATTGGCATTGAACCGGGTCCATTGTGTCGATTTTCCGTTGAAATATATAAAACAAGCTAAAAGAAAGTATATTATAGTCTCATTAATTTTTTTAATTTTATTATATTCTCAGGAATATTATGAAAATATGCTGCCTAATTTGGCTAATTTCCATCATCCTTTCCTCCATGATCGCCATTCCTTTTCAATTAAGATTACCGCCAATTTTCTCTATTTTCAATACACAAAATATTTACCGATTTTGCATTTTTTCATCATTTTTGCTTTATTTATGTTTCCTTTTGAAATTTTTCAAATTGAGGAGACGTAAGTTTTAGCATTTTATAACTTTGATGCCCTTTCGACTTTAAATAATTATTAATAATAAACACCGATTTTATATATTCAGAAAATAATAAATCATCTGACTCATCATCATCAGCATCAAATAATCCAGAAAAGGACCTTTTCAAAATGTCAATTGTCTTCTTTTTGGGACTGATCCCATTCATTATCTATTCATTGAGCCTATCTGCTCCTCATATAGATAGTCAATTATACATGGATTTGTTATATGGCATCCAAATCATATGCGTTTGGCTTTGCCCATTCACAGGTCAATTTAAAAAATAAATTCTTTATCATTAGTCAATAATTTCATAAATATAATAAATAGAGCCCCAAATTAAGTCAATATGTAAGGCAATTATCAAAATAATTTCTTTTATGATGTTCCATATTGAATAATCTTAACTTTTTGTCAAATATATTATGCTAGAATTTTCGATATATAATATATATATATATTTTTTTTATTAAATACTACAAAAAATTTTATTATAATTTATTACAATAGAATTAAAATATAATTGACCAACTTTTTTAAAATATATATTATATTGATTATTGACTAATAAAATGAGAGAATAATAAATAATAATAAATTTTAGAAGAATTATGCTTAATGATCATCTGCAAAGATTTCCGGAAATCAATTTTGAAGCAATTCGAATTCATAAAAACAATAACAATTGGAGGACAAGGAAACAGGGTAGATCTAAAAACAAGAAACCCATCGATTCTACCAATGTTCATTATCAACGCTGGGAAGACCCGGACTAACAAAATAGGGTTCTCATCCCGGGAATATTTTGAAAATGAGTCCTCATTTTTTAGTTATGACGCCATTTCGACGAATTCCGATTTTGAAGATCTTATAAAAATGTGACCTAATATTGAAAATATTGCGAAAATATTTTACTCATTTGCCCACTTATTTTTTCCCTCATTTTGTGGAAATTGCTAGGATATGAGTTTAAAAAATGAATTCCGAAAATAAGTACTCATTTTCAAAATCTATTTTTTATCTCATTTTCTTATTATAGGAATATGAGTTAAAAAATGAATTCTGAAAATAAGTCCTCATTTTCAAAATACATTTTTTAATTCATTTTCTTATTATAGGAATATGAGATAAAAAATTAATTCTGAAAATGAGAAATATTTTCAAAATATATTTTTTAACTCATATTCCTATTATAGGAAAATGAGATAAAAACATATATTCTGAAAATGAGAAATATTTTCAAAATTCGTTTTTTGTCTAATGGCCTAACCTGTTTTAAAAATAAGACAAAATATAGATCTTGAAAATTTTATTCTTTACATAACTTGAAATTTAATGAATTGTATAACTTGTGTTTACAATAAGATATATTTATAAATTTTTGTACCTTCTCGTCTTTTTTTGATTTCTTGAGTTGAGTTTATAAGTTTAGGGATTTTTGGGCTAATCTGAGCTAATATTGGTAGCATCATTCGAAAGAGCTCTAAAAACTGAATCAATCTAATTTTGAGGGAGTAACGCTATGATGCTCAGCTATTTTTCAAAAGTCGCGAATATTATTACCACGAAACTAGGAATTTTATTTTCTTTACACCTGCTCAATTAACTTTAAGTTTTCAATACTCCGAATCCTAGACCCAGTCCTATCTGTTTAATTAAAAATATTCATCACATAATAAACTTATAATTAGAGAGCGAATTTTATGTTTTGAATTATTTTTTTATATCAACTTCAAGATCATGGGTAAAACCCATAAATAATATTTGTGATTTTTTCTTTTTTGAAATAATTTTTTGATAAATTTTACCTATTTGGCAATTTTTGGGAAAAATTTCATTATAAAAAATGGAAAAAATTATTTTAATTAATCTTATTTAAATTTAATAAAAAATCTAAAAAGTACCAATCCTGCGATTTTCGACTTAAAAATCTGCTTCCTACTAAGAAAGATTCGTGCCTAGCTCATAGCAATGGCATTTAATGGGAGGGTAAAAGTTAAGGTGCTCCGAGTGACAATGGTGGTAAGGAGAAAAATATTTTTTTTTCCTTTGCAATTACATTAAAAAACCAAAAAAAAATTATTCAGAAATAAAGTAATTTATCTATATCTTCAATATATTTAACCTAAAAGATCAAAAATTGCTCCCCTTCTTCCTGAAACCTTTTTCGATTAGTTTATATTTTGTTCTGAAAAATTTTGAGCACCCCATTAAGGCTGCTTAATTTATCTTACCCCCATGGAAAATCATAGAACTGCCCTTAGCTCAACGAAAAATATGACTATACTATTGTGATAAACATTCTTTTTAAGGACCTAAAGTAGGGATTAAGAATTAGCGTCCGGTTCTTAAAAATTTCCCGGCCCGGTTTTATCAGAAATAAATTACCCTGGCCCGGCAAAAAAGAGCCGGTTTTTGGAAAATTAGGAAAAAATTATCGGGCCGGCAATCCGGTTGAATTTTAAAATATGCCGGGTTCCAAGCTCATAAAAAAAAATACTCAAAAAACGCCGTGTTTTTCCGGGTCCGGCCCAGCGCCGGAATCTATTAAGAAACTTAATTTTCTTAAATTTAGAAAATTCCCTGATAATTTGGTATAATTTTCTTCAAATCTAGATAGATTCAGCGGTAGAGCTCAATCGAATTGTACCAATTCGAATCGATTAAATCAAAAATCCTATCTACTATATAAAAATTTTACCAAAAAATTATTGAATTTTTAATTTGTTATATAAATAAATTAGTTTAAGAATTTAAAAATTTTAAACGAGAAGGTACATTTACCTCAACCAATATTATGAAATTAGCATTTTGTAGTCACCATTTTCCATATTCTTTTGATTGAACTTGCATGGATCTTTCTGGCAATTAAACAGCCTCATATTCCTAATAAAATAATTTATATCATAGATTAATTTTTGAATATTACCTCGTACTGAACACAAAGATCTTTGTTTTTTTTTGCAGTTTCCAAAGGAGCATGTTGGTTTGAACAATTTTTACTCCCATTGGTCAGATCTCAGTTCAAATTTCTGTGAACAAAAAAGTTTTATTTCATTTTAAAATTGATTATAAACCTTTGTAACCATTGATTTAGCAATTGCCTCCAGAGTTCACATTCCATTTTTCAGCTCGCCAGAAAGAGCGCATTCTGCCATTTTCTGAAATACTATTTGATTTAATTTTTAATGTCATTTTCAAATTGATCTAGATAACTATCAAAATCATCTTAGGATTATTGGATTTATTAGAAATTATTCATCCTAGTAAATAACCTTTTTTTGAGCCAGTGTCCATTGAGAGACAATGGTTACAGTAGTAGATCAGATCGTTGATTTGATTTTCTAGATAATTTCATTTGAATTTTGCTTAATTCTTAAAAACCTGGTAAATTTGATAGCAATTTTCAGGTTAATTGCCACATTAAGATCTGCGTTGGCAGTTGATTCAGCATTTTTTTAGTCCTGAATTTGTTTATCAAATTTTTGGTTAAATCCCACATATTCCCCTTTGTTCAATGTTTTTTAAATTTTTTTTATTTGGTTTAAAAATTCAAATTCTGAAAAAATTAACCTGCTCAATTTGATTACCATTTCTGATGTAAACCATTATTTTTGAAGCCATTTGGTCCGTAGTTGCTGTGAATGTTTGATTTTTTAATTATTTTTGATTTAGAATAGGTAAACCTATGCAAACGGTTCCACTCAATGCCATTGCCATGTCAAGATCAAGGCCGGCAATTGATTCATCGTTGCTTTGGTGGTCATGAATATGTTAAATTTAAATTTTTTACAAATTTTAACCTGAGTAAATCTGTGCAAATGGTTCCACTCAATGCCATTGCCATGTCAAGATCTGGGCGGCAATTGATTCATCGTTGGTGGTCATGTGTTAAATTTAAATTTTAATTTTGTACAATAACCTGGGTAAACCTGTGCAAATGGTTCCTCTCAATGCCATTGCCACGTCAAGATCTGGGCCGGCAATTGATTCATCGTTGCTTTGGTCCTTGGTTGTAATTAACTTTGTTTAATTAATTTTGCTTATTGATTTTAAAAGGTAACCTTTGCAAACATTTCCATCAGATCTTGCCTATTATGTTGCACTTTGTCATTATTCGACTCGTCCTGAAATTTTATAATTTAGTTTTTATTTATATTTAAATATTACCTACGTCGTTATTTCAACAAGATCTTTGCCAGCATCAGGCTAAACATGCATCATGAAATTGTTGATCTGGCCCATTTGAATATTATTTATTTATTTATTAAATTGACTTACATTAACCTTTGAAATTGCTTCCACAAGCTTTTAGCAATTAGGTGCCTTTACCTTAATTGACTTATCCTTATGTTCTTAAAATTTAGATTTTATTTTTTTTATCTGATCAAATATCTCCTCAAAAAATCAACACCATTAATTGATTGTACTTGTTTCATGAGACGCTTAGCATAATTGAGATCTTGATGTAAAATTCCAGGACTTCAAATTTTTCGTTTCGCATACATTTCCTAATAATTTACTATACTTTATAAACAAGTTTATTGAGAACAAAAACTATTAAAAAATTTTTATTATATAGTTACTTTTTATAAACTAGATGCTCAACAAATTAAGGAACCTATTAATATTTTTAGAAATAGTTAATTGTTTCTATTGAGAATCTTTTTTCTCTAAATAAATGGGGAATACAAACCTCAAGATCTTCAAGTTTGTTCATGTTGAGTCCTCGTTTATTGGTCAGCAAATGCATTCTTTGGTATCGCAATTTTGGAAATTCATAATTTGCAAAAGGTTTTTATAAATTAAAAAAATAAGCAAACCTCATTGCAAGTAAATTAATTTATTCAAATTCTTGTCTTGATGCGTTTTAATCGATAACAAACTATTTGAGTAATGTGTATTATTTATTATTATACGATCTTTGAAAATAAAAAATTGGGAAGCGAGAAAGTTATATTCTATGTCCAATAAATATCTTTTATCAAAAAATATCTGCTCTTTTATATTAGATTTTTTCAAAAATAACTGCAGTGCAATGTGTGTCCATCTGATTTTTTCTAGGCCGAATTTATTGTAAAATTTTAATTGCGATATCAATTTCTAAATTGTAATTACAATATTAAATTGAGCTGTTTTATTATATTTTTAGAATTTGCATAATTTAGAGACCAAATTGAAATAATTATTTTGCAAAATTCCGGAGCAATTCGGCTGTGGAACTCATGGCACATGATCAAAATTTTGTTGAATCAAATTAACAGGTTTTTTGAACAAATAAATAAATTTAAATTTAAACAAATTCATGAAGACCTAACAACGGCGAACTAGTTGGCGTTGAAGATCTTGGTGTGGCAGAAAATGACATTCAAATTAAACAGGTTTATTTATTTATTATAAATTTATAAAGTAAAAACCAAAATGAATTCTAATTCAGGACCATCAGAATGTGAATAAGTGGCACCTAAAGGCCGTGAATTGGGTGAACTTATTTAGCAGGTAAATATTTGTAAAAATGTAAAAAAAATTTATTAAAAAATTCAGGTTGACCCCGTCAAAGTTGCGCCAAATGGCGGCGAAGATCTTATGTTACACGCGGTTCTGGTAATGCAATGAAAATACACAGGTTTATTTTTGTAATAAAATTGATAAATAAAAAAGATTTAGCAAAAAGTCAACGACGTAACCATCGAGCTCTCCGATATCACCATACCATTGATCTTTCTTCAGATACTGCAGATACCGAGGCCGAGGTTAATTTTTATTAAATTAATTATTTACTAAAAAATGAGAAATGTTTTTTTTGCCGAGAGATTTGGGATCGTTTGCAGAGAGATTGGGTTTGATTATAACTTGTTAATGCTTGATCCGAGAACCCTAAACCTTAAACCTATTTTATAGAGCTCATCAAGACGCGTCAATTCATATATAATTTGTTGAAGTTTGGTTCAAAACTAAAAGAGTTATAAACCAAGAACTAAAATATGGTTTAAACGATTTAACTCTTAGCTTTGAACTAAACTTCAACAAACTATATATCAATCGACGCGTCTTGATGAGCTCTATAAAATAGGTTTAAGGTTTTGGGTTCTAGGATCAAGACTAACAACTTATAATCAAAAAACCGATTTACGGCAAAAGAACCCAATCTCTCGGCAAAAGAACCCAAATCTCTCGGCAAAAAAACCCCACCCAAAAAATGCAATTTAACAATAATTTTTACAAATTCAGCTGGAACAATGCTAAGCCGAATGGCGTCGGAAGATCTCGATGTTAGAATTGTGCCGGAAAATGTCAGCCCTGAGCAAAATGGCGTGGAAGACATCTTTGAGCTAGAGGATCAATTAATTCTAAACAAATTCATCTTGGTTTTTTTTATTAATATTTCATGATATTTTTTTCTAATTTTTTTATCTTCTATATTTTATATCTTGGGGGTGATAAGATAAGAAGTGTGAAAGCGGTCTTCTTAGGCGGCGCAGTCTGCTTTCAATATAAGATAAGACGCGCAATCAATTTCTGCCAAATGGCAGGTTGCTCGCTGAAATAGAAGCGGCTCAAGATAAGAACGTTGAATTCAACGAGTAGACTGAAAAATGATGGAAGTGCCCTACTTCAATCAATTATTTAGACAAGGAAAATTTTAGAGCTGTCTAAATAATTTAGAAATATTTTTAGGATTTAGAATTAAACTTCCTATTCCTATACATATTTATGCAAAAATTTTATATTTTTCTCTTTATTGATTTTTAATAAATTTTTGAAAAATTGCTTATAAAAGGAGAGAAAAGCAACATGCTTAAGATAAGAACAACAGCCAGTAATTTTCTTGCTGAATTCAGTGAATTTTTATAACTCGAATGCTTTCAGTGAGTAGTCTACTTTTACTGCCAAAAGTTGACTTCCATTTGGCAAACATCTTATCTTACCACCCCTGATCTCTTTATTTAAAATCGATATTCATATTTTTCTCAAAATATTCTCAAAAGAAGTCTTTTATTGCAAATTTGCTAGAAAATTTACTATTATTTTCGGAATTAGTCGTTTGGCTTATTTTATAATTTATTATAAAATAAAATCAAAATAAATTTTAAAAATATCACTCATTTTCAGAATATATTTTTAAATTCATTTTCTTTTGAATAAGAAAACGAGACAGAAAATGAATTCTGAAAATGAATCTCATTTTCAGAATATTTTGTAACTCATTTTCACAATACATCTCAAAATCAAAAATATTACGTAACTTATTTTATAATCAGCAACAAGAGATATTCTGAGAAATTTTCCACTTCCCATTATATGGTCGCAATTTGATATCATTTTGAAAATATTTTCGCAATTTTCACTCATTTGATAAATTATTTTTTACTTTATTTTCTAATCATTACAAAATAAGTTAAAACATAAATTTTAGAAATAATTGGTAATCGGTAAAATATTCGAATAATTTGAGTCATTTTTGGGATATTTTCAAAATATCTTAGATCTTTAAATTATTTCCAAAATTTCCAAAAATTTGCTCTCTTATTGTTGCATTCCTCCGTTATGAGGGTCCGGGGGATTCGACAAATATCCGAAAGGGATTTTTATTAGTAAAAAAATTAAGCTTTTTCTGAGAAGTTTTGTATTTTGTTTGCATTTTCTCATTTCTCTTCCATTCATTATTGGGTAGGTTACATTCTCATAATTGGCCATGAAATAAACGTCCATATCATTGGATTGCTATCGACTCTGGCTATAATAGAGGAAAGATTTTATAGATGATTACAAAAATCAATTAATTGATTAAATGTAATATAAAATTCCGTAAATTTGGCATAGATTATGGTAAAGTTTTAGAGGAATCATTTCCCCTGAATCTCAACACATTCATTCATAAAATAAAATCACAAAAATGGAATCAATAAAAAAATTTAAAATTATCCAAGCTCAAATGGCAAATTCATTTATTGTTAGTTACTTTTTGTTTGCCCTTTTCGATATTTCTTCTTCGATTACTACTTCCAGAAGCAACATCAACTGAAGTTCCAATTACGAGTGCACCACTCTTATTAGAGGATATGAGCGCCGATTCATTTTCAATTTCAACATGATTTCTTCTGTCTACTAACGGGCTTCGTATTATGAGTGAAGCACTATTAGAATGATTCCTTTTGTCTGCTAATGGTCTTCGCCTTAAGAGAGTTTCCCTTTTTGAATATTTGTGCGCAGATAAATTTTCAAGGCTTATCTCCAAATGGGGCAATTTTGGTGAGCATTCCAAGATGATTTCCAATGCCAGTGGCCTTTGTTTTTGTTTTGTTGCTTGGGTTCGCTGTGAAAGGAAATACAATTTAATTTCGATAATCGCTAAAATGAAGTCGGTTGTCGATAGAATGAAAATGGTTTTCAACAAAATTAAACCGGTTGTCACTAAAATGAAATCGGTGGCACTAAAATGAAACCGGTTTCCACTAAAATGAAACCGGTTGGTACTAAAATGAAAGCGGTTGCATTAAAATGAAACCGGTTTTCACTAAAATGAAACCGGTTGGTACTAAAATGAAACCGGTTGTCATTAAAATGAAATCGGTTTTCACTATAATGAAACCGGTTGGCACTAAAAAGAAACCGGTTGGTACTAAAATGAATTTAAAAATCCTTTCATATCAAGATAAAATCGGCTGGCACTAAGGCAAAACCGGTTCTCATTAAGTTAAACAATTTTAATTAAAATGAAATTGTTACTAATAAGTTGATAAGATAAAATTCGTAACTTACTATGATGAATTCCGTTGGCACTAAGATTAAACCAGCTCTCACCAAAATCTAATCAGATCTTATTAAGACTAAAATATTCTTTTAAAATCAAATCTTTTATAATAAAGAAGAAATTGTTTCTAATAAAGTTGAAAGCCGTTTCACTAAGACTAAAATGAAATCGGTTTTCTTTAAGATGAAACCGGTTCAAATTAAGATGAAATTGGCCGATATTAATTTAGATAAATTTATGACTTATTAGGAAACGTTTACTTTTATTAAAAAATATTTTTACCTCAAAAATTTCCATCAAATGCCCAAAATTCCTTTTCAATTCTTCATAGAGTATTTTCAAATTTTTTTCATTTTCAATATCACTTCCACTTCCACTTCCTACTTCGTCCATCTCATATTCCGATCCATAACGAATACTACTCGATGATGATGGTGAAATTTTTGGTTTTGGAGGAATGTTTGCGGCTAGAAGCATATTATACATTAATTGAGTCCAATCTTTATATTTTTCCTCCAAATTCCCATTCAATTCCTTCCAAAATTTTTTAATTTGAGGTGTTTGCACAGCCAACATCAGCATAAGACGACCCAATGAATAAATGTCCGTCCATGGACTGATCTATATATGTAAATTAAAATATTTAAAATTAAAATTCAATTTAATATAAAATGTTGCGGCCAATTTGAGAAATTCGCTCTTCACGAGAAAACCAGACTTTAATGCCGGCCGATTTTGGGTATTTCAGCTTCTAGTTTTCGTAGAGACACTAAAATAGACTTTTCGATTCGGCATGATCAATTTACATAAACTTCAGACCAATATTAGGTTGTTTAGTAACATATTCTCTTAGATTTTTATTCTATGTTCAGCATTTTTTTCCTGGCCCTAAACCAGTTTGAATGAAATTTCATAGATTAAATCGACCATGCTTAGACTAAAGAACTTATTCTCGACTCTCTGGGTTGACTAGAATCCGAGATTCCCAAAATCCACCAGTAAAATTCTGGCCTTTTGTAGAAAGACAAATTCCCAAATCAGCCGATATATTAATTTTTGTTTAATTATTTGAATTAACCTCATCAATTCTTATATCATAAAGCTCGGGAGCTAGGTAGAAAAAACTCCACATCAAATTTTTTCTGTCATTTTCGGTCAATTTTCGTTTTCCAGTTTCAGGCACTTTTAATGCAGAACCAAAATCTGTCAATTTAATTCGGAGTCTTCCAAAATTCTCTTCATTCAATTCCATTGGATTTGGCGAATCCGGCATGACCATCACGTTTTCCGGTTTCAAATCAATGAAAATATAATCTAGGAAAATGAAACCAAATAAAAATAAAATTAATTCCTAGCACCAACCTCTTTGATGTAATTGGTCAATGCCTAAACTGATTTCACGCAAAATATAGAGGAGCATTTTTTCGGAAACATTTTTTGCCATCACTTTTTGCCAATATTTATATAAATTTTGTTCACCTAATTCCATTACAATGGCAAAATTTTCTTTGTAATTGACTGCAAAAATTTCCCTTAAAAATTCAAAATAAATATTTTTTATTCAGTAATATAAATTTTAAAAATATAATATAATCAACAGAATTTTTAGATTTTCTATTTATACATTAACGTTTTTAAAAATAAAAATTTAAAATTAATTACTAAAAATATATCCGAATATTTAAAAAATTAAAAGGTAATTTTTTACTCTGTTATAAATTTCAAATTATGGCTTGGTGTTGGATATTTTTTATGCAATTGGAAAATATCCTTGAGAATGGTCAATTCATTTTTAATTAGCCTATTATTTCTAGTCTGTAATGGGTCCAATTCATTTGCAATTTGTTTTTTATTTTTTTCCTCAAGTGGTTTGGCCACTTTAATTGCCACACAATTTGTCGGCTCATTTTCTGCTGTTTTCCATTTTCTGCCAATATAAATGGCATGAAAAACCTTCATTTAAAAAGATAAATTTTATTTTTTGAAAGAGAGATTAAAATAATTTTCCTCCAAATTGAATTTATGAAAACAATTTTAAAAAGCTGGAATTTAAAAGTTTTTTTTTCCTTTGGGACAATAGTGCTTGGCCCTAAACATTATAGTCATGAGACCTAGTTATGGTCAAGTTATATATCCCCGAAAAAAGATTATTTAATGAAACGAAAAATTTTCATCTATTTTCATCATTTCTTTGCGAAAATAAATATTTAACTTTCTTATTTACCAATGACGTTCCACCTTTGCCCATTGGCTTTTCGGAAATTAAATATTTATGGCCTTCATGAAATTCCACTGGCATCATTTCTGATAAAAGCTCATTTTTATAACAGGAACAATGAATTGGGAAATTTGGAATTGTTTTTAAATGCATATACAAAATTGGGAATATGTCTCGGGCATTAAATATTGGCGTTGAAAATTGTATAAAAATTATGAAAAAGATAAAAGAAATGATGAATTTTGCTGGTGTCATTTAAGGGTTAATTTAAAGTTTTAATTTAATAAAATCTGAATAAAAAATGTTTATTCAATAGAAATTGAGGCAATCCTTATGAATTGTGGTCCCAAAAAATATTATTTTTAAATTTTTTTAAATTCTTTTCTGAGAGTTTTCGAGGTTGATGACCACAAATCTGACATCCGTTTTGTTATATTTTACCATCTTGGTAAGATATTGCCGACTTTTACAATGAAAAGGCTAATAAGGATGAAATAAGATTGATTTCTAAAATAATTTTTTATTGGCGTTTCCATGGTAAAAATCTGCAATATCTTACCAAAATGGCATACTTTAATGAAAAGGATGTCAGATTCGCAATCTGCATCATCAAAAACAACCAAAAAACAATTTTTGAAATTTTAATAAAATAAATTTTTTCGAGACCACATCGTAAGGATTGCCGAAATTTAGAAAAGTCTTAAGAAAATTTCGTAAAAGAGAAGCAAATTCCAAAGCTATCTGATTTGGAAGAGAAGACATGGACCCCTCCTTTTTTTGTTTATGGGTCCTATTTTTATGAATTAAATCTAAGACATTGACATGAGTGAGGCATTGCGTAAGAATTGGCCCATTCTCTTCTATAATATAATATATTGGATAGGGAAAAATATTTTGGGGCAGTTTAATTTTAGTTTACAGGCATCATAAGAGTTCGCCTCATTTGAATTTTTGCAATGTGTAATTTTTGCGCTCGCTCCACATCCACATATTTACATTAAATATTTCGGCATTGGCCCATGATGGGGAGACAATAATACATTTGAGATTTGACGAAGGTAAAATGGAGGAAAAAATAAATCAATAAATCAAGTGTACAAAAAATTAATTAAAAAAGGAGTAAAATGAAAAATTAACAATTATTTAACCCAAAATGACGAAATTTTATTGGGTAATATTTTTTGGTTATTTCCTGATTTTCTAATATATGACTTCCAGCAGAAGTAAAGAATGTCTGTGTTTTGAAATGTAATTGTTCTGAGCAAGTCTGTGCAACTTTTGATCATTTCAAATCATTTAAATGAATATTTTTTCCATTAAAATCTACTTTAAAAGTGATCAAAAATTATTCAATTGATTTAATAAATTTTATGTTAATTATTTAAAAAAAAATACAAAAAAAATTTTATCAATTGATAAATAAATGTTTGAAATAAATAAAAATAACTGATAAAGTGAAATAATGTTTTTTTTTCCATGAGCTTTTTATTAATTGTATTTTTCCTCAAAATTTTTTCTTACATTTATAATTATTTCATTTGCTTTTTTTTTTCACTGATGAAGTCTACATAATAAAAATAAATTTGTCATTGGAATAGAATTAGTCACATTCGTTATTCCTACATTCATTTTTTCTGTACACATATTTTTTTCTATTGAATTTTTTTTTAAATTTTATCATTCATTAATTCAATTTTATTCCAATTAATTAATTAAATTATTAATAAATTTGATTTACAAACCAATAATTATAATTTTTAATTTTATTTATATTCCATAAAAGCCATCTATAAAAAAATGTCGACATTGGAAATTTTGGCATTTTTGCTTTTGAGTTTCATCATCTATGGTAAGTATAAGTAATAATGAATTTATTTGTAAATATATTAAATTATTTTAGCAAATGGTTTGCGATGTTTTAGCCATGACTGTCCGCCGGACGAAAATGATGTTTGTGCATCCGCTTATTGCAGTGTCATTCCAGATCCAGAGGGGCCATTTGTTGAAGGAACAGATTTGAGTAAGGCTGTCAATTTTTAATCTGGAAATCAATTTTTATCCCCCCATTTTTTAAATTTTTTTTACCCAAAAATAGTTTTTGTCTACTAATAAATTAGAAACCGGTTTTAGACCTTACAAACCTTTACCAATTGGTAAGTCTTAATGAGAGAGTACGAATTTCGAATGGTATATAAAATGAATGTCAGGTTTTGGAATAAAATTTGTGTCCAAAACTTGTAATAAGATTTAATAGTTTAAATAACTCTCAGTGTCAATTTAAATTGAGAAATTTATATATGCAAAAAATTCATCTCGATGAGATCTACAAATTTATATATAAGATTTATAAAAGAAAAAGTTCTTGATTTATCAGAAGTCAAATACTACATTTTGAAGTAAAAAAAGGGGTAAAATATATTTTGTCATTTAATTTATGAATTTATTTTTAGTTACCGAATGTATTTCGGGATTTGACAAGGCA
This sequence comes from Pratylenchus scribneri, assembly GCA_030063045.1. NCBI lineage: Eukaryota > Metazoa > Nematoda > Chromadorea > Rhabditida > Pratylenchidae > Pratylenchus > Pratylenchus scribneri. The sequence goes on along the minus strand of JAQSEB010000064.1, from coordinate 847,700 downwards.
TCGGCTTGCAAAGCTTTGGATGAGAAATATTGCAATACAACAGACCATTATCCATGGTTAATGGAAGGTTGCAAAATTTGCTCCACTGATGAATGCAATCCTGAAATGCAAGATGAACCCGACTGGCGCAACACAAAACCAAATCATCCTGATTCGACTAAGATCACTCAAAATCCAACGGAATTGAGTAAATCTACTACTGCCGGTCCTGATCCAATGACAACCGAGCCAGAAATTTTTCTTCCAGTGACAGCCAAAAATGAGCCCGAAACTGCTACAACTATTGAAGATGATGAGTCGAATAATGCAATCCATCATTTTACTATTCGCCTCTGTTGGATGTTCATTCTTCATTGCATTTTGGTTGACATTGTTGGCCATGTTTTTGTGTTGATTATTTGAACAGCAATCTCATCAGCAGATGGGCATGGACACTTTATCAATGAAGAGAGAAGAAAAAATAAAAAATAAAACCCATTTCACAGTCAATGAATTAAAATAAAATTTCATTTTAAATAATAAATATTTGTAATTGATTCATTTCAACAATTTTAATGTTTTTCCAGTATAATGAATATTTTCTTTTGATATAAACTGATGAATTTTGTAAATGTTTTATGCAAATTTTTAAAGTCAATCAGAAAAATCCATCAATTAAAAAATTTAAATTTATCCAAACTCAAACGACGAATTTTTTTTATTCCTTGTTTCAAATTTCTTGTCAGGCTGCTTTTTCTTCGAATACTGTTCCCAGCAGAAATATCATCGGTCGATTTCCGATTTATGAGTGCTCCGCTGTTCGGATTGGAAGAAAGTTGGGCTGATTTTTGTTCAAAAAATTTAAAATTATCCAAACTCAAATGGCGAAATCTTTTGGATATTCCTCTTTTGAAACTTCTCGTCAGGCTGCTTCCTCTTCGAACGCTGCTTCCCGAAATATCCGTAAGACTTCCAGAAATTAGAGCCCCGCTGTTGAGATTGGAAGAATGTTGAATTGATTTTTCTACGCTTTGGATTCTCTCCAAATGAGCCAATTTTGGTGAGAATTTCTCGATGATTATCAATGCCGTTGGTCTTTGTTCTTGTTCTGTTGCTTGGGTTTGCTGTGAGTGTAAAAAAATTTTTTTTTTGAATTTTATTTATTTCTGTATAAGCAATTTCTTTTGGGAATTGACAAACCGTTCTAGGTTTAAAATTTTTTAACTACTGTGCCAGTTACCTGTCACTTAATGTAAAATCGGCTGTCACTAAAATGAAGTCGGCTGTCATTAAATATAATGCTGGCGGTAATAGTTGACTTTAGTCCCCACCTTTTTTGAAAAAAAAATTATTTTATTTTGCGCTATAAACGTGTATTCGGGGGTTTTCGATGATGGGGAATCCGAATATGGCACTAGTTTTTCCTTAGCTATACTGGCTAAACCAGTATAGGTTCACAAACCGATTTCCATAAAATTGAACTTCGGTATTGTGGGTCAATTTATATATCATTCAACGCGACTCGATGAGCTGATCGCGAATCTGTCATTTTTTTTTTCGCATAAACCCCAAAAATAAAAAAGTTATGGCCATAATTTCATTAAGTGTATACGTGACCCTGATAGACTTAAATGGCCATAACTTTTTTATTTTTTTGGTTTTATGCGAAAGAAATGACAGATTCGCGTTCAGTTCATCGATACGCGTGAATGATGCATAAATTGACCCAAAATACCTAAATTCAATTTTTTCGAATCCGCTTGTGGACCTATACTGGTTCAGGAATTTTAAATCATAAAAAATAAATGCCATATTCGGATTCCCCATCAACAAAAACCCCTGAATACTTTTTTTAGCGCAAAATAAAATAAAAAATTTTTTTTCAAAAAAGGTGGGGACTAAAGTCAACTATTACCAAGCTAGATTTCGCTAAAATTAAAACGGCTGTCACTGAAATTAAAAACCAGGTATCACCAAAATTAAACCGGTTGACACTGTATAAAACCGGCTGGCACTAAAATTAAACCGGCTTCATATAATTTAAAAAGGTTCCACCAACTAAAATTCAACGGCTGTCACCAAGAAAAATTAGTTGTCATTAAATTGATTCGATTGTATATAAAATAGGCTATGAAGAAATGGTGATCATTAATTATGGTCTGCGGAGTCGGTTTTAAAAACCCAACAAGGATTTTTGACCCTTAAACCGAAACCGAGAATCCAAAACCGGTTCAAACAAAAACCGAAAAGTCGGTTTAAAACGGTTACTATCCAACCCTATCATTAGCATAAGGTATAATTTTACCTCAATAATTTCCATCAAATGTCCAAAATTCTTTTTCATCTTCCTATAAAGTTCTCTCAAATTCTTTTTATATTTTTCAGCTTTTTCCTTTTCCTTTCCTTTTTCTTCAGCTTCTTTCTCCTTTCTCAATTTCTTTTCTTTCTTTTCAACTTCTACAATCTCACTATTTTTTTCAATATCCGAATCGGATTCATAAAAAATTTCAGGAACATCATCAAAATTAATTGGTGCAGGAATAATTCCTTCAGCTTCAAGCATATCAACCACCAAATCGATAAAATTTTCATCAATTTCCACGAAATTCTTTTCCCTTTTATTCCAAGATTTTTTAATTTGTGGAGTTTGTACAGCCAACATGAGCATAACTCGGCCCAAAGAGTAAATATCAGTAAAAAGACTGATCTAAAAATGTAATTTGGTGGAAATTGAAAATTAAAATTAAATAAAATTAATTTAAGTTATCTTTTAATAAAAAATGTTTATAAATGTTCTATATATGAAAGAGATAGTCTAGAAAAGTTTATTGATGTTTTTAAATTTTATTTTATTAAATTTATGATAATATTTTGTCAATTTAAAATTTGCATACTTTTTAAAACGTACGGGGTCAATTCCTGAATAGACAAAGTGCTGTGCAAATGTGGGTATTTTCGACTTCTAATAAATCAGAAACCGGTTTTAGACACACAAACTTTATAAAATTTTATAGATCTCATCGTGACGCATCGATTGGTATATAAAATGTCAAGGTTAAATCAAAATTAGAGTGTATTAAACTGTTAAAACCATTTTTCCAGTCTTTGTAAACTCTTTAAATTTCGTGTCAAAACCTGACAAATTAAAAACCAATTGATGCGTCTCGATGAAATCTACAAAATTTTATAAGGTTTGCAGGGTCTAAAACCGGTTTATGATTTATTATAAGTAGAAAAAATCTAAATTTGCACTATTCAGGAAAGGACATAGCACCTTCTTCTGTTGAAAATTTAATTCAAATTTTCACAATGTACTTTTTATGATAAAAAATATATGTTTATACTTTTTAATAAGAATAAAATTTAGTGAAAATTTGAATACCATAATATAATTATTTTAAGGAAAGTACATTGATGTTTCTAAATTTTTTTTAAACTTGTATTTATATGATAAATTTATAGTCAATTTTAGAATTTGCATACTTCTTAAAATTTCAGTCTAATTTTTACAATGTACTTTTCACGATTAAAATTAAATGTTTTGTTTTTAAAAAAAATAAAATTTTCGTGAAAAATAAATTTAGATTATTAATATCATCGGAAAAATATAAAAGAATTAATCACCTCGTCGGTTACATCGAATAGTTCGGGAGCCCAATAAAATTTGCTGCACATCAAATATTTCCTCTCATAGTCACTTAATTCTCGTTTTCCAATTTCGGGGTCAAATTTTATTGCAGTACCAAAATCTGACAATTTAATTCGGAGTCTTCCACAATTTCCTTCGTACAATGCCTTTGGATTCGGTGAATTCGGCATAATCATCACATTTTCCGGTTTCAAATCAATGAATATATAATCTGTTTAAAGTCAAAAATATTATTTTCTTAAAAATGAGATCCTTCTCCTTCTACTTAACTTTAAGTTTTAAGTTTAAAAAAAAGCAAAAATATTTCATATAGGAAAAAGAACTAAGATTTATTATATTTTGGCTAATTTGGCCATAAAATTATGGCCAAATTACCTGTATTTTCTTCATTGTTTTTCACTGATTTTTAAATATTACTTAACCTTCTAATTTTGTGTTGGTCATAATTGATTTAAATAATGATCATTTAATTTTAGCTTTTTGATATTTTTTGTAGTTAATTAATTGGTCGATAATTACGAAAAAGAACTAATTGGCCAATAAATATAAGTATATTAATTTCAATTAGGTTATGGATGGAAGTCATTTAATTTGGCAATAAAAACACTGAATTTGACAACAACCTTTCGTATCGAAAAATATTATATTTTTGAGGCCATATAACTTGGCCAAATCAGACTTCTTTAAAATTCCCTAATCCCTAGCCCTTAGCCCCTAATCCCATGCCTGCCCTGAACCTAATCCTAGCCCTAAACCCCTAGTTAGGGTCAAGTTATATGGCCTCAAAAATATAATATTTTTCGACACGAAAGGTTGTTGCCAAATTCAGTTTTTTTGTTGTCAAATTAATATTATCTCATTTGGTTATAAAATAGAAATAGAATATAAAAAATTTTTTTGAAAAATTTGATAAAATAATATATAAAATGTCTTCATTGTAACAATTACTATTTTTTATCCTGTACTTAATGAATCTCTAATCTTTTCCTAATGAATCAAAATTTATATGTTCTTATTTTAAATTATTTGGTTCATTTATTGCTATTTAATTAAAATTAAATTTGAAAGACACCAACTCCTTTGATGCAATTGATGAAGGCCTATACTGATTTCACGCATAATATAGAGGAGCATTGTCTCAGAAACATTTTGATAAAAGCATCGTTTGCCACTGCAAATGTGAGCCATCGCCTTTTGCCAATATTCATATAAATTTTGTTCACCCAATTCCATTACAATGGCAAAATGTTCTCTCTTTTTGACCAGAAATGATTCACTTAAAATTCATATAAATACATATTTTTTTTAAAAAAAATTTAATCAAGATAAATTTGAATAAACCCGGCCAAAATTTTTTAAATTATTTTTGTTATCTTTTCAATTTTTTTTTTATTAAAAACATAAATTATTAGAAGGATGAATATTTTCCGTAAATTATTTATTAAATATTAAAGCTTATTTAATTTATATTTAAATCAATTTAATAATTAACTAATTAAATTGCCTTAAAAATTAGAACATTTTGAGTAAAGAAGATAATAAAATATTACCTTCTCAAAAAGCTCAAATTATGACTTGGCGGAGGCAATTTTGAATTATCATGCGGGAGGAAAATATCTTTGAGAATGGCCAATTCCTTTTCAATACGCAGATTTTTATTACTGCTTTCCGATGAATCGGCCATTTTGATGGCAACACAATTTGTTGGGGTGTTTGCTGTCATTTGCCATTTTTCACCAAAGAAAATGGCATGAAAAACCTTTAATTATTTAAATTAATTTTTAAATATTTTTAAAAGGTTAGATTTTTTATTATATTTTTAATATAATAATTTTATATTATCAAATAAAAAATATTAGAAAAATCTAAAATTAGGATATGTAAAAGACTAATAAGTAGTGTCAGGGGTGGGGCCGGAATTCCGAATTCCGATTCCGAATGCCGGAATTCCGGTGTTTGAGTTCCGTTCCGATTCCGATTCCGAAAAGTGGTCGAATTCCGAAAAATTCCGAAAAAAGCAAAGGGGGGACCCTTTGCTAATTTTATACAAAAAAGTTGATTATTTTTCGAAACGAATTCCTTTTTTTATTAAAAATTCCTTTTTTTCTTATAATATTTTATTCTTCTAATTCACTTTTCAATTAAACGAGAAATAGGAATATTTTACAATTATTTTAGGAGGAATAAAAAATAATGAAAAGTTTGATTCTTGGTAGTTTTTGATAAAATTGTCCCAATAAAAGGAATCGGTGGGGGTCATTGGCATCTCGGCCGTTAGCACCTCACTCAGCAATTTTGATAAGCCTTAGCTCATCAGCAGATTAACCCATTTAAATGATTTAAAGTGCATTTAATAAACAAATATTAGTTATCAATTGATATATTTATCATCCCAATCTATAATATTTTGGCCAAATATGGTAATAAATACAAAAACAAAGGCAATTTTTTCTAAATATTTGGCCACATCTAGGCCAAAAATTTTAAGTTTTGGATGATCAATAAACCGTTGGATAGCCAATATTTAGGGCTATTAAATGCATTTTATATCATTTAAATGAATTAATTGGATGCTGAGCTACTACTGTCAAAAACGCTAATACGCTAATGGCAGGAAATTAATGTCCCACGCCGAAAAGGAATATAGAAAGAGCAGAGCCTTCAAAATAACCATTTGTCAATGCGCAATAAAAGAAATAACCCAAATTAATGTTTGATTTAAAAGATATCAAATAAAAATATATTAACAATAATAAAAACTAGGGTTAATTATCCGTTGACGGGACGGGTACGCGGGCAGGGTATTCGCGCGATTTTGGACTAATTATCCGTCCCGCCTACCCGTCCCGTATTTTTCGAATTACCCGTTATCCGCACTTTGACTATCCGCCGTCCCGCCTACCCCTGACCCTTATTTTTTACCGGATTTTTGCCATTTTTTGGATCAATATGCCGGAATTTTTTTATTTTTGAGATGGCAACCATGCCCAACATGGTCATTTAGAAACAAATAATATAATTTAAAGGATTTTAGTAAAGAAAAAAGAAATTTATTTTTTATATTTTGGAAATTTTAAAAATTTGAGTAAATAAATTTCAAAAAATATACAGCATGCCAATAGAGTACGGGACGGGTAGTATTCGCGGATAATTTTTGAAAATGGCCTATCCGTCCCTTATCCGTGCCTTGATTATCCGCACTACCCGTTACCCGTGATTCCATTATCCGCGCACGGATAATTAACCCTAATAAAAACTAAAAAAATGAATGAAGAAAAATTTCAGTTTGGCTAGGTTCTTGGCAACGGTTTGCCCAAAAACTAAAAGCTAGAAATTTAGAAAGGCTTCTTTTCATACAATAAAATACTAAAGGCTGCAATTTTATTTTATTTTTTGGTAAAAATTTCACTTTTTTATGATCTCAGAATTTTTTTCCAATTTTTAATGGATTTAAAATTTTTTTGAGAAATTCCGAATTCCGATTCCGAATGCCGGAATTCCGGTGTTTGAATTCCGTTCCGATTCCGATTCCGAAAAAAATTCAAATTCCGATTCCGAAGCAAATTCCGATTCCGATTTTTTTGAGTTCCGGCCCCAGCCCTGAGTAGTGTTCGGCAAATGGGTTTTTTCGAGAACGAGAACGAGAATTCTCGGAAAATCGAGAAATAGAAATTTCTCGGTTTCTCGGCAAATTGACCGAGACGAGACCGAGACCGATATTTCGAGAATTTCTCGGTCTCGAAATTTCTCGTCAAAAAAAACCGATATATCGCCGAGAAACGAGAAATTTTGAAAAAGCTTTAAAAATGGTTTAAAATTCAAAAAAAAATTATTTAATTTTTTTATACATTTTAAATCTAATAAATAAAGATAAAATTGAACAATATTAAGAAAAAAAATTCAAATCTGCGGAGTTCCAACACATTTCAGCGAAACTAAAATGGCCATAACTTTTTTATTTTTAGGTTATATGCGAAATTGATGGCAGATTCGAGCTTCTCTCATGAAAACGCATCGAATGAGCTATAATTTTCACAAAAAAATTTCCAAAAATTTTTGCGAGTTCCAACCCATAGGGGGGACCAAGCACTTTTGCTTTTTTCATGAGGTCATAACTTTTTTATTTTTGAGTTTTATGCGAAACCAATAAAATTTTCGTAACCAGCTAGTCAAGACGCTTCGATTGGTAAATCATTTCCGAAAAAAAATTTTTGAGAAAAAAATTTTGAAGAAAAAGTGTGCACACAATGTACAGAAGTACCAAAAATTTAAAGATTCATGCATGATTTAAAATTTCTCGTTTCTCGACATTTCTCGACGAGAATGAAGGTCGACCGAGACGATATCGAGAACGATATTTCGAGAAATTCTCGGTCTCGAAATTTCTCGGATTTCTGAAAAATTGACCGAGACGATACCGAGAACGATATTTCGAGAAATTTCTCGGTCGATATCTCGGATTTTCTCGCCGAGATATCGTCTCGTGCCGCACACTACTAATAAGGGTAAGAATAAGAAGTACATCATTTTACCTAATTTTGGAAAAGAAATTAATTAATATAATAAATATTTAAAATTATTAAATAAAGGACCGTTAATTTAGATATTATTAAAATCATTATGTTTTATTTCTAGTAATTTTATTTGTTTATGTTGATATAATTATTATAAATTAGTTTACACAAAATTTAAATAATATTTTAGTATTTCTATGTTATATTGGCGCAGATTTTTTCACCTCAAATTCCTTATGAACCGCAAAAATTAATTAACCGTAAAATCACATAAAAATTTTTTTTAATCAAATATAGGCAATAGAATAAGAATCTCAAAAATCTTTTTCAAATCTGCACCCTGATAAGAAATGACACAAGTACCCAAACAACATAAAAATTATATGACTTATTTTTAATTTACCATGGCCGTTGCACCTTCGCCCAATATTTGAGGGGAAATTAAATATTTATTGCCACTACTAAATTTCACGGCCATCATTTTCGACAATTCCTCATTTTTATGACAGGAACAATGTGTAGGACTATTTTTAATTGGTTTTAAATCCTTCACTACAGGAAAAATTTGATCCGCATTTTCAAATGATAATGTTGAAAACTTCAATAAAATTGAGAGAAGAAAAATGATGTATTTTGTCAGATTTGAAGAAGGGAAAATGTTCAATTTTTTCATATTTTTTAAAAAAAAATCTGAATTCTTTAAAAGCATTTATTAAAAAGATCGATCGAAAATAGATATAGACTTTTTTTACTATGATTATATATGTCGGGGCGAAAACTGGAATTCGGCGAAAACTGGAATTTACACACTATTTTCGTCAGAGAAGCAGAGAAAGTTGGAATTTCGAAAAACTAAGTATAGGGTTAGGGTTAGGGGCTCGGCAGCATGGGATTAGGGTTAGGGGCTAGGGTCTAGGGTTAGGTTTGTACTCTGCTTCTTCGGTGAAATAGTGTCGCAGAGATTCTTTCAACGCGGCAACATATATAAATAGTCCGCTTCGCAGACTTTTAAACGGTTTGAGTAGAAGGGTATGTGGATGTGAAGTGTGGACTTAAAAAATATATCGGAGATGTTATTGACCCATTTAATCTACTCTAGGATTCGGATTTTGAAATTAATAAAAGGTCGTGGGCAGAGCTCGTTTCGAACATCCTGCATATTTGAAGGCCTGGATTATAATTTTTAAACCGGTTTACATAACACCCCTTGTGCGGTTCAATAAATTGAAGCTACAATATTATTAAACTCCCAATCCCAATGGTCGAAAACCCCCCTAAAACCAATTTTCTCCTTATACTGATTTGACATAATTACCATTTTTGGCCATTTTTGAACCGGTTTGCATAAAATAGTGTATAAGGCTCAGATGATAGGATCATGGGATACATAAGAAAACGGTAATGGATTGGACAATGAAGCATGAAGAAGATAAATGAGGCTTACAATTCCCATCACTCGGAGCACAGGGAAATCTCCGGAATTTTAACACCGTTAAAAGGATGAATTCAGATAGCATAAAAATGAATTCTAATGATGCAAATTGGTTAAAAAAATTGGCATATTTATTGGGGGCGAAAAGCTCTGGGCGCAAATTTCTGTTAAATATTTTTCAAATTGGGTGATATCCGCGGATATTGAGTCTCGCACCTAAAAATTGGCCCAAAACCCATCCCCTGAGATCTTAAGCCAAGTGTAAATCCTAATAACCATCCATTAAGCATCTAAAAACCCTAAAGTAAGCTCTACATTTTGCTGGTTATTCAAGCGAAATTGGGAGCAGGAATCCCGTTTTTTGCTGCGGAATAATGATGCTATTGCGCAGGAGAGTGAGAATCGAAAGGCCATTGGCTTTCCAATAGGCCCAGATATGGATCGATTCTTTGCCCTCTTACAGCGCTGCGTATGAGAGCATGCGCGATAGTTACCTTCAATTATGGACAGAGAATAATAATTTGAATAAAGGCAGAGTCGAGAATTTCATTCATCATTCACTCATCTGATTTGGCCATTTGAACTTTGAAGTGAGGGGCGAGCGCTCGCCCCAATTGTTTACATCCAAATTGGCCCAGAGGGATTGGTAATCAATTGATCAAGTGGACACAAAATTTGGTTTGATAAAGTTGGAGTAGCTCCAGCAGAATTAGCTTCTTTTAAATGAAAAAAATAGAAAATGACTTAATTTTGAATATTTTTGAAAATTTGTCGAAATTTTTATTTTTAATTTCATCATTTTTTAAAAAAATTTAGCATAAATTTTTAGTTGAATTTATACAAAATCTTTAAAAATATTTTTACATTATACATTCTCTGAGCCGATTCCCCATTCCCAGCAGTGCTGCTGGAAGCTCCGAAAACGGAGTCAAAGGCTCCAGAGCTCTGAAAATGGCCTCAAATTGTATTTTATGTCCACCTGATCAAATCAATCAATTTATCGTTCCCCTTCATTTTGCCCACCTCGAGACATCATCACCCAACTTCTGGGCCTGCTTTCATCCAAGCTCTCGGCCCTTTTCCCTCGCAAATGGCCAAATCAGATGAGTGAGGTCAAAATTCTGGCTCTGCCCATCTCAAACTACTTGTATTTCCTTTCCCTGCCCCGCAAACTAGAAGGGAAGTAGCACGCAATGCTTTACCCCCCCCCCCCCCCCCCACACTTTGATCAGATAGAATCCGAATAACGAATGACCCTATGCCTTCGATTTTCTCTCTTCAATTCCTTCTTATTTCAGTTGGAATTGAAAATCTGCGGTATTTCAGTTTTTTTAGAATTAGGATAATATTAATTTACCCAAATTCTTTCGTGTCAAAAAATATTCTATTTTTGAGGCCATATAACTTGGCCATAACTAAGTATAAGGTCTCAGGGTTAGGTTCAGGGCAGGATGGGATTAGGGGCTAAAGGCTGGGGGTTAGGGAATCTTAAATAAGTCTGATTTGGCCAAGTTATATGGCCTCAAAAAATGATTATTTTTCGACACCAAAAATTTAGGTAAATTAATTCTCTTTTTTTGGGCAGATTAATAGACTCTCTACTCCCTTTTAGAATTAGAAATTTTTCAAAAGACATATCCTCAATCAGTCTAAAAAACTCTATGTGTTAAACCGTTTTATTCTTTAAACCGCATGAAAAACCCACCCTTATAAAAGAGCTATTTACTATGTTTTTGATAATAGTTATTTTGAGCATTGTTTAACCAGTTTTTTTGTTGTTTTATTTTCAAATATTATGGTTTCCTTATTGAATGATTCGATAAGCAAAATTTGGTTCTAAAATCCGTACATTTCATATTAAAATTTTTGGTTAAGGTGAACAATTTAAAGTTAGCCTTACACATGTTCTATCAGCAGTTTAATAAATTCCATTTTACTAAAAAGTTGTCCGCTTCTGACTATCAAAAAAGGAAGATGGAGTCATCCATATTGTTGATAAAATCTTTTAAAAGTGCTTCTTATTAAATTCAGATTTTATTTAAAAAGATGAAAAATTTTAAAATTTACCATTCAATCAATGCCAAAAAATTCATTATTATTCTCCTTATACACATCATAATTTTAATAAAATTTTCAATGTCGACATTCAATGCCCATTACATTTTCCATTCTGTTGCTGTGAATTTAAAGAAAAATGCAAATTTTTATGAACCTTTCGTTCATTGCTCCTGTCATAAAAGGGATTATTTATCGAAAATGATGGCCGTGAAATTCAATGATGGCAACAAATATTTAATTTCCGAGGAACCAATTGGTGAAGGCGGAACGGCATTGGTAAATAAAATATGTAGAAAATAAAAAAAATTATATAAATTAACAAAATATATATTTTGTTGTAAATATGGGAAATTGGTAAATCCCAGGATTAACCAAGACATTGGGCTGATAAATTTCGGGAATCTCGGATCGTACAAATTCAGTCATAGTGGGCTCATTCGATTCGGTATTTATCGATTTACTATAAGAAATTTCAATTTCAAACTGGGAAGAGGGTTATTAGGGCTAAGGATATGACGCTGGATGCGGGATAAAAATTTAATGGAAAGTGGAAAGTGTTATTAAGCAAGATCAGAGAACAGTTAGAAATTGAAATTTTATATTGTAAATCGACTATACCAATCGAATGAGTCTATTCTCATGTTTATATGATGGCTAGAAACCAGTTTGGTTATTCCCAAGATTTACTAATTCCCCGTATTTTCTGTAACATAATTCATAGTTTCTTGAATTAACCATAATTAAAATTTATTTGACACTGAATAATTTGAAGCAAAAATTTTTTTGTACTTTTTGAAATCTCAAAAAAGATAGAGGGATTTAAATTCGAATTTTTAAATCTCATTTTAAAAATTTTAAAAATCTTACTTTTTAAATTTGTAAAATTTAAATAAATATTTGAAGGTTTTTCATGTCATTTACATTGGAAAAAAATGGGAATTACCAGTTGATAGGCCGATAAAATGCGAGGCCATCAAAGTGGCCAATCCATCGAATATTAAAAATAAAAATAAAAATAATGAGGAAATTGTAAAAGAATTGGCAATTATTGATGATATTTTCAAGCAGCCCAAAGAATATTCAATATGGCCTCCAGCAGATCATAATTTGCGCTTTTTTAGAAAGTAAATATTTTTGTACTTTTTATTTTAACTATTGAGAATATTTCAAATAAAAATTTGAAATAATTTTCAGAGAAATTTTCCCCTACAAAAAAGTCAAACATTCGGCCATTGTGATGGAATTGGGCAAACAAAATTTATATGAATATTGGCAAGAGGCAATGCCACAATTTTGCCGGTGCCAAAGCTTTTCACTGGTACAATTTTGCCAACCATGCACTTATGATAGGGTTTCCGAGACAATGCTCCTCTATATTATGCGTGAAATCAGTTTAGGCCTTGAACAATTACATCAAAGAAGTGGGTTGTTTGAAATTTATTTGAAAAAAATAATAATGATTCGTAAGGAATTAGGATTTTTTTGATCATATTTAAAAAAAGATAAACAAAAAACTTTTAAAAAATAAGCCAAAAATCATTAAATTTGATTAAATTACTTTAAAATTGTTATAATTTATGCTAATAAACATGGAATAATGCTGAAAAGGAAATTAATAATTAACAAAAAATGTTGATTATTAAAATATTTCAATGTGGTCAGCTAGTCAAATTTAATGAATTTAATATAGTTTGAATTATATTTTTTTCATTATAAAAGAAAAGTTTTAAAAAATTTTGTTATTAATAAATTATACACATTTTCAGATTATATATTCGTCGATTTGAAACCACAAAATGTGATGATTATGCCGAATTCGCCTAATCCAAAAGAATTATGTGAAGAGAATTATGGAAAAATTCGAATTAAATTGACGGATTTTGGTGCTGCACAAAAATTTGTATCTGAAAATGGAAAACTAATATTAAGCGATGATGAGTGGCTAAAATTGATGGGCACTCGATTTTATCACGCTCCAGAGCTTTATTTACCAAACTTCATTAATGTGGTAAATTCGTATTTTTCAAACATTTATAATAAGGGGAAAAATCTGTAAGACAATACTATCACCTAATTAGGGTGGTTAACCAATATTTTGTCCAATTTTGGTAAAGCAACTGGATCAATTTATTGATGTTTCTTTGCACCAAATTTTCGTAATTTGCTAATTTCGTAATTGGCTCTAGGTGATGGGCTAGCTTATTTTGGAATCTATGGCTTCTATGTAATTACTCTCAATCAACTTATCAGGGTTGATTTAGTTTATGAAATTTCAATATTTACCATTGTTTAAATTCAAACCGGTTTTCATTTATCAACTTTACTATTCAAATTTCAGAACTGAAATTGAAATTTCACAAATTAAATCGACCTGAGTAGTCGATTGAGCCTATAGTCAATCTATAGATCTTTTTTTATTTGCATTAATTTAAAATATAGATAAGTCCAGGAACGGACATTTTCTCATTGGGTCGACTTATGCTCATGTTGGCAGTTCAAACACCACAAATGAAAAAGTTTATTCCCCAAATAAAGCAATTTTGGGAGGAAATGGATCACAAAAAGAATTCTGAAGAAAGTCATAAAAATTGGACAATATTGTTGGATGAGATGCTCAGAGTCGCCGGAATTCATCCAACAATTATTTTACCATCGAATGTGGAAGAATTTTCTGAATCTGAAAATGAATATGAAATTTTTGAACATGAATCGCAGCGATCGAACTTGGAAGAAATTTCTGAGCATGAAAATGAATATGAAATGTCTGATGATGAATCATGGAATTTAGGAAAAATATATAATAAGATTTTAGAACGTGAAAAGAAAGAAAAGGAAGAAGAGAAAAGGAAAAGAGAAATTGAAGAAAGAAATGAATTTTTGAAAACACTTTTTGAGGAATTGAAGATGAATTATGGACATTTGATGAAAATCATTGAGGTTTTAATAAGATACCTTCTAATAATGACAACAGGTTTCATCCTTGTGACAGCTGGTTTCATTTTAATGACAACCGGTTTCATCCTAGTGACAGCCGGTTTCATTCTAATGTAAAATTTGTTTAATTATAGTGCCAGTGTCAACTGATTTCATTCTAATGACAACCGGTTTCATCCTAATCCCAGCCGGTTTCATTACAATGACAGCCGGCTTCTTACCATTGACAGCCGGCTTCGGCATTTATATATCATCTTATTGCAGATAGAATAGTAAAAGTGAAGGGTCTTCCCTATGGGTGATGGTAGGAATTTGGTTTAGGGTCATTAGGGGTTACTTGAGATAATATCCTATCCCTGAATGAACCTTACTGATCCTAAACCTAATTCTGAAGACCCATCGGAGTGAGGCAAAAATAGGATAAAACTCCACAAATACCCCGACTTCTTACTAAATGACAGCCGGTTGCATACTAGTTATATTCGATTAGTCCAAGCTTTTATATATATTATTTAAAGATATAAAATTATAATAATTTAAATCGCAATTATAAAATCTCTCTAAATCGAATGGCTTATATTGAAATGAAATTATTATTTCACAGCAAATCCAAGCAACTGACCAAGAAAAAAGACCAGCGATATCGGCAATTATCAAGGAATGCTCACAAAAATTGGTTCATTTGGAAAGAATTCAAACCGAACGAAAAATGCACAAAAATTCAACTGCAAAAAAATTATTCTTCAGTGGAGTACTCACAACTGGAAGCTCAGAAAGAACTGATTCTTCGGGAAGCAGCAGTTCAAAAGGAAGCAGTTCGAAAAGTTCCAAAAGAAGTCGTCGTCGTTGGAGCATGGACAATATTCGATTTTGAAATTAATTACATTTTTTATTGTGATCGATATTGTATTATGAATGTAAATGAAAAATGTTTAAGAAACCGTCCATCTTTATCTATATTTGTGCAATTTTATGGAGATAAATTAGAATGCCGCTCTTATTAAACACTAGTCCTACTCTACACTATTGGAAAATTTCAATAGAGCAATGGAATTTATAATCAAGTTAAATCCCTCCATTCCAGGGGTGGGGTCGAAATTTCGATTTTCGATTTCGATCGTCGAAATTTCGATGTTTTAGTTTCGATTCGATTTCGATTTCGAAAAGCGTCGAGTTTCGAAAAAATTTCGAAAAAAGCAAAGGGGGATCCTTTGCTAGTTTCAATCAAAAATTTAGTATATTTTTTGAAACGAATTCCTTTTTTACTTAAAATTTTCTTATTTTTCTCAAATATTTAGTTTTTTAATTTATTTTTCAATTATTAAATTATCAACATATGTTTTATAATTGTTTTAGGAAAATTTTAATAATATTATTTTGATGGAATGGCCAAACAATAATGTAACATGGAAAGTACCGCACTTAAAATAATCATTGAAAAAGAATCTAACAATTAATTTGTCATTTAAAAAATATCAAATTAAAACCTTATGAAAAAACCAAAAATTTCTTAAAAAGAAAAGCTAAGTTCGGTTGGGTTTTGGGTATTGGTTTCAATGTCAACTATTTTGCCAATAACAGAAACAAGAAAATTTAAAAAGCTTCTTTTATTTCATCAAAATGCTAAACCCTACAATTTTATTTTTTAAATATTATTGAATATTATTTTTTAGATAAAAATTTCACTTTTTGTATTTTCAGAATTTTTTTTTCAATTTTTAAAGGATTTGGAAATTTTTTTGAAAAATTTCGATTTTCGATTTCGATTATCGAAATTTGGACGTTAGTTTCGTTTCGATTTCGATTTCGATTTCGATTTGGATTGAGTTTCGATTTCGAAGCAAATTTCGATTTCGATTTTTTTTAGTTTCGACCCCAGCCCTGCTCCATTCATTCCTCCATCCAAAATTCCAAAATACAAAAATCCCTATCAATAAAAATAAAAAGCATGGTGGTCACTTTTGATTTATGAGGCAGTTTTTGGATCCCATCTACGAGAATGAAGCATTTGATTGCATGTGAAATGTGAATTGAAAATTGAAAAAAAAAAAATGTGAGTATAGCATGAAAAAGCCAGCAATAAAAAAAAGGAGTGGTAAAAGACTCATTTGAAATGGAAAATTTGGATTTAGGCCGTGGATGACAGGCAAATATGGACCCATCGAAGGCTTTTAGGCCAAAAATGGAGAGAATGAATGAGAAAGAATTGGCATCGAATAAATGTATTTGATGGATTTAGGAGTGAATTTGAATGAAAATATGAGCCAATTTTTAAGCATCACTTAAATATGAATTTGCTATCATCGATTTTCATTCATTTTCAAACAAACCAAATAAAATGCACTTCTCATTTTATTTTATTTTTTAAATTTTTATCAAATAATTTTTCAAACTATTTTCGATGAAATGAACTAATTCCAAGGTAAAAATTGGTGTAGAAAAGACATTGGGTCAAATATTTTCCATGAAATGTCAAAAAAGGATTCCCAACGGAAATAGTAAAATTGAAAAAAAATTGAAAAATATTTCTTTGAGTCAAAATTAAATTTTTTAGATTTAAATATCCCCTCATTCACATTTGATTTAATGCTTCTTCCACTTCTCCTCTTTATTTTTATTTCCTTACCTCTTCTATTTGAAGCTGATGACTCCAATAAACCTCCGATTAAGCACTTTGTTAATGAAAAAATTGAATCATTAGCCAGTAGACAGCATGGATTTGAACCAGCAGAACAAAAATGCCCCTGTGGAAATGATAAATTGAATGAAATGAAATTGGTCTACTTTCAATGGAAAAACCCTTATGATAAAGAAAAATATAAAATACAACTGGCCAGATATTTGATCAGTAAAACGTATTTACATGAATGCAAATTTTCAAGGGTAAGTGGGGGAAATTTGATCAATTTTAAACGAAATTTTTTTATAAAGATTTATCATGCCACTCTGATTTCCTATCCTGAAAATGAGCCGCATAAATGTGTGGCCATCAAGATGGTACGGATAAGTGAAAATGGAGTTAGATATGATGACTTGATTCGTAAGGAGTTGCAAATGCTAGAATTTTTCAAAAATACAAAACACATTATTGGCTTTGGCCCACGGTAATATTGAAGAATTATAAAATAAATAAATGTCATTTTTCATAAATTTTATTTTTGGAATTAGTTAAATTACAAATAAATATTTATTTTTATTGAGTTAATTCCATACTCCTTATTAATATTTCCCATTCAACTTAATTTTAATAAATATTGAATATAAATAAGTATTAATATAAATAATATTATATCAGAAATAGTTTTTTTGCATCAAAAGTAATTTTTGACTTCTAATAAATCAGAAACCGGATTTAGACCCTACAAAACTAAGCCTTAGGTAAAAAATTGTTTATTGATGTAAAAATCCCTTTTTTTCCAAAAAAAATTAGTATCCATAATAAAATTTATATTAGAGGATAATTTATTTTAAATTTATCGAAGATAAATATAATTATGTAATCCAAATCAAATGCAAAATAGCAAATAAATTTTATTATAATTTTCAGTCATTCTTATTCTAATCTGAATGAAGAAAATGATCCAGCAATTGTAATGCAAATTGGTCAAGATTTTGGTGCCTATTGGACAAAATCGGATGATAATAATATGAAATGTGAAAAGAAGATATTTGAAATTTTGAAGCAAATTTTAATTGGAATTAACGAAATTCACCAGAAAAGTGAGTCAAAAAAATAAAATTAATTAAATATAATTTAAATTAAAAAAAAAAGATTTGTACTTTTTTATAGAAATATTTTTAATCATTTTTTATAATCCCTTTACTAGCCATTTTTTTTTAATAAACTCCAATTTCGAATAGAATTTGTCCATCTTGATTTGAAAACCGCCAATATTGTGAAAATGCCTGGAAATGAAATTCACTTGAAAATAATCGATTTTGGCAGTGCAATTAAATTGGAGAATGTACATATGAAGGAAATTAAAAAATTTTTAGCAACAAATCCGCAATTTTCGGCACCAGAAATTGAAATGGCAGACGATGAAGACCAAATTTTGGTTTGAATTTTAAAATTAAATAAATTATGATGGAATTGATTTTTTCCGTCACTTTGTTTACCAAACTTCCAGAGCAAAGAAAGAGGGTAGAAGTAGAAATGAAACTATTTTCTATTTTTCTTAGACATATAAAATATTTCCTCATTTTTTACCGCGATAGAAGGCTTGGTTATCATTTTACCAGTTTATAAAATTCAAAAAAATCAGAATAAATTCTAAAAATTCATAATAAAATTTATTCATATTGAAAAGATTTTTCTTTATCAGAATATTTTGATTTCAAAATTTTTTTTGGACTTTTAACATTGATTAAATGCATTCACAAATGATCATAATTCATTATTCCGAAATAGAAGAATTTTTTCTACAGGTATAAATTTGAAATCAGTTTTTTTTCTGATTTTTAATGTATCTTATAAAAAAATTAATAAATATTTACTGATATCTTAATTTTTTTAAAATACGGATTATCAGAAACTTCTGCAAATTTAGTCGGTATTTTTGCCGCATAATTTTACTTCATCACATTTTTAAGATTATCGGACGGGCGAGGATGTAAATAATGATAGGTTTCTTTGAAAGAATCAATTATTAAATATCCATTTTTAATTTTACCTAAAACAAATAATTAAAAAATGCCAAAAACAACAAAAATAACAAAAATTTTATTAAAATAAATTATTTTTATTTTAATAAAATTTATTAAATAAATTTTTAGATTACTAAAAAGGCGGATATCTGGTCTTTTGGGTTGATCATCTTGGATTTGCTTTCAAATACGCCAATATTAAAAAAATAATTTCAAGAAAAATTTCCAAAGAGAACAGAAAGGGACAATATCCTTTATAACATTATTCCCAGGCATTTGAACAATAAAGGAATTAAAATAAAGCCTAAAATAAAGGAAAATGTGGACGAATTTTTACCTAAATTGGAAGAATCATACCCAAAAATCTTTGCGATATTGAAAGTAAATTTAAAATAATTTTATTTAGTATTAATAATTTAATTCAAATATGGCATTTTTTTGACCGCATCTAATTATTCCCTGTATCTATCTATCATTTTCAGTTCTGCTTTTTTTTATTAAATCTTGCAAATATAAAATTTTTTTTTGAAAAAAAAGTCAAAAATGTTGGCTAAAATGATCTAAAGTGGAAAATATTTGACAAAAAATGGTCTATTGAGAAATATAGACAAAATTCGTTTATTGGGAATATTTTGACAAATAAATCAAGAGGGGAAACTTATTATTTTTTATTAAATTTTTAGAAAATTTCTTAAAAAAAACTGACTGAAATAGTGATAAAATAATGAAATTCTGATATAAAAGCCCAAGGATCTTGATATAATAGTGAAATATAGACTAGTGATAAAAATGAAAAAAAGGAATTTACTATTTGAGCTCATCATCAAGCTATAAATCCCCCTTTTTTTTAACACTTTTCAGCATACTAATTAATTCTCCGCATAAAATCAGTATTTTTCTGAACCATATTCACCATTAACAAATAAAATTGTGATTTTTAATTAAAATAATTTCCCAGGAATGCCTAATATGGAAACCATTAGAGAGGCCCACTTCCCAAATGTTGCTAGAAAATCATTTTAAAGACATTTCGATAAATGAAGAAATCGGGGAAAATGAAAATTTCTTTGGCGAGTTGACCGAATTTTTGGAGGAACAATTTAAGAAAATGTCTCAAACACTAAAATTTGAAAAACAGCAACAAATTGATGGGCGATCATCAAAACATGGAATGCACGAAAATGTGATTTCACATTCATCAGATGCAAATTTTCGGGATATTTTGGCCATTAATTCATCTAGTTCAATGCCATACCATTCTGCGCGCCATTCTTTTCCACCGGTAGTAGTGGAATTTGTATCAGACTTTTTTTTCTCAAAATTTTTTTGACTCTCTTTTTTTGTTAAAAACATATATATAGGAATTTCCAATGATATGAAATTTGAATCTGATATTGGTTTTTAATTAAATGAATTGGTTGTATTGCTATCGGTTCAAAAACTGTTTAGAAAATGCATAGAATTATCAGACAATTATAATTCATTCGACAGGTCTGCATTTAGTATTTGTTTTGCAGAAAACCCAAAATTAAAAAAATGAAGTTGCGTGTAGACCTGCTGGCTGTATGACTAAAAATGTCCATAATTTTTGTTATGAGTTTTAAGCGAAAAAATCGTTGACAGATCAAAATGAACTAGAATTTACCGATTAATATTAATCCAGAAATTTGATTTTTCGAAACTGGTTTGTGAACCCATACTATTTTTCGTAATTAATTTATCGAAGAATTAATGTGATATTCGAATCTTTCATCACTGAAAAACCTAAATATATATTTTATGGAAAAAAAGTCAACAAGAATTTTGAGTAAAAATGAGTGGGACAAACTCCACTATATTATCAATTCGCCTTATTCAAAGTCTTATCATTCTGCAACTCGTGAAATTCATTCATCCTCTTCAAGAATTGGAAGTGAAATTCGAGTGGCATCGGAAAGTGAGAAATCACCCGATTCTGTCAACAATATTTTGCATTCAAATGAATCATCGCCGATGCATTTAATTGGTCGAAAAATAGGAAGCAAAAAGTCAAAACACCGTATGTCCAAACTTCTGAGGAAAGCAAAGAAGAACGCAGTAAAACCAGTCAAAATTTGTGCTAATTGCTTGAAAAGTTAGTTGAGGATTTTGTGATAAAGTAGAATATTTAATTTAAGGTCCGGGCAATTAATGGAAGGGATTTGAGAGAAAAGCGAAGCGAAGAATAAAATATGGAAAAATTGAAGAAAATTTCTTTTTTTTTGGTAAATCTAAATCATTTTTTATTAAATATTTTATAAAGATCGTACTCTATATTGGGATTTAAATATTTATTTTATCATATTTAATTATTTATTGTAAATTTTCCAAAAAATGAAAATTATTTTATTGTTAAATATTTTGTCCAAAAATCTTCTCGGTAATTTAGGAATTTAATTTTTTTCAGAGAATATTTATATTTCGATAGTTGGCCAATAACGTTCCGATTGATCAAAATCAACCTACATTTGCTAAATCACCCGTAAAAATGGTTATGGATGGCCAAATCATTTCCCCTCATCTCATGGATGAGCGCAATAGCAATAGCTGTCGAACGCAAAAAAGCAATGGGCAAAAAAATTTTAATTTTTTGTAAATTTCTTTTTCAATCGCCACCCGCCAATGCAGGCAGAAAAATTAGCCAAAAATGATCGTCAGGAAAAATCTGAAGCCGAATTGCCACTCCAGAGGGAGAAGCTAAAAACGACCCAATAGGAGAAAATTTTAACCAAAAATAGCAGCACGGCGAACAAATTTCACTTAAAAAATTAATTTTTTGAAATTATTTAAAAAAAATTTTGACTCAATTTTAGTGTGGCCAAATGAACGCAATTAAAGCAAAACGCAATTTCACCAGGGCTGTGCAGGTGCTCGGTAAAATTTTTTTTAAAAAATGCAGCCAGCACGGCATGGCACGTGCCGACTTCCAGTCGGCACGGCAGGCACATAATTTTTTCGGTAAATTTTTTTAAAAAAATGCGTATGTTAATTCACAAAGTAAAATTCGATCGAATTTACAATTGCAAAGAATTAAATTTTTTTCAGAAAAAAAGAGCCATGGTTTGTTTGAGCATCAAAATATTCTTGATTCGGAAATAAAATTTGATAAATTTGAGTAAAAGTTTGCAAAAGAATGTGTTTAGTGCAAATTTTGTTAACTTGGAATATTTTGGTAACATACGAACTTAAGAATTGAAATATTCTTATCTTTTTCCACAATTTTATTTTTCATTTTTCAATAATGACTTCTCCTTTAAATTATTTATTAAGAAAATGCCCCGGCACTGTGCCGACATTGTGCCGGTTTAGAACTGGCACGGCACGGCACGTGCCGTGCCGGCACCTACACAGCCCTGAATTTCACTCATCTCTATCTCACATCCCTGACAATTTTCGCTTGTTTAAGAATCAACATAAAGGAGAATATTTTCGATAGAAGGGAAATAAAGTTTCGATTGATCATAATCAATTACATTTATAAAATCACCTGTAAAAATGTCCACTATTGGCCAAATCATTTCCCCCCCCCCCCCCCCCCCCTCAATCATCATCAATTTTCGCTCGAAAAAGATTCGGCAGCGCCCATTTTCTGGGCCAGCAAGCATTATTGTTTTAAATCATCCGCGCATATCCTTCGCCCCTTTTTATCCTATATTGAATATTTTATTTAATCCTCATTTTATATTTCTAATAAGCAGCCAAATTTTTTCCTATACTCTGCCAAAAACTATTGAATTGCTGCCATTCAAATTGGACGGTTTTAACAAAAATCCTTACATTAAAAAATGGTTTTTTTGGCATCAAAAAGAAAAAAAACAATTTTTGCATCAAAAATAATTTTTTGATTTATAATAAATCATAAACCGATTTTAGATTCCACAAACTAATATCATTTTGTAGTTCTCATCGAGACGCGTCGATTGTTATAAAATTTGTCATGGTTTGGTCAAAATTAAAGAATTATTAAACCGTTTAAACTATTTTTCTAGTTTTTGGTTTTAAACACTTTAATTTTAGGCCAAAATCTGACCTTTTTTTAGGTCAAATCAAAATCTGATATTTTATATACCATTCGATGTTTCTTGATGAGATCTAGAATTTGGCGTAAGGTTTGTAGGGTCTAAAATCAAATTCTGCTATATTAGAAATCAAAAACTAATTTGATGCAAAAAATTGTTTTAGACACAAACAATTAACATCATATTAAAATTTTTCTTTTCATAAAATTAATTAAATAAATTTTTACTTAGATATAAAATATCCGTATTCCCAATTTAATTTATGTTTCTTCTACTTCTCCTCTCTATTTCCTTACCTCTTCAAATTGATGCCGGTGTCTCCAATGAACTTCCGATGGAACCATTTGATCAACTGGGGAATTATGTAAAAGTGGAGTCATTTGCCAATGATTTGCATTTTGAACCAGGACAAAAATGTCCTTGTGGAGAATACAAATTGAATGAAATGAAATTGGTCTACTTTCAATGGAACAACCCGAATGTCATTGAAAAATACGAAATAGAAATGGCCAGATATTTGATCAGTAAAACGTATATTCATGATGGCAAATTGTCAAGAGTAAGTGGGAAATTTTGCAAAATAATTTGGACAATAAGCCGAATTATATTTGCATATTATTATTATTATGGATGGTATTTAATTTTGCGAAAAAAAACATTGTAAATTGCGAAAAAAAAGCATTGAAAATGGCGAAGAGATTATAATGGTTTAACGGTTGGTCCTAGACCCCCAAACCTTATACCCAATCGATAGATCTCGTCAAGACGCGTCGATTGATAGGTTTTAAACCACTTAAACCGTTTTATGGGGTTTGGATCAAAACCAATTAAACCATGACAAATTATATATCATTTGATAGGCCTCGACGAGCTCTATCTAATGGTATATGTTTGTGAATTTTGGACAAATCACTAAACCGTTATAAACTTTTCGCAATTTTCAATGTTTTTTTTCGGAGAAAAAAGAAATCCAGAAAAATAGTCACCTTTTTTACTTATAAATTTAAAAATCCATTTTATTCAATCAAATAAGATTTTATTTTTAATAATTTTCTAATTAAACAATTTTAAGATTCATCATGCCACTCTGATTTCCTATCCAGAAAATAAGCCGCATAAATGTGTGGCCATCAAAATGGTAAATGATAAAGAAGGAATTATAGATGATGATCTGATTCGTAAGGAGAGAGAAGTGTTGGAATCATTGAAAAATACAAAACATATTATTGGCTGCGGCCCATAGTAATTTTGTTGAATTAACATACAAATTATTATTTAAATTAAATGCAAAATAACAATTAAATTCTAATATAATTTTCAGCCATTCTTATTCAAATTATAATGAAGAATTGGATCCAGCATTGATAATGGAAATTGGTCAAGACTTTAATGCCTATTTGAGCCAACTGGATGATACAAAATATAGTGAAGAGATGATGCTGAAAATTTTGAAGCAAATTTTAATTGGAATTGCCGAGATCCATCTGAAAAGTAAGTCAAAAAAATCACAAAATTAATTAAAGTAAAAAATTTTTAAATTTTAATTTATGTTTTTTAAAAATATTTTTATTCTTTTTTTTCTAATCACTCATTGGTTTTTATTATTTTTAATTTAATTCCAATTTCGAATAGATTTTGTCCATCTTGATTTGAAAACCGCCAATATTGTGAAAATGCCTGGAAATGTAATTCATTTGAAAATAATCGATTTTGGCAGTGCCATCAAATTAGAGAATGGGGAGGCGAAGAAAATTAAAAAATATTTAATAACAAATCCACATTTTTTGCAAATACAATTGAAATTAGCCGATTTTGGCAGTGCCAATAAATTGGAATATGGAAAAAAGAAGAAAATTACAAAAACTCCGCAATTTTTGGCACCAGAAATTGAAATGGCGAATAATGAGGACGAAGTTTTGGTTTGGATTTTAAAATATTTTTACTAAATAAATTATGATGGCTGATTTTTCGGTCACAATGTATCTTACAAACCCTTTTTCCGGAGGAAAGAAGGAGAGCAAAAATGAATATAATTTTCAATTTTTCTTAAAAGTATCAATTCCAGAGGGGTTAGCCAAAATTTGCGGAAAAAGGGTCTGGCGTCGATGGTGGTAAAATTGTTGTAGCATTATTTAGAGTATTTTATTAAGCATAAAATTGGCTAAAAAATTATATCAAAAGCACTGGCCAATATTTCATTTGCACCGAATTATGGCCAAAAAACCGTTGGTTTAATTATAAATTGTGTTTCGGCATTTTTTGTCCATAATTCTTTGAATATTCAACATTGGCCAATGCTTTTGATATCATATGTAGCTAATTTTTTGCCCAATAAAATGCTCAAAATATTCAAAACAATTCTATATTAGTTTTATCACAATCGTCCACCAGACTATTTCATCTACAAATGTCGTAATAAATTCAAGTGAATGAATGTATTTCTATAGGTGAAGATGGGTCTCCGATTCAATTATTAAATATTCTTTTTTAAATTTAATTAAAAAAATGTCTAAAATGACAAAAATACTATTAAAAAATAAATAATATTATTAATTAATTTTTAGATAACAGAAAAAGCGGATATCTGGTCTTTTGGGATAATCATCATTGATTTGCTTTCAAATACGCCAACATTTAAAAAAGAATTTCAAGAAAATTTTCAAAATGGAAAAGAAAAAGAAGACAAACTCAAATATGAGATTATACCCAAATATTTGAACAATAAAGATATAGAAGAAATAAAGCCAGAAATGCAAAAAAGTTTGGACAAATTTTTGCCTAAATTGGAAGAATCGAACCCAAAAGTCTTTGCGTTATTGAAAGTAAATTAAAAAATAATTTTATTTCAAATTAACAATTTAAGTTAAATATTACTCCTTTTTTGTTCAATTTTTCATTTTAAAATGACAGTCTTTTTTTGTCTTTACCATATTCAAGGAAGAAATGGAATCGAAACTCAAAAAAAAAACAAAATCGAAATTTTTCAACTCATTTTTAATCCATCATAAAATTTTGAAAACTCAAAAAATTAAATTTTTCATAAAAAATATTTATTAAAAAGGGAAATATTGAAAATGCCGAATAGGATATAATGCCGCAAACCGTTGCCAATTTCCAATATTTCATAAAACATATCAATTAATCCAAAAATTGCTTACCGTCTTGACACGATTAATTAACGTCTCTGTTTGGGCACCCGGATTTGTAAAATCAATTTTGAGCATCTTCCGTTTGCCATCTTCCCTCGGTGTTGTCAACCATTTCACAACCAAATCCGTGTCAGTTTCCCAATGGCCAAAAAGGTAAATTGATTGAACGCCATCAATAAAGTTGGAAAATTGCCGGTTGAATTTGTTCAAATCGTAAACAGCATTTTTGCAATTCGCAAAAATTGTGTTTTTGGTGCCAGCAATTCCATCAAGCGCGTAATTGAATCAATTTGCGGATTATTCTCCAGCAATTCGCAATTAAATAATAATTTTATGCCTTCCTTGAGCAATGGAAAAATTAACTGCATAAATTGCACAACTTGATCGTCAATAAACCTAATTATTAAATTAAATAATAATAATAAATTTATAATTAGGAACCGGATTTTTAGGAAAATGCCTTTTTTGTGAACTCAGGTTGAGTTGAAACCCACAAAAAACAAGTTTTTAGCATGGGTTTAAACCAAAATAAGTGATTTTTAAATGCCCATTTCCCTTTTTTTTTAAAAAATTTTTTTTGCCTTTTTCTATTTTAGATTGATGCCTTTTTGTGCCTTTTTGATCAGTTTTTATTAAATTTTCAAATAAATATGTCTAAAAATAAAAAATATTTTGGAAGAAAATTCCAGAATTAGAAAAAATTTAGTATTTTTTAAATTTTATTTTCATAAATTAAATATTTCAGTATATTATGATTATTTTGAATGGATAGCGCATTGAGACTGAATTGCTACCAAATATAATTGCGAATTATTTACCCAAGAAAATCTCGTGATGTACACTTAATTTGTAACTGCAATGAATAAAATGATGATTTTATTGTTTTAGTTTAAATATATGATTAATTATTATCAAAATTTCAAAGATTTTATCGAAATAAAGGAAAATTTTTTGCTTTTTTTTTTGGCTTTTTTAATGCATTTTTATTTTTTAGGCGTCTTTTTGGCGATTTTTAATGCCTTAAAATCCGGTTCCTATTTGTAATAATACCAAAAAATGATGCCCTCAAATCCAATGATGTATTCCGGTGGTTCAATGCCCGCAACTGGAATCCGAATGCCTCCTTGTTTTTGCAGAAAGATTTGCCAATTGCTTGCACCATCCAGTACTCGTGAAAATACCAATCCCCGTAACAATTCTCCATTTCACTGTTCTTCCATGCAATTTGCGATAGCAATATTGATGGAATGTATATGAGGAAGTTGACAATGATGATTGAGCCAATTTAATTCGTTTGATCCAATCCAAAACATCCGGCAACCAACCACCGAATTTAATTCTTAATCAAAAATAATTAATATTTTATTAATTATTTTTTTGAAACCTTTTCCTAGCTTTCTCCTGAATTTCAATTTCATCCGACTCATTTTTGATCCTTGAAGAAGTCGACTAAATTTGATTAAAAAAAACTAAATATTAATTAATACCATTTCCTCCATCTCATTTTGATTTTTAATTCCAACAATTTGTTCGACACAATTTTCTTCTGTTCCAATTCTTTTTTCGTTTTTATCCATTCCAATTTTTAAAATGAACGCTGATTTAAGTAAAATTAAAATATCTAAAATTATTATTTCAAATAATAATATATAATGAATTATTTTCCATTTGGATTTGCAATAATAATTTTTTGGTATTTTAAAGTAGATTTTCGAATTTTTTAATGAAGCATTTATATAAATTGTAAAAGTAAAATACGGCAAATTTTTCAATTTCATAATATTATGCGGTCTATATTTGAATGTGTATTTGAATTGTGGATGATGGTGATAGCACACCAATGGGTGCATCATATTTTAATTGAATTGGATGGTGAATGTGGGCAAATTATTAATTTTATATATTTTTTTAAAATGAAAATGAATCATTAATGTGTAGTTGAGGATTAAATGTTGATGATGATTGAGAAATTTGGGAAATTTGCAATGAAAAATTATTTTATAAATGATGGTCGCACAAATTTATGTACAATGGCAATCTGCATGGGTTGTATATTTTGAATAAAGTAATAGAAGTTCAGTTATTTTATTCGATAAAGCGATCATTCTTTTTTACTGTACAGACTATGAGCAATAAGAATGTTATTGGATAAAAGGAAGATTCAAGCTACGCTTACACAAACGGAGTCCAAGAAGAATAATAGGATTTTTGGGGACCTTCAAAAAATTTTTTCTATCTGACCATAAAAAAATTTTTATAACAAAAAATAGAGCAGATTTAGTGCATCGGATAATACTATAATTTCAATAATTTCTGACGAATAGAAAAATTACTAAAAAAAATTTGGAGCTAACAGCTAACGCCTAGGCTAACGCGGAGCTAACGATTCAAAATTATTTGTCAGAAATTATTGAAATTATACTATCCGATGCACTAAAGTCTGCTTATTTTTTGTTATAAAATTTTTTTTTTGGTCAGATAGAAAAACTTGTTGAAGGTCTCCAAAAATCCTACTCCTCTTGGAGCCAACGCTTTAGCTCTGTTTGTGTAAACATAGCTTCAGTAGCACTCTGTTCGGGCGAATAAAATTTTGAACTTCTACAAAAAATTAGTGTTGTTTTGGAAACAGGCATTTCGAATTTTTCCGGAGTCCCCGTAATCTGCTGGGTAAAAATCTTAGTCGTTTTAATCGTTAATTTTTAAAATCTAATGTTAAAAAAGCCTATAAAAAAGAATAAATTGGAATCATTTTAAATTTTTATAAAATTTTTTAATTCGATTTTTCAATTCATTGCATTCATTATTTATTCCATCTTTTATTTTTAACCATTCAATCACCATTTTTTTCTAGCTGCATTAAAAATGGGCTTCCTTCAGATGAATATATTAAACAAATTTAGCTTTTTTACCATCACTTTTCAATTTCCATTTTCACATTTTTTGCTGGTTTTCCATTTCCATTCCATTAAATTTTCATTTTTTTAAAAATTTATTCTTTTTAATTTTCAATCATTTTCCTCTGTTCTGCGGATGTTGACATTCAAAATTCAATCATAAAAAAATGCTTGATTTTTTTTTAAAATGTTCAAATTCTTCTTTAAATTAAATATTATAATTTTTTAGTAGCCAATATAAAATGGTTATTCCACTCTTTTCTATCATTTTTCTCCTTGTCACCTCGATTCCTTCCACATCAACTTCTTCGTCTCATCAAAATTCCACTTCTTTCGATGAAGAAGCAGCTTGCAAAATGTTGAATTTATGCCACAAGGCGCCCAGCATTGTGGACTATGAAAATTGCCTGATGATGCAGAAAACACACATCATGGTATTGAAGGTAGTAATTTAAATATTTAAATATTAAATGATTATTTTCTATTCTATTTTTAATTTTTATCAGGCATTCGAACTTGACCCAAATCGCCAACAATCGAATCCAACATTGCCATTCACTGTAGAAGCAATTGGACATTCTATTAAGCTTCTCTCTGAACGCTCTGAATATCTTGATTGCTTGGATTTACAATGTGTTTGTCCTCATTTGAAAGGCGAAGAAGGACCCGGAAAATGGGATGAGAAGGAGCAGAAATGTCGCCTTAAAACGGCAAATAGTACAACTTGATTGATAATAAATATTAAAAATTTATTTCATTATTTACGGCGATGAATTGAAAATTGCTCATCGTAAGGAGATTCGAATGCTGACTGACATGGAACGCCAAAAATTTGTATGAAATATAATTAACGGAATTATTTACAAAAAAATATTGAATTTACAAAAATTGTTTCGCGTCGAAAAATATTATATTTTTGAAGCCATATAACTTGGCCAAATCTGACTTCTTTAGGATTCCCAAACCCATAGCCCCTAGTCACTAATCCCATCCTGGCCCTGATTCTAACCCTAAGTCCTATACCCAGTTATAGCCAAGTTATATGGCCTCAAAAAAATAATATTTTTGACGTGAAAGAATTTTTCGTAAATTCAGTGATTCCTATAATTAATTTTACAAATATTTAATTTTTATATCTTTTTTAGTTCGATGCATTGAATAAATTGAAACATGACGGTCTATATGATGCCATCGCCGAAAGCCATATGAATCCACGCTATATGCCCGGTGCTCATCATGTGCCTGGATTTGCGCCATGGCACAGAGAATATTTGAAAAGGCAATCTAATCTATATTATGAAAATTTTAAAGATATTTTTAAGACCAATATTGATACTACTGTTGGTAAAAAATTGAGCTTAATTTTTTTGTTCACTTATATCAGTTCTTTTTCTGAAAGACATTTTAATATTATTTATATAATGACTTAATATGAAAATGAGTAAAGAAAAACAATTAAATGTAGATAAATTTTATTAAAAAATTAGAATGGAATTGGCTCTTCGCCGTGTCGATCCTGATGTGGTTTTGCCCTATTGGGACTCTTCTCTGGATTCATCTCTACAAGATCCGGTAAATTTTATATCGAAATTAAATAATTTTTAAATAAAATTCAGCGCGATTCAGTTCTTTGGACGGAACATTTCTTTGGGAAAATGTCCGACGATTGGACACAAATTATGGATGGACCTTTTAAAGATTGGAAAATGCCAAAAGTATAAAATCAATTAAGAATAAAATATTTTATTATAATTTTTAGGGAAACGAAAATTTAAATCGCAATGTAGGCAAAAGTGGTTCTGCTGCAAGTCTATTCGGTTTAGACAGGTAAAGAATAAAAATAAATAATAAAATATTTTACAATCTTTAAAGTATTGAAAAAATTGCCAAAATCAACAATAAAGGAATACTTGCAATTCCGGTAATATTATTTGAAAATTGGTTTTATTAATTATTTTATATATTTATTTATTTAAAATCACTAATTTCATATTTATTAAAATTAGACAAAAATATATATATATGATTCTTATTTTGTGCAGTTTTGCCATGATGAACCGGATTTTGTGCATTTGGAATTAATACATAATGGTGTTCATGTGTTTATTGGTGGAGCCATGGTTGTGTATTTCAATTTTATTATTTAAAGAGCTAAATTCCTTAAAGCAAAAATCTATTACTGCACCGGCTGATCCAATCTTCTTCCTCCATCATGCATTCGTTGATTTGGTTTTGTTTAATGGATTACTGAATTAATTAATTATTGAAAGATCTGGGAAGAATGGCGCCAAAATCAGCAGACGCGTGAAGAACGCGAAAAGCAATATCCAACGGCGGAAAAAATCAAAGAAGTAAACTGAAAACCATCGAAAACTTTAAATTAAATAAAAATTAATAAATATTTAAGTGTGAAGAAATTGAAGCAATCAAATCTGCCAATGCACATTATTTGAATGCCACAATGACTCCGTTCAATTATGCGACTATGGAAAGTGAGTGAAACAAACTAGGGGGAGGAATTATGAAGTGAACCTAAAAATTTTTTTCCATAATGAAGCTGGACTCAAAAATTTTTACACTGATTCTTTCTATAATTATGCGAAACGACCACATTGCACTGCGGAACAAGAATGCAACTCACCGTGATTTTTGAAAAATTAAAAGCTTTAAAATTTAAAAAATAATATAATTGTACAAATATCCAATTTGCAGCTATTTGTTTTGCAATCGCGAGCATGGGGAAATTCATGTTTGTGTGAGCAAAATTCGTGCGGGAGGAGATTGTTCACGTTTTCAACATAATAGTAAGTTTTTCCCAGTTTAAATATAAAAATGCTAATATAAATTTTCCAAGGTGATGGCCCTTGCTATTATTCCGAATGCATTGATGGGAAATGTGTTGTACAACCGGAGACAGAAACAGAAGCGAAATTGATGTTGTCCAATAAAATGAGTGTAAATTTTTTATTTTTAAATTTAAATTCATTTAATCGATAGGAAATAAATAATCCAAAGTCTCGGGTGGACTTATTTTCGAACAATTTCATTGAGATTGGAGGGAATAATCTCATTGTATAACAAATTATCACAAGATTTATCATTAGGTATTGAAAGATGAGACGAAGAATAAGACCCGCTTTTGCTATGATTCCCATGAATGTTGCCAAATTTGGAGCCATTTTGGTGGTTGCCACAAGGAATCGCAATTTTTGAATCGTTGGTGTCCAGGAAGTTGTGGCTATGATGGATGCGTTTTGCCTGAGGAACATCGAAATAATGGTAAAAATATTGAATTTTGCCTACTATAAATTTATTCTTAATAATTGTACTAATAATTAGAAATTTAATAAATTTAATGGGTAATGCCTAATAGGATTATTCTATTCTCTATTATTTACATAAAATATATAGGAGCCTACTAAATTAACAATTACCAAGTCCAAGTCCTATTGGAAAAGCTCAATATGCTGAAATTATTCTTAATTTACTACCCAATTTAATTTTAAAAATTACTATTTCCATAAGTAAATAACAAAATTTGCTTGAACATTAAAAGTCGCATTTTCAAGTTGAAACATATATTCAACATTTTAAATTTGAATTTTCAAAACCTATTATAATTTAATATATTTTTTACAAAACATATCCATTCACATAATACTCCAAAAATATCTCTTAAATTCCTGCATGGATTTCTATTATATCTTTCATTTTTGCAGAATGGGAAAACAAACATCCCCGCTGTTTTGATTGGGTCTATCACAAACCAGAGGAATGTGAATTGAACAAGCATTGGATGAATGCAAATTGTCCAGCAATGTGCAACAAATGTCCCAAAAATGGCGATATGGAGAAATGTCAACTGGATTTGTTCAATCATTGCCGGTATTCTATTAATAATTACTAAAAGATGGAAAATATACAAATGAGAAAAAAGAGGCTTAATATTGATATGAAAAATCCTCAAGCCTAATTAAATTATATTTAAATTTTTTGCAGAATATAAATTTAATTTATTTATATTTGGTCGGCTTTTTTTTCCTAAGGAATGTTTTTAATTATAAAATTCGACATATTTTTAAATATATGCATAAAAAACACAAATTTTTTTGTTGAATTAAAAGTATTTACTTTTTTTTATATTATATTTTTTTGATTTTAAGTGAACATTTTCCACAAACCGCTAAACTGGATGCGTGGCTTGATGAGCTGAACTGTGGAAAAAAGTAGAAGATGAAGAAAATTAAATGAAGTGCCATTGGCAAACAAATGACGATATGCAAAAACCAAATACTCTCTCCCTTTTTTTTATTTGTTTGAAACAAATAAAAATACATTATCCTGATAAAATTTAAAAAAGTCAATTCCATTCAAATTGATTCCAAATTTCAAAATGATGTCATTTTATTTTTAGGATTTTGATTATCTGTAATTTTTTTTCTTAAAAATCGTGCCAACTTGGATTTTTATAAAATTAAAATATATGGAAAGAAATTTGATGAATTTGAAACTCGTTTTGGTTCTTTCTCAGCTAGACCAATTTGCTTGCTTTCTTATGAAAAAAGTTTTAAAATAGTTATTTCTCTTCAGAATTTTAATATTATTCCCCTCAATCTTTTCCACAATCTTTTCTAATAGTATTTTTTAAGCAGATTCTAGGCCATACATGTATTTGAAATTTTTGAAATTGAAATTTTCTATGAGTTCTAAGAAAAAAAGTTTAAAATGGCTATTTCTCTTCGGAATTTTAATATTATTACCCTCAATCTTTTCTATTAGTATTTTTTAGGCAGATTCTAGGCCATACATGTATTTGAAATTTTTGAAATTGAAATTTTCTATGAGTTTTTAGAAAAAAAGTTTAA
This sequence comes from Pratylenchus scribneri, assembly GCA_030063045.1. Taxonomy (NCBI): domain Eukaryota; kingdom Metazoa; phylum Nematoda; class Chromadorea; order Rhabditida; family Pratylenchidae; genus Pratylenchus; species Pratylenchus scribneri. The sequence continues at coordinate 813,542 of JAQSEB010000064.1, read as the reverse complement.
AATCGATATTTCTCTTCGGAATTTTAATATTATTTCTCTCAATCTTTTCTAATGGTATTTTTTAGGCAGATTCTAGGCCATACATGTATTTGAAATTTTTGAAATTGAAATTTTCTATGAGTAGTAAAAAAAAAAAATTTAAAATCGATATTTCTCTTCGGAATTTTAATATTATTCCCCACAATCTTTTCTAATAGTATTTTTTAAGCAGATTCTAGGCCATACATGTATTTGAAATATTTGAAATTGAAATTTTCTATGGGTTCTAAGAAAAAAAGTTTAAAATGGCTATTTCTCTTCGGAATTTTAATATTATTCCCCACAATCTTTTCTAATAGTATTTTTTAAGCAGATTCTAGGCCATACATGTATTTGAAATTTTTGAAATTGAAATTTTCTATGAGTTCTAAGAAAAAAAGTTTAAAATCGATATTTCTCTTCGGAATTTTAATATTATTCCCCACAATCTTTTCTAATAGTATTTTTTAAGCAGGTACTCGCCGGAGCAAAATGGGCTGTGGTCACGGGCAGTACTGATGGCATTGGGAAGGCTTATGCAATTGAATTGGCCAAGAAAAACTTCAACCTAGTACTTATCTCCCGCTCAATGGACAAATTGAATAATGTGGCAGAAGAAATCCGCAAAAAATACGACCATATTGACGTTAAAACAATTTCATTCGACTTCACAAACGCCCAATTGGATGATTATGAGAAGACAATTTTCAATGAACTTAACCAGCTCGAAATTGGTGTTTTGGGTGAGTGATTATTATTTGAAATTAAATTAATTTATATATTTAGTAAATAATGTTGGAATGAGCTATGAATATCCGGAACGTTTCGACCAAGTCGAGGGTGGATTAAAGCGCTTAACAGACATAACAGTAAGTGAAAGCCAAATAAATCATTTTAAAAACAATTTTGTTCAGGTGATCAACACCGTCCCTACAACTGTGCTTTCTGCCTTTGTTCTCAAACAAATGGCAACCCGTCATCGAGGCGTTGTGATCAATGTTGCCTCCTCGGCTGCATATTTCGATTGGTTCTATTTGGCCGTTTATTCCGCAACAAAGGCAAGAGTAATTTTCATTTTAAATAAACAAATTTTCTTCCAGAAATATGTCTGCTGGCTTTCCTCAATTCTTCGCAAGGAATATGCCGACACCGGAATTATTGTTCAAACCGTATGCCCGATGATGGTGGCCACCAAATTGGCAAAAGTCCGCAAAGCATCTTTCTTCACACCGACTCCCGAAAAATTTGCCTACGAAGCAGTGCGAAGCATTGGACTCATTGAGGAGACGACCGGATGCCTTGCTCATCAAATTCAGGTTGACTAAAAGAGAAATTTGAATAAAATCATTGAATAAATTATATTCAGGCGGAAATTATGTTCGGCTATGTTCCAACATTCTTCTTGAACAAATTTATGAAGGACAATTCACTGCAAACCAGGAAACGTGCATTGAAGAAGAAGGAGGCGGCAGCTGCTTCGGAATAATTGAATAGATGATGAGAGGGAATGATATTTGATAATTGAGAAGAAAATAGTGATTGAGAATAGAGCAATATATTTTTATTTGATTTTATTTATTCACTTAATTGAATTTTGATGGAATAATTTAATAAAAAATGAATTTAATTCGTCTTGTTATTTATTCATATTGCCAACTGTGCAATCTCAGTTTAAATATTTTTCATCCGGACAAAGACACGTTTATTTAATCGAGGGAAAAAATTCAATCTTTTTATGTTTTACAAATGATGATTGGACAGCAAAATTTCATGGAAAGTCTTCGTTCAAGGCAAATTGGTTTGTCATTTTATCAATTTATTTTTTAACGATTTTTTCCAGCCGCATTGAAGCAGATTTTAAATTTGAATCAACCATTGAATCCAACATTAGCCACTGAGCCGGTGTGGAAATTGTTAATATTCGATTCGTATGGCCAGGATATTATTTCTCCACTTCTCAATGTTAAACAACTACGCGAATTGGGCGTCACTTTGCATTTGTAAGTGATATAATATAATTTAAATATAACAATCAAAATATTCAATTAGATTATTGGAATCGCAACGGGAAAGCCTCCCGGATGTGCCGGCCATTTATTTGATTGCACCAACACAAACAAATATTCGAATTTTATGCGGCGATTTGAGGAAATCCCTCTATGATAGTTATTATTTGAATATGATTTATCCATTGCCGAGGCCTTTGCTCGAGGATTTGGCCAACAGTGCTGTGGCCGGTGCAAGTGTACAAAATGTGGAAAAGATTTGAATTTTTTAATCCATATTTATGAATTCACGGAGTTTGCCCCCTACGAGGGGAGACATGAGGACGCTGAAGAAGAAGAATGATATGAGGATGATGATTAGAATGACGAAGAAGATGAATATGATGAGGAAGATAATGATGTAGAAGATGATGAAGAAGAGGAAGATAATGATGAGAATGACGTAGAAGATGATGGGGAAGATAATAATTAGGATGATAATTAGAATGATGAAGAAGATACTCAGTTTCATTTTCATCATCATCCCATGTCTTCCTTCATAGGGGACGAACTCCATTCAATTTTAAAAACCACCCCCAATATTCCCAATAATTTTAATCATTTTCTCAAGGTCACCGACCAATACCTTTCATTCATTTCGTTGGAAGATGATTTATTCATGCTCAACCGTTACTCACAGAAGAGTTCATTTTCATTCTTTGGTAAGCCTAAACAAAACCATCGAAATTATTTCCAAATTTTCAAGCAATAAATAATCCATCCGCCGGCGCTGAACAAATTGAATCAATCATTTCGAATATTGCAAATGGACTATTCGCTGTTTGCGTCACACTAGGCGTCATTCCCATCATCAAATGTCCAAAGAACAATGCGGCGGAAAGAGTTGCCGAGGTTTATTAAAATTGATGATGAATAAAAAATAATTTAAAGAAATTGGACCAAAAAATTCGGGATAATTTGCGTGACGCCCGCAACAATTTATTCGTCCAAGAGAATGTCCGTGCTGGTCATTTGAACATCCATAGGCCAGTTTTGGTTATTGCCGACCGGGGAATGGATTTATCCACAATGCTGCATCATACATGGACATATCAGGCAATGATTGCGGACATTTTGGTTAGTAAATTTATTAAGAAAAACCTTAACCCATAGATTAATCATTGTTTAAAAAAGTTGTTAATTGGTACTGTTGCAGTTTGGCCCCTAGAGGGGAAGGATGATGAAAATGCGGAAGAAGATGAAGCTGAGGATAATCTTCATCATCTTCTTCCTCATCTTCTCCATCATTCTTATAATCATCCTCATTCCTTTGTGGAGCCCAACTACAATAGTACCAACGTTTTTGAAAGCATTAAGTGAAATTGAATAACAAATTTAATCAAAATTGTTAGAATTCGTTTACTAATTTCATTCCTTTTTTTTCAAGGATATGGACTTAAATCGAGTGCGGATGAAGGACAAAAATGGTCGACCGAAAGATTTTGAATTCAACAGCAGCGAAGATAAATTGTGGAGCGGATTTAAGGGAAGTCCATTCCCGTTGGTCGCCGAAGCCATTCAAGAGGATTTGGAAGCTTACCGAAAGAATGAGGACGAAATTAAACGGCTAAAGGACACAATGGTTTTAATTTTTGAAAAGAATTTTTAATATTTTTAATTTTAGGGATTTGATCCAGCCGATGAAACGGAATCATTCATTTTGGGCTCAGCCACAAATAAATTATCCAGCGCGGTTGGAAGTTTACCGGAATTGTTGGAGAAAAAGCGACTAATTGATTTGCACACAAATGTGGCCACCGCCTTACTGGAGAACATCAAAAATCGAAAATTAGATATTCTCTACGAGACGGAGGAAAAATTATTGACTGGACAAGGTTAGAATTTAATGATGATAAAATTTTAAATATTTAAATTAAATTTTCTACAGAAATTCCTTTGATGGAATGTTTGCGAGAATGCCCAAATTCGGATGATGCCCTTCGATTCATTCTAATAGCCGCATGTTCCAAAAACTTCTCAAATGTAATTTTATTCACTTGTCAATTTATAATATTATTTTTAGGCTGAACAAAGAGAATTGCTCGCCTTCATGGAGGAAAAGGATATCAATTCAGATGGACTTCATTTTGTTAGGCAATTGAGGTTAAATCCAATTTAAATGTATTTTATTTTTTAAATAAATTATAAAAATTTAAAAATAAATTAAATATTTTTTAGATCATTTATTAATGCCGGTGGCCATAATACTGAATTGCATTTGGGCGCTGGCACAAAAACAGTTGGAATGTTCTCAAAATTGCTCAGCCAAAGTTCAAAATTTGTGATGGAAGGTGTGAAGAATTTGGTGCCAAAAAAGCATAATTTACCACTCACAAAGGTTTTTAATAATATAATTTATTAAAAATAATTATCAAATTTTAGATGATTGAACAATTGACTGAAGTAAAATCATCGGGCGTTGGCGTTGGAGTGACCGGCATAAATGTGGTCACCTCCTCTTCTCAAGACATGGATGAATTCCGCATTTTTGATCCAAAATTGACCAATACATCTTCGCCAAAAGAGTAATTATTTTTCAATATTTTTGACTATTTTTATTATTAAAGCGGAATTCGGCAAAATCAACCGGCAATGGATGTGATTGCATTCGTCATCGGCGGAGGAAATTATGTGGAATACCAAAATGTGCAGGAATGGGCGAAATCGAAGGGATTACAACGAATGACGTACGGATGCACGGAAATGGTCAATCCAAAACAATTCGTTGAGCAGGTTAAAATTATAATAACAATTTATAATTAATTTGTTTTTCAGCTTATTCAATTGGGTCAAAAATCGAGAGCTGCATAATTTTAATGAATGTAAACGACGGTGATGGAGATAAATAAATTGATTTATTAAAAATGTGATTTTATCACGGCGGCCCGGCTCCCTTACGCACGCGTGCAAGCACGGAATGCCAAATCGATATAAATAAATTTGAAAATAATATCGAAATTTACGAATGCACTTCAAATGGCATGTTCTTTATATCATTGCATAGAGCTCGTCAAGCTGATTAAGAATATAGAAAAGATTTTTTGAATTGGTTTGGAAATAAAAAAGTTATGGCCAATAGAAGTTGGAAATATGCAAATTTTCAAAGTCCTAGAACTCGCTCATAAATAAAAATTTTCAAAAAGTTTCTGGCCCATATTGTAGCCCATAAAATTCTGCACAAAACTGGAGTTGGAATTTTTGATTCGTCACTCCCGGCCAAAAATATCCACTCTCGAATTTTGGCCATTTTCAAGGCACTCTCCTGTCTTCAGTTCTTACCCGAACGGCTCAATTTTAGCTTCAATCGAAAGATCACGTCGAGCAGAGTAGGAATATAGCAAAAATTTTGAGAATTGTCCAACAAATAAAAAAGTTATGGCCATTGGAAAATCGGAAAATTGCAAAACTTTGTTAAGTTAGCAAATTTTTGTATAAGTTGGAAAAATTTCAATTTCTAGCCTATTTTGTAGCCCATTAAATTCTGCACTAAACTGTTAGATAGCTTTTGAAACCTATAGAATGGAACAGAGTTATGGTTTCATTTGTAAACCCCATTCGTTTTATTGCTCAAGCGCATGAAAATATAATTGTTTTGGCGTAGTGTACGAGGGATAAAAAGAAAACGAGACACAATAAAATATGAAGGAAGAGAGCTAGCTTAATTTGCACGCGAACTTAAGGGAACCGGGCCGCCGTGTTTTATTCATTCCTGATTGTATTTTTTAACTGATAAAATTAAATTCTATTGAAAATAACTAAAAAATTTCCTTCCCATCCCTTTGTATTCTTTAACTTCCTATTAGAATTAGATTAATTTTGGTGTCAGTTTTATCGCATATATAAATTGATTAAAATAGTGTGCTTACAAAGAAAAAAAATCCATAGATTTACAATTAAAAAGAATATAATATTCAATCCATTTATTCATCAATTTCATCCTTCTTGTCCAAAATCTTGCTTAAAATCTTCCAATTTCTTTAAGTCCTGTCCATTGACTGTCGGTTTTGTGCTCATCAGGGATTTTAGCATATCACTCTGAAAAATATTATTTAAATTTAATTTTATTCACATTGATTCACTAACCATAGACAATATTGGCTCGCTGAGTTTGTCCGATGGCACATCCAACCATGACATTTCGATTGCCCCGGGGTCGCCTAAAAAACCAAATTATTTAAAATTAATTTTAATTTTTCCAACCTGGTGAACAAGGAGTCAATAAATCGTGGACAATTTCCTTTGGATTATTTGGAGATGGACCGCTTACCTTAATTTATTTGACATTAAATTATCAATTAAAATTAATTTATTTACTCGTTTAAAATGAGTGGCATCCTGAACTTTGCGCACCGGCTGCATCAGCGCATCACGGACAACCATTGAAATGTCATGACCGGAATAGCCTTCCGTCTTCTTGGCCAATTCCTTGTAGTCCTCGTCACGGAGGGTGTTTGGGGTGTCGCCAATGTGCAATTTGAACATGTCCTTGCGGGCATTTGCGTCCGGGAGTGGAATGTAAATTCGCTTCTAAAATATTGTAAATTATTGATTTTTTATTTAAAATAATTTAAAACTGATTTATTATTAAAATTAATATTTAAAATTTTTATTTTTACCTCAAATCGTCGACGAATTGCAGCGTCCAAAACCCATGGGATGTTCGTTGCGCCCAGCACCAGAATTCCCTCCATATCATTGCCAACTCCTTGCATTTGAACCAAAAACCTAATAAAATTTTAATTAAAATAAAAAAAAAATAAAATTGACTCAGTTTTGATGCGACGAGCCGATTCCGATTCATTGTCCGAGCGGGAAGAGCAAAGGGAGTCGACTTCATCGATGAAAATAATTGACGGTTTGTTGGCCCTGGCCATTTCGAATAGTTGGCGAACAAGTCTAAAAATTATTGAATTAATTTCTATATTTAATTTTTAAATTTTACTTTTCCGATTCTCCCAGCCATTTTGAGACCAAATCACTGCTGGACACCGAAATGAACGTTGAATTGGCCGCTTCGGTGGCCACTGCTTTGGCAATGTATGACTTCCCTGTGCCCGGCGGTCCAAAGAGTAAAATTCCGCGCCACGGTGTTCGTTTGCCTAAAAAAATGAATAAATTTAAAATATAATTGAAAGAATCTTTTTGTTTTTTTTTGTCTATTATTTACCCAAAAGCCAAAGAAAAGGCTAAAACTAAGTAAGCTTGTGGCCTTAGGCTATAAATTTGAAGCAAAGGAGGAACAAAAAAATGTTCTCTCTCCCTATTTTCTGACTCTCTGTTGTTTCATTTCCCTTTTGTTGGGGAATACCCAGGCGGCATATAAGCACATTTGCCATAAAATTCCAATAATTCAAGGCCCCAAACACATCTTAACCAGAGCCCAAAACTAACTTAACCCATCCAAAATGGAAGAATATGATCCAACTGTGCAAAAAAGCAGTTTAATTGGCAATTTTGCCACCAAAAACTATACAAAAATGAATAATTATTCCTCCTTGGATTTTGCCTATCGCCCTTTGGTATTTCCACTGGCCACCGCCAACACTGTTGGCCTATTAGCCAATGCCGCGCTGATGGGTTACATTTTTTGGCGCCGTCTTTACCACAATTTCATCTCTTCGCATTTTATCATTCATCTTTGCATGACAAATATGCTTGGATTGGGCCTTTTGGTGCCACTATTCCTAATCAATGTTTGGTCGGGTGCAAATATTTGGTCAACAAATAATTTTATGTGCCGAATTCAGGTTAATTCCGCATAAAACTTTAAGCTCATAATTTTGGCCATTTTTAGACATTTATGATGTGTTCCCAATGGACGGTGGTCCATTTTATGACACTTTGCATTGCCGGTGTCCATTTGTTGACATTTGCCCGAATTCATTACGCCCAGCTGTTTGGTTTACCGCCGGCCTACCTCTGCGGTTTGGCTTGGATTGTGGCATTCGGCATTGCCCTTCCATGCCTTACAAATTCGCATATTGTCGTCTACGACTCCGTTTTGCGCCATTGCGTTTGGGGGAACACCGACTACGCCTACAAATTTCTAACCTATTTGCTGATTTTGTGCGTTGGCATTCCGGCGATGCTCTCCTATTATGCCTACATTAAAGTGCTGAAAATACTCTACCACAGTCCAATCGTGTTTCAAAGCATTGGCCTTTACAAATCGCGTTTTCTGGTCTACGCTTTTCTGATGGGGTAAATATTTTGCGCTAATTTTCCTTAAAATTTATTCCATTTTTAGGCCTCTTTATCAAGTTCCATTCTATGTCATTTCAATGAGTGGAACCTGGAGATTTGGGCCCAGCTCGCCGGTCCCAATTCTGGCCATGTTTTTTGGCTATGCCCCATCGCTGATTTCGCCATTTCTCTATGGCCTTTCGCTTGTCCAAATGAAGGAGGAAGATATGGCCCTAACTGCCCGCGCCCATAAAAATATTGCAAATGCCTATCATCATCATCATCAGACTCACACTGGTCAAGATTTGTAAATATGAGCGAGAGAATAAATTTTTCAATTTGATCTTTTCTATTATTATTTTTTGAATAAATATTACTTACCTTTAAATAAATGTGGGAATTTGATTGGCAAGATGACCGCCTCCTTCAATGCTTCCTTTGCTCCCTCCAATCCGGCGATATCCTCCCATTTGACGTTCGGTTTCTCCACAATAATTGCTTTGTTCATGGCCTTTTGGAATTTCTTATTCTCGTCTGATTCATCCTCGCCACTGGAATCCTTGTCGTTCTCTTTGACTGCGCGGCCCTTCTTGTTGGACCCTTCTTTCAAATATTTCTTCAAATCTTCGGCCCGGCCCATATATTCGTTGATTTTGTCGCGAATTATTTCTTTTTGTCTTTCCGATTGACATTCATCTGAACCCATTTATTATTATTTTTTTAATATTAAATTGCTTACATTTAATGGCATGCATAAAATATTCACAGGAGGATGCATAAAGTCGCAACGCCTCCTCATAATTCTTTTTCTTGTCCTCCTCTGTCGCTCTCGTCACAAGTTCAATTGCTTTTGACATAGAAGAAGAAGCCATTGTAAAGATTTATTTTTTTTATTCAATCTAAAAATTTATGAATGTAAGAATTTTGTTTATTAATTTGGGCGGATAAGGCAAAGTTTGGGAAGGAAATGCTAATTTTCACAAAATATTCTTTAAAAATGGTAGTTCAAAAATTGATCTCATATACTCATATTCGCTGGCTTGAAAACAATAAAAATAAGACAGTCTCGATCTCGGATCTCGAGTCTCAATTTAGAATTTACAATTTACTAAATTTTATTTTGCATTTTCTTTTTTTATTAATCATCCATTTCTCTAACTCTCTAACCTCTAACTTAACTTCACATTATTTCTTACTTTTGGATTTATTGTCATTTTAAATATATGCGTTCCAACTTTTATTTTTTAAATTCAACCAATTCCTCTTCCATTTCTTTCATCTCGATTAATTCAGCTTCGAATTCCAACAATGCAATAATTTAATTGGAACACAAAACAATTGCAATGATTTCTGAAGATGATGAACCATTGGAAATTTCAACAGAAAGGCGGTTTTCATTTAATCGACAAATTTTGACGAGAAATTTAATTGCATTTTGGTAAGTAAATTGAGAATTAAAACATTTATCCATCGCATTTTTTAGGTTACTTGGCCTTTGTAACAATTTTGGCTATGTGGTAATGTTGAGTGCGGCCAAAGACATTTTGGAACGATCAAAGGAGACAACAAATGACACCAATTGCATTGTAAATTTTGATATTCTTTTCATAAATTACTAATAAAATAAAACTTTAGGAAGATATCAAGGATTTAAAATGTTCGACAATTTCAACGGGTGCAGTCCTTCTTGCTGACATTTTACCATCCTTGGCAATAAAATTGATTTCTCCATTCTTCCTCCACCCAATCCCTTATTTGACTCGACATTTGCTCGTCGTTCTCTTCCAAACCTCCAGCTTTTTGATCGTTGCTTATTCCAAATCGATTACATTCGGATTGTTTGGTATATTTTTATTAAACAATATCAGATAATTATTTTAATAATTAAGGTGTTATTTTTGCCAGTTTGGGCGCCGGTCTTGGTGAGGTCACCTATTTGTCGCTTTCTTCCCATTTTCACAAGTTTCTAGCCTTAATTTACTAATTTAATTATCCAGCAAAATTTTAGTGATGCCATCCACAGCTGGTCTTCGGGAACAGGTGGTGCAGGCATTTTCGGTTCCCTTGCTTTTGCCATTCTCACTGACCATCGACTATTGGGCCTCACTCCACAAAATGCTTTGCTTGCCATGCTCACTGTTCCCGCCATCCTCTTCTTCACTTATTGGCAAATTTTGCTTAGTCCACCTTCAGTACAAAGGGTTTTGCCATTGAATCCTGGCAGTTGGTTTGGCCAACGGCAGTCTGGCTATTCGGCACTCAATTCTCATCCACCTTCACCCGCATCCTCAACCGACGATTTGCACAATTTATTATATGGAAATGGAAATGAGGCTGAATATGGAACAGCGACAATTCGAAAAATACTCCATACCAAAATTCGTGCCATCAAAGTTAGTTAAATAAATTTTATAAAAATTCGATAAAAAAATTAAAAACATCCATTCTAATTGAATTAATATCTAAAAAATCAACTAAAATAATTTATATAAAAAAAATTATGAAGAATCTTTCAATTTTTTAATCCTTTAATATTTATTTCAATTATTAAATAAAAAATAATCAATCATTGGTTCAATTTCAGCCACTTATGAAATTTATGGTGCCATTGACGACCGTCTACTTTGCCGAATATTTCATAAATCAGGGCCTCCTGGAATTGCTGATTTTCGATTGTTCTCATTCATTCAAATTGAGCCCCATGCAACAATATCGGTGGAATCAAGTTCTTTATCAGGTTGGTATTGAAAATTTTGTCGAACTTTTAGAAATTGGGTGTTTTTTTCTAATTATCACTGCTTTATAACTTTTTTTTTGATTTGTGATTGTAAATTCCGCTTATTCTGATTTGTAATTGTAATTCTGATTTGCGATTGTAATTGTAATTCTGATTTGCGATTGTAATTGTAATTCTGATTTGCGATTGTAATTGTAATTCTGATTTGCGATTGTAATTGTAATTCTGATTTGCGATTGCAATTGTAATTCTGATTTGCGATTGTAATTGTAATTCTGATTTGCGATTGTAATTGTAATTCTGATTTGCGATTGTAATTGTAATTCTGATTTGCGATTGTAATTGTAATTCTGATTTGCGATTGTAATTGTAATTCTGATTTGTAATTGTAAAATTCTGATTTGCGATTGTAATTGTAATTCTGATTTGCGATGTAATTGTAATTCTGATTTGCGATGTAATTGTAATTCTGATTTGTAATTGTAATTCTGATTTGCGATTGTAATTGTAATTCTGATTTGCGATTGTAATTGTAATTCTGATTTGCGATTGTAATTGTAATTCTGATTTGCGATTGCAATTGTAATTCTGATTTGCGATTGTAATTGTAATTCTGATTTGCGATTGTAATTGTAATTCTGATTTGCGATTGTAATTGTAATTCTGATTTGCGATTGTAATTGTAATTCTGATTTGCGATTGTAATTGTAATTCTGATTTGCGATTGTAATTGTAATTCTGATTTGCGATTGCAATTGTAATTCTGATTTGCGATTGTAATTGTAATTCTGATTTGCGATTGTAATTGTAATTCTGATTTGCGATTGTAATTGTAATTCTGATTTGCGATTGTAATTGTAATTCTGATTTGCGATTGCAATTGTAATTCTGATTTGCGATTGTAATTGTAATTCTGATTTGCGATTGTAATTGTAACCAATTAATTATATCGGTTTAATTAAGTTATTCACAGTTATAAAAATCAAATATCCATTCTTTAGTTCTAATTTTTTTCACAGATTGGCGTTTTCATCAGTCGATCCTCCATTCGGCTCTTTCCCATAAGGCCCATCTTCATTCCCATTCTGGCCATTCTCCAATTTGGCAATGCCCTTTTCTTGCTGGAGGAATCCTATTTTGGATCGCATTTGCCACATCTGCTCCTTCTAATGGCCATCATTTTGTACGAAGGATTGTTGGGCGGTGCAGCTTATGTGAACACGTTCAGTGCAATCCATCGGACGGTTTGTCTTTTGAAGTATTTTTTTGCTCGTTTTAATTTTAATCCAATTGAAGATCGCAAAATCGAACAGAGAATTTTCAATTGCATTTGTGGCCATCTCAGACTCATTTGGCATTGTTTTGGCTGGTTTTGCCGCAATTTCAACGCATAATTTCATTTGCAACCATCGACAGAACGGGCATTAGGAAATATAAATTTAATATTAATATTGCATTAATTAATTTTAATAATATTGTTGACTTTTTCCTATAATAATATTAATTTTGGCCTTTATTTCTCTCATATTCTTACTGTGATTTTGACATTGCCTGATCTTTTTGTTCTCATTTTCTCAAAATTTTTATTATTGAATAAATATTTGACTTTGAATATTTAATTTTGTTGTTGAATAGATGGATTGGAAGAGGAAGTTAAGCGCAATAAGAAGGTGCATAATATCCGCCCTTGTTAATTTTAAACGATTTTATGCACTTCTAACTGCGTTCAACCTTTCTTCTTCAATTTAGGTAATTGGGGATTTGGAATTGGAGTGAATTTTAATGAGGAAAATTTCTCAATAAAATTTGAAAAGGTCTATTACTGCGAAGTAAAATGTCTTTGACTTTCTGGGCCAAAGGAATATTAAATTGGTGGAAAATGTGATAAGGACCACTGGCATCGTCGTATTTGGGAATGAAGAACGATGGATGCTATTGATGACCGGACATTTGAAGGAGTAAAATGAAGCAAAAAGGATGGATCGAAGGAATCATCCTTCCCATCCATTTTTGTCCAATGTCAATTCCTCCCAATTCACCGCCCTCCTCTCCTTTTGTTTGCCAACGGAGTTTATGGAGGAGAAAACCGAGGGTTTGGTTGGGAATAGATTGGGTCGGCGTTGGATTCGTAATGAGCAATTTTGATAAGGAGGCTTCCTCCTTATCAGTGAAAAATTGAATTCACAAAACCTCGTTGTCCGGTCTCCAAAAAATTTCCAGTTCAATACGGTAAATTTTTATTATATTTAAATGGAAAAAAAGCAACAAATGAAAATTGGGGGAAAATTGTCATACACAAAAAATAAAGAAAATAAAATTAATAATTTGGCAGTGAACCAGAATGCGTCTCAATTTGATCGATCAGGCCAAATTCTTTTGCCTCTTGAGGGTTCATGAAGCGATCCCTGAATATAAATAATATTTGATTTAATAAATTTAAAATTAATTAACCTCTCCAATGTTTCGGCAATCTTTTCCACAGTTTGACCCGTGTGATGGGAATAAATTTCATTGAGCCGTTGACGGCATTTTTCCAACTCAGCAACTCGAATCTTGGAAATAAATTATATTTTGGAATATTATGGAATTATTTATTTTTATTTCCTCAATAAATTCATTTCAATTTTCCCATTTTTATAAAATAAACTAACCAAAACATCCGATGCCATTCCCTGCGCTCCTCCGGACGGTTGATGAACCTAAAAATAAATTTAAATATATTCTTTTGTTAATTTCTGACCATAATCCGTGCATTCGGCAATGAATGACGCATCCCCTTTTCGCCTGCCGCCAACAACAAACTTCCCATTGAGCTTGCCTGTCCAATGCCTAATAAACGAAAAATTTTAATATTTAAAAAATCGATAAACCTACACCAAGTGGCCACCGGCGCTGAAATGTACTGCATTCTGGAAATAAAAAAATTAAATTTAATAATTTTATATGGTTTCTCACGTGTCATAAATGCCAAGTCCATCGGTTACGCTTCCACCTAATTTTGTAAAATTAACATTTTTCACTGAATTTCAATAAAAAACCTGGACAATTTATGTACATATTGATTGGAGTCTTTCCACTTTCGCCTTGCAGGAATAAAAGTTGGGCAATTATTGAGGATGCCATTTGTTCATTAACCTTAAAATATTAAATTTTTTTAAATATAAAATTGTTCACTGACCGGTGTCATCACGCAAACAATTCGATCCTTGAGGAGCCGCGAATAAATGTCATAGGCTTGTCCTGCAATTTTAAATCAATTTAGCTAGGTAATCATATTTAAAATTTTTTACCATATCGCCCTTCGTTGTCGATAACTAAAATTCAGTAAAATAATTCGAAAAATATTTGCAAAAATATATTCACTCACCTATTGGAACCCAGATCCTGGCATTCACTGAACGTGAAAATGCCCGGCGTGTAATGGTTTGAAGCATTGGTCTATTAAAATTATTAATTAGAAATCAAAAAAAAAATCAATAATATTTGAACAATACAAAATAATTGAATTTAAAGCATAATATAATTTTATTCAAAATTTATCTGATATGCATTAAAACCGGGGAAATAAAAGCTTTTATAAAGATATCTATTTATTATAAAAATTTGATATTTTGGGGAGATTCACACGGCAAAAATTTGTGTCAAATTATTCACAGCAACAAATTATTCGGGAATTAATTTATTTTGCATATTTTCAATCGTCCATACTGTCTCTTCGGACCTAAAATTGTCAATTAAAATTAATTATTTATTCATTTTGAAAACCGGTGGAATGGGAAATCCATGGCGCATGTCTTGTGCCGGCCAATCATAGGTTTTATTGATGAGATCCTCATATTCGACGGAATATATCTGCGAACGGATGAACATTTCTTTGTCCTCTGGTTCCGGATAGAGTTTGGCCGTTCCATCCTAAATTATTTTAATTAATATTTTTAATAAATTAAATCAAACTTTGTAGCATTCTTCGGCAATTTTTATTGCAATTTTGATTGAGATTTCGCGGATTTCTCTCAGCCGGGGATAAACTCTTCCTTCTGCCAAATTCTTCTCCGTAACCATTTCGGCGACACTCTAAAGTGAAAATTTATTAAAAAAATAATTAAAAAATAATTTACTCTGGCAGCCATCAAAAATAGTTTATTGTCAATTGTTGAAACTTTGAAGAGAATTACGGCCAAAGCAATCCCCGGGAAAATATAACTAAAATTAATTTTAATTTTTAATAATTCCCATTAAATTTACGCATTATTTCCCTGTCCCGGTTTATAAATTCGTCCATGCATTTCCACATTCTTGAATGGACTGCCAGATGCAAAAAGAACACTTCCCTAAATTTAAAAGCAATTTAAAATATTTATTTTCAAATTTACATGTGTTATTCGGTAGGCGGCCTCTGCGGTGCATTCCGCCTTGCTTGTTGGATTGGAAAGGGCAAAAATGATTGGGCGGGCATTGATTTCGGCCATCTTTTGAATTACGGCATCCGAGAATGCGCCCCGCACTGTGGATGCGCCAATCAATGCGCCGGGTTTGACCGAATCGACGACTTCCAGCAAATTTTTAGTGTTTTGCATTTCTTTGGCAAATGGCAAATGCCGGGTTTCAATATTTTTCCGTGAAGTCGTAATCAAACTGGAAATTAAAATATTATATCGAATTAAATATAAATAATACCCATCAACGTCCATTAAGAATATTTTCGAGCATGCCTCCTCAAAAGTGTTCCCTTCACTTTGCATTTGTCGAACAATCATTTCCGCAATTCCAAGGGCCGCCTAAATAAATTCAAATTATCTAATTTAATCAATATTTTGCCTAATTACCCCTCCGGCACCAAAAAAGACATATTTCGTTTCGGACATTCGCTTTTTGGTAACTCTGGTGCATGCGAGAAGGCCGGCGACTACCACCGACGCCGTCCCTTGAATATCATCATTGAACCTGATGAAAACCACATTGAATTAATTTAAATTTAATTAGTAAAATTACATGCAATAATTGCTCTGATATCGTTCCAGCAATCTGTAGGCATTTTTATTGCCAAAATCCTCAAATTGAATTAGCACATTTTGGCCGTATCTGATTAAATATGGAAAAATGGTTTAATTTTTTTGTAAATTTTTTACAAACTTTTTTCGGCAAGCTTTCATAAAATTGTCCAACAATTTGTCATATTCTTGCCCTCTGACTCGATTTCGCCTCAATCCAATATAAAATGGACTAAAAAAGCACAAAAATAAATTAAATGTTCAAAAATGAAGGCCAAAACTCATTGAGTAATTGTGGATTGTCAGTGCCAACATCCAAAAGCACCGGAAGGCACCAATGCGGTTGAATGCCGGCCAGCGCCACATAAAGGGCCAATTTTCCAACCGGAATTCCAATTCCATAGGCGCCCAAATCGCCCAATCCCAAAATTCGTTCGCCGTCCGTAACCACAATTGCCTTCAAAAAAATTGGCTTTAAATTAGTTTTCACCAACAATTTTTTTTTGCCAAACCTTAACTTCGTTGCTTTTCCAATTGCTGAAAAATAATCGGAATTAATATTTTGTCAAAATGAATGAATTTAAATTAAACCTCAATATTTGATAAATTTTGCTGATGCTATTGTCATTGATTGTGATGTACAGGCCTCTTTATAAAATATAAATTTGAGAATAATAAATAAATTAATGGTTACTTTGGATTTCGATAGATGAAACCGAATTGTTGACAGGCCAATCCCACGGTTGGAGTGTAGCTGAAAAAAGGCCAAAATTAGTGCATTTCATGAATTGCTTTTTTAATCGAAATATTCCAAAAAACCCATTTAGAAGAATAACAAAAATTAATTGGTAAACCTAATTTTAATCAAAAGTATTTACACAATTGGCATGAGCTCCTTCAAATTGTCACACAAAACACGATAATACAATTTTAAATTCCTGTCCTGTAAAAGTGGATGAGTAAATTATTAATGCCATTAATTTGTTTACCGATAAAGCATCCAATTGAATATATCTGGCCAAATCATCGGGCTGTTGCCTCAATTTTGTGATCACTCTATAAGCCTGCTGTTCTTCTGTCATAAATGCCGGTGGGAGCAGACCATGAAGGCCAAGATTTTGCCTTTCGTATAGCGAGAATGCCATACCCTTTGATTAATTTCAATCCGAATTAAATTAATTAACATTAAAAACCTTATTTAAGCTTGCATTTTTGAGTAAATCCACTCCTCGAACCTAAAAAACATGTTAATTATTTAGCAATTAATATGTTTTATTAACATTTGGTGTGATGCGTTCAGCTCGATAAAGTTTGTAAAGGTCCATTTGCTTTTGATCTGATAAATTTTCATGTAGTAAATTTATTAAAAATTCGTTGAACTCACCACTAAAATCCCATTCCTTCTTCAGCTGATTGGTGGTAAATATGAATCTAAATTTTATATTTTCTCAAAGTAAATAAAATTTAGGAAATTGGAATTACCTTTTCTGCACGTCCAAAATTGCATATCGAATATAGAAATATGAATTTTGCATTTTTTCCCCGTAAACACTCTAAAATTGAAGAAAGGAAATAAAGTGAGAGGGTAATTTGAATGAATTTTATCGATAATATTATCATTTTGGCGAACTCAAAATTTGTCGATTAAATGAAAACCGCCTTTCAGTAGAAATTTCCAATGGTTCATAATCTTCTGCAGAAAGCATTTCTATTGTTTTGTGTACCAATTAAATTATTGCGTTGCGTTGTTGGAATTCGAAGTTGAATGTTTGTTATTGAAAAATGAGAGAAATGAGAGAGGAATTCAATAAATTTTTAAAAATTTTTGGCATATATTTTAATTTAAATGACAATAAATCCAAACAAGTTGGAATTGGAATTGGAAATAAAAATAATATGAAGTTAGAGAGTTAGAGGAATGGATGTAGAAAAAAAATGGGGTGTCGCGTGTCGACTGTCGATCGGCCAAGTTAAGTTCTTCGAACAAGGAAAAATTTTAAAAATGTATAAAATAAAATGATTCATCAGAATTTCTATCAAATTATCAATCGGATATTTCTATAATCCATATTCTTGCAATATTTTTAAAAAAATACTCATAAATTCCTTTATTAATTTATAAAATTTAATTTAAGAACAGAAGAAGGAAACTGATATTAATTTTTACAAATGGGAAAAAATCTGAGGGAGAAAATGCAAATGAAGACGAAGGAATTTGAAGAGAAGAAGCAAAGTAAAGCCAGCGAAAATTTGCCATTGAAATTGGAAGCGTCTCAAACGGAGGAAAATGTGGAAAAAATGGAGCCAATGAAAGAGGTTGCCTAAAAAACCAAAAAAATATTTAAATTATTATATTTAGCAGCCAATCCAGAGAGGCCTCAATTTAAATAAACCAGTGGAAGGAAAACTTTTTAATAAGATTGTTATTCAAACAATCATGAGAAATTGTTTCGGTCAAATTTATGGTGTCGAGCTAGCCAAGGAGATGGAAGCAAGTTTGAGCAAAGCACTTGATCGATTCGAGGATCGGGCTAAATTAAATGATGTTGGTTTAATAAACTCGCGATTTAAGAGAAACAAAAATATTTATTAATCATTTTAGAAATTTGCCGATAACAAAGAGAATGAGGCCGGTCCAGAGCTGGACAAATGTGCCGATCTATTTTCAACGGTTTATGGAAACATTTTAACGGATTAACAATAAATAAAATTGCAGACCACATTGGGTTCGGTGGGAAAGGAAATTCATACATCTGAAACTTTAACTCGACTGGCGGAATATCTCGAGAGAATTGGCGATTTGAGATTGGCTTGTGAGTGTATTTGGGGGGCTGCCTCGTTAAAACTCCGAGGTAATTTTAGCATAAAAATTTATTAAAGCATGAATTTATTCATTTTAGAGTTCATTGGCAAGCACAATTTACGGCAAAACGCAACACATGATGGCAATAAAGCATTCACGAAAAATCTATCAGATGCGATTTATAAAGAATATTTGGCCCTTGGAGAGTAAGTCCATTGTCCATAATTATTTTTTTTTTTGCATTTGTTAGTAAATCTCTAAAATTTAAAAATTCGCAAATTGTTTCGTTAATCCACATCATTACACATTTTCAGGTGTCATAGGGCATTCTACAAGAATCACTTGGATCGAGAAGAAATGGATCGCGATCGCGAATTCAAAAGACTGGCTGATTTCAAGGAACTTCTTGATCAATTCGAGTTTGCTAAGGGACAGAAGGAGAAAATGGCAAATAAACGCTTCGACCCAATCGAATTTTTATAGATGAGATGACAAATGACTATAAAAATGCTGGTCTTTCGTTTTGATGATATTTTATCACAAATATTATTTATACATTTACGCAAAGTTTATGATAAAAGTATAACATAACCATCAAATTATTTTCTCAATCGGATATGCATTTTCCATTTTTTTCTTCATGACTCAAAAAATTTTTAATTAACAAAAAAATGGACGCATTTCGAAAGAAGACAAGGAGGCCCATTCGAGATCTAACATCAATTAATAAAACTCTAGGAAAATGCTAGATAAATCCGAACATTTATTGACCACCGATCAATTGGATGATTTGAATTCTTGTTTAAACATTATTTTGGACAATATCAAGACGGATACAAGCGAAGTAAGAATTTTTCTTTCATTAATCCCTTTTATTAATATTCCAAATTTAGTTTCCACCCCTTGAATTGCTGGCAGAAATCAAACAATGCCTTGAATGCTTGGCAAATTCACCTGGCCAATCAAAAAATCAACGTGCAAAATTTGTCAGTTTATCATGGCCTGCCGACCTTCGCACCATTATTGGCCGTTTCTTCAGAACATTTCGAATACGTAAAACTGTTATATTATTATCTATTAAAAATCCAATAAATTACAGCCGAAGAATACATCAATTTTTCGTTTGAATTGAGCAATTTTGCAGCACAAAGCCTTGGAGCTGATTGGTTCAAATCGGACTCACAATTTCTTCGGCTGCTTTTCAGTTTATCCGGTGGTCGACTTCGAATAATACTTGACAAACCAACGGAGGTTAATTCCTTTAAAAATTACATTTATTAATTCATTTTTTCAGATTGGTATGGGCCAATTAATTGCATGTCTTCAACTTCAGGAATTCTTTTTCAAATCAGCCGATGATGAACACGAATGGATGAGCGATGAAGAGTCAGTAATTTGTTTAAAACAATTTAAATTGATTATTTCAGTGTAACATTTGTGAGTAAATGTTGTCAGGAAGCGGCCACATTTGTGTGCGAATATTTGATTGAAAGTGTGAAAGCAGTGAATATGAATATGCAAATGGAATTATATTTGGTCCTTTATCGTTTTATTTGCGCCTTCCTGGCCATTGGTGGTGCCGCAATCATTGACAAGGAATTGCTGAACAATGCACTGCCAATTCTCATCAAAGTTTGCAGTTAAATTTTATCATTTATAATAAATTTGAAATGGGCAAACTTAAACCATGCAATTTTTTCGAATATTAAAAGAAATTATTCTCAAATCTATTTTTTGGCTTCTTAAGATTTAATATGTTCTTAAAATCATAAAATAATTCAATATTCACATTAAACTTGGACTTATTTTAGAATATTGCCTCAGCCAACGCGATGATAAAACTGCCTGGTTCCTTCTTGCCAATCTTCAAGAATTTGCCGATTTACCAGATGAATCCCTGTCATTGTAATAATTTTTCCATAATTTATTAAAATGAAAAATATTTTTCTTTAGACTGATGACCCACATCGGCCTAATTTATTCCAATCAACAAAACAAGGAAGCGGCATTGACCGGACTGACTGCGGTGATGGAAGAGTTGAAGGATCGACGAAATTGGTACACACAACGTGCTTTGGATGATGCAAACAATTTGGCCAGAATCAGTGGAGATAGGCGACTTGCGGAATTAGTCAACAATATTCGGGAAATTGACAAAAAAGGAGGGAAAAGAATTGAATGACATCCATTGAAATTCACCCATTTTTAATTCACATTTTTTTATTGCATTCATTGATAAAAATTTATTTATACTTTTCTAATTTTGATCATTGGGAATGTTCGGGTATTATAAAAGCTTCTTCAAGTTGCTTTGCATAGAAAACCGTGCGAAAATATAATAAGATTGACTTCCATTCCAAATTCAATAGCAGTTAAAATAATTTCCCTTTCCAAATATTTGCATTTATTTTTTAAATCAAATCATATAAATTGTCAAATGAAAGAATATATTGTTGGAAATAAAATGTAAAAAACCCCAATCTGCTGACGAGAAGATGAATTTACAATTTTGAAATTGGGATTTTATTTTTGAAATTATTATAGCGATCAAGATGGGTGGGGTAGGGGGGGGGGGGCGATTTACAGAATGTAATGATGCACCATTTTTCCTTTTTATTAGGTTAGATTGCCCCAAAAATGTGAATAAATTTAATGAGTAAAATAGATGAAAAACAAACCATGTAATGAAAAAAACAAAGAAATGTTTTACAATTTGAATTAAAATCATAAACAAAAATGTTTTCTTCTCTCTTTTCTTCGAAATTCAATTCCCGTCATCATCTTTGCATTTTTAATTGGGCGGCAAGGCATTTCGGATGAGATCTTTGGCAGCAGGGGAAATTGTGTCGGGGAAGCGGACGTCAAATTCCACAATCAAATCGCCTCGGATGTTTCCATTTTTCGGATTTGGTAATCCACGTTCCTTTATTCTATTTTGAATGTTTGTTTTAATAAAATTGATGGAAAATGAATTCAAACCGATGGGTGCTGCCCGGCTTGATCACATTTGAAACCTTCAGCGGCACTGTGTCCCCTTCCAATGTTGGCACTTTGATGTTGACTCCGCAAAGTGCATCGCACAATGGCACTTGGTGTTTGTATCTGCAAAAATAGTTATTAAATAAATTTTAGTTGGAGGAATTTGAAATTAATATTAATTATATTTAATAAAATTAAATTAATTATTTCTTGGAATTAGAATTCGTCAAAAATCAATAAATCAATTATTTTTTACTCCAATTTCTTATTAACAAAAAATGATTACAAACCGAATATCCGAACCATCCCTTTTGAATTTGGGATGCATTTTATCCTTGATGACAAATGTAATGTCCGCAGGCAAACGACCCGGATAGACATCGCCTTCTTTTGGGAATGTAATCCTCGTCCCATTCTTCCATCCCGGCTTCACATTGATTGTCAGCACTTTGTCCTCCGATCGAGAGACGCCATCAGGATTTAATATTTTTCTGTAAATAAATTTTGATTATTTTTTCGCAAATAAATTTTACCTCGTAATTTTCATCTTTTTGGTGCATCCTTTGCACAAATCCTCCAATGTGACTGGCAATTCGTGCACAATTGGCTTGTCCTGTTTTGGGGCATGATGTCTGGGCATTCCACCACCGCCACCCATTCCTCCAAAAGGGAAACCGAAGAGATTGTCACCGCCACCAAAGAGAAGCTTAAATAAAATGTTTTTGTTTAAATTAATTTCTAATTAAAATTCATACCTCTGGACCATCGCCCCCGCCTCCAAATGCAAATTCAGTGAACATTCCATTGCCGCCAAAAGCTTGTTGGAACATTCGCATTGGATCTCCTCTGAAAAAAGTAAATTTACAAGAGTCAATTTTTGGTTCAATTTCAAGGTTTAATTACCGGTTTAATTCAAATTTTCATTGTATTTTTAATGATTTTTAATTGCTTAAATAAATGACTTACTGGAAAGTGTAATGGAATGCGCCTCCGCCAGGTCCGGCACCAGGTCCAGCTCCATCTCCTTTGAGGCCTTCCTCGCCAAATTTATCGTACAATTCCTTCTTCTTCGAATCCGACAAAACGTCGTATGCTTCCGCAATTTCCTTAAATTGTTTAAATTTTATTTTAATTTTATTGAATATTATTTGATACCTTGAACTTATTTTCCGCTCCAGGATCCTTGTTTTTGTCCGGATGATACTTCAATGCCATCTTCCGGTATGCTTTCTTGATTTCATCGTCCGATGCTCCTTTGGCGATTCCCAAAACTTTGTAATAATCTTTGCCCATTGATTTTCACAGAGATCAATTTGAATTTATTATTTCTGTAAAATTAAATTGCTTAATTATTTAGGAATATTTCTTGTGATGTTCGTTGTTTTTAATCATTTAGAGTACTTAATTAAAGATTGAATTCTATTTTTGTTGATTTATTAATAAGAAGGGCAAATGTGGTTAATGTTAATCGTTAACGTTAAACACGTGGGAGCTAATTTCTCTCTTTGAACATTCTTGAATGTTCGAGATCCTTTTATTTATAACGCCAATGACATAAAATGCGTTTTTATGAGTGTAAATCCAATTCCAAATTTGTGACCAAATTTATGATTTATGAATAAAAATATAGTTTGAAACAAACATGGTTAAACGTATTGATATTAAATGAATAGATTAAAAATTTATTCAAAAAACCAAATAAATTAACAAAATATTCACAATATCTCATCCATTCATATAATCCAAATAATCAAGTTTGCAAATTGGCAACAATTGGTCGGAGAATTCCTTCTAAAATCGAATATTTTTGTGCAAAATTGTTGAAAAAACTGACCAAAGATTTGATGGCGCCTTCATAGGGTTGACCATCGGAAATGAGAATTGAAGCTTCGACCAGGAATGAGTCACAAAATTGTTTGAGTTTATTGTAATTGCCAATCGTGTCCGAGCACATCACTTGGTAGAGGAGTATCTAATAATAATAAATGATAATAAACGGTTTACTTAAATTCTAATTTTTTAAACTTACCCGAATGTCTCCTTTGGTAAAAACAAATCCATTTGCGATGTATTCATATTCCATCCTTAAAAATTAAATTCATAAATTATTGGAAATAATTGAATACCTCAAACCCAAACTCTTCACAAAAGCCATCATATCAGTGGAATAAATCATTGAGTCGATCACTTTGCGTACAATAACATCTCGCACAGCAGTCTCCGGTGTTGATATATAGCGACAATGCCAATGGAGGTTGTCCGTCTTGAACCGACGTCTCATTTGAACTTGGACCGGCGAATCAGTGCCAGTTTCTTAATT
Source organism: Pratylenchus scribneri (assembly GCA_030063045.1). NCBI lineage: Eukaryota > Metazoa > Nematoda > Chromadorea > Rhabditida > Pratylenchidae > Pratylenchus > Pratylenchus scribneri. The sequence continues at coordinate 789,466 of JAQSEB010000064.1, read as the reverse complement.
TAAAAAATACTCAAAATCAATAAATTATTGTTATACTTACTCAATTTGAATACCATGTTGTGTTCAAAAAAGGAGATGGGACCGCCTGGATCGCAAAGGCCTTTGAGTCGTTCAATCATTTGTGCTTTTTGACTGTTGAAAATACTGCCATAAATGATGCATTCGGTGCTTTGATAATTTGCCACATTCTCCCTCCCATGGCCGCCATAAACACTTAATGGCATTTGTTGGGTTTTTTGCATTACTAATAAAGTCAAAAATAATATTTCTTCTCCAATTCATTTTAAACCACAAAAATAATATTTTTTGATGAGATTGCAATCATCTTGTTAAAATAATATACAATTTATTTAACACTTTCCTAGTTAAATTTATCCAGCAACTTTAGGTCTACAAAAAAATGTTGCTAACAGAAAATAGTGTCCACACAACAAATTATAGAAAAATAGATGAACGGAACATAATTTCGCCTGTCCGAGGGGTGGGGAGGATTTCCAATTTGTCTTTATTCTTCCTTCTTTCCTTTCTTTCTTCAAAGATACTTCTGGATTTCGTCGTAGAATGCCAACACAAGTGCGCCACCGGTTCCACGGAAGACCTTAAATTATCAATTAAAGCTTTGTTGAAATTATTAAACAAATACATTGGACAATGCTCCCTTGAACATTCCCTTGATCAGTCCTTCATTCTTGACGATCTTGATGGCGCAGTCAAGTGTGTCTGAAAAAATTTCATTATTTTTGATCTTGAACTATTGAATTTGTATACTTTTGTAAAGGATGTCCTTGCGTCCCGATTGCATCATCATGCGTCGACGAACAGTGTCCCAAGGATATGAGAGAACTCCGGAAGTGATGGTCACAATCTTGGAAAATTTAATTTAATTAAGTGTCTTCTATTTTGGTGGCACTTACTTGAGCAATGGCCCAGTTAGCAAAGAAGTTCAATTTTTCGCCCTCCTTAGTGAACATTGATTTCACAGTGTCAAAGCCTCCGAAATATGCGGCACGATAGATGATGATGCCCTGAACTGAGACGAAGAATCCACGGTAGAGTCCAAGCGGTCCATCGGATTTGAGGATTTTGAGGAGGCAATCAAGCAAGCCATTGAATTCGCGAGCGCCGGCCCTTTGAAAAACATTTTAATTAAAAAGAATTTAAAATTAAGTGAATACTTTCCAACATCAGCAGCCAGACGGGTACGAGCAAAATCCAACGGGTAGACGACAGTCAATGAAGTGGCACCAGCTGCACCGCCGGAAGCCAAGTTCATGAGGAAGAACTTGAAAAATTGTTTGTTCTTATCGACACTTAAATATGTAAAATTATTGATTTTATTTATTTATTAAAAAATACCCTTCCATGAACATCCTTTTGTAAGTGTCTTTGAACGCAAAGTTCAATGCCTGAGTCGGGAAATATCGAATCACATTTGCCAAATTGCCACGCCACAGCGACACAAAGCCTTGCTCCTTTGGCACACGGATGAGAACGTCCATAATTCCTTTGTAACGTTTGTCGGCAGTGATGTGTGCGGATGCATCTTGAACCTTAAAAAATAATCAAATTTAACTGAATTTTTATGTTTATTTAAAAAAACCTGAAGAAGCAATTTGACACGCTCAATTGGAGCGACAGCAGTTTTGGAGACGGCTGCAGCTGTTCCACCCGAAGCGAGATCAGTTAAGAATTTTTTGACGTTGAAGCCGGCATCTTTGACTTTCTTGTCTGCACCACCTTCGGCCATTTTTCAAAATAGTCACAAAGTTTGTAGAATAAAAGAAAGAAGATTCTATTTGAACTGAAAAAACAAGTTTATTTAAATTACAAGCCATCTTATTTCCACAAATAATTAGAACTTATCTAATTAAAATATTTAATGGTCGAAGAAGGAAGGGGAGTTTCCATGGTACGATTGGTGGAATGGAATATGGAAAGAGAACGGAAATAAATTGATTAGTTCTACAGCAGCATAGCCCCTATGTCTACGTGTTCCATAGATATTAAAAAATAGAGAAAGAAGAAAAAATGGGAGGTTGGGAATGGGATGAAGAGTTTTTCGCCTATTTGGCCCGGTAAATTATCATTTTCGGACGGTTTTTTCGATCGAGAAATTTGTTTCAATTTTCGACATTTACGATGAGATGACTTGACTTGATCTCTGCAGAAGAAATATGGAGATGGAGGCGACAGGCGAACAAAAACCGAAAAGCGAAGCGATGCGATGCCGATGAGCGATGACGAATTGCGAAAAATAAAAAAAAATAATTTTTTTTTTGTAATTTCGTTTCAAAAAATTTGCACCATTTAAAATGTAATTGAATATCCCTTTAAATTACAGTATGCTAAGGACTTGGATTGGGATTGGGAGGGAGAATTGGTTGAAAAATTTGTTTGTATTTGGAATTTTTGGAGAATTATTCTAATATTAATAATTTGGAGTGAATCCACAAAGCTAATAATGACTTTCAATCTTTCAAAAGAATTTTTATTCATTAATTTGGGATTGAATAGCAAAATGTTATCATAAAACCTCCTAAAATCTACTTTTACGTTTTAATTGGACACTAAAAGAACAAAAAATTTTATTGTTTAACAAAATTAAATCTCGAAAAGATAGAAATATCAAACACAACACGCAAACTTCTTAAAAGGTCCCCCTTCTCACTTCTCCGCTCGTCTATTTTTGCCATCCCTACGGCGTTGCCAATCAAAAAATGCTTGAATAATTTAAGAGAAAGGAGCTTGTTATACATATAAAAATTCTCCCTTCATTTCTGCTCTGCGCTCTTGGCCATAAACAACTGCGGACAACTATGGCTGTGGCCCTTTGAAGACACACAACATTTTCTTGGTCTGCCATGTATTGCGCTCTGGCATTTGGGAGAGGGGGGAGGGGGGCACTTTCACTTTGCATAAATTAATGCGCAAAACTAATTTCCACTCCCAATTGGCCAATTCGCGCAGGAATGAAACCAAAATGAGTTGGCAAAGAGCATTGTCAATGGTGGACCTCAAATTCTCTTCCCATTTCTGAGTCTTTCTTGAGTCGATGCCAACTCCACATTTTCAAGCCCAATCAGCCTTCGTCCCCTCCAAATCCACTCGACTTGGTGGAAATTGGTCGAGAGTGCAATGTCGGCTCACAATTTGGGCATTCCACGCGCCAAAGCCAAAAGACAATGGGCCTCTAAATTTTCGAGCGGACCCAATGGTGTGGAAATGGACAAATCCCATTCAAATGCTCTCATCATCCCATCCTCTCCAGCTTCTTCCCCTTTTCAACCAACCACTTTTGTCCTCCCTCAAAAATCCCAAAATACAAATAGGCATAGCAAAGGGCAATTAAACGGGTCCAACAATATCGGCCTTGGGCCATTCCTATATACTAAGGGGCCAATTCAATCCCAATTACGGCGCTTATAGATGGAATTAAAGACGGAAGCATATGAAGCGAAATAAAGGACAAGAAAGGGGGATGTGAGGGCTCTTGGTGTGCTGCCAGCCGCAGATGTGCCCTACCACCCACAATTCATTCCCAAGGAAGCCTTTCCCCATTTTTTGGCGCGCCGTTTGTCCAAAGGAAGAAATGGGACTGGGATAATCCCTCCCGGCGTCATCGCTTTGTATATGTTTTGGCCTCGTCTTGCCTTCCTTAACCCATTCATTCATTTCCAGTTTCCACCCACAAAATCCAATCCATCGTCATTTGTCGCCTGTCCGGCATTTTCATTTCAAGTCACCCTTCCACCGCCCGTTGAAGTCATCCGATACCCTTCTTCATATTTCCCCCCAAGGCCACCTAATAAGAGTCCATATCCACCTCCATTTTGCCTTGCGGTTGGCTTCCATGCTCCAGTGGGAAGCTAGCCATCATTTTTGTCCCCTCAGGGGATCCTGGGAACATTTTCAAGTGTCCACACACAAAAAGGACAGAGGTCCTCCTATAATTCTAATAAGCATATTTCCAACAAATTTTCTTTACTAATCATTACTCTTTTTGGAACCAAAAGAAAGAAAGTTGAATTTCCTTTTGAGGATTCAAAGGAAACAGAAGCTGAAGCTGTTAACGCTGAAGAAATCTAGTGGTAAAAGGGCTTTTGAAAAAAAAGGAGAAGAAGTCAACAGAAAGAAGATGTTCCTCCTATCAGTTTAAGGCCTCCATCCAAAGTGGCTTCTGTTTCTATGAACTTGAATCCACTTGCTAATTCCATTCCGAAAAACTTTAGAGAGAATCCGATTTACCCTTAAAATGCTCAACCAATACGAAAATTTGCTCATTTTTGTGCCAAAAACATTTTATTTGCCCCCAATCACCCATCTAATTTCTTTTCATAATATTCTCTCTCATTTGCGCGCATTAAATATTGTCCTAATATTTTGCTGGCCTAATATTTTGCCAACCCCTCTTCTAATTTCCCATCCAATTGATGAATTTGTTTGGACCAAAAGCAGAGAAGGCCCCCACCAATTAAACGCGCATTCATCAAATTCTAGTGCCGCCGAATTCCTCCGCATTCTCCCAATGTATTTGGCGGTACATTTTGGTTGTCAAAATGAATGGGAAAAAGGGGCCCATTTCTATCCATTTTGCGCCCATTGGCTGTCATTAGCCTGGTCCGGATGACAAATAGCCAGTCGCCGGGGATAAAGGAGTCAAATTGCCCTACACAACAGTGAGATGGATGGCCAAAATGGTGGAATTTGGATAAAGGGGATGGGGGAAGGGAAGCACGTAAAATATCATTTCCTCACACTATTTAGAACCTTTAGAATTTGGAGGGGAGAAAAATTCTAAAAATTTTTAAACAATGAAGAAATATTTTACCACCAATTCTGTGAATGTTTTCTTCGCTTTTTAAACGCAATTTTAATGCCAATTTTTATGTATTATCATCCTCTTAATTATAATAAAGTTTATCAGCAATCTAAAAAAAGATGGCCACAAATTCCTCCAATAATTTGTTCAAATTGTCCATTATCCTTCATCAGCCTCATTGCTGAATGTGATGCCCTCAATCTCTGCCGATGCTCCCAAATTCAAATGCTCCATTGTCCCTGTTATTTTACTCATTTTCATACACTAATAAGGCCATACTTTTGTTTCTCTTTTTTGTGTTTTCAATTGGCCTAGGAACCAGTGCCAAATCGATCTCATCAGCAGGTGCCAATTTTGGGGCAATTTTAAAGCCTATTAGAGCTTAATAAGAATAAGTTAATTTCTTTTTGATTCCCTCCTGAAATCTATTTATTTTGAAATATAATTCTTTGCCATTTTCCTCTCATTCAGAACATTTTTCGCGCTCATCAGCCCATTTCCATCGAATTGAATCGACGGCGGCTGGCGGTGGCCATCCTCATCAAGGGGGAATAATGTTGACCGGAGGTGGCGCCCATCAAAGGCTGAACCGATGCTATTCGTAAGGAATGGCTTTAATCCCATATTAGGCTAATTCAAATGATAGCCAAAAATCAAAATATGAGATTCATTTGATCGGGGATGGCCAAATTTTTGGATTTCATTTCCCTTCATTCGCAGGTGTATGTCACCTCTTTATGAGCAGCTGTTCAAGGAGAGCGATTTGGGCAGGTATGATTGAAAGTGGAATGAATTTTTTTACACGAAATTACATGCAATGAATTTTGGAAAGGGAATTGGTATGATTCAGAATCAGAATCCCTTTTCGCCAAATTGAATATGCCATAGGCATTTCTTCTCATTTTTTTAGAAATGAATTCTATAAATTTTATCCGCATTTTAGTATATATAAATTGACTCTCAAAGGGATTTTAGCTCAATTTCCTCCAATCATTTGCATCAATTCATTTTTCAGTTTCTTCTATGAACCCCGGAATTTCACAGCCCAATGTGAAGAACCATTGGACCCTCGAGGCATTGGATTGGTCCCATGCCGAGGAATTTGCCTTTCATTGGCCCAACAATTCATCATAATGGGTTAGTAGGAGAATTACAAATGTTGGGCGGATAGTAGGATTGTAATAACACGGATAACACAGATTATTCTGTGCGATGTATTTGGCCATATTCAATATCGAAATCGGAAGGTCTTTGTACTTTTTGCCAAACCTTGCCTTTCACTTTTTCCAATCTCTTCTTCAGCCATAATAAAGGGTTTAGTAGGCATCTATCTTAGTTAGAAATTTATGCAAAAATGCCAAAAAATCATGTTTTCGATCCTCAGATTTTTGTCGCATTTCCTTACCATTCTACATATAATTTTCCCTCATTTTCTCATCCATTTTTGCCTTAAATAACTTCTATGGAAAATGTTCCTCTCTATAAGAATTTCTCGCGCAAATACTTCTAATCTTTAGGCTATGGAAAAATTGTTGAAATTCAAATAAAAAGAAGCCCATTTTTAAGGAAAATTGAATGAAAATTGGCTCATCAAATTGATTAATTAAAAAATTTGATTCAAGGGATAAAATTATTTTATGGGAAGTGAAACTTTCTATTGAAGGAAAATTAGAAAAATTTGATTAACTTTGATATGGCTAAAGGGCAATAAGAGAATTTGTTGAAGACAAGGGAAGAGATGGACAAGGTTCATTGAATCCATCAGTTGCAGTCAGCCGGGGCACCGGAATGAATGGAAAGGAAAAAATGAGGAAATTAAGTGTGTTTGCCCCCTCCGGGGACGAGAAGAGTTCAAGCCGGACACTTTGTGTGGAAAGTGGTATGGAAGGTTGGCTTGAGCATTTTGCGGAGGTCAATCGATCGGTCTGGCAGGATTGAATGATGAGAAGGCAGCCGCGAATCAGACTACCAACAATTGGCAAAAAGGTCGGCTGGAAGGAATAGGATGAATTGTTGGGGAAAGGTTGGATGGAAAATGGGAGAAGTCGAACGCAAAAGCAAAAAAAGCATTCGAGAAAATAGAAGGAAAGAACATCAAAAAGTCCATCCTTTAGTGCTTTAGTTTAGTCTACTCTTCCCTCTGTTTCGGCTTGGAACCTTCCTTTCCTTCCAGCCAGCCGCCTTGCTGCCAGCCAGCAGTTCACTTTGCGTCATTGTCTCGCCGTATTTTCAGCCAATTTGTGCTTAAATATTTTCTATCTTTCTTCTACCCATTTTATTTCTCGATTTTCTGTATCTCCATCAGCACACTTTTTCGCTAAATTGTCGACGTCAAACGTTTGCTCTGGGTGGCCAATATGGAGGAATGAATGGGATGCTGACAGCCGCTCGACTGTATTGGCTTAAAGAAAGTCGCGACGAAATTTTTGCCTTTTTGAAAAGGAAAGAATAGTCAATCGAGAATAGAGATTAAAGAGGGAAAAATTGTTTTATTAAAATTAGAAGGGAAAAAAGACCGAAACAAAAACGAATTTGACCTAAATTTCTCCACTAATCTCTTTTATGAATTAAACAATTTTCAGGTCGAAAGACTGGCAAGCGCCTTTGGATGAGGGGATGCGCTCATTCGTAAGCAACCAATGGGCATCTCAATTAATGTATTTCATCCATTCAAGATTGTCCCGTCATGGCTATCAGAATCGGACAATCTCCTTTTTCGCCGAATTTGATTTGTGCCGCGAGGTCCATGCATCTGAATTGTTCCGGTTGGCCGATCATTCGGCAGGCAGTGGCGAACAACAATATTTTGGCGGAAGCAGCAACAATGGTGGTGCCGGACCAATGGATGGGCAAACAATTTTGGCAAGTTTCTTTCACAATGAATTTTGAGCCATAAATTTGCCTTCTAACATGCTTTAGTTTTTGGGCATAACCCTCTCTCCTAAATTCCATTTCCTATTTATGAAAACCCATTTTAATTCATAAAACATCAAATATTTAATTAAATTTCCCCTATTTAATTTAGGTTTGCAGCTGCCTTGGCGATCGTTGCAACAGTCAATCCAGCTCCGCCTTTTCGGCCAAATTTTCATGGCTTTTTCTTCTATTTCTCCTCCTTCAATTTGCAATCTCCAATTTTATTATTTCCAATTTACCCATTAATTTTAATCAATTTTATTAAATATATATAAAAAAATGCCTTTTTATTCAGTGACAAAATGTGCGCAACAATGTGTTTTTGGGCTACATATTACTTTTGGGCGGTGCATTTTTGCGAATTTTAAACAATATTCATAGAGAATGAGGAGTTTTTGATGTTTTAATTTACTATTCAAAATCATCATTAATTAGGGCAGTTCATAATTGGGGAGAAAATGTTTGGAAATTAAATAATATAATAAGAATAAGTAATCAACAAAACAAATATTTAATTGAATAATTGGTCTTGCAGGATCAGTGAATAATTTTACATCTAGCATTTTTGGCAAAAGTGATTGGCAAATTTAATGATAAGAGAGGCATTAATTTTTTGTTGCGAATTAATTCAATCCATTAGCCATTTTTTCCATTTAAAATGTTGATTTTAAAAATTTACTGCCAAAAATGCTAAATGATTAGGTAATCAATTGCCCTATGGAAAAGGAACGAGCAAATATTGATGAAAAATTGGGCAAAACAAGGAACAACTAATTTTTTGGCATATGATTTGAACAAATATTTAATAATTAATTTATTTTTGGAGGGATTTTCATTCATTTTTTGGACGGATTTTTGTATGGAATTTATTTTGAGGACAGGAAAAGGAATAAAGTTTATTAAATAATTTTTGATGGTGGACCCGAATTTGGCATTGAATGAAAATGTTTTGTTTGCAGAGAATTTTTGGGGAAACAAATAAAATTGGTGATGAGTTCAGCTGGACCCCTCAAAAAAGGAACGAAAAGGCGTGGCTACGGCTCCAATATGACGGCAAACGGCATTCAGATGCATTCTACACGTAATTCTGTGTGCGGCTGGCTTTGCTTTGAGGAAAATAAATTGGAGGGATATTTTTGAGGAGAAGGCAGAAGAGGCAAGTTTGGCAATCATCAATATTTGGAGAAATACGGGCATTTTTGAATGGCGAGATCCAAGGGGGAATGGAGGGGAATTTTGAGTTAAATTATTCACTGGCAATTCAATGGAAATTGGCAGTTTGGCCGCCACTTTGTTGTTGTTGGCTGCTATTGAAATGTTTGATGTTCTCCAACGGTGTGATCATGTTGAATCTGAATATTGGAGAAAAATTAATATATTTTTGTTGGACAATCCATTCTTCCAAATATTACTAGTAAAAATGTGCGAAATTCATAAATTCATTCGACTTAATAAAAAAATATTTATGTATTAGCTCATTCATTTTTTATCAAATTTACCCTCTCGCCGTGCCCCCAATCGTTCCCCCATTCTGTTGCTGCTGTTGTTGTTGTTGATGTTGCTGGAAGGAATGGAATAAATTGAAAGCAGCCGAATTGCCAAAAGCCATCTGGACATTGGCCGTAGCCATTGCGCCTCGGTCTCCGCCACCACTATTGGCTATTGCCGTTCCGAATGGATTGCAAACGGCACCACTGGCCGTTGTGGTTGTTGCCACCAATCCGCCGCTTCCCCCTGTTCCCGTCATTCCAGCGTATCCGCCAATTGTTGCAGCCCCATAGCCGGCAGCAGCCGCCGAACTCAAGGCGGCCGCTGTTACCGCAGCGGATGCCGCCGAATTGTTGTTATTATTTGTGGTTGGTTGGCGGTGCTGCTGCATTGCCATTTGGAAATGTTCTAAAATATTTTCTTATTGATGATTTGTACTAATTACTAAACCCAGATAAATTAGGGATAAAATAGGAAGGTATTTTATATTCATATGCATAATTCTCGATGTTATATATTTTCATTTACCTTTCACTTTCTTTTAAACTGTTAATCTCAAATCTTTCATGTTTACTTCTTGAATATTAACTTAGTTTATTATTAAAATCCAAATTTATTTATTATATGAAGGATGAGGGTTGAGGGATTAATGAAAAAAGGAATTAGTTTGATTGCTTTAATAGAGAAAGGAATACGGTAAAATTAGAAACAATAAATTGGCAGAAGAATTTACAATTATAAATCACAACAGGCGGAATTTACAACCGCAAATCAGAACAGGCGGAATTTACAATTGCAAATCAGAATTACAATTACAAATCAGAATTACAATTACAATCGCAAATCAGAATTACAATTACAATCGCAAATCAGAATTACAATTACAATCGCAAATCAGAATTACAATTACAATCGCAAATCAGAATTACAATTACAAATCAGAATTACAATTACAATCGCAAATCAGAATTTTACAATCGCAAATCAGAATTTTACAATTACAATCGCAAATCAGAATTACAATTACAATCGCAAATCAGAATTACAATTACAAATCAGAATTACAATTACAATCGCAAATCAGAATTTTACAATCGCAAATCAGAATTACAATTACAATCGCAAATCAGAATTACAATTACAATCGCAAATCAGAATTACAATTACAATCGCAAATCAGAATTACAATTACAATTGAAAACAGAAATAATCAGAAGTCAGAACCTCTGGACTATCGTATTCTTTTAATAATATTTTAATAAATTTGCATACTTTTGAGAACAAAAATTTTTAGAGCAATTTTCAAATCTTTCCTTTCCATCATATTTCGCTGCTTTTCCCAGAACCAAAACAATAAATTTTCCTTCCATCTTTTTTTTTTACCAAGCCGCTTTTGCCTCCACGAATCGGCTTTTTTTTTCCGAAGTTGACCACAACAAAGCAGGGAAAGAGGGGGAATGTACCAAGCAATAATCCATCCTCTCATATGCGCATCATTTTATTCTATTCCCCCATTTCCTACACAAAATTGTCCCATAAATTTTTGGCCGGCCCTGGCTTCCTCATCTACCAGCCATTTTTTCACTCATAAAAGCCCTACACCCGCTTCCCCCAATTGAATAGCTCTTTGTCCGGTTTAGGGTCTGTGGGTGAAAAGCAACCGCTCGGCGTCCCCGAATCCAAAAAAATTGGTGGATAGGGGGATGCGCATTGCGCATAACGAAATGGACACAGGCTGCGATTGGCGACAGCAATATAAGCGATGGAATGGGGGAAATGGAGGATTTATGCGAATTTTCCTCTTGCGCGGGCAATTGCCTCGACAAATTCCCCCTCCCTTCCTTGCAACTGGTTCATATGGTAGTGGATCGCCAATCACCCAATGATTTTGCCATTGGCGATGGAAAAATACTGTAATGGAAGGAAGAGAGGATGGGAAGCGAACATATTAAAATGATGAGGGAAATTGAAGGAGATCGTTGTTATTTAAACCATGGGGAGGATGAGAGAATAATTTGAAAAATGTGAATATATATTTACGAACTAATTTTGCTAATTAATTTTATACGGATAGAATTCTATATGTGTGTAAATATTTTTGTCCCTCCAACTCACTCAATGTGTCAGTTCCATTATTGTTATTATTATTATTGTTGTTGTTTCCATTCCCATTTGTTTGCTGCAATTGATGTTGGCCAAGTTGGCCCAAATGTGTGCCAACAAGTCCATCAAAAGTGTTGTCGAAGCCATCAAGAAGTAATCCGGCTGCCGTTGCTGTTGTCCCATTCATCAAATTGCCAGCCGCCATCGTTGCTGTCATTGTCCCATTCGTGTAATAATCCTTTCTGAAAATGGATGAAAATAGGAGTTTTCTTCTATTTTATGTGCAAAAATGCCTATGACAGCCTAGCTAATCTATCCCAAATTTTTGTATATTCTAAAGTAAATAACCTAATACCTAATCAGAAAATGTTTGCATGAAATATATTAATGTTGTTTTAGCAAAAGCTAAATAATTAATTATTTTTTATTTTGGAGTGGGAACAAGAAACTTAAATTTATATAATTATGCTGTTTATTTGTGGAATGAATGGAAATTAGGAATTCCATTTAAAAGAGTAGAATTCGATGTTTTAAGGGTTCAAAATGGTCAATTTCAATTGAATAAATTGGCAAAAAAACTGACGCCATGAATCGCATATCTGTGCCACCACGTCGATCCGTGTGCTTTGTCATGTGCTTGTCCAAATAGAGGGCCTGGGAGTAGGATTTGCCACAGAATGGGCAAATATGGACCTAAAAAGAGGGGGAATGAACAATGAAGAAAGAGTGATTTTGGACCAATTTTATTTGGATCATTATTATTACATTGACCAAATATTTTAAGCTTATTTTTAGGTATTTATCCTCACCGGAAGGCGGAAGCTGGAATTCTATGAATTATCATAACAGAGGATTATGATTATGTTAGGGATATTCAATTTGGTTTATTTGTGGGTTCTGGGTGGGCATAATTTAAGTTTACAATAGCCTTTCTATTTCTAATCCATTTCTCCTCCTTTTACCCATTCATTTCCCTCACCTTCGCACTTGCCTTGAGGTGTTTGCTTTCCTTGTGCCGTGGAATATGCTCCAACAATGTTTGTTCATCCGCAAAACATTTGTAGCAACTGAAATGATTGTTTTATTTATTATTTGTTTTGAAGGAAATTAAATTGGCCAAGATCAGATTAACAGAAATTTAAGCAGGAAATATCAATGAATATTTTTAATATTGCTGAATTAATCGGTCTAAATTCTTATGAATTCTTCATGCGATTTGTGCCAAATATTTTACTATTCGCAATTCCATGGCCAAAACATATTTCTCATACTCAAATGTCGAATAATTCTGGTAGAATTTCACTCATTGGACGGTCACAAACTCAAACCTGTTGCATTTGAAGGGTCGATCGGCTTGATGGCACCGTGAATGAGATTGCAGATTGGAAAGCTACAAATTTTGAAGAGAATTGAGATAAATCGAATGATACGAATTTACCTGAGAAAATGCCTTTTCGCAGTTGGCAAATTTGCATTTGTAGGGTTTCTCGCCAGTGTGTGTCCGAATATGTTGTTGCAAATGGGACAATTGGGTGAACTGAAATTGACAAAAAAATTAAATCCACAGCCGCTAAAAAAGGTTTTCAGCAGCAGGATTTAAGTCGCAATTTTCGGTATTGCCGAAATACTAATTTGAATTTAGGGACAATGATTTAATCAGGGAAGGGTAAGAAACAATTGCCAATTTAATCAAATTTCCCTCCATAAAAATGTCATTCCTTTGAATTGTCAACATCAAAACGGTACTCCCCTCACATTTACCCATCAAATCAAAAATATTTTCCCCAAGGCTAGATGTGATTGTCTCCATTTATTCATTTTTTCGCACTCATTAATTTCCAAAATTCCTTTCCCAATCTTTCTCCCCTTCTCCGTCAATTCATTCCATTCTTGGAGGGCATTAAAAGTGTCAAAATGATGAATTTCCCTGTCCCCTTTTGGTGCGCAAATCCTTGAAAGAAAGCAATTCATCGGCTGCAAAATGGGCAAAGGAGAAGGCCGCCTACCCTTCCCCAAATACGGTATCCCAAAGAAGGAGGAAGGGTTCCATTTCCTTCTTCAAAAAACGGGTTGCCTTCCTTTTTGCCTTCAATACTCTGACATTTTTTTCATTGCATTGGAATTTCTTTTCGAATACGTCATAGAGGACATCGACCTTTGTCCTCTCTTTAAGGGGTAATTAATGAATGAATTTGGCGGACAAAAAATGGAAGTCAAATTGAATGGCATTTTTGAATTATTTTCCAAACTTTTCTCCAATCATTTTCTTCCCATATTTGTTTAGCTTACAAAAACCTGCCTTTTTGCCACAATATTGGCACGGGCCAAAAGCGCGAATGCCCAAATGGATTCGCATATGTTGGCTCAAATATGAATTATTGGCAAATGCTTTTGGGCATTGTGGACATTTGAAGGGTTTTGGTTCGCGTCCGTTCCCATTGTTCGCGGCCAACATTTGTTGGGGTGATTGGTCGCCGCCACCGCCGCCAATTCCGCCCAATTGAAGCACACCTTCCAATTGTGCTTGGGCCAGCAATTCCGCCGCACTTGGCTTTGTTTCTGCCACCGATCCGGCCGTTGTGCCTTGGCCAATTTGTTGTTGTTGATGAGGGGATGAGGCGGTGGAGGAAGGCGAAGCGGATGAGGCAGCCGTTGTGGCCGCAAATGTGACCTGCTGGATCAGAGAATGAGGAAACATTGTTGGCATGGAATAGGCCGAATGAAGATGAGGATTGTGATTTTGGGATGGATTGAATGGAAATGAAGTTGGGGCCAAAAATTGTTGATGAGAATTTGTGGTGGTGGTCGAAGAATTCAATGCCAAAATGGAACTCATTTTGGTTGCATTTTGGCCACAATCGACGATGCCGCCAATGCCAACCAATTGATGGGAAAAGATGGAAACAACATTTTGACGATGATTTTGATGGTTGCTTTAGGCAAATTCGGCTGAAATTGTTTTGTTTTTAGATTTCAATGAATTTAAATTTATTAAGCTAATGATTAAAAGGGTTAAGTTCTATTAGAATATGGAATTAGCAAATTTCATATCGCAAAATTATCCCAATTTTTGGTTTGACCTTTTTTAATCTCTTTTACTATAAAAAATGCCCTCAAAACTAGGAGAATATTATGGAAATAAATGGAGTTTTTGGAAGTGCATTAAATTTTGGGTATTATATTATAGGATGGTTGGAAGCAACAATGTTCAACCGAATATTGGAAGATGGAATGGGACGAAAAAGAAAGGAAGAAATGGGGACTAATCGGGCACGGGCCACGTCGATTGGGCAGCGCTGATAACTTTTTACCAAAATATTATTAGCCGGCTGGCAGAAAAAAGCTTTCCTAATTGCCTTTTTTATTTTTTGTGGATGCCAACTTCAAAATTTTCGATGACCCGCAAAATTTTTAGAGTGCAAATTTCAAGGTGGTCCCTCTTCCAAAATTGCTGCACAGCATCTTTAAAATTGCGCCTTCCTCCCGAAAATAATCCCAAAAAAGCTGTGGACGCAAAAAAGTCGCGCATCGCATAATTGAGAATGGAGAAAATTGGTCAAAAGGAATGAATTTTTGCGTGCATTGTGAAAATGATCGTCACGCCTTTGGGCCACCCAAACAGCGCCTAAATCACCTTGATCCCTCTGTGAAAGGAGGGAAGGCCCCTGCAGGTTGTTTTTCGCAGAGAATGCGGAAAAATGTGTTGCGGTGGGAAAAATAGTGAAGGCGAATTGGAGGGGTGCGCAACAGCCCTCCTCCTCCAATTTTGCAAACAGCCGAACAGAGCCTAAAGTCAAAAGCAAGCAGAGGAAGGTCAGCCCAGGCTCCAATACTCCTTTCCAACCATTTTTTCACCAATTCACCCGAAGGGGCGAAAGGCGAATTGTTTTGGGTTACATTAGGGGGAACGATGAAAAAGTGAGGAGAAAAAGGGGCGGGACAAAGGGAATGAATGGAAGGTGGCTGGCAATAAAATGGAGGGAGGGAGGCTGGCAGCAACAGAAGGAAGGGAAGAGAAGGAAAGGTAGGAGAGATGTTAAGCGGACAGTCCAGAATCGTAAATCGGATATTCAATCGGCACAGGGGATTTCATTTTACTGAATGTTGGACAAATCGACAAAGGGACAAAAATGGGCGGGGCATTTTGTTGGAACTCTGCTGGAGAGGGGAAGAGGAAGTTTTGCAAAGGGAATGGAAGTAGCCACCTTTGGGGGAAATCCCCGTCGAATGCGACGGACCAATGGCCGCGCCAATCCCCCATCACATAGAAAGTGGCCTTCCCTTCTCTTGTCCAACCGGCGGCAATGACCTTCCCCTCATAAAAGAAAGGATTATAATACTTTGGTCCAATTGGTCCAAATTTAATACAAAAATGGAAGGACGAGGAAATAACAAATGGGGAGAGGGAGAGAATGTTTTTTGGGAATTGAATTTGGGAATGGTGGCTTTAACAAATTATTGATGGTTATTGTTTTTAATAATTTGAAGAAGCTAAGAAAATGGCATTGAAATGGCCAAATGATGCCATCATTTTGTTGGAATATTCAATTCCAAATATGTTTCCCCCCCACCCCTCAAATTCACCTGCCTAATATGCCCACTTCCTCTTTATCCAATTTCCACCAAAATATTCTTCTGCTACAGTGGCCAATCCCCCTTCACCCTTCCTCATTTTATTAGTTTCATTTCATTATTCCCAGGATATTTTTGCACCTTCGACTTTTGCTCTTTCCCGGCTTCAGCCGCCCATTTTTTTATATTCCTGCCCTTCAGCGAAATCGATCGGCCACCTCCCCAATCCCCCATTCTTCCCCATTCTTCTCCAAAACTTTTCGCCGTGTTCTACGGTGAAAAAATGTTTGGTCGGTGGTTGTTATATGGGGGGGGGGGCAGATTGGTCGGCGGCTGGTTGGAGGCAGCCGAATGTGAAGGGGAATGAAAATATAGGTGGAAAAAGGAGATGGACGGTGATTGACTGCTGCCCCAAAACACAGAGTTTTGCTACTCTGCACTGAACCGATTTGTAGATGGAAGCAAAATGGGCAGAGACAAATGAATTGGGGGATGGGGATGGGGACAGGTTCTGTTGGGACTATTATTCGGCCTTTATGGCTTATTTAATCAATTAGTAATAATTATTATAGGACATTATGAGGACAGGGAGAAGGGCGATTAATGGCTATCGGCAATCTACAAATTATGGAATTAATTGTGAAAATTTTGATCATTTTGGAGAATGCCATCTTCGATCTTCAACGATTTTTGTACAGTGGGAACCAAAAAATTTAAAAAAATGAGTGTAAGGAAAAATGGCTGGAACGGAGGGGATCAAAAATGGAAGGTGAAGGTCAACATTTTTTTTCGGGAAAAAAGGGTAAAAAGAATGGAATCACGGGAATCGCACACGAAATATTACAGAAATATTACAAGCTTTTTTTGAGCGAATAGTCTAAGTCTACTTCTCATTTTTTATCCAAAAATGCCTTTCACCGACGGGAGATTATGGCCAAATCGGCCTTCTGCTGCTGGTCTCCTATTGGTTGCTTCTTTCCTTCCATATTCAATTTCCCCAATTGCGCCCATTTTGCCCGCAATCCCCCCCCCCCCCCCCCCCCCCCCCCATTGGCCCAAATGGCCCCATCACATTATGTCCTTACATTTTAGTTAGCCCATATTCTTCTAATCCCACATTCCCCAGCCATTTTTTTCACCATTCCTTTTTAGGCCTATATTCGGCATCAAGAAGGAGGGGAAATGTTGCGAGTTTTGTGGCCAAAAAGAAGATGAGACCAACCATTTTTTAATCATCGAAACAAAAATGGCAGAAAAGGAAGGCAACTTTTGGCCTCAAAAAAACTTAATTGGATGTTTTCAATGGGAATTGGGGAGGCAAAAGATGAAATTGGAAGGAAATAATACTTAGAAATTGGTCCCTTTTTTGGTGCAAAACCTGCAAATATGAAATGGCGCCGAACATTACCGTAAAAAACTGAATATGGGAGGGATGGGATGGGGATATATGAGCAATGAAGGAATGGGATAATGAAGGATGTGGGGGAAAAGAGGGTGAAATGGCGGCGAGAAAACCCCAAATAAATTAATAATGGGATTAACGGATTGAGGAGGGGTTGGATATTGGCTTGAAACATCAGAAAATCGCGATTTTGGGGTTTTGGTAAAAGAAATGGGGAATTGATTTTAGAATATGTTCCAATATTTTGTTTGTGGAAATAATTTGCAATTATTGGGTAAAATTAAGCGAATTTGATCAAATTGAATGGATTAAATCAGCTGCTCTGAAGAATTCGGTTAAAAATGTTCTCATATAATATTTTTGCCGGTTTTTGACCGTACAAAAAAAAGTGGGTGGGAACTAGGAATGCCCAGAAAAAATGCAAATAAATTTTGTTTTTTGCCCTCCAAAAAAGTGGAAAAAATGGGAGGGATTGGATTGTTGGTGGAATTGGTCGGCGCCGTCCTTGAAAAAATGACAACGACCGTAGTGCAAAAAATGGAATGGAATTGGAATGGCCACCCTCAAACATAACAAGGGGGAATATGGGGGACACTGGCAGAGCCAGCCACCGGCGATGGGGAAGAAATTGGGTGGAGGATCGCGGAAAATGGACGACCGGTGAAAAAAATTGTGAAGACGATTTTTGGGCGATGAAATGGACAAAAAATGTTGGGGAGAGAGGAACCAATTGGCGGTCATTTGAGGGACATTTTTTGGACAGATTAATGGGCTACAAAAACACACATAAATGTTTTGACATCCAAAAAGGGAAATGATCCATTTTATGTTCACAAAATCAGAAAACACTGTAAAAATATTTTGGGAAACATCTGCAGGGATTGGCTTGAACCAGCATATTTTAGGCAATTATTTTAGGGCTTAAATTAACAATTTCTAGAGAATACGGATTAGGTTTTCTATTGGCTCATTTTGTCGTAATTAAATCCGAAATATTTGATTATTCCTTGAGGGCAAATCAATGGATTGAAAATTAAATGGGAATTTTGCGCGAATTTAGACCACTCCAAAATTGGCCTTCACATTTGGGCATATTATTTTTTTAGGTGTAAATCTGCAAAAAATGCTTTTTTTCAACCCAACAATATTCTCTCGACTTTTTTTTACAGCCACCCCTTCTCCGCCCATTCGCTGGTCGCCCCGGCAGCCAATCGATGGGGCCGGCTGGCAGCAAAAAATGAATGCATTTTGGGAGGGAATAACGGAGAAATGGGTGGTGGAAAAAACCGAATGAGGCATGAATGTTATTAATAATTAGAACATTGCTATAAATTACCTAAAAATTGAAGACTAAATTTACTTATTAGAGGATTAAGGAAGGATATCCATATTATTTGACCATAATGGAATCCTTTAAGAACAAAATACAAAAAGACAATCAAAGAAGGAGAGAATTTGACCATTAAAAAGAGAACTTTGCTAATTCGATTATTTTTCAGCAAAAATGAGACAAATTTTAATTTTGAATGGAATAAAATGAACGAGGAAAGATTTTAGGGCATTAATTTCAGGAAAAAATATCGTCTACATTTTTGCCAACTTTCTGTGAATTTTTTAAATGAAGTTTTTCGTTATCGCCTTATGAGTCAGTTTTTTTTGCAGAAATTTTGCCAAGAATTTAAGAGGATTAGAAAAGTTGAAGTGTTTGTTGCATTATTTGAAGAATTCTAGAGATATACGTATTAAAAGTATGCCGACATTGATGTGCCATAAAAGTAATAACCATTGCTATGCCGACTCCAGAGCTGTAGCCAGAGCAAAAAATTTGGGGGTAAAAATTTGGAGCCGGAGCGAAACATTTTGAAGATTGGAGCCCGAAGCTCAATCAAAAATTTTTAAGAGGTTGAAGCCTCCTAGGGAAGTGTAGCCGGAGACAGCACTGATCATCATAACTCATAATTTAATTAAGGATTCACATTTATGATCAAGTCTACCTTTTAATTTCAATTTTCTTCATTAGATCCAACCTGCATTCTTGGATTTACATTTTCAAAATTTGGCAACAAAAAATGTCCAAATTTTATTTCATTTTCCCCCTCAATTTCATTATTTTTTTTTATTTTTATCATTCCCCAATCTCGATTCATTCAACGCATTATTCCCTTTCATCCATTTCGCTTATCGTTTCCCACCAAAAAGGCCATTTTTTGATACAATTTTTGGGCCCAATTCCACTTTATGATCGCCTTCGATTTTCCAAATCTTGACTACATTGGTGCCATAAATTTGAATGCCGTCTCCAAAAATGATTATTTCTTTGTCCTTTTGTAAAAGTTCCTCTTTTTCTTTGCTCGACAACAATTTTTCCAATCATTTTATCGAAAAAAAGATGGCGCGGGAAAGTGTGGAAATTTTTGTTTTTCGGGTAACCGGTTCCTTCCTTCATTCTTCTTTTGCTCTAACCAATTTTTTGTGTTCGGGGGGTGGACCCACTTTGCATTGAATATTGGAGGGAAAATAATAAAGGATTGGACAATTTATTTGATGGAAAAAGGAGGATTGGCCCAATCAACAACTAGCCGGGAAGAAGGAAGGAAAAAGTATCAAATGTGGCATTTAATTTCATTCAACCAAACTGCCAATTTAGGTCAATAGGATTTAGACTGAATGGTTGACAAAATGTGGCATTTATATGGTAATGGATGGTATTTTGTAAGTACAAGGAAAAGCCGTCGAAGTCATTTTTAAAAAGCCAAAAAACTGCTCATCGCGCGAATTAAATCGTACAATAAAAATGATGAAAGGAAGGGATTTTTTGGTGGATGAAAGGATTTGGGAAATGTGGAAACGGCTTTTGATGAGAAAAAATGGACGGTGTGCGCGAAAAGTGATGTTAAATTACGGTATTCTCTATTGGAGAAAATTATATAAATTTGTGGGTATGTTCCAATTTACGGCCTTTGATCTGTGCCCGCTGTGCTTTTTTTGGAAAAAAAATAATTGAAAAAGAGGGACCATTTGTGTTTGAAAAAAAACACACACACATCTTACGGCTGGTCTCTCTCGACTCTCGAGTGAATCGATTGAGGTGGGGGGCGAACAGCACTTTTTTGTGCCTCCTCTCCCATTTCGCTTTTGCCATTTTGTTGGCAGCCGGTGGCGTTCGTCTGCCTCAAAAGAGGCGAAAATTCGCTACAGCCTCCCCCAATCCCCCCATTCTCGACCATTTTTTATTTGCTCCCGGGGCCTTTGGAAGGGTTCTATTGAAGGGGTCCTATAGAAAGGAAGTTTTGACTTTGAGGCTGACTGCTGGTTGGCGGCGGACGGGCGGATTGGCATTGGCTCTGGATGAATAGAAATGGAAAGAAGGGTGGAAATATAATTGGATGGAAGGCAAAAAGTTTGGCCAAAATGGGACAGACACACAGAAAATAGGGGCATTTGGAGGGTTGGACTGCTCGAAATGTTGGCCAATGGAGGGGCGGGAAGAAGGACGGTAAAATATTTGAGGGACAGAGATTTAATGGAGGAAATTGTCAATGGGATTTTCATGTGAAATTTGAATGCAATTTTGAAAGGAATTTTGTTTTTTTACCTGTTTTCCATTTCGCAGAGAAATGGAACCAAAAATGGCCATTTTAGAAGCCAATTTGTTGGACGGCACATTTTGAAGGAAATTGAATTAGCCATGAAAGCTGTAGACTTTTTCATGATTCTTTGGGCGAAATATGGGCGTATTTTGGGATTGGGATGATATATTGAAATTAGAATAAATTTATTAGCACAGAATTTTATGGATTAAATACTAAAAAAGATTAATTAGAGGACACTGAAATTGAAGGACTGGTATTCGTATTAGGATAGGAATCTGATTCTGGGATATCCTTAATAACTTCTTTTTACCAATACAGTATATCCATGGGAATTCTCTTTCAATTACTTAAAATTCTTTCCTTCAAAGTTCCTCTGTTCATCAGAATCTAAATCTATGGACCTTCCTTCTTTCTTTCGAACATCCCAACCAAAATAATTTTGAGAATTTTAAAAAGGGTGAAAACAATAAATACACAACCCTTCATTTATAGCAAAAATCATTGAAATAGCCTCAGGGTTAATTTCAATTAAAAGAGATTTATTCCATTATGACTCCATTTTTGATAGCAAAAACTTTTTCCGGAAAGAATTGAATTAAAAACTTTCCGGAAAGAATTGAATTAAAAAACTTTCCGGAAAGAATTGAATTAAAAAACTTTCCGGAAAGAATTGAATTAAAAAACTTTCCGGAAAGAATTGAATTAAAAAACTTTCCGGAAAGAATTGAATTAAAAACTTTCCGGAAAGAATTGAATTAAAAAACTTTCCGGAAAGAATTGAATTAAAAAACTTTCCGGAAAGAATTGAATTAAAACTTTCCGGAAGGAATTGAATTAAAAAACTTTCCGGAAAGAATTGAATTAAAAAACTTTCCGGAAAGAATTGAATTAAAAAACTTTCCGGAAAGAATTGAATTAAAAAACTTTCCGGAAAGAATTGAATTAAAACTTTCCGGAAGGAATTGAATTAAAAAACTTTCCGGAAAGAATTGAATTAAAAAACTTTCCGGAAAGAATTGAATTAAAAAACTTTCCGGAAAGAATTGAATTAAAAAACTTTCCGGAAGGAATTGAATTAAAAAACTTTCCGGAAAGAATCGAATTAAAAAGCTTTCCGTAAACGTGAATTATTATACAGTTCCTATATAAAAGATAAATTTATACATTATTATTTTTTTTTCTGCCTCATGCTATTGGATTAACAGAATCAAATATGGTAGATTCATGTCAACATTTATAGAATTCTGCTCAGAACTTGTTCTTTCCCTTTCGGTTGGCTCTTCTAAATATTCCGAGGGATCGTTGGAAACCGATTAAAGTGTCCCTAATTCCTCAAATTTTCTCCTGAGGCTACTATCAAAGGCATCGAAGGAATTGGCACTATCCATTACGGTTATTTCTTAAGAATTTTGGCCTTAAAATATTAATTATTATCCATTTTTCCTAATATTTATTTTGTGGTAAATAAGTGATTGGGGACACGGTTTTTTTGCCATTCACTCATTCAGTTTCAGTGTCCTTGATTGGCGGAATAAAGAGGTAGGGTGTTTCTTTTGGTGGTTGTGACTGAATGAAGGAATGGAAATGGTTGGTTGTTGATGGAAATAATGAAGTTGGGCAAATGTTTGGAGGAATGAATGGAGTGATTTTGGGGGAATAAAAAGGAGGGCCGGTTGGCGCTTTCGTGTGGGGACAGCCACCCCTCGACGAGGGCTCATCATCAGAGCAGCCGCCCCAAAATGTCCGTTGTGAAAAAATGGCTGATGCACAAAAAACTGGGTCCTCCTCCAATTTCCCGACCAAACGAGCGCTGAAGGCGAGCGGCGGCGGCTGGCGATAAAAACGAACAAACAGCGGCGGCGAATGGAGCGATAAAAAACGACGATAGAGGAGAAGGCGAAGGAACAGCCGCCGGAGGGGCAACACTCCATCCCATGCACACACAGAAATTCGTCCAACCACCCTTTAATAAGCCCCCTTAGGCGCACACAATTCCCCCACTATCCAAGGGAGGAGGCCTTTTTCTCGGACGGACCCTCGCCCCGCCGAATGTTCCCCTCCAAAAAAGCAGTGATTTTCGGCTCTAGCTCGTTTTTACGATTTTAGATTTTCCCCAAAAAGCAGCTGACCATTCCCTCGGAGCTCGGACCCTTCTCCCCCATTTGCCTTGTCCACCATTTTGTCGGACCCTCCCCCCTCTCCGCCGTTCTTCTCCAACCAACACAGCTCGTTTTTTTACGAATCTCCCCCAAAAAAGCAGCTGACCATTATTCCTCCTTCTGTTGTTGGGCGGCTGGCAGCTGGTGTCCGCCAGTGTCAACTGACCAGGCGGCTTCTCCCAGTGGTCGTCGTTTTTTCGAGTGGAGTGACCGCCGCCGGCTTTTTTTTTATCCAAAAACAACTCCCCTTTTCCTTTTTCTCTCTGAAATATTCCTTCGGGGACCGGCTGATATTGGCTTGTTCGAATTTAGCTATCCTTAAGTTTAATCCTAAAAGCTAAAAAGACTAAACCTCAATCATGGATTCTAAACTAATTAACCAACCTAATCCAATTCAAGGAAAAATTGGCAATTTTCCATATTTTGGGTCATTCACATTCATCCAATTCCCTTTGAATGTATCTTCCTTTGCCGCTTTTCCTTTATTACCCATTGTCCTGTGGGCGTTCGCAAGGATTCTCCGGCGGGTTATCCGCTTCTCCCCATTTTCCCTATAAAAACAGCTTCTTCGCTTTACAGCCATTTCTCTTTTGACCCATCTCAACGAAAAATGGATTGCTCCTTTTTTTGAGGCGAGCGGTTGCCCTCATTTTTTTTGGATGGAGCCCCAAAAGGGAAATGGGAACCTTGGAACACATTCAGCCAGCTGGCAGTCATTTTTACGGCACAACGGATATTTTGGGGGATTTGGGGAGGAGGATTGATTGTTGCTTGGAAAAATTCAAAAAGGAATGGGGTTAGAGGGTCCAAAAATGGGTCAAATTGGATGAGCGTTTGAATTTGAAGGGATTTTTGTGGGTTTGAATAATTTTGGGGGAAAACATTTGGGAAAAAGCAACAAAAATGGAATTTGGAAAAAGAATTTAAAGGAAGGGGCTAATTAAAAGAAAATTGGAAAAAAATACAAAAATGTAAGGAAAATATAAAGGAAACATGAATGGCAGAAATCGAATAAATTCATGAATGAATGTGGTAATCCTCCACCATTAATTTTTTGGTCAAATGCCATTGTGTCCGCCGCCAACCATTCAATGAGCCCAGCAGCTTTTATTGCCGGCACATTGGCCAACCCCAAGTCTAGCCTCGTGCCCGGGCATATAATTTAAGAGGGAAGGGAAAAATGGGGGAGGTGGCCCAGTCCTTTTTTTGGCCGTTCCCAGCACCGACTGGTGCCAAAAAACATTTTTAGGAGACCAAATGCGAGAATGAAGGAGAGGGGAATAAATGTTGCGGAATTTTGCAGCAGTCCTTTTTTAAGCATTAAACGTCTTTGGTCAATGCCAAAAACACCGATCGCCAGTAGTTTTTGGTCCCGCCAATCCCCTCAAAAAACAAGAGGGGATAAAAAAAGATGGCCAAGGGAGTTTGTCGCGCAAAAGCCAGGCACACCAAGGCACCGGCAAAAATGGCTGGATGATGGGTGGCTGCAAATATTTTTAGTAAGGGAAGGGAAGGGATTGAGGTACAGACAGCGGGATTAGCTCCTTCATGAAAAAAACAACAAAATCCATTTTGGCCAAATATAGCAAATTAAAGGCAGCAAAGTGCGCGGCATTTGGATTGGAGGAAGTAAAAAAGGAGGAAAAATGCATTTGATCCCTATCCGTATCCATACATTTTATCGAATTGGGATTTTAGTAGAAAGATCAACCGTATTATTGTTACATAGAATATTTTGATTCATGCCTCGGGCATTTGCCTGTCAATTTTTTTATTCTCTATTTAATGGGATGGCAAATTGAGTCCATGCCCATTTTTATGCTTTTTATCCAACCAAAATCCAGTAAAAATTATGGTTTAATGAATATAAATAATTCTAATTCAATTTATAATGGGTGGCATTTTCTAAAATAAATTAGTCATAAAAATAGGCTGGAAAATATTTAATAAAAATAATTGGATTTTGGGAGGAAAGAATGACTGCAAAATTTGTGGACGAACAAAAAATGCGCCGAGATTTTACAAAAATGGCACGCAAAGTAAGGGAAAAAAGGCCGCCAAAGGAGGATTGGCATTTGGAGCGTGAGGGCGCCGGTGAATTGGAGCAGCAAAAAAGGAAGGGGTCCGGTCGAGAAAGTAAAAAAAATGGGCAGAAAAGTGTGAATATGAGGAAAGACCACCCAAGGAAGCAGCCGACCGCAAGACCACCCCGGAGGGGGGAAGGGTGCCGATGAAGCGAGAATGATGGACTCTAGTTGGCAGCCGTTGGCACAGAAAAAGCCGCCATCGTCCATGTTTTTTAAATAGAATTTGCGGCAGAAAAAAGTGGCTGCCGCCACCATTGAAGTAAGCATGTGGATGTGGACCACACAATGCAAAAAAAAACAATTCATGGAAAAGGGAAGAAAGGAGCGAGGGAAATGGCATGAAGGAATATATGTGTTGAAAAAATGCAAATTGCATTCATTTTTTAGGAGAAGAAGCGACAAAAAGGAAATGTGTTGGCATCGAGAGCTGAAAACATGGCAAATTTGTCTATTAAATGCGGCAATATTGAATGAATAGAATATGAATTTTGGTTTTAGATGGTTGGATGCCTTACGAAATTTATCTTTTATTAATATGAACAATGCAAAAATTGAAGAAAAGTGAGTAAATTTGAGGGCATTAAATTGAATTTTTAGGAGAAGAAAGCAAAGCCCATGGGAAATGGACAAAACCGCAAAAAACGGGGACTGGAGGAAGAGGGGAGGGAATGGCCAAGGAAATGACCGCAAGAAGGAGGAGGAGGGAATTAATGTGTTGAAAAATGTGGACAAATTCAAATGATGGACAATGCAGTGGACAGTGGCTGGCAAGATGCAAAAAATGTTCTTCGCGCCCCAAATTCCTTTGTTCCCCATCGCGAATTTGTTCCAGTGAAGCTGCCAGCCGTTTTTTAACTGAATTATAAATTAAATATTTTGAATTCGGCTTCACATTTTCAACCAGAAAAATATATTAAATTCATAACCAAAGGAAGGGCTTATTTTGATGGAAATTTATTTTAAAATTGGAATTGATTATAAAAATTTAAATTTGAATCATTTCGGCAGATACACAATTCCAGAAAAATTTTTGGAAATTTTTAATAGATTATGCAATTAATTTTTCAATTTTTCGATAACAAATTTGGTCATTCATTTCTACTTTCTCTGCAACTATATCTGATGAGAAGAACCGAGAATAAACAATACAGTATATTAATTCACTTGTTGGAAATGGAGGGAAGGGAACACAAATCTTCCCTTCCCTGAGGGCATAAATGAAAAGAAGAGAGAATATGGTATCTCATGTCTCATGTTATTTATAAATTCCTTCAGTTCTGATATGTAATTGTAATTCTGATTTGCGATTGTAATTGTAATTCTGATTTGCGATTGTAATTGTAATTCTGATTTGCGATTGTAATTGTAATTCTGATTTGCGATTGTAATTGTAATTCTGATTCTGATTTGTAATTGTAATTCTGATTTGTAATTGTAATTCTGATTTGCGATTGTAATTGTAATTCTGATTTATAATTGTAATTCTGATTTGCGATTGTAATTGTAATTCTGATTTGTAATTGTAATTCTGATTTGCGATTGTAATTGTAATTCTGATTTGTAATTGTAATTCTGATTTG
This sequence comes from Pratylenchus scribneri, assembly GCA_030063045.1. NCBI lineage: Eukaryota > Metazoa > Nematoda > Chromadorea > Rhabditida > Pratylenchidae > Pratylenchus > Pratylenchus scribneri. The sequence goes on along the minus strand of JAQSEB010000064.1, from coordinate 762,747 downwards.
CGATTGTAATTGTAATTCTGATTTGTAATTGTAATTGTTGATTTGTAATTGTAATTCTGATTTGCGATTGTAATTGTAATTCTGATTTGCGATTGTAATTGTAATTCTGATTTGTAATTGTAATTGTAATTCTGATTTGTAATTGTAATTCTGATTTGCGATTGTAATTGTAATTCTGATTTGTAATTGTAATTGTAATTCTGATTTGTAATTGTAATTCTGATTTGTAATTGTAATTGTAATTCTGATTTGTAATTGTAATTCTGATTTGCGATTGTAATTGTAATTCTGATTTGTAATTGTAATTCTGATTTGCGATTGTAATTGTAATTCTGATTTGCGATTGTAATTGTAATTCTGATTTGTGATTGTAATTGTAATTCTGATTTGCGATTGTAATTGTAATTCTGATTTGTGATTGTAATTGTAATTCTGATTTGCGATTGTAATTGTAATTCTGATTTGTGATTGTAATTGTAATTCTGATTTGTAATTGTAATTGTAATTCTGATTTGTAATTGTAATTGTAATTCTGATTTGTAATTGTAATTGTAATTCTGATTTGTAATTGTAATTGTAATTCTGATTTGTAATTGTAATTCTGATTTGCGATTGTAATTGTAATTCTGATTTGCGATTGTAATTGTAATTCTGATTTGTGATTGTAATTGTAATTCTGATTTGCGATTGTAATTGTAATTCTGATTTGTGATTGTAATTGTAATTCTGATTTGCGATTGTAATTGTAATTCTGATTTGCGATTGTAATTGTAATTCTGATTTGCGATTGTAATTGTAATTCTGATTTGTGTAATTGTAATTCTGATTTGCGATTGTAATTGTAATTCTGATTTGCGATTGTAATTGTAATTCTGATTTGCGATTGTAATTGTAATTCTGATTTGTGATTGTAATTGTAATTCTGATTTGCGATTGTAATTGTAATTCTGATTTGCGATTGTAATTGTAATTCTGATTTGCGATTGTAATTGTAATTCTGATTTGTAATTGTAATTCTGATTTGCGATTGTAATTGTAATTCTGATTTGCGATTGTAATTGTAATTCTGATTTGCGATTGTAATTGTAATTCTGATTTGTGATTGTAATTGTAATTCTGATTTGTGATTGTAAATTCCGCCTGTTCTGATTTTAATTTCGCCCTTTCAATTTTAAGGGGATCCCTTATTATTATTATAAAATTGTCCGCCAATTATTTGAAAAATTTCAATTTTTTTTCTTTGTTTTACACTTTTAGGAAAAGCAGACATACGACTCTGAATCTTTCAGCTGTTTACTTTAATTTCTTTTCTTATCATTTCTTTTCGAGAGTATCTTCCGTTTTTTAAATCCGATTTAATTTCAATGAATTAATTTAAAATCATCTTCCAAAATTCAATTTATCCAATAAAATAACATATTTAAATTTAACGGATTTTCATAGAATTATTGGTGGTGACAAATTTAAAATAGAAATTGGAAATATTCTACTGCAATTGAGAACTGAAAATGTAAAAGGTGTAGGGGAGAAGGAGGGAGGGAGGCCATCTTCCGGACATCATTTTGTAATTTCTCGAACCTGGCATACAATTGTCGGCAGGACATGGTGTGAGAATGCCGATTTTTGTGTTTGTTTTGTTTTTTGTTGCGAGATCAGCAAGGCACTTTTGAACGGGAAATTACAAAATCCGTCTATGGGAATTGGGGAGAAGGAGAAATTTGTGCATTTTGAGTGGGAATTATTTGTTTTATTCAAATGAAAATAATTTTCGGTAAAGATTTTAATACTTTTGAAGGCACATTTTGAAAAGTGGCCCCTCAAAATGCACAAATTTACAAAGGAAAAAGGGAGGTGGCATAAAAGAATTAATTAAATGAATTTTTAGATGAGCATCAGCCAGCACACACATTTTGTCGAGATGCTTCATAAAAAGGGCATAGAATTTTGAATATAAATTGGATGACAGATCAGAATATTTTTGATGAAGGAGTTCATTTCAATTTGATCATTTTTAACACAGTTTTTGTGATGTATTCGAGAGCATTTTCTAATGTGTTTTGGTGAGACTTGATTTAATGGTTTTTTGAGTGATTTTTTGGATGATGAGATGTGACGAGAATGAAAATGAGCGAATCCACAAATTAAATAAAAGGAATGGAAAAGCCACACATTTTTTGATGGGAAAGGCATTGACAATGAGGCCAAAATTGACAAAAGTAATTCTTTGTTAGATAAGTTTTTTATTTTAGTAAGTACAGAAAAACTGGCAGCATTTTTGAAAGTGTTTTTGAAAATTGCCTTTCCCATCATAAAATAAATTTTGGGGAATCTATTTCAGAATTTTAATTAATTATCCAAGCCACAATAATTTGGTTATATAAAAAAAGGGGTATTTATTATCAAATTTAGAGGGAATTGGGGAAAGGCGCCATCTCAATATTGGTGTCAATCTTTTTTCGATGAATTCATTTTGAATGAATTTTTGACAGCAAAGAATGTTGATTGTTGCCGCCGGCACCATTCAGCAAAAGGCAATCATCCTCCATCGAAGACAAAGATGACGAGGATTCTGCGGATTTTGATTGGTTTGGAAGTTGATGTTGGCCATCTTCAATGCTCCAAAATTCATCCTCCATTTGGCCAATTTGGTTTGGAGCCGCTAATGGTTGGTAGATGACTTCGTCCCTCTCTTCGGATTCACTGAAATTTTTGGCAAAATATTTTCGGATCTTTTTCCATGATTTTTGAATTTGGCCATATTTAACCAATGAACTGACCAAAGTATTTTATAGGAGGCCCAAATGGCAATTGACGAGGCCACCATCAAAATCAGCAATGCCATTCGGTATGGGGCCCATTCGTCCATTTGTTGGAATGCAGCGGAGCCGAGCGAGCAAACCTCGTCGAGATGTAGGGCAATTTTATTTGTGAAGGTTGGTCGCTGATTTACGTCTATGGACGGAGGGAGCGCCAAATAATGCGGAAAATGGTGTTTAGCGGACTACAAACACAGAATTTGGAGAGAGGATAGGGAAGAATTGGTGGAGGTGAGCACATCGCATAGTGGTCGTTGATTTGGCTTAAAGGGAGGCAATATATGTGGAAAGGTGAAGAAAGGTTGCTATTGCGGCAGTGTGGTTGGTGCGGGACCGGCTGGCGCTATGCACCCACAAATGTTATATCCACTCCTTTAGGGCCTCTGCGCTCGTTCCCCTCTCCAACGTCCATCCATCCATCCTAATCCATATTCCATATATCCTCATCCGCCTTCTATCGACTGGCCGGCTGCCTTGAGGGCAGCTTTTGCCTGTGAGCATACTTCTGTGAGAGCCAAAGGCTGCCGCCACACATCGGTGTCTTTTTTTGCTTCTGTTGCTCCAATCCATCCATTCATTCTTCTCATCCAATGCATTCCTCATTTTTTATGCTTCTTCCGTTTATTCGCTTCATCCTTCTTCATGCCCTTCTCTTCCCTTCCCAAAGTGGTTGAAGACAAAAATGAAAATTGAAGGGATGAGAAGAGAAAAAGAACATCAGAGAAGAGTGGAATATTCAAGTCGTCTTTTTCCACCTTCTTTCATCGCCACTTGGTTGGTGGTCTCGGCTAGTCGGGGTTTTGGTTGGTAAAGTGTTTTGCTGGTTGTTTCCATCGATTTTGTTCGGGCGGGCGGACACGGATGTGAATGAGCAGCGAAATGGATTGGAATGCAAAGATGATGAGGATGGGAAGAGAAGAGAAAAATCTCGACGAAGAGAATATTCTCGACGAAAAAAATGAACATTTATTTGTCAAATGGAAGCGAAATCCGGTCAAGAAAAATGCAAAAAGCTTAAGGGCAAAAGGGAAGGAAGATGTGTGGGAATTTCCCTCAGGCTATGGGGAAGGTTTATTGGGGAATTGGAAGGGAATACTTACATAGTAATTAGCATTAATGAGGAATTGGAAAATTGGAAGATTCAAATTTGTATGCCAAAATATAAAAATTTGAGTATTTAATTGAATTGGCCACAGAATGTTATGGCCAAAATTGGAACAAATAATAAAATTGATTATAAAAAGGGACAATTTAAAAAGAATTATTTTGTTGATTTAAAATTAACACTTTCGAGATGAAATGAACAATGAACCAAAAGTAAAGGAAAGGGATGTACCACTTTCCACCATTTCCCGTCTCCGCTCATCAACTTTAATCCCATCAAAAAAGCTCCCTACATTGTTATCCTTTCTTTTCATTCTTTGAACTCACTAAAATGTCAGCTGCCATTTATTTTGGCCAAAAATCACCGCATTTTTGCAGATTTTCAGCTTGCAAATATTTTTTGCATAAAATATTTATTTGGTTATCTCAACGTCATTTTCTATCTATTTTTGCACAATTTTTAAATGCCTTTTTTGGCTGCGTCGTTTTCTTTAAGGAATATTTCTCATTTTAGTACTTTGCATTTGAATGAGGGCATTCCCTTTTTCAATTCCTCCTTTTGTGTGCTCTATGGTTTTGGTTGGATTCTCGGAATTCATTGCAGCCACCTTTTTTGAGCTGACCACTTTTTGTGCATTTCGAGGGAATTTTGGCCTACCCAAAAGAGCGACCTTTGGTTCTCACGGCACTCGGATGGCCATATTCTCTTCGAGGGCCATCCCATTGAGGTCCCATTGAATTCCCTCAACCCTCCTTCTGCCGTTGACGTAATTGGCCTAGGCAGAATTTGAGGGGGAAAAGTAGGCGAACTGCTGGATGGGCAAGGAATAAAAAGGCCTCTTTTTGCTGGGCAATGGCAGAGCAGCTGTTGGGTAAACAGCGGGTAAAAATGGGCCAAAAGGCTGCTAGCGACTGGAGGCCTCCAACTGGGCCAAGCCCCTATGGCAGGGAATAGGCCAGTTGCGTGAGGGCCTTGCCGTGGCCAAAAATGCGGGATGAGGAGGCGAACCCCCTCTTCTTTTCTCCTTCTTCCATCTTCTCGGCGCGCCCGCATGGCCAATTAGTCGCCCTTTGGCCTTGCGAACATTGCTTTTTTTCTTTTCATTTTAACCTCCCACCCAAATCCATGTTCCAGTGCCGAATTCCCCCTTCACAAAATGCCGTCCCACTCATTTTATTCACCCTTCGACCATTTTAATGCCCATTCTCAATGTCTTCTCCCCTATTTTCTCATCCCTTTCCCCAGAATTCCCTTCCTCCATTTTCTACCTTTTTTTTGTTCCGAATGACGCAAGTTGTTAGCCTTTTGTGTGTTTGTCCCTTCCAACAAAAAGCCTCCCACAATTTCCCTTTTGTTCGGCACACGGTGGCAATTCTCTTTACCCCCATATTTACGCCTTCATTTGGAGGCCTCCCTTTACGTTTTTTTTGCCCTTTTGACATTCAATTTGCCACTACTTTTGGGCATAAATGAATGGAATGTGTTCGCTACTGGAGAATTTTGGACCATATTCAAAATGGAACGGAAATTGGCAGAACATTGAATTCATTCGGAGTTCGGACTGGAGGAAAAAAAGGTCGACCGACGGGTGTGCCGGCGGATGTGGCCCCAACTTCGACCAAAGCCCAAAAATCTTTGAACGACGACGAAATTGTTGGCTTATTTATTAATGGGCCATAAAATATGCCTGGAGGGGATTTATCAATTATTACACGCGATGACCCCCACTTCGCTTTACAATTTATTATGACCAAATAAATGGCCTGAAATATTGGTTCATTCCATTTAGGTCAGAAATACCAAATCACCTCCAATGGGATATATTTGCCATTAGAAATGTTCCTTCAACTTTACTCTTCAATTAGCCTCCTTATTTTCATCCAAAAACCATGAAATTAAATGATGGTTTCCGCCGATTCATCGACAAAAATAAAACCTAATAATTTCCTCTCAAATGTCAACAATTCGTTACAATGATTTCGGCGCCACAATCATTTCCTTCCTTCCTTTTCGTTCACCCACCCCAAATTTGTGCCAATAGAAAGTGCCATCTCCCAACCATACACCCATTTCCCCCTTTCCATTTGTTTCGTTATTCTGTTGCCCTCCGGCCGATTAATTTGTTTGTTTCCCTTCACAATATGTTGAGGACATCTAATCCCCCCCCCCCCCCCCCACTCAGCATCATCCCCTTTACGTTTTTGGACTAATCCTCGCACACGCGCATTTGCCAAAAAGGCGGGCATGGGATTTAATGGTGGCCAATTCAATTATTCGGCCCAATATTCCACGAAGGGCATCTCCTCCCCACCACCCGTTGATGCGTCAAAGATCCTCCTCCTAATGCCTCATCAAATTGCCCACCAATATTCGCCCCCTTTCACATGTGGCAATGCCACAATAATCCCATTCACATTTTCTTTTGCGCAATCCAATTTTAAATTCACGTCAAATCTACATTTTTTCACGTGTTTTTATTAAATTTTACATTCAAAACAAGTGCCAGAAAAGCTGATTAAAAAGGCAAATTTAAAGGAGGTCCCCTCCCCTTTCATTAGTGTCAAATTTTTCAATATAAAATCAAACAAATTTTATCAAATTAAATTGAGAAATTAATTCTTGGCCCAAAATGCTTATACTTTAATTTTTCATTCGCGCATTATTCTTAATACTTTGCTCAAAATAATAATATAAATAATACCAATTTTCATAATCCTTTTCGCCATCTTGCCTTATTATAAATTCCTTTATTAAACTTTGCCCTTTGAGAATTTGGCAAAATAATTAAAAAATTAATTAATTTGTTCCTTTTCCCCTTCATCAAAACATTTGGCATAAATGAATTTTATCCCTTCACAATTTTTGCATTTCTAATGTGCGCAAACACAAATGTGCGAATTGGCCCTTCAATTCCAAAGCAGCTGCCAATTTGTTTTGGTCACGCGTTCCTCCCCCCCCCCCCCCCCCCCCCCCCCAACATTTGGCCATTTTGTGAAAAATGAAGAAAACATCTGCTGCAGCTGAATGAAATGAAATGAATGTTCTTCTAATCACAAAAGCCAATGAATATTTTTGCGGTCATCCACCAAAGTGTGAACCTTGATCCATGATCCTTTCAATTTATCCAAATTCCAATTTTTTCATTGATAAAATTCACGATTTTATGTTCAACTTTTCCCCTTCTCTTAATTCCTCATTTAAGGCAATAATTTGCCTTTTTCATGTACTCTAAGAAAGGATTGATTCGGGGAATTAATTAGTGGAAGGTATTCAAAAAGAAAGAAAAAGAATTCATAAAAAATATAAAATTATCAAAAATCGAGGCCGAAATTTAAATGGACACAAAATCAACTTTATTTTTAAGTTTAGAGAATTTGATAGACAAAAACAATTGGCCAAAACCCAAAAACACACCCTCCGCCCCAAAAATATTTTTTTCTGCCTTTTCCTGTTCCTCCTCCATTCTTTTCCCTCATAACAAAAATTGTTGAGGGCGGTTGATTTGGCCAATTGGCCGTTTGCCCCTTGATTCAATTGGATGTTCCTCCAATTCCCACCCATCTGCTATTCTGGCAATCCCAGGGAATAACCCCCTCAATATCCGAGTAAATTGGCCGCCCCCTCTATTCAATCCTCCACTTTTTCCATCGGCTTTCAAAGAATTTGTCCCTTCCTTTGACCCATTTCCAAAGGGTCCTTTTCCTTTGTTGCCAATCCAATTCCCTTTTAAAGGGTTTATTCCTCATTTAGACAATGACCAACCGAATTGATTTTATGATCAATGATATCTTTTTATTGTAAATTTTCCCAAAATAAAATCATCCATGGATCAAGAATGCCATATTAAATAATTGTCTCAAATTTTTCTACCAAACCGAATATCAAAAATTCCCTTTCAAATATACCTCAATTTCCTTCCCTTTGCTTTTTGAATGGTTTTTGGCCATTCCTCTCAAAAAAAATATACTTGGCCCCATGATTTTTCAATTTGCCGGAAATGCTTCAGCAGTCCCCCTCCCCGCTCCCCCAAACAACTGTCCACCTTTTGTGTGTGTTGGGGTGGAATGAAAAAAGACGGCAAATTCAACAAAAAGTGGGGCAAAAAGCCGTGAAAATCTTTGAATTGAATTTAAGGAGGGCATCCGGAAATGCAATTTTTTGGAAGAATGGGCGACATTCATTTTGGCAGACCACTTAAAAACCACCTTTTCTAGGAATTGACCAAATTTCATTTTGTTTAGGGCAAAATCAAATTATAAATGAGAAAATCATATACCATTAATATGGGTGGCCATAAATAATTGTTCCAAACAAATTCATTTTTGCCATTTAATTTCCATTCTTAAATTGTGTCATTTTTAGCTTTTCTTAATGCAATTTGGTTTTAGTGGGAAAATGATCTTGCCCGCCGGCAAAATATTTTTTGACCATTATTAAGGATCATAAATCATTTCAATATTTTTTTAGTATCTGTTCAAAAATTCAGAAAACTTAATTAAAACTTTCCGGAAAGAATTGAATTAAAAAACTTTCCGGAAAGAATTGAATTAAAAACTTTCCGGAAAGAATCGAATTAAAAAACTTTCCGGAAAGAATCGAATTAAAACTTTCCGGAAAGAATTGAATTAAAAAACTTTCCGGAAAGAATTGAATTAAAAAACTTTCCGGAAAGAATCGAATTAAAAAACTTTCCGGAAAGAATCGAATTAAAACTTTCCGGAAAGAATCGAATTAAAAAACTTTCCGGAAAGAATCGAATTAAAACTTTCCGGAAAGAATCGAATTAAAAAACTTTCCGGAAAGAATCGAATTAAAAAACTTTCCGGAAAGAATCGAATTAAAACTTTCCGGAAAGAATCGAATTAAAAAACTTACCGGAAAGAATCGAATTAAAACTTTCCGGAAAGAATTGAATTAAATAATTTTCCGAAAACTTAAATTTAATTAAACTAATCTTTAATTTAATAAATAAAGAAAAGAAAAAGCCTAAATTAATAATTAATCCTTTTAATAAACAAAAAATGTTCAATTTTGGTTATTTCCGCTTCTCTGCTGTTGCTGAATATTATTCCCCTGGAAATTCATTAAAATTCGTCATTCTTTTTGTGCATCCCCTCCTAACTTTTCAACAGTCTAGAAATTATGGACATAAAAGGAGACCAAAAACAATAATAAAAATATTCTTTAGCTCATTTCCCACATTCCTCGAATTTCCCTATTTTTGACAGCCATATTCTCACACTCATATTTTATTTGTGTGTTTTAAACAAATTTTTGAACTCTTCGAATTCTTACTATATTCTATGGAAAATGGAACAGACAGCCAGCCAATGGGAGGGAATTTTAGGTGGCAAATTTGACTTGAATTCAATTTGATGGACCCGCAAGGCATAAATAATTAAATCTTTGAACTTCATTTTCATTTATATAATTGAATGCCATAATTTAACTGCCTAATAATAATTTATTTTTATTCTAAAACCATTAAAGGTATAAAAATTAAATTATTCTTTTAATTACAATTTGGCCTAATTAATAAGTATGCCGAGTTTTGATTTCCTCATTTATTTTGTTTATTTTCTTCTGAATCCTTATATGCATGTCATCTAATAAAGTCAAATTTGTCCATCAGGACATTTTTTGAATCGAATCATTTGTCGTCCAATTCCAATTTAATTCATTTTAATTTGAAGCGCGACAGCACATTAATCCCCCACCCCCTTCAATACGGTCATCGGCTAATCCGCTCATTTCATTTCCCCAGAGGATGAATGGCTGGGATGATGAATGAATTTACGCAAAATGAGTTGATTTTGGTACCAAAAATGAGCGAAAAGTGCATTCGGCATCATCCATAAATATATAATGGCAAATGCCATTCCAATGATTCATTTTCATTTGGGATTGACCTATGGCAAAGTCACAAAAATGTTTTTGCGCAATTCTTCCTCTACTTAATTCCCAAGGGAATAAGCCACTAAATCAGCCTCCTATCTAAAATCGCTGATGAGTCTTTCCGGTTCTACTTTACTGTAAATTTCTGCCTCATTTTGGGGTCGCATTCTCCTTTATTATTTGGAAAGCCACTTTTCTTCCGATTTTTTAGAGTTTAATCCTACTATTCAAAGAACAAGAAGAAATAAAAGGGAAAGTAATTGCCATATATCCTTCTAATTTTCATGACACATTTATGCCGTGAATCCATCAGATTCCATCTTTAAATAGATGAAAAATTTCGGCTGAACTTCTAAAATTCATCCAAATTCCATTTCCATTCCATTTTTCAACCCTTAATTTAAATTTCCCCCTTCAGAGTTATATCCCAAAAATGGAGATGTTGGGTTCATCCACTTCCACCACATCTTCTCCTCATTCCCTACGGCGTCCCATTTCCCGATCATCGCCTCCTTCCAATCGTCCATCGCCTCGGCCTTCCCCCTTGCCCGCGCCCACTGCCGTTTATGCCAATGGCCCATTTGGTGGAATTCCATCGGCACAATGTTCAAACATTTTTGTGGACACCAAATTGGTCAGAAAAAATGATAATTGGAAATATATTTTTTGTTAATTTTATAACATTCAAAATGGCCCCTTTAAAAATTAATCTTTTTCAGCAAGAACCATCCAATAATGAGGCGGAATGTGGCCAATCATCGCCTTCATCCATGCTTTTGGCCGAAAGATTGCACGCATTCCGAACAGTTTCGGGCGGGGCAACCAGTGCCCAATTGCAGGAACGATGGCTACAAACTCGACATGAACGGTAATTTTGGCAAAGGCATTGAAATGTTAGGCCAAATCGAAGGGTACATAATTTGAAGACAAATTCTTGATTTTTAGTTAATTGCTCCATAGAACATAGATTAATTTTGCACTAATTAATAATTTTATTTCTCTCCCTTTTCAGTAATTCCTCCTCCTCCTCGGATTCTGGCCTTCCCCCTTCGATTTGTTCATTCCAACTTTCGCCTCCATTTTTGCCCCCATCCACCTCCCATTCCCATTCACAACAAAATGCGCTTTTTGGTGCCAACAACCTTGGCCCACCTCCGCCCGGTTCCGCCTCTTCCCTGTCGCCGCCCGGCCTTTCCCCTTTGCAAATCACGGATAGCGCATTTTCGACCCCAACACCTTCTTCCTCATCTTCTCATCCAGGCAGCCGAATTCGGCCACCGCCTCAACGTTTCACATTTGACCATTTGTTGCCAAATAATGAGGGAGGAGGCCATCCAAGTTTGGCCGAAATTCTTTTGAAACGAATTCGCACCGATGAGAATGCCGGCGGCGGCCAAGTCCTTCGAAATGCCGTCGACCAATTTCCAACCTCAACGGCGGCAACAATGAATCAATTGTCCGCTGCTCAACAACAAAAATCCTCGGTTTTCCGTTCCGAATCATTGCCCACTGTTCGGGCCCATCAACCCCAATCATCGGCCACCAATTTGGGAGGCCATCCATTGCCCAGAAAATCGCTGGCTTCATGTCCAGTTCCGCCCTCCGATTTTGTTGGCCCAATTCATCTTTTGGCCCCCAGCCATCATCAAACAAATTTGCTTCTCCAACAAGCCCGACAACTTAGTGCCCTGATTTCGCCTCGACAACCAATTCCACCGTTGGTCCATTTTCCATTTGGATTGCCTAATGCCAACATTGGCCAATGTTGCTTTCCTCAGTGAGTTTTTATATAAAAGGAAGGAAAATGGAAAAAGGACAAGGGAATGTCAATTTGAAGATGGATTTCCTTTTTTACTTAATTTTAATTAATAAGGATAGATAATATTTAATTCAAAAATAACATTGAAAATGGCAAAAAAGATTATAGCGATCCTAGACTCCCTTACCTTACTCTAATAGACAATCTATAGATCTAATCAAGATGAGTCGATTGGTATATAATTTGTCATTGTTGGATCAAAAATTAAGGATATTGAACCGTTTAAACTATCTTAGATTTTTGGTTCAAAACTAATTTAAAATTGACTAAACCAATTCAAAGGATTATATAAAATGACACTTCTTGAAGAGATCTACCTATCTTCTCTTATTCTATAATTTATTATATTTCAATTTTTTGCAGTGAAAATAATGCAAGAAGTGCTGAATTGGCCAGGGAAATGACCGCTCTCCGTAATTCATTGGAAATGGCCGGGGCTGCCTTCTCGCGCGAGACCACTTCCCTCCTTCCACCGCCTCCTTCCGCCCTGCATCGGATTTTTGGTGCCGCTGGGCCAAAGGTAGAAGGCCCCGGCATTGGAATGAAAACGGAATCCGCCGAAAATTGTCGCGAACAAATTCGTCGAAAATTGGCCTTGAGGGCTGCAAAATCAATGCCTCCCCTCGAAATGGATATGGAAAAAGTGGATGGAAAGATGCCAAAATCACCGGCAGAAAATGAGGGAGATCAACAAGAAAATGAGGGCGAAGAGGATTTGGAATTGGAAGGAATTGAGCCGAATGGAGAGGATGAACAATTCATTTGTCGATATTGTGAGAAGGACTTCCGGCGGCCGGATATTCTTTCACGGTGAAGGAGGATTCGGGGAGAAATTTAGGCAATTTATTGGCGAAATATGGTATCTGGGACTTTTAGCCATATCTCGAGATGGAAGTAATCAATTCAGTGAGGCAATATGCCATTTGAAAGCCCTAAATATCCCCTCTAAAAAGTGGCTTTTTAATTTTTTGTTATATTAAAACAATTTAAAATAAGCAGCTTTCCTCAACAAATTAGGGTTTATTATATTCAAAGATGTGTAACTTTTTAGTGCCATTGGATTTTCTAAAATTATAAATGGCCAAATTTTAGAGTAGAATTTGGGCTTTCAAATGGTATATTGTCTTCCAAAATTGGCTTTAGCCTCATTGAACTATGGGCCAAAAACCGAAATCAGATACTTAATTGGCGGTATTCAATTGTCCCTACCTATTTATTGACCCCTTTTTCAAACCAATATAAATTCATTTAATAAAATTTGCACTTTTGAAGCCATCTTCGACGTCACACTGGAGAGAAACCTTTCTGTTGCGATTGTTGTGGCCGATTCTTCTCCCGTTCCGATCATTTGCGAACGCATCGACGCACTCACACCGACGAAAAGCCGTACAAATGCACGGCATGTCCTTATGCAGCGGTAAATCTACTGATGAGGGGAATCTTCAACGACATGTACGAAATTCCTTTTTTCCAGAGACGAAGGGACGTTTTGACCAGGCATATGGGCACACGGCATCAATTGAAGGCTGGCAAAAGTATATTGCCGAAAAGAAAACGGGAAATTGCCTTTGGAAAGCGCGAAATGGCCGGGGAAACTAGCAAAAATGATCAGCTGGCGCCGAATGAACAATGCCAAATGATGGAGGGAATGCCATCGAAGGAGGAGGAGGAAAAGCAATTGGAAAGCAAAGAAATGGGTGAAACGAGGAGATTATTGAGGGAAAGGCTGGGCGAAAGGTATGTAATGGATGAGGAGAGCATATTTTTCCTATTAGAAACCCGTATTTATTTAAAGCCCCTCTCTAAAGTATCTATGTAATTTCTAAGCCCCGGGGCTACTAATAGGAAAAATATGGTATTCATTATTCAATTGAATTGAAAAGTAACAATTTTTACAGATTGGCCAATCGAGGGAATAACACGGCAGAATTGAAGCCAACAACCAGTGGCAGCAGCCATGGACCGGCACAAATGGAAAAGCAAGAGGAAAGCCCACCTCCGGATCCTACTGGATACCTTCCAGCAATAAAATAAATTGATGATTTGCCCAAATAAAAATGAATGAAAATACAAAAAATGCTGCCAAACAATTTTATTCCAAATTAAAATTTTTCCCAAAAATGTAAATCTCCACAACAAAAATCCCAGAATTCTTTTTTTTTATTGACATTTCTATGAATAAATTTTGATGCCATTTTCCACTTTTTCATTCAATTCATTTTTGGTTGCCACATTCCCAATCGAGTTTGGCCAATTTGTCGGCAAAATGGCTGACCACTGCGCATCGATTGTTCGCTTCGATTGGCCCTCCAGCATTTTTGGATTGATTCAAAGTGAAAAAATGGATTCCAAATTTGGCACAAATTTGGCGAAGAAGCCAAGGAGTGAACAAATTTTGACGAACATTTTCCCTCAATTGGGCTGGCCCACCGGCCTCCCAATCGGCCAATGTTTTCTCATCTGTTGATAAGGAAGGAAAATAATTGAAAATTCTAATATTATCTTTATCCTATGCATGGGATTATGTTTTGGAATTTTTTGACTAGAAAATCCATCGTTACAGTAATAAATACAGATAAATATTGGTAATGATTGACAAAACATCTACTATTCACCGATCTAAATGGAAGAAAGAAATGAATGAAATTGGAATTCCCACCCAATGAAAATGATTCCCTCATTCAGTTTGGGTGGGGTTTGGGGTATATTATCAATGCCAATAATGTAATAAATGATGAGATCCATTGACTTTCCATTTAAATATTTATTGTCATTTTATTTATAATTGGGCTCTAATGTCAACCCCAATTCTTTTATAAGTTCCAAAAATTCCTCGTTCATTCATATTCAATTTCAATCCATAAATAAATTGTTGTTAAGTTTTATTTCATTTTATTGAATAAATCTTTCTTAATTAATTGTGGAATTATTATTGGGTTTGGGCTCAGTAGCTTCAATAAACTGCGCACGATTGCATTTGGTAGCACCTCAGGACGATTCAATCATTTCTTCAATAGAGTTAAGCTCTATCAAATCTGCAAAAATTGACATGTCGAGAACCAGAGACAGCAAAGGGAGGTTTGTGAGCAACGCAAAAATTTCGGAGGTTGAAAACAGTGATGATAACAATTCAAACACTGAACAAAATCCGGAAGACAATTTGCAAGCCATTGAAAATCCTATAACTGACAATGGTCATGACAATGGAAATAATTTGTTGGATGAGATGAGGACTTTAATTGGACGAATTGAACAGAACCAAAATGAGCATGCACAAGCAATGCAAAATCGATTGCAACAAGTTGAAACTGTGCAACAAACGATTCAAGATCGTTTTCAACAATTTGAAAATGTTCAAGAGAATAGGATGGAAAATTTGAGGAGAGAATTAAATGACCAGTTGAGCGAAAAATTGGAAAATTTGGAAACCCGTTTAGCGGGAAGAATTGGCAATGATTTTGGAGAAGATTTGGATAATTTTGGAAGAATTAATGATGGAATTGGTGTTGGGAAAAATAATGGCAATGGAAAGAAAAATGGTGGCATGCAAAATACGATGTTTGATGGTCAAAATCCACCCTTGAATTTCGGGTTAATGGGAAAATCTCGACAGACAGAATTATTTGTTGGTGGAACAAGCAGTTCACAAAATCAAGGTGGAGCGAACGAAATTGTCGGCGCACTCAAAGAAATGGTTTTGGGCATGGAAAAGCGAACATCCGAGCTTATAAGAGCCAACGAATGCCAACAATTTGCCCAACTTTCCGCCACAATAAAAGATTTGTCAGGCAATGAAGGACGCACCCAAATTTTGAATTATTTTTCAAACCTGGAGACCATAACTGAAGGTTGGACAAATCAGCGAAGAGCCAAATTGGTTGGGACACATCTGATTGGTCAATGCCGAGTGATTTTTGAAGGTTTGAGTGCCGCAGAAAGAAATGATTATACCCAAATTAAAAATGCCATTTTGCGAAGCGGTGGTGGAAATAATGCACTTCGTTATTCGGCACAAGGAAAGTTATATTCGGGTTTAAGACCTGAACTCAATGAAAACCTTCGAGAATTTGGCATTAAAATTTTGGCAATTGTTCGCGATTCATTCATGACAAATGTGCCCGATTCGGCTGTGGAAGATATGGCCAAAGCATATTTTCTCAATTCTATGACAAACCTGCATATTCGAAATTCATTGTCCATGATCCACGACAACATGAAATACCACCAGCTTATAGATAAGGCAGAAGAAATGCGGGAAAGATCAATGATTAATTTTGGAATACAAAATGCAAACCTGAATTCACTGCCAATCTCAAATAATAGAATACCGAATAATTCAACAATCTCATCCGAAAACAAGTTGAATGGCACTGAACAATTCAAAACCAGTGCCAATACAACTCCATTTGGATTTAATCGATCGAATAATGGAAATAATAATTGGAATAACCAGCAGAATAGTCAGAATTTATTTGGTCAAGGAAAGGGAAAATTTGCCACAACTCAATTATTGATTGGAAAAGAAGATGAAGGGAGAAATGCAATTTGGCAGAATGAAGAAAATTTAATTGAGAAGTCGCAAAATGGAGAAAATGGTGAAAATTGTGGACAAAATTACACGAATGCAAATTTTATTGGAACAGTCGTCACAAATGATTTTGATTATCGATTAATTGATTGTTCGGGAAAGGAATTAATTAAAAATGAAAATTCAAAATCGCCAAAACAAAATGTTCATTCAATGGTCACATGCATTGGAATTCAGCCATTACGGAAAATCGATCAAAAAAGACAAAATCTGCCGGACAAACAATTCACCATTCAAAATTTTCTTTCGGAGAATAAAGGGAAACAGCAAGAAAATCGATCAACGAATAAGTTCGAAGTTCAAATTTTGCCAATAAACCATATAGTGCCAGTGGAAGGCACAAATTTTCCGGTCGAGCGGGGGAAGAGTATCCGCCAATTCAAAAAATTTCCGCTTACAATAATGCCAAAATTGAACACCAACTCATTGAACAGTGCATGTTTTCCGGACTTTTCTAAATTAGAATGGAATTTCTCCCCTTCGGTTAAGCCGAAGCTCAACAATAAATTAGGCAGTCGTCAAATTCCTTTATCATTCCGGTTGTCTTCCGATTTTGCCAAGCATGATTGGACGATGATTGCAAAACATGAAAATTACACAGCGAATGCCCCACAAATTTCTGAAACCAAATTGGGGCCTGCCATTAATTTGAACAAAATTGGTCAAATTTCCACTCTGACGGATTTGAAAGAACATCCGCGCGTGGAAGCGCTTTCAGAGGACGGGGGAATGTAATAAATGATGAGATCCATTGACTTTCCATTTAAATATTTATTGTCATTTTATTTATAATTGGGCTCTAATGTCAACCCCAATTCTTTTATAAGTTCCAAAAATTCCTCGTTCATTCATATTCAATTTCAATCCATAAATAAATTGTTGTTAAGTTTTATTTCATTTTATTGAATAAATCTTTCTTAATTAATTGTGGAATTATTATTGGGTTTGGGCTCAGTAGCTTCAATAAACTGCGCACGATTGCATTATAATGCCTAAATAAGGGCCTTTCCTATTCATCCTTTCATCCTACTGCTGTTCCCCCAATTTTTGCCTAATCACTCCGTCATCCTATCAATCAATTATTGCCCCAATCTGTCTTCTTAAACCCGTTCATTTTCCACCTAAATGTTCACTTTTCGTTCACTTTTGCAACGTTCCGTTATCATATTTTTCCCGCACAACAGATAAATAATAAATAATTAAAAAGGGTTCTTTAACCTCAAATCCCTACCCCGTTTTTGGGTCACTGAGAGCTTAGGCTCCCGACGAAAGCCAAACAACTTTAGCCCTAGATTAGGAAGGACTAATATATACCGGTTTCGGCAGCCCATCCAACATGGGTTGGCCCTTTTGCCAATAATTCGGCCTCGATCGCTTCGTCCACATCTAATCCGGGTTTCATTTCTGCCTCCATCAATTCTTCAATGCTATTTTCGCCTATTTGTTCGCTCAATTTTGCTCTATCAACGGAAGCCAGATGGCCAAAAATGAGCACTCGAACTAGTCGAATTCGGCTGGAATTTGGCTGCAAAAAAATACGGAAATTGATAAAAGAATTTAGTATTTTCCCATTTATCAGATAAATGAGTGAATAAATTGATTGTACCCTAAAGGTTTTCCTAAATGAATCCACATTTTGTTGATTAAATGAATTGGGAGATTAATTTTTTGGTTTAAGAATTCTTTCAACAAAATGAAATGAGTAACCCAAAAACTTTCTTCCAAATCACCACCAACTCACCTTCATTTCCGCCACCTCATTTCCCTCATCAATTATTGCCTTCTCTTTTGAGAATCGATGAATTCGCGCATTTCCCCCTTGAATTTGTGTCAATTCCATCAAAAATTTGATTGAATCATTGGTCGGTTGAATGGGCAAAATGGCAATTTGGATATTTAGCCGATAGCTGATCGCAAATGAATGGAGTAAAGCATGGGCGGAGGAAAAGCGGGCAGATGTCTCCGATTGGCATTGGACCGTTGGAATTGGGCCTTTTTGTTGGACATCCTCATTTGATTGAAGGAAATTGGCATTTGGAGGCTCAAAGAAGATTGGCACAATTGTTGGCCGATTTATTGAAGAGGGACATTGACGAATGGCCTCAAGGAGGGGACAAAGTTGGCCAATCAAAAATTGTCGGGTTCTGGCCACAATTTGATGGGCTTCTTCTCTGTCCTTTGATTCCTCTTCCAATAAAAGAAAAATTGCATTGATCTATGATTAAAAGGATTAATTTGTGCTTTTTAGAGCCTAAAAATCCCATTTCTGAATGACCTTCTTTTCATCGATAATTTTACGGATTAATTCTTTATTGCCAGCCGAACCAAAGAAAACATTCAATCGGGAAGACTCTTGACTAAGAAACGGCCCAAAACTCTCCGGCAAATTGACACTTGCCAACGGTGAAATGAGCAAATTAATCGGAGAGGAATTTTTTCCATCAAATTTTGTGGTTTCATTGTCAAGAAGATTGAGGACGAATGAATTGCCAAAGGCAAAATTCACATTTGGAGTAATTATCAAAGGGCGGAGTGGGAGAAGACCAGCCATTTTTTGGATGAATTAATTACGAATTTTGGGAGTGAATTTTGTGCAGAAATATGCGTAGAATATACAAATGATGGGAATGTGGAGGCCAAGGACATTTGTTGAAAGGTTAATGGGATGAGGGGGGGGAGGGGGGGAAACTACGAGGGAGATTGAAAAATGTGATAATAAAATGGACACGGAGGAGAATATTTGGTTGGTGCGCAGATTACACTGTTTGAACTTCGTTAAATGGGAATCAAAATTCTATTTCGAAATGATACAATTCTTCTTTTTCCAATTTAGATTTGATCTATTTTTATGAAATTTAACTTAAAATATTTATCAAAAATATAAATAAATTTATCGTGAAAAAAAAGTAATGAATAAATATTTATAAATCAGAGTCATCATTTCATTCTTTACAAAATCAATCAAAAGAATCGATGTCGTGCCTCGAGGAATGTGCATTTTCGTGGTCTTGCGGGGAACAATTTGCCCTGTCGATCCATTCGGTCCAATGCCAAATTAAGATGCCTTGGCCGGAGAGGCGATATCTCTTTTGGTTCGGATGAGGCGGTGGCCATATTCTCTTCTTCTGCTCCCGAATGACTCGTCCCGACGGCCAATTCGGAATTGTTGGGTTCAGAAGCATTTCGCTCGGTTTTTTGAATGTCCAATGCTAAAAAACGGAATGAATTTAATATTTTAGTTTTTTTCTTATAAATTATTAATTTTAATATTAACTAATTAGTGTTTTAGGGAAAGTTTTAATTAATTTTCATATTGTACTCATAAGATGGAAAAATGAAAATCTTTTTGATCGGATTATCAAAATTTAAAAAAGTTTGATTTTCCATTTTTTTAAAAATTACCTTCTTCAATAAGTTCCCCAGTGAAAACTTTGGCCATTCCCGCAATCGCGATGACCACATTTTGGGCAACCGTAACACCAGTGAATTGATGGATTAACTTAAAATTATAAATTTAACAATGTTTGGTAAGTAGCCCCCATTTGAACACATAATTTTAGAGCGTTAAAAATTAAACCACTAATTAGATTTAGAACTTAGTTAAAATTCAGGATTATGGATTAATTTTATCCCGTGTCCAAATGAGCTTAAATCAATTTTAAATTAATTTACCCGACGAATGACGGACTTTGGGAAGCTGGCACGCCTCATGGCTTCATATCGCTCCAATTGTTCTTGGGTGAAATTGGCCAATAAAATTCTGAAAAATTAATCAAATTTTATTATTTAAAAATTATTCAATTTTTTACTGAAGTTTGAGTCGAGCCAATTCATCTTCCTCGTTCATCTTGGTTTTGATTGGGGGGAGTACAACTTCTGCTCCAATTTCATCCTCCTCTTCTTCTTCACCTTCTTTATTTTGCTGCGAAGATGGTTTTGGACCAATTTCCTCTTCCTAAAAAAATTTTATATTTATAAATTGAGTGGGAATTTTTTATTTTGTAATTAATCAATCAAACCAACAATTAAAAAATTTTTTAAATTTACATTTTGTTCCGGTTCCACTGATTTCGGCTCAATTGACGAAGGTTGAGAGATTTGTCGATTTGTTGCAGTTGTTTGCGCAGATGTACTTTGGATTTGCTGAATTTAAAGATTAAATTTTGATTTAAAATAAAAAACAAACCTCTTCCTGTTCTTGTGGATCTTCCAAGAGGCCAAATGCTTTGTCGAAATCAATAATTTCAGTCCTCTTCGGAATTTTTGACGATTCTGCCGAATCAGTATGCTTTCTTTTAGTTGGATTCATTCTTTTTTAACAATTCTTTAAAAGAAAATTTTTTAATTTTCAGCTTTTTCTTTTTTTAAATGATTGGTTAAATTTAATTAATTATAAATAAATAAATTAAATAAAAATTATTAGGTTGCTTTGGTTGAAATGAAAGGTTAGGTTGGCATTGGCAAGCAAGAATTAAAAGGAAATATCAACCATTATTAAAAATGAGTGCAGACAAAAAAAGATGCAAAAAATAGAATGATGAGTGGAGAGACGCAGACATAAAAAGCATAAAAAGATTTGTTCTATTTGCTCTGCTGATATACATCCCATATAAAATTGCCCCTCAGAATGTGCATATATTCCCCTCAAAATTGATCGTCCGATGGGGAGGTGCACATCCCCCAATGTTACCGCCAATTACCATCAGTTACCACCAGTTACCGCCAGTTACCTAAAACCCAGCGTTCTTGAGTGTCTGGTCACCGTTCTTGGGTGCAAATCATTTTAGAGGCGAAAATTGCAATCGCCAGCATTGTCTTCGGGCAATGCCCCTAAGAAAACACTAAAATCCAACTCTCTTGTGAGCTTGTTTGGTCAATTATACCTATATTATTAATGTTTTTTTCCCAAAAAGATTACTCATTCATCCTTCCTACCTATTCCTTATCATATCAGTTATCAAAAAGTGCGACTGCTGTAAAAATAATTTAAACTATTTTTTAGAAAGAAAAATCAAAAGAGAGTCAACTTATTATTGTTAATTGCGCAATCGTGATTCATCAAAGGAAATGGCTATATTTGGAACAAAATATGTGAAACTTACGCCATTTTTCAAGCGAGCAGTTACCAACAAACAATAGTAAATTAAATTATTAAAATTAAATTAAATTATAAAATAATTTTAGTGTCCCTACATATGCTGCATATGGCGGTTAGTTTTTTAAAGGTTCTTCACTTTAACAAAATTATTTAAGCCTCCGCATTTGTTTTGGTTGTCTATTTCTTCGATTGGAAACGGTTCGCTAAATACATCCCAATGTATAACAAAAGATTCAAAGAAGAAGAATAATTGATATTGATCAAATCGCATAGAGAGAACAGTGACAAACAATGATGACCAACAAGTTATTGCGATAAATATAGGACTATATGATTTAGAATATAATGTACCATTCATCATCAAATGTTGTTCTCCATTTTTAATTGAAAAAGCAGTAAAAGATAAAAATAAATTTAATTTATTGCTCAATATTCATTATTTTATTGAATTATATTTACAAAAATGTTCATAAACTTTTAATTTTTATTTAAATTGAAGAATGACTTCTAGGGCACGTGGCCGAGCAGCAGGAAAGGAACATTCCGTCGAGAGCATTCTGGATAAGCGAGAAAAGAATGGGCATGTGGAATATTTACTAAAATGGAAGGACCATCCGGAAAGCATGAACACATGGTATTAAACAAATATTTTAAATTATATTTTAAAATAATTTTAGGGAGCCAGCAATGAATTTGAATTGCCCTGAACTCGTTGAAAAATTCAATAAACAATTAGGCAATATGATGGAGGCAAAGCCGAATGGTACCGTGGAGAATATAATTGGGGCAGCCAAAATTGGCAATGAGGTAAATGTTTCAAAATAATCAAAAAATAAAATCCTTAATTTCAATTTCAGATTTTTTACCTTGTCAAATATTATGGCAGTGATTTTGTGGAATTTTTGCCTTCCAGAATTGTCTCAAAATCATCTCCACAATTAATTATTAACTTTTACGAGAAGCGATATTCATATTAATTACTAATTTGTGGTTATATTTAACATTTATTTCTGATAAAAGTGTTAATTTTAATTCAATTTTATCAATAAAATCATTGTTGCCAAAAACAATGAAATATTTTTACTCAATTTGTTTTTAAATCAATTTTAATAATAATTAGGATGGCTAATACATCAAATATTGAATGTTTATACGCGGATGCTTACGCATTCATTGAACAAGGATTATGCTATGATGAAGTGAATGATAAGGTCAGTTTTCGATTAATATTTAAATTAAATTAATTTGGAATTATTAAAGGATAATGCTCGGCCAATGTATGAACGCGGCCTGGAAATTGGTGACCAAGCACTCAAAATGGATCAACAATCCGGGGGCAATTTGAGGAATGGTTTTGTGAATGTACGAAAATTAGTGGAAGAAAGGATTGCCAACATCAAAAATAAAATTGATATCGACCAAAAGGTTTGGGAATTGGCAAGAAAAAATTTATTTTGAAATTTTTTTTAGAAAATTGACGAAATTCGATGTAAATTGGATTCAACGGGGGATTTGAGCGCCGGTGATGCTGAACTGTTTTATTGGTTGCCCGATGGTGTACAATTGGTCATTATCGAGGTAAAATAAATTTACAAAAATTAATTTAAAATAAATTTATTTTGCAGAATTCCAACACAAATGCTCCATCGCCCCCCTCCTCATTGGCCATATTCAAATTTAAGCAGCCGAAAGAAGCTTCAAAAATGTCATCCCAGCAAAGCGCTGTGGCCATTCCCTCTGCTTTCATTCAAATTGGTCCGTGGTGCTATCCACTTTCAAAGCAAACGACAATTATGAAAAATGAACTAGGTTTTGACATTTTTATTAAAATTAATTAATTAATTTCTCAAAAAGGTGTTTATGTGGTGCCAAATCCAACCAACGATCATCCGGATATGTTTGTTGGAATAATTTTGCCTAGAGGGATTGAACCCCGATTGGAGGATGAATTTGTTTTTGCTCTACAACAATTTTCGGAGCTAAAATCGAGCACCGTTGTGGAAGAGATGAGTCCGGAACAGCGGCAAAGGACCAGTGAACGAATTGCCCAATTTCTGATTAGCACCGGTGAATATTTGGCAAAGGGGACTCAGGATGTGGCCAAAAAGACGGGCGAATTCATGAGCGAACGGGGAGAACAATACCGGGCCAATATGGTTTTTAATTTAAATATTTTTAATATAATTAAATTAAATTAGGAACCAACTGACCAACCGATGAACATAAACCCGGCAATTCGTCATGGTGTTTTTGTGCTTCATAAAGGAAGTAAAGTGGTTGCAAAGGTCACCAGATTAGTTCGTAAGTTATTTTATATTTAAAAAATAAATTCAAAATAAATTTTTAGTTGACAAAATTGGTGATGTTGGCATTGCCGTGGGCCAAAAGGTGGCTAATAGTTTGAGCGGAGAGAGCGGAGGCGGCCGAATTATCAAAAGCACCACAACCGTGATTGGAGGGGGAATAACTGGTCCAATCAATCAATAATTTATCTATTAATTTTATTATTTAGCTGTTTCGACCGTGTGGATGTCATTGGAAGATGCCTCAAAAACACTGATGCGTTGTTTGGCCAATGAGACCGTACAAACAGTGAATATCCGGTACGAAATACACTTAAGAATATTTATAATTTTCGCATAAAGTTATGGGGACGAGGCCTCCCAAACCGCTCATCATGCCCTTCACGCGGTCGGTCACACAACTTTGGCTGGTTTTCAACTCTACGAGCTGGGACCGAGGGCAATTGCCGGAAGAAGTAAAATATTTTACCAAATAAATTTTATATAATTCAATATTTAGTGGCACGCAAAGCCGGTCTCCAATTTGTGCAAGGCGTTTCGGCCACAAATGATGCGACCGGCACCGGCAGGGTTCAACCATCCGTGGATGGCAAAAGCGGAGAAGTCAAAATGAAGGGATGATCCACCACTTCGATAAACCCCAAACAATTAATCCTATACTTAAAATGAATAATCCAGTACACCAAATCTAATCATTTTATACTCAAATATCAAATTTCTTTTATTACATAATTTTATTAAAACATAAATTATAGCAAATTTTATTCAATGAAATAAATTTTTTATGATGGTAAAAGTGTGGCTGATGTAAGATATCCGGTATGGGTTGGTTGCATCGATGGGAAGGGGATTAAGTCCAAAATGGGTTCATCAAATTCACT
Source organism: Pratylenchus scribneri (assembly GCA_030063045.1). Lineage (NCBI taxonomy): Eukaryota > Metazoa > Nematoda > Chromadorea > Rhabditida > Pratylenchidae > Pratylenchus > Pratylenchus scribneri. The sequence goes on along the minus strand of JAQSEB010000064.1, from coordinate 738,242 downwards.
TGTTGTTTCCAATTCTAATCCCATTGCAATCTTTTTGGCATCATCCACCGATTCATATTTTTCCGTGGGTACTTCGACTGCCTAAATTAATAAATAAGCATTTCTCTAGTAAATATGAAATGTAACCTTCATTTTTTGGGGCACAAGTTCGACCGTTTGAATCTCAATAAATCCATGGCGTTCCAGCTCCTCTGCTACGCGTTGAACTTGTTCTAAATAAACCAAAAATTTAAAATGAAAATATTCATTATTTTACCTATGCAAGGAGAAAAGTTAACAATTCGACCACCGCTCTCCGCATTAAATGCCATTTTACATTTTTCTATTAGAGGCCACGGACATGGCAAATCGAGGAATATTGCATCACAATTTACGGCATTAAAACCCAATGCGTAAACATCTCTTTCAATTATGGTTGCGTTGTTTGCGAGTCCATGGGCCTAAAAAATAAATAATTGAATTTTGACCCGTTAATTCTTTACTTTGATATCATTTTGAACGGAATTAACGCGCGAAGCATCAACGTCATAGGAATAGACATGACCGGTTGGGGCCACGCATGTGGCAATGGCATGAGTCAAAGAACCACTGCCTTAAAAATTAATATTTAATTTTGAATTTTTGGTAGTGTTGTACCTGTCCCCGTCTCACAAACAATTGAGCCAGGTTTAATGTCCAGCAAAAGGAGGATGGTCCCAATGTCCGGTGTGTACAAAATTTGTGTCCTTTTTGGCAATGTCCGCGTCCACAATGTTGGATTTGCTCTCAACACGTAAATATAACCAGCGGTGGCACTAATTGGCACTCCATAACTATTTCCGGATAATTAAAAGTCAAATAATGAAATTAAAACCTTTTTCCAATGAGAAATTCATGACGCAATGCTCCATATTTCATATGTAAAGTTTGACCTCTTTTAACAACAATTGAATATTGGTTGGATAAGTCCACATAAACGCAAACTGTGTCATTTTCCTCTATTTTATCATTGTTCTTTAAAAAAGTTGCACCTAAAAATTAAATTTAAAAATAATTTTCAAGTTCAAATTTACCATTGTTATCTTGACTAGTTTCTTCGTCCATATTAAATAGGAATTTGAATGATAATCACAAAAATTTGACTCCGCCTTTCTCGCCGTCAATATCAATTAAAACTGCTTTGCCTTGATCTTCCAAATGTTGAAGACCTTTCAATAAAACGTCTCTGTCCAATCCGTAGAAAGCTAAAATTTAGCAGAATAATTTAATGTTTAATCTTATAAAACCCACATTCTTGTGCAGCGTCCTCACCCTTGGTAAGCTCGTAAAGTGTCACAACCGTATTAAGCAATCCAATTGAATTTGCCCACTCGTAAATTAGTTGGCCCCACTCTTCTGGACGTCTCCAATAAATGTTGCAACGGCTTTTGTTTTTGTCTTTCCAGTCAACGTGTTTTTGCTGTTCAAGAAAGTCAAACACAGCGCGGATTCCTGATTCGTCTAGTCTACCTTAAATTAATTGGATTTTAATTAATAAATAAAAAATGAACCAACGATTGAGACGTCGATTGTTGAACAAATCCGATTTAGCAATTTCCTCTAAATCGACAATATAAATTTTATTGAATTGGCAATAATCAAGCACTAATCGGCCCCAAGCTTTTAATTGTTTGTCTTTTGTCGAGAGATTTGGTTGAATTCTGCAAATTTTAATTATAATTAAGTAAACATAGAAAATATCAAAATTTTACGTGAAAAAAGGTGGGAATTCAAAATGCCACGGCCATTGAAAATTCATAGATTGATTTCCAGTTTATCAATTAATTTAATCTTCTTTAAAAAATTTAATTTACATCAAATGATTATGGTTTGACCAGTTTAATTAAAGGTTTAAAAAAATAAAACCTTCGTTTTTGGTTTGCATTCTTAGATTCTGTATATTTAAAAACCTTTCAGTTCCTATTTAAAAATCCGCAATTTTGTTTATTCCTAAAAATTAAATAGCATACAAAGAATTCTAAGCAGACAATCATAGCATAGAAATAGAATGTTAAAAATTAAGGAAGGGAGAAAAAAGAAAATTGCTTTTGGTTGGTTTTGGTTTTGATGAATTGTTTAAAAAAAAAAAACCCCAAACTAAAACTAATGTTAAACCGAATTCTGGAATAAGAATGCTAACTTATTAATGAGTATAATAAAGAATTAATTTTGAGATATAAATTTTACAATCAATTTTCATTTTCAGGCAAATTTAATCGATAAATAATGAAATTGAACGTTGCATATCCGTCGACCGGAGCCCAAAAAACTTTCGAGTTTGAAGATGAGAAGAAATTCCGCATTTTCTATGAGAAGCGAATGGCCCAAGAAGTGGATGCGGATACTCTTGGCGATGAGTGGAAGGTTTACAAAAATTAAGATTAAAATTTTATATTATACGGAACAATTTAGGGTTATGTGCTTCGCATTACGGGAGGAAATGACAAGCAAGGATTTCCAATGAAGCAGGGCGTAATCACCAATGGCCGTGTCCGACTGCTTTTGTCCAAAGGTCACTCGTGTTATCGTCAACGACGACGTGGTGAGAGGAAGCGCAAATCTGTTCGCGGCTGCATCGTTGATGCCAATCTTTCCGCCCTGGCTTGCATCATTGTGAAGAAAGGTTTAAATAGCATTCCTACCGATTTAACTATTCTAAATATTGTTAGGCGAAGGAGAGATCGAAGGCCTGACTGACAAGGTCGTGCCACGCCGCCTTGGCCCAAAACGTGCCACCAAGATTCGTCGCTTATTCAATCTGAGCAAGGAGGATGACGTCCGCAAATATGTTATTCGCCGCACAATTCCGGCAAAAGAAGGTATTCATTTATATTCAAAACTAATAAATATTAAATACTATTTATCAAAATTATTTGAATAATCTAAACGACTTTTAACTTTCTTTAGTAACACTTTACTTATTAGATAAATATCTTTTTAGAGCTTAATCGGTCATGATCATGAATGATCCCAAAGTTTTGGTTGAGCATTGAGCATAATAAAATTTAAAATAAATATTAAAATTATTTCAATACATTTTAGGGAAGAAACCTCGCACCAAAACGCCCAAGATCCAGCGTTTGGTTACACCAATCACTTTGCAACGTAAGCGTCGACGAATTTCCCTCAAGAATAAGCGCCGCGTGAAACGCCGAGAGGAGGCTGCTCTTTACCACCAGACTTTGGCAAAATATGCAAAGGTTAAAATTAATTTAAATTTTAATAATTTTATTTTTTCAGGAAAAACAAGCTGAGAAGGCTCGTCGTCGTTCTTCGGCATCGCAATCCAAGACATCCGAATCAGAGCCGAAGCATTCCTTCACAAAGAAGAGTGGACAGAAATGAATGAGATGAATGAAATTGGAGGAAAAAGACCGATTATTTTGGAAATATTCATCTCAATTTCAATTGAATATTGTTTTTGTTAAAAAAATTTGTTGATTAAAAATGATGAAAAATTTGTCTTCCAATTTATTTTTATTAAGTTTGAACACAATTATTCAAATATTTTTTCCATTAAATTTCGATTTCAATATTATTTCCATTTTTATGATTCAAATCAATCAAAAGATGTGCCAAATTGATGAACCACTACTTGGAATTTCTGGGCAAAACCACCGCTTCATCGCTGCTGCTGGCGGTGATGGATGCCTACACCGACTGTTCAAATGGAGGAATGCGGAAGATGATGATGACGACGGGAGCGAGGACGAAGAAGAAGACAGCCATCACAACGATCGAGCATCAGCCGAGAAAATGAAGAAGGTTGGTTGATTTTAGTTTTTCTCTTCAAAATTGATTGATGGAAAGGATGGAAAATGGCTGACTGAACTGACTGCCTAAAAACTAAATATTCGCTATTCCCTCCTCTCGGCTCTCGCGGCGGCGGTTTTTCCTCCTCCTTCCGACTCTTTAAATTGAGTCAGTTTTGCTCTCTTAGGAAATCATCCACCAGTTCCTTTCCAACCATTGATTTTCCTTTTCCAACATCAGCAACATTCAGTCATTCATCCTCCCGATTGCTTCACTTCTTCACTTTCGCCTCACTTTCGCCTTCGCTTCCCTTTTTTTACTGACACCTGCGCCAGCCGTTTTGTTCATTCCCCCATTGCCCAACCCAAAACCCTACATCTTCGCTGCGCTCTGCTCCAATCCACCAACCATCTTCCGACGCTCCCTCCTATTTATTTGCGATCATCCTCCATTCCTCTCTTCCCATCCGCCATTGTTCGTCCGCACGCTTCCCCTTCCCCTCCTCCCTTCGCTCTCCTCGCTCATCATCATTTTTTTCCAACTTTTAGCCAGCCGACAAATCGTTCATTTTCATCAACCAACCACTTGCCTTTTCCTCCCACTTCCCCACCTCATCTTCATCTTCTTCCCCCGCAGCAAACAATCCAACCAACCGGCCAACTTCATCCTCGCCAGACTAACTAACTTTAATAACTAATATAATCATAAAAAACGATCGGGGCGATGGCTGTGGCGGCGGCGGTAAAATCACATTTTTCGCGATTTAATTAGGGCGCTTCCCGCTCCCCTTTTCTTCTTCCTACTTGAATGGAATGCAATTCTCCCCCATTTTATGCGCTATTATGTTTTATTATTCGGGTTTTTTCCTGTCTCAAAAATGCGGATGACTTTCCCTTCCCCTTTGATTTTTGTTGCGATTTTTTCTTTTTTATTTACGTTTTCATTCTTTTATTGTTTTCCATATGATTCAACCATTATTCATCCATTCAATTGAATTGAATTATTCCCCTGTCCCCCTCGACCCCCATTCTTTAACTACCTACAATTTTATTAAATCCAATTTCTCTCTTCATTATTTATTCATTCATTCCGCACATTTTTTAAAGCCGCCATTAAAAAATAAATTAACGGGATAGTCAGACAAAAACAAATTAGTGCGCGCATATCATTTTATCCCCCCCCCCCCCCCCCTCATCAGTCCATACCACAATCAACCAATCAGGTTATTTAGATTAGGCAAAGGGAGGGTCATATTAACGATCACTGTCGATGATGCTGATTATTTCTGACAATTTAATGCAAAATGCGATCAAAAAATATAAAGGGTTCAGTCCTTCCTTTTTTCCATCAAACCGCATCCAAAAACTTGGCAAAACGCCTTCACCCTTTATTCCCATTCCCACCATTTGCCCTTTTCAATTGTAAAATATAAGACGGGAGGGAAAGTGAATAAAGACGGCCGAATTCCCTCATCTTGACATAGAAGAACGGACCCTTTTTTGAGTATAGCCAAAAATACTGACTGCCAGTTGGTTTGTTAAGGCAAAAGGGGAATAGGGAAGGGACACCCCAAACAAACCAAAGGCCCTCTCCCTAAATCGAAGCATCAGCCATCATTTATATGGGCAAAGATAAGAAGGCGGTAAGAGAGAAGGGGAATAGAAATGAGGCAGAAAGCAAGTGGCCGGCTGGCAGCAGTAGCTGGTCGGTTGGTTGTTTAGGGTTCATCGTGCTCATGGAAACCACCACCGACGAGAGTGAGCACATTCCCCTCCATTTCCCTTCCCCTTTTCCCATTCTTCACTGCTCATTTGTGATGAGATGGGGGGATGAATGGAGCATGGTGGAAGGTGAAGAGAAGAAAGGAGCGGAAGACTAAGTAAAAAAGGATGGGCAATTCCCCTTTTAAGGGATGTATAGCTCTGCTGCTCTCGCCCTTTTCCCCCTTTTTTTGGCTGCTATTCACTCCCGCGAACAAATAAAATGATTGTAGGCGCGGATAATAGGGGTGAAATGAAAGGGAATTATCCCTCCCTTCTTTTCAATTTCGCATAATCAAAGTGCACAAAAAATGCTGCGCACAAACATTCCTCCACCTTTATTTTGAAATTTGTTTTTCAAAAAGTAAAAGTATTTCCCAATTCTTTGTTATTTATATTTCTCAATCTTTCATTGTTAATTCATAAAAAGGCGGCCCAAAGCTGACATTATTCCACCAATATTTTCAATAATTTCCAAAGCAGTCATTCTTCTATTCAATTCAGCCCAATTTCCCATGACCCCCTTTATCCTCATTCAACGCCCATTCCCGCCCCTTTTATCATCTCGAATTTCACGCGTTCCTTCTTTCCATTATTTCATAGTGCGTAATTGATCCGGCTGCGTAATGGAATGGCTTTCCCCCTCCCCCTTGAAACACTGTGCCATTTTTGTTTGCTTTTTTTAAGTAAAAATGCCTCCTCCACATCAAAACTAAATCTTGCAAATATTTTCTATTGCAATCCATTTTTTACTGTCCCTTCCCGCATTGCCTATCCTCCCTCAATCCTTTCTTCTCTCCAATTTTCGGCTTTCGCTTATTCAATTTAGGGAATGTGGCCGAGACTGGCTGCTTTCTTTCTTTTTTTTTGCCCATCTTTCCCCTTTTCCTCCCGCGTTCACTGCTGCCAAAGTGCCATTATTTTTTGGCCTCAACATTTTGTTGGCTTTGACTTTTTGTCAATTTTTAACTGCCCAAAAAATTCTCTCATCATTTAGTCAATAAAAATGCCTATTTTTGGCCAACTTTTGAGATGCGCTTGAGTATGCCATTGGCCATATATTCCCCCATTTTTTATCCACAATCTTCCCTCTCCTTTTTTCCACTTGGTTGGCCGGTCGATGGATGCTTTTCACCCACTAAAAATTGCGACAAAAGAATTCATCGTCCCACTTTTTATATGTTTATATTCGCCAATTTGCTGTTTATATGTTGTTTACCCTATTTATATCGTTTTTTTTGATAAAATACAAAACCATTTACCACTCCCCTTCCTTCCAATTCCAACCAATTTTAATGAGGGGATAATATCTACTTTACGTGGGAACGCGAATTGAGGGAGGAGGGCAAGTAGCGGATTAGTTCTCCTCCGCCTCTAAATGCGATCAATAAATAACAAAGAAAATTTAATTAGCCTCGACATTTTTTGGCGGATTATGCGCGAAAAATTCACCCCTTGCGCACATTTCCTATTAAAATAAATGAATGAATAATCGTGAAAAAATGTTCCAATAAACCCGAATAAATTATTCCATTCACTAAAAAATAATAAATTTACAGATTAATTTCTCATCGGAATCAGTGGATTGCCGGAATTCGGAGAATATTCCTCAAGAGAAGGCCAACCTACAAGGTGAAGCGCTGGCTGTTACCGGCCAAAATCCCCCGCCACCGTCCAGAGCTTCGGGCGCTCGAAACAGAGGAACAACAGGCAGACCACCCCCTCCTCATCAACATCATCCACCGCAACAATTGCCGTCCTCAACTCGCCGTACAATGCCCAAATTTTTGCATACACTTTGCTGTTGCATTCGGCCAGACAATTACGGCAAAAGTGAGCTTTATATTTAATATACAATTAAAATATTAAAATCACTGTTTTTAGAGAATGATTCATCCAATTCTACTGCAGATGGATGCGATCCAAGGACTTCGTTGCCAATTTCGCAGGCCACCAAAGGTGGTCATGGTCATCAACCATCGAATGCATTGTTACCACCAATCAAATCTGGAGGAATCCGGCAAAGATTGGCGCCTCGTCCTGAAACCTCCTCAAAAGGAACACAACTGGTCCTTGGCATTGGCCATAACAACAACAATAATAATGCCACAAATAATAACAACATTTTGCCCAATTTGGGTGCTGAACAAAATAAACGACAGGTTTAAATACTAAGATAAATTGTTTTTTAATGTTTTATTTTTCCAGCAAGAACATCACTTCCTTTTGCAACGGGTTTTGCCTTCGGATGCCAATCGAAAATGTTTAATTGTTGATTTGGACGAAACACTGGTCCATTCTTCATTTAAGGTAATTTTTGAATTATATTTTAATTAATTTCTCATTATTAAATTAGCCGGTCAAAAATACTGATTTTGTGATTCCCGTCGAAATTGACAACGTGGTTCATCAAGTCTATGTGCTCAAAAGGCCTCACACCGACCATTTTTTGGAACGGATTGGCTCCCTTTTTGAATGCGTTCTTTTCACGGCCAGTCTAGCAAAGGTATTCTTTAATATATTAAAATTAATTATTTTTAAATTAATTTAATTTTAGTATGCTGATCCAGTGGCAGATCTTCTTGATAAGCGGAGAATTTTTCGAACTCGACTTTTCCGCGAATCATGCGTCTTTTTTGAGGGAAATTATGTGAAGGTGAATTATTTTTGAAATTAAAATATTAATTTATTTTTAAGGATTTGGAACGATTGGGCAGAGATTTGCGAAAAGTGGTCATCATTGATAATTCCCCGGCCAGTTATGCCTTCCATCCGGACAATGCGGTCAGTTTTTATTTAGTATTAATAATAAAATTTGGGTAAATCTCAATTCGGAACATTTATACCTTTTTGCTGGGGAAAACTCGCGTAAGTAAGAATTTCAATTTTATTTTTTAATAGTATTCGCCATGAAAAAGCCTAAGTAAGAATAGGGTAATTTGAAGGAAAGGACTGGTGCGGACCATTAGCGCATTGGTATGTTCTATGTTGTTCGTTTATTATATCGAGAAATACCAAAATTGGTCTCGAGTTCGATTCCTATTGGTGGCTTATGATTTTTTTTGCGATTAGGATGGGAGGTGTGGGCAAAAATAAAGATAGATACCAAATGGCGTTTTTTAATTAATTAATTAATTTATGTTTTTTAGATCGCCGTCCGGACATGGTTTGACGATCCAAATGATACGGAATTGCTCGATTTGTTGCCAATGCTTGAGGAATTGGCCCAGGCGGATGATATATACCGGGTGCTAGGCACAGTCCCTCCTCATCAACAGCCTCGGTGCCTGACTCCATCCGAGGATTTGATTCAACCGCCGCCAATGGCCTCCTCATCGCCAATCACCCAAGTGGCCGATCCAAGCAATGGAGGAGGATCACAGCCTCAGCCATGGAAAAGAAAAGTTGAAGCTGGAGGAGGAACGATCAACAACAATAACCGATTTGCCCTTGGCAATTCTTCAAATGGTCGAACGACAAATCGATTCGGTGGCATTGGCAATTCAAATGGCAGTGGAGAAATTAAACGGCCAATCACAATGGTCAGTTTTTGGAAATAGTTAAAAAGGGATTAAAATATAAATATGCCATCAAAAATAAATTTATTTTATTTTATTTTAAGGAATCTGTTCCTCCAACCACAAGGCGATAACAGCAGTTGAATGAATGCTCATCAATCAAATCCAAAAATGCTCCAGAATGGATGAAATCAAAAAAAAAGGATGGATGAATTGCGTCAATCCCAGGAAGTGAGCTTTTGTTGCATTCTGGAGCCTTCCTTCCCAATTCCTTTTACAATTTTTCACTTTGTTAGAACACATTGTCCATATATTCCTCTTTTTCCTTCAATATTATCTATTCATCCAATTTTTATTCTCTCCGGTGAATCTACACTCATCAAATTTGCCTCAATTTCGGCTTCCAAATTGTATACAAAATCACAATTCTCACAAATTTTATTTCATTATTTTTCCTAATTATTTTTATACTCCTTCCCCCACAATTTTTTGTCCAACATTTGCACACTAAATTGATCATTATATCCCCCAATATTGATTCCCGGTTGAATATGAATTGATTATTTGCCTTTCTCATTTTCACATATTATTGTTGTCATTTATCCTCCCAAATAAAAACTTTGCAAGAATTCACTTCTTTTATGTGGTGCGATCGAAATAAATGGGAAATTTTATTGTGTTTTTTTTTAGCAATACCCTACCCCACATCCACAGATAAACGTGTCCAATCATTTGTGGTTAATTTAAAAAAATGCTCTCCAATTTGGCATTGTTCACTGTTTTTTTAAACCCTTTCTTTGGTCCCAATTGCCAAATCAACCAATTAATTCCCCAATTGCCCCTGCACACTATTTTATGAATTATTTTTTATCCCCCGGATGTGTTTGTTTCATTCTTCCCCAGTGCCTTTTTCTCCATTTCGTACAATTCCCCCAATGTTGTAAATTCAAATTCCTAGAGCATTCCCGCCCATTTCTCATTTCCAAAATTTTATTAGTGGAAGAAAATTATATTAATAATGTAATTAAAAATCCATCGGTGAATTCTCCCTTCTTTCCCGCCACCTTTTGTATTTGCCAATTTGCTCACAATCACTTCCCTCCGTTCCCGTGTTGGAAAAATAATTTTGTACTCGTCAAAAAATTTATACATATTTAAATACATAAATAAATATATTCTAGAGATTTGATTGATGTTAATTTATATTTAGTTTTATTGAATTAATGAAATCCCTACTTGGTTTTGGTTGGAAAATCTTTTGCACAATAATACAACTCTAAAGTAAAAATACACAAATAAAAGAAAAATCATTTAATGAAAGCAGGAATTGGAAATCAAACTCCGGCCTCCGGCGTTTGTCATAATAAAAAGAGTAATCTACCATTACAATAATTTGAAAAAATGAATTACTTTTATTCTTTTTATGCCTCTCTCTTCATTTCTATTATTACAAAATTTTCGGCAATGCGTTGTGGATATTTTGCTGTGCCAGTGCCAATACTGATTCACTTATTTCGAGTTGACTATCCGTGCTTTTTTTCCTACAATTCCAATCAACATTTCTCCTTCCTCTTCTCACTTATTCTAAATTTTTGAAGGGGCAAAGAAAATTAACATTGAACATGCCCTAAAGTTAAATTCACATTCACATCCTATTTCTATTCTACAGTATTTTGAATGGAAAGGAGAAATAAATAAAGAAGGAGTTACAGATTTGAGCCATGCCCTAAGGGCATCTCACATACAGTAACCCTAACATTATTTCCCTTTTTTCACCGAATAAATATGAGGAATTTATAATCGCAAATTAAAATTTACAATTACAATCGCAAATCAGAATTACAATTACAATCGCAAATCAGAATTACAATTACAATCGCAAATCAGAATTACAATTACAATCGCAAATCAGAATTACAATTACAATCGCAAATCAGAATTACAATTACAATCGCAAATCAGAATTACAATTACAATCGCAAATCAGAATTACAATTACAATCGCAAATCAGAATTTTACAATTACAATCGCAAATCAGAATTTTACAATTACAATCGCAAATCAGAATTACAATTACAATCGCAAATCAGAATTACAATTACAATCGCAAATCAGAATTACAATTACAAATCAGAATTACAATTACAAATCAGAATTACAATTACAATTACAAATCAGAATTACAATCGCAAATCAGAATTACAATTACAATCGCAAATCAGAATTACAATTACAATCGCAAATCAGAATTACAATTACAATCGCAAATCAGAATTACAATTACAATCGCAAATCAGAATTACAATTACAATCGCAAATCAGAATTACAATTACAATCGCAAATCAGAATTACAATTACAATCGCAAATCAGAATTACAATTACAATCGCAAATCAGAATTACAATTACAATCGCAAATCAGAATTACAATTACAATCGCAAATCAGAATTACAATTACAATCGCAAATCAGAATTACAATTACAATCGCAAATCAGAATTACAATTACAATCGCAAATCAGAATTACAATTACAATCGCAAATCAGAATTACAATCGCAAATCAGAATTACAATTACAATCGCAAATCAGAATTACAATTACAATCGCAAATCAGAATTACAATTACAATCGCAAATCAGAATTACAATTACAATCGCAAATCAGAATTACAATTACAATCGCAAATCAGAATTACAATTACAATCGCAAATCAGAATTACAATTACAATCGCAAATCAGAATTACAATTACAATCGCAAATCAGAATTACAATCGCAAATCAGAATTACAATTACAATCGCAAATCAGAATTACAATTACAATCGCAAATCAGAATTACAATTACAATCGCAAATCAGAATTACAATCACAAATCAGAATTACAATTACAATCGCAAATCAGAATTACAATTACAATCGCAAATCAGAATTACAATTACAATCGCAAATCAGAATTACAATTACAATCGCAAATCAGAATTACAATCACAAATCAGAATTACAATTACAATCGCAAATCAGAATTACAATTACAATCGCAAATCAGAATTACAATTACAATCGCAAATCAGAATTACAATTACAATCGCAAATCAGAATTACAATTACAATCGCAAATCAGAATTACAATTACAATCGCAAATCAGAATTACAATTACAATCGCAAATCAGAATTACAATTACAAATCAGAATTACAATTACAATCGCAAATCAGAATTACAATTACAATCGCAAATCAGAATTACAATTACAATCGCAAATCAGAATTACAATTACAATCGCAAATCAGAATTACAATTACAATCGCAAATCAGAATTACAATTACAATCGCAAATCAGAATTACAATTACAATCGCAAATCAGAATTACAATTACAATCGCAAATCAGAATTACAATTACAATCGCAAATCAGAATTACAATCACAAATCAGAATTACAATTACAATCGCAAATCAGAATTACAATTACAATCGCAAATCAGAATTACAATTACAATCGCAAATCAGAATTACAATTACAATCGCAAATCAGAATTACAATTACAATCGCAAATCAGAATTACAATTACAATCGCAAATCAGAATTACAATTACAATCGCAAATCAGAATTACAATTACAAATCAGAATTACAATTACAAATCAGAATTACAATTACAAATCATAATTCGCAAATCAGAATTACAATCGCAAATCAGAATTACAATTACAATCACAAATCAGAATTACAATTACAAATCAGAATTACAATTACAAATCAGAATTAGAATTACAATCGCAAATCAGAATTACAATTAGAATTATAAATCAGAATTTAATAAATAAATTTACCCATGATGAGGCTGCAAATTGTGCGACGGGCAACTTGCAAATTGTTATATGCCCCAAGCAAATGAATTTTGTCATTGGCCAAAACAATTCGCGTTTTTGTCACATTCTGAAATGGAAATTGATGAAAAGAAAGATAAAATATTTTTTGTTATAAAAATAAAATCATTTTGTTTTCCTACCTCGATTGTCATTTTGACGCGTCCATCCTTGCCCGCAATTCGGCCAATTGCTCGGCTCAAATGGTCGCCACGCAAAGTTTTAACTGTAAAAATTTAAAAAATTTGAAAATTATTATTTTTCGATTTAATTAATTTTAGCCAATTTTTAATTGACAAGTTATAGAAATATTATTAATCAATTAACTTTTCTATTTTAAATTTAATAAAAATATGAACCATCGTTGATCTCGAAGCTTTCCATGAACAAATGATCCAATCGAATGAGTGAAATTGCATCATCCAATTCGAATCCGAGGAGAAATGCGTGCACAAAATCGGCTGCTTTTTGCAAATATGTCCGATTTGGGTTGGTCTCGTCCGGTGAACGAATTTCCACATTTCGGGTCTTCAAATTGTATCTTCATAATAAATTGAAATATTATTTCGAATATTTTTAAAATTAAAATTACCTGATTTGCAATTTCAATTCATTGACCACCGGTGTCACAATTTTTTGCCAATTTTTTCTCAATGGTTGGTATCGATGTGGGGGCACTGAAACTTTTCGAATTTCTGCACTTGGTTTGGCCCTTTTTCCTTCTGGGAATTGTTCTTCTGCCATTTTGTCGTCCTCCTCCAAATCCATGGGTTGCGATTTTCGTTTTCGATCATTCTTTAAATGGAAAAATCATTTTTATATTTGATAATATTAATTATATTTTAATTATTTGATAATGGTAGGAATTTTTATTAAAAAAGAATGATAAATTAAATATTATTCAACAATATTTTTAATTAATTTTAATTCTACGGATTATTAACACCAAAAATATATCAAATTAATTTCTAAATTTATTTAAGCTAACCTTTTTGACGGCCACAAATCCTTCATCATTCTGCTTTTCCTCTTCCACAATAATATCATCGAGAGGCGGCATTTCCTCGTCTCCATTTCCAGTCGAATTATTATTATTTGAATTTTCCATAATTCTTTAATGAATTAAAAAATAAAAAGGCAATAAATTAAAGAGAAAAATAAATGGCGGTCATTAACCATGGAAAAAAATTGTGTAAAATAATTTCTAACAAATTTAAACATTTAAACAAAAAGCAACAAATAATTTTTAAAAATATTCTTTTTTCAATCCAATATTCGCATTTTTGTGAACATATAATCCAAATGAGCTGCATTCCGGCGTAAAATCTTCAGCCGTTCATAATGCCTAAAATTTTATAAATGAATATTAGGAAAATAACTAAATAAAACCTTATTGAATAAGATAAAAATCCGCCAATGATTGTTTGGATATTCGGCAATTTAAGGATTTGATCCGGATGAACACTTTTTAGCACACAATTCAAAACAATTTGGGCAATCTTTAAAAAGATGGAAAAGGATTTTTTATTTAGTAGAATTTTTTATTGAAACCGTATATGTCCGTGTATTCGTATTCCATTGGGCGGCATAATCGAGCAATTTGGAAAGTTGGATGGAATTCAGCCTTTTGATTAATTCAATCAATTTTTGTTCATGAATATTTTCTCCCACTTCTTTTCCTTCGAATAATTTGTTCAAAACTTTCAAACATCTATCAAAATAATAATTTATAAAAATTTGTAAAAATTAATTTAAAACTGACTGAAATGGTTGGTCCAAGTCCAGGGTCAAAACCAACGCCTCAAAGAGACGATCCTGATCCAACAAATTTGACAATGTTTGTTGGTCGGTTGCCCTTTTGGCCATTTCCTTTTGTCTTTTTTGCTTCAATTCTTCTGATTTATCCTCCCAAATTATCAGGCGGCCATCCGCCCCGCCAGTCGCAAAACGTGCTTTTGGCTTTGCCAAATTGGACGAATATTCTTCTTCAATTGGCGGCAATGCTCGAAGAGACCAAATTTTTTCCTCATGGCCTTCCTCCGTTTTCTCGCAAATTCCCTTTTGGACATCCCAAATTTTTATGAGTCCACCGCCGTCCACCGAAACCAATTTGGTGCTATTATCGATGAAAAGTACCTAAAAATAATATTTTAATTAAATTTAAAAAAATTAAAATTTAACCGAAAGAACGGCGAATTGATGGTCTTGCAATGTTCGGATGCAATTATTTTGGTCGAGCAAAGAAAACAATTTGATTATGCAATCACCGCTACAAGTGGCCACCAACTAAAATTTAAATTATTTTTTAAAAAATTAGAAATAAATGTCCTAAATTTGACACAAATTTATCATATTTTAATAATATATTATTTTTTAAAATTTATTAGAATTGCTCGAAATAACCTGTAAATTTTTGGAGAATCGAGCGCACCAAACCCCTCTTTTGTGGCCTTCGAGTGTGGCAGCCAATGTTAATTCCTTCTTTTTCTTATCAATATGCCATAGTTTTGCCGTTTTATCCATTGAGGCGGTCAAACATAATTTGTTATTTTCGCTCACATCCACACTGTTTATATCCTTGGAATGGGCCACAACGGTGGAAGAAGTTTGGATTTTTAACCTTCAATTTTTAAATTAAAATAAAAAATGCATTTCTTACGGATTTTTTATTTCTTCGCCTTTCTCTTGTTTTACAGCCAAATTTGTGAGATCCCAAAGTTTTAGGGTTGAATCGTGGGCGACGCTGACCAAAAATGGCAATGCTTTGGAGTGAGAAAATGCAATACTAAAAATGCAAAATTACCCATAAAAATTAATTATTCAAAAGTAAACCTGGTCACTGAATGAGTATGTCCGGTGGCGATACCAATTTGATCGACAATTTTGTCTGCTAAATTTGAATTCGCCTCCTTCTCTTCTCCATCAATTTCCATTGGAATTGTTTTCAAATGTTTGAGTCGCCAAAAAATGATAGAATTGTCTTTGGAGCCGGAAGCCAACATTGAATTGTCCCAGTCCGGCGAGTCCACGCATAATATACTTTGACTATGTCCTTTAAATAATGATTAAAATCAAAATAATTGATTAAATGAACCTTCTCCTTTGATGCATTGACCATTGCCCAAATCAAGCACCGTCAAATCTTGATCATTCGTTGCAATCGCCAAACAATTGTTTTCAGTCGACAAATATGTTGAATCATAAATTTCATCGGATGAAGAAATTAATGTTGCATTTTGCTTCCCATCAGTTTGATCAGCCGCCGTCGTTGTTGGTTCATCCTTTTCGTGGTCATCAAAACCATTGATGAAACTAAAATAAATAATATTTTATTATTCATTTAATTAACAAACCTGGAAGTAGAAATATCAAACAAATGTGTCTTCCTAATTTCTACAGCCGATAGAGTTTTATTTTGTTGAGACCAACTCATCTAAATTAATTATTTATTGAAGTACAAATAATCAAATTATTAAATCAATAAATGTATAACAAACAATAAAATGAAAGTAATAAATTAGTCAATAATAATTTATCGATAAAAAAAACAAATAAGAAAAATAACAATTTTATTTTGAACTAATTGTAGGGAATGACCAGATTTTTGGTTGTGAACTAATTTTGTGTACATTTTCAATGGCTTCTTCCGGACTGTTCCTATAATTGAGCAAATATCCTTGGATTGATGCCGGCGAATATTCTCGGCCAGTGGAACAAACTTTATCCCTGAATTTGACTTCTAATTGATCCGGCAAAACTTCGAAGAAACGTCGAAACATCTGAAAATGCATTTTTAATTTAATAATCAAATATAATAAAACAATACCAGCTCCAACATTATTGGCGAACAATTGCCAAAATATTCTTTCATGTCCACCCGTCCCGGCCTAATCATTGCCGAATCCAGCCTTTCTATGTAATTTGTGGTCATGAAGAGAACACGCTCCTCCGAACTGGCAACCCCGTCGATGGCATTGAGCAGGCCGGACATTGTAACACGGTTCAGGCCTTCAAAAGCTCCTCCCATTTGATTGTTCTCCACGGCTTCTCTCTTCACAAATGCATTGTCAATGTCTTCGAGTAGAATAAAACTCTTCAAAAAATAAATCAATTTTTTAAATTTTTAGTTAAAATACCCACATTTGGCGGTGCATTGTTCATCAAATGATTTAGTCGGGCATCGTCAATTGTCCGATCGCTCAACGTCAACATGCAAATATTATAGCCATGGAATGCGGCGAGGGCCGAAATAAAACTGCTTTTGCCCGTTCCCGGTGGTCCATAGAACAAATAACCTCTCCGATATGGGATGCCCCGATCCGTGTACCTAAATTAAAAATAAGAAAATTTCGTGAATAAAATAAACCATTTTTTGGAGGAAATAAATGTGCTGATATCGGCTTGAAGTCTCTCCTTTATTCCATCATCCAATATGACCGAATCCAGCGGCCGTTTCATCTTTGGATTACCAAAACGATTCCAACTTGGACCATTGGGTATGTATACGGAAAGACCAGTTTCCAACTTTAAAATTTGGTTTTTAATGGATTTAATTTTTTTAATTACTTTAGAAATTGCATCTTTTGCTGCATTTTCCAGAAATGATTTCCAAAAAGTCGGATCCACTCCTAAAATAATTTATTCATTGTTAATAATTAATTTGAATTAAATTAACCAAAAGTTGTAAGTGTCACAGTTTCCAGCGGTTGTATTGTTTGTTTCTCCCTTTCCCTATTAATTTGGATCCATCTATTTTGGAATCGGAGAAAATGGCTTCCACGTCCGGGTGAGAAAATAAAATTGCTTGTAATTTTGCCACTTTCGGTTTGAGTTGTTGAAGTGTTGACAGATAGTTGATTTGCTCTCTTTCGGCTGTTTTTATTGATATAATCCAAGACCCAGTGAAATGCTCTAAATTTGAATTGGTTTTTAATTCAATTTACTAATTAAAAAGCTTACTCATCGGTATTGTCCAATTCGAGCCTTGAGATGAACTTTCTTTTCAATAATGATGTTCCAATCAATGAAAGTCTTCTGCCAAACGAAAGTAGAACTCCTATGCCCATAAGTCCCGCTCCGCCCGTAAAAAGCGGATTTTCCATTACGGAGGTTACCAACGATTTTTCTGATGTAATTATCCCGCCGCTTGATGTTGCAATTTCATTTATTCGGTTTGGCGATGTCGGTAATATAGAATTCATAATTTTATCGAAATTTCTGAATACATTAAAAAAAATTAGCAATTTGTTGAACTGGTTTAAAAAAAAAAAAAAAAAACAATTTTCCCATATCGCATATCCAAAGGAAGATTTGGCAATGCAAAACCTATGGTACATTTCCATTGCATTTTAAATATAATTCAGCTTAAACTACAAAACATGCACCTATTATTTCAAGAAAAAATGAATCTTTGAACGTTGTCCTCAGTTCAAAAAAGAAAAGGAAGTGGAAGATAAAAGTTTGCATAAGTCATCCCAATCATTAACATTTAAAAATATAATCAATCAGCAATAAAAGCTTGTTAATCCTAATTTTAATAATAAAATGCCAAAAGTAAATTTAAATAATAAGCTAGTAGCCAATTTTTTAAATGTGAATTTTGTACTCTTGATTTAAATTTAATGCATTGATGATTTGATTATCCATTTATTATTCCATTAAAAATTTCATCCGGATTTCGAGGAGACATTAAGCAAAAAATAGCTGATTGAGTCAAATTTTGCCAACTCTGGAATTTCCAGAGATAAATAAAGACTTATCCAAACCGGTTTTCATTCATTTTCATTTCAGATTTCAGCATTTAGATTCAGCTATTTAGTTTAGCGCTTCTGCTAAAAAAAATTTCTAGAGGGGAGGGGAGGGATTAAACCAAAAAACCAATGAGATCAAACCGGTTTCATAACAAAAGTTTATAAACGATAAAGTAAAAAACACAAACTAAAAAATTTTCATTCTCGAGAAAATAAAAAATGATGATTTATTATTTTTTAAATATAATTTCTGTTTTAAGATTTAAGCAAAGCAATAATAATAAAAAATATTCAAAATGAGTTCAATTGGAACAGGATATGACTTGGCAGCTGCAACATTTTCGCCAGATGGCCGTATATTCCAAGTTGAGTATGCATCAAAAGCTGTTGAATCCAGTGTCACAGTCATCGCTCTTGGGAGTAAGAAAGGTGTTTTGGTCGGCGTTGATCAACCGGTGCCATCGAAACTTTCCGTCGAGGTTTGTCATTACAATAGTTTAATTAAAATGACGATTTTATTTTAGGATTCGAACACGCGTATTATGGATGTCAACGACAAAATTGGGCTCATCGGTTCCGGTCTCCATCCTGACGTTTGCAATCTTCATGGCTATGCTCGCAGAGAGGCCAATAAATACTTGAAGGAATTCCTTGAGCCGATCGACGTGAAAAACTTGGCACAAAAGGTTTGCATTTTTGAAACATGAACAAATAATTTTATAAATTATTAAATAGGTCGGCGAACATGTTCACATCTTCACTTTGGGAATCTCGCGTCCGTACGGTGTCTCGGCTTTCCTGGTTGCTTGGGATGAAAAGGTTGTTTTTTTTTTATTTAAAATGCTATTAATTTAATTTGGATAATTATTAAGGATGGTCCTTCAATTCATTGCATCGATCCATCGGGCTTACGCTTCCAGTACTATTCATGGGCTATCGGGTATAAAATTCAATTTAATTAAACAGTTAATAATTTAATTTTAGAAAAAATGCACAGGCAGCAAAAACCGAAATTGAGAAAATTGAAGCGGAACGCAAAGCAACTGGGAAAGAATTGGACAAACAGGATCTTATGAAGAAGATGATTCGCACTATTCTGACCATCCGAGATGAGGGAGTGACCGGACAGAAGATTGAAATGGGATGGGTTGGCAGTTCATCGCGGGGAATGTTTGAGGTTTTTATCAAAAAATTTTCGATAAATTTATCAAACTTTTTTATTTACAGAAAGTCAACCAACCGGAAATTGACCAATTGGAAAATCAAGTGAAGGAGGATATTGAGAAGGAGGAGGATAAGGATTAATTTTGGAGCATTCAAATATGAGATTTGACAAAATTGTTTTGTTATCATATTTATTCTTTTCACCGATTTTTTTTTGATAAATAAAGATTCAATCAATACATCAATAAATTATGCATATTTCTTTGGTATTTTAAAAATAAGGCAAATGAGATATGAAAAAATACAACAATAAGTAGTAAAGAATTAGCAACAATTTAATGAGATAAATGTTTTTAAAATTAAGTAGGCACTAAAATGACTAAAATAAGTATATCAAAATTGTTGGAGGCTAAAAAACCGGGACCTTCACCAAAATGGACAATAAGATTTTTAAGAGAATTTGGAACATGGATGAGGTTTTGGTTCATTCAATCGTTTGCAAAGATTTTCTTCCAAAGCATAAAATGCATCATTGTCCCGGAGACCATCCAGCACAACCCAAGGCACAAAATTGAATTCTTCACCAATTGAGGCCGTCCGATTCCCGGCAATTGCATGCAACAATCTTCCCCTCTTGCCAATTGTGCATTTCCATAACCTATAAAAATAATTCAATTATTTATATAAAATTTTATTGAAATTACCAATCTGCTGATGAATGGCCAGTCAAACAACTCCTAAAATAAAATTAATTAAAGTTAAATCCATTAATTAGTGTAACCTGAATGCAGATATCAAACTGTCTTTTCCTTGAATGCATCCAATCAATGGAATATGACTATCGGAATCAGGGAGTAAATCGATGGCACAATTCATCAATTGGTTCAATTCGCATTCATTCACCCCATGTTGGCATTCACATCTAAAAGAATTTATTAAAATAATTTTGAGAATTAATTCACTTGAAATCATCCTCCTCTGTCGTACAATTGGCTTTGCCAAAAGGCACAATTGAAACATTAATTCGATTGCTGGAGCCCAATCTGGACCAGGAAGGCAACAATTGGCGTCGAATAAATCCTAAAATTAAATATTATTTTAATTAAAAATGATGAATGAGACCCAATAAATTAACCTGTTGTATCCGGACATTGTGCCTCCATGAAAACGGTCAATTGAACAATATTTGCCTTTTTCTCATCCATAGGAAGTGGTTTTGCAATGGGCGGTTTCTGTTGAAAGTTGAATGTTGGATAATTAGAAAAAAATAAATGATAAAATTTTACTTCCTCTTCTTCTTCAGTGGTTTCATTTAGAAATAATTCTTGCCAACTTTTTTGTACCAAAATAAATAATAAGAATAAAATTTGGCAAAAAGTTGTTTTTCTTTTTGCAGTGATCATGACCTTCTTTTTTTCACCAATTTTCCGGACCAATTGTTCCGTTTAATTTGGTCAATGTAAAGGAGGGGGTGGAAGGAAAATGGAAACAATAGTTTTATGTGTCATTTTTTGCAGAGGATCCGAAAATTTTTGATTGCAAAAAGCACTCGATAAATAAATGGTGTCTAGCCTGGATGCTTACTTTACTAGCTTTGATTGATACTTATGGGAAACTGAAAAATTTGTGAGAAATATGCCCGTTGCTTAGAAATGGATTGCCCTATGCCCTTCCCTCAATTGTGTAACGTGGCCATTAAATTTTATATTTTTTCAACTATTTTACTTATAGCCAGCATTTTCCACCCTAGTTATTTTTTTTCCATTTTATGACTCACAATTACTCCAATTCCAGTGCGTTGTTGATCCTCAACATCCAAATGTTCAACAAAGTCTTGAGGCAATGAATTCCACCAAATTAACAGGAAAAATAAAGATATGAAGAACACTGAATAGAAGTATGGCCTTGTGAAGAATCGTCTGTATCGAGAATTGTGATGAAGCATGGCGCCTGAATGAATGATAAATTAGATATTTATTTTTACATAAAATAGGTAGTGCAAAATACCTGTTCGATTTGAAGTTGAAGCAAATATCTATGTAGGAAGTTAATTTGTTGAAAATTGATGACGATTATGCTGCTGCAATTTGTTATGTAACATTTGCATTTTCTGCTTTCGATTCAAGGATTATTGGATGATGAAAAGGAAATTATAAATACTTTGAACGAACATTCTATTTTCAGCTCGTTTCTTCCGCACATTCATTCTCTGCGGGGATAACTAGTTTACGGAAAGTCCTTTTAAGAATCAATAGAATAAAGGAAAGTTAATAAGTGTTTGGGATGCGAATGAATATATGTGAAATGAAGTACGAATTGAGATGAATGAAATCGGAGGGAATTTATGAGAGGAAAAAAACATTACACGCAAAGTTTTCTATTATTTTTTTCGATGATGAAATGAATTTTTTTTCAAAAAACCAGCAGCCATCATAAAAATCACTGCGTGATATTTTTGTGTTTTACTTTATTAATGAAATTTTAGTGACGGATTTAATTTTTCAATTTAATTAAAAAATATAAAAAGTGGTAGTGGGTTAGCTTGGCCTGGTTTTTTTTAAATCAATCGGAAATTAGTTTTTCTCCTTCCATTTTTTAAATTTTTACTTTTTAGATTGAACATTGAAATTGTATCATTGACTATATTATTATTTTTGAAGAATGACCTTATTTGAGGATTGTGTGGAGCTTTTTGGCACCAAAGATCTTTACCAAGTATTGAATTTGGACAGGAACAATGCACCGATTGAATCAAAAAGTTTAATTTTAATCAAATTTAATAGATAAATCAATATTTTTAGTCAAAAAGGCTTATTATCAACAATCAATCTTGTGGCATCCGGACAGATTTTCGTCGGTCCAGTATGGAGAGAACGAAAGAAATTTGGCCACCAGAAAGTTTCAAATAATTGGGAAGGCTTATCAAATTCTGAGCGACAAAGAAAAACGCAAAATATACGACGAAACTGGTTTGTATTTTTTGAAATTTTTGCTTAAAATTTATCTTAATAAATTCAGGCAATTTGGACGACGAAGATAGCCTCAATGATAGCACAAAGGATTGGGTTTCAACTTGGCGAGGAATGTTTAAGAAGGTCACAAAAGAAGATATTGAAGAATTTTTGCGTAAATTTCGAGGTAAATATTTTAAATTGAAATTGATAAAATTAGTCTTAAAATCACAGGGTCAGAAGATGAGATGAAGGAAATTAAAGTGGCATATACAAAACACAAAGGCGATATGAACAAAATAATGAGCACAGTGATTGGCGCTGACATTCACCAAGAAGATAGTATGAAATTATTTTTAAAAAATTGAATTGGAATTCAATATTTTTAGGAATTCGTGAGATCATCCGATATTTTATCGAGAAGGACGAAGTGGAAGCATTCCCTAAATTTGTGAATGAACCGCCAACCGCAAGGATTAAACGAATCAAGAAGGCTGAAAAGGAAGCAAAGGAGGCCGAGAAAGTATTGAAAGAAATGCAGCAGGAAGCCGGAACAAGTGGTACTGGACAAGGCACTGATGACCTCGCCTCATTAATTTTGGCTAAGCAAAAGAAAAGGGCCGAGCAACAGGTTTTTCTACACATTTGCCTAACTTGTAAACTAATTTTTTCAAAATTATTAGGGCAATTTCCTTGATCAATTGGAGCAGAAATATTGCAAAGGGGAGCCAGAAAAGAAGAAGAATCGCAAAAAATGATTGGATTATTCGTAACTATACTTAATGTTTTTGCGATTTCATTGGATCATCATTACTATTTATTGTATTTCTTTTTTTTCAAGTAAAAGTAATAAATATTTAAAAACACTGCATTTTTATTCAATTTTTAATAAATGAAAACAACAAGAATTAGGAAACAACAAAGAAAGGAACATTTAATTTTCTTTATTCTTTTGTTTTAATTCCGATGCTTTTCTGCTGAATTGGGCCCTTTTCAACTTCTTTAGGCTGACTCCATAAGCTTTCATCCGTTCCACACCCAAATCAATGCCATTTTCTAATTTCTTTTTCTTCTTCATTGAATGTGCGGAATTGTTTTGCCCTTTCTGCTTTTTCCTCTTCTTTTTGGTCATATTTGGCTGCGATGTCGATGGTTTTTCTTCTTCATTTTTTTCTTCAGAAACAAATTCGCCAAATTCTTCTGCCTTTTCCACGTCATCCAATAATTCTCTTAAATATTTTTATTTTATATAGAATTAAAAAATATTCAAACCTGTTATGAAGAATTTTTTGTTTTTTCTGAGTGTTCTTCGCCTTTCGTTCAAAATAGGCCACTTGACGGCTTTCTTCATCTTCGTTCCGGTATTGGCTCACTTTCGAAATTGGGGCCCATGCATTCAAACAACGATCATCCGCTTCCAAAATCTGCATTTAATAATTGTTTGTAAAATTAAATTACTTTTAACCTCTTCCGTGGTTAAACCAAATGAGTTGGGAACTACGCTGCGGTAGCGGAATGGAATATCAACTTGTTCAACTTTCCTCTTTTTTTGCTTCTTCTCTATTTTCTTCTCCACTTCTTTTCGCTTCATTTTTCGTTTAGTCTCCGTTTTTCGTAATGCTTCCCGCGAAGTTCGTGGATATTGTTTTAACTGAATAATCAAATTTATTAAATTAAAATGGATAAAAATAATTACAAATTCTTGGTCTGGTTCTTCAAAACGAAAATTAAATTTCTTCTCAAATTCATCGGCTCGATCTTCCTCTTCGTCTTCTCGAATAATTTCATCATAAGTTGGAATCCTACAATTTAAAATGAATTTTCGATTTTAATAATAAATTAAATTCCTAACCTCTCCTTTTCGTCCGCTTCTCCTTCATATTTTTTGTATAAAAGAAAATCTCGAAGAAATTTCTCGTCTTCTTCTAATCCATCGTCCTTTGCCCATCGTTCCTTCAATTTTTGCTAAATAAAACAAAAATTACTACAAAATATTCCATTTTCGTTACCAAATTTTTATCATGAATGTTCAGAGTGGATGATTCGTTCTTTAGCCATTCATAGTAATCTTCTTCCTCTTTCATCTTAATGAATAAAATAAATTAAAAAATATTAAAATTCAAATTAAAACCTTTTCTTCATCCGTTTTGACTCTTTTCTTTAGTAAATCACCGGAATCACTTTCATCATCTGAATCGTCCAGAGCATTTTTAAATCTTAAATTTCAACGAATAAAAAAATAAGACAAATTTTTAACGAACTCTTCTTTTAAAAGTTGATCCTGTTTTTGATAAGATGGTCCCGGTTGATCTTCAAAATCTTCATCCTCGCTTAAATGTCCTCCGCGTTCGAGAATAAGTTTTCGTTCAAAATCTTTCAGTGTCATTTTCTTGTTCTCTGTTATTTCGTTATTATTGTGTCCATCATTTGACAAACTAAAATGAAAAATTTGACTAATAATTAATAAACGAAAGGTTAAAACCTGCTGCTGTCATCTTTTTCGCTGAAAAATGCCACTTTATCTTCATAAATCCGTGGGTCACCGGTTTTCAATGCACCCAATGTCCGCAAAAAATTTTCTTCATCTTTCTTCGTCCATAAATTAGCTTGACTTTCTTCTTCATCAGAACTTTCATCCGATGAAGTATTGGTTTTGGTCGGGATGGACAAATTTTTAGCTTCTTCTCGTTTCTTCATCATCCGATTAAATAAAACTATCAAAAATAAATAAAAATTAAATTAAGGTAAGAAAATAAATAAATTTGGCGAAAAATTAACGCCTAGGTCAAATTGTAAAAATAATAAATAAATCAATTTTTTATTAATATCGAAATAGACTCGCAGATGGAAAAAAAACATATATAACGAATAAATATTGGTTGGATTTGAAAAAAAAGGGAATTCAACTTAGATCTTATCTATTCTTTGTCTTCAATTGCCATTTTGCTTCGGAATTTGAGATGGGTCAGCCAAATTATACCTGGAAAAATAATAATTAGGTTAAAAAATGATTGAAAGCACAAACATTGAATATGCCGAGTCTCCAGTGATTTCTCTGTCCACTTTGAGGAATGATGGCAGCGCCGGTTCTTTGTCATGCACTGGCTTCGTTGTATACGTCTCCAGGATCATCAACGGCTGTCCTTTGCATCCCGGCGGCAATGGCTCAATATAGGTGTCCAAGTTGAAGTACTGCAAAATATTGATTGTATTTGAATTATGTTGCCCAGTTAAACCGACTTTATTCCCAAAAACAAAGCAGCGGCGCTTTTTGTGGATGGGCTCTCGTGTTTGGTCATTCAGGGCAATGAAGTTATTATATTCTCGACGAGTCAAATTCTTCTTCGTTTCCACTGGTTCCGGCAATTCTTTGTGATTGGCGTCTTCGTATCGTCGGGTTGTCAATGTATATGTGATTTGGCCATCATTTCGGCAACGGGAACGAAGACGAATCTGCCAAAATTTGAATAATATTTTTAATTAAATTTAAATAAACTTGATTTTTGCTGGCCCCATCCCTCAAATATTGATGCACCACTTTGAATTCTTCGAATTTGTTTTTCTGGAATGCGTCTTCGTCGCCAATGCCGATGACCAGCCATTTACGCTTTTTGCTGTTCTTCTCCAACCGGTCAACATCCGCAATGCCCAGCCGTTCGCAAACCACTTTGATCAATTTGATTATTTTGTCGTTGAAGTCGCTGCAATCCGAATTGTCCACAATGGAAAGGCATTTATGGCCAGTCCAGGCCTGCAAAAATGTTTCATTATTCAAAATTGAAATAATTTATTTTAACCTCTCTTGTTTTGCGGTCCTGCTCCCGTGCCTCCTGCAAGCTTTCTTCCATTCTGGCCGTGTTGTTCGCGCATGTATAATATTGGGATGCCCCGTCGGCTGCAGTGACCATGTGGACGATCTTAAAATAAATTCAAATTAAAACCATTTCCATTGTCCACTCACTTGATGGTATCGATTGTTGCGTAAATCGAATGCATCCATTCCCAAATCCTCTTGCAAATTGTCCCAGGATTCTTTGTCCATATAGGCTGCTGGATCAAGGGCGCCACGGTCGCAAATGATCAGCACATCTCGGTCATTGATCATTTCGGCTTGATTGAAGAAAACCTAAAAAAAACAATTGGTTAATCGATTCGCCTTTAAAAATTCATAACCTTTTCGATTTGCAACAAAGTCAGAAGGAGATCCTTTTGGAAATGATAGCACTGCGCCTTTGTTAATTCCTTGAATTGAACTCGTCCGTTCAGCAAGATGGAGGCCGTTTCTGGAGTGGTGAAGACCTGAATTGTATGGTTGATTAGAATGAATTTTATAGAAAATTCTCACTTTCCAGCCGAGATCCTCGAAGAATGTGGCCAGCCTTTCTTGGCCTGTTGTTTTTCCGCCGCATGGACCACCGGTCAACACCAATCTGTGGATGACTTTGTTGTTGTTGTTGTTGGAAATTGGGGCCGGCCGGAGAGGGACAAAATTGAAGAGCAGTTGGCTGATGGAGATCATTTTGAATTGAAGTTTTGCTTAAAAATAATTTTTAAAATATGAGAAACATGAAAAAATAGAAAAAGACAATTTTAGTGAATTAAATTTCACTTTTATGTGGCAATAAATGTATATTTTAATATTTTATCACATTATTATTTAATACCAATCACAATTAAAATTAAAATTGCAACAACATTGCAAATAAATTAAATTTGACAATGGATGGTGGCTTTCACATTTGCCTATCAAAAAATTAACATTAAAATTCGAAATTACAATTAACAAAAATTTGAATAATGGGACAGGGCAGGGGGGGATGAGAATGGCACAAAAAAGAATGTTGACTTATTTTAAGAGGAGGATTTGAGAAGAGAAATGTGTGTTTGTCTTTGGGTCTATCCATTGTCCATTCCATCCATCCATTCTAGATAAGGCGAGAAGCATGATGCGGCAGGCGATGAAGTTGCTTTGTCTGTTCGCCGAGACGCACGAACGGTTTGTGGATTTCACGATGGCGGCAGCCACTTCCATAGTGCAAACGGTCCCAGCAAGACTCGCAAAAGTATTGGAGGCAGGACACATCACCACAAAAGTAGGGCGCATAACGGCCATGGCAGAGCTAAAAAAAGAATTGTTATCAATTATAAAACTTTGTAAAATTATCTTTTACCTTTCCCTCGCAATTGTCACACATTTGTTCGTTCACCACGTATGGTTTGATTTCCACCTAGAATTAGTTTGATATTTTCGAAACTGAGCAATTGGATTTGACTTACGCGTTTGGTGGTGTCCGAATGAGGGATGTTCACAAAACGACCAGACATGGCGGCCACATAGGATTTGATGGTGGTGAAGGTGACACGTGCAGCACCCTTCGGGTATTTCATCTCCGGATCCACATCAATACCCGCATAGCAGACCGGACCGAATTGACTCTCCAGGACGAAAGCGAGTTCCGATGCCTTGGTTGGACGTGGGACACCACCGATGAAAATCTATGTGGAATGTGGATTAAATTTTTTTTAGTCTTTTTTTTAAAACATACTGTACGACGAGCATCAAGGAAACCGGAAGGACGCGGCATGAAATCCATGTCAGAAAGACGCCAAGGACGAATTTGGACCGGCTTTTCGCGGACAGTTTTGCTGGTGATGAGCATGTAGTAACGATCGCCTTCATGGTAACACTTGGATATGAGACGTTGTACGGCGGCCTCCTCCATGAAGATGAGAAAGGCATAGCCGGTCACTTGTGGTTGCTTACCGGAGATGGCTAAAATTTACATTAATTAGTTTCCATTAGTCTGCGCTGTACCATATCCATGATGTTGTTCTTTCTTGGCAATGTATGGCGACTCAGAACGACTTGGCCAATCTACGAGTAGCGGACCGAACCTGAAGAAGTTGATAAAGCTAAGTTATTAATGAAAAAGCATTAATCATACTTTTGGAACATTTGCTTCACATCAGCTTCGTTTGTGTCGATTGGGAGACCGCCGACAAACTATAGAGTTGAATGAATTAAAGGTTTTTAAGCCAATAAATGTGCATACCACTTTCCTCGAGAACACTTCATCCTTCTTGCAAAACAGATCATTGAACATTTCCTTCTTGCAAAACACTTCGTTGTTCAATAATTCCTTCATGCTGAACACGTCATTGAACATTTCTTTTTTGTTGCAAAACATTGTCGTTGTTGAACAATAAGAAAATATTAATTTGGGAAAAAGACACTTTCTAAAATCGATAAATGATGAATGATTATTGGTTTGATTAATAATTTGGGAACAACAAATTAATGCTAATAAAAATTAATTTATTATAATTAAAGTGAGTGCGCTAAATTTGTTTATAAAAACAAGATCCATGCTTCTAATTCTGATTGATATGAATGATTATTGATTAGTGTGATATGTTTATATTTTGAAAGAAAAGAATGATGTGTATTGTGTATTGATTGTCACAATTTACAGACACGTAACGTGCCATATTACAGAGAAGAATAGTGAGACGTGATATTGAACAACGATGGATGTCGAAATCGAAAGCCGAAGAATTCCCGACCCGATC
This sequence comes from Pratylenchus scribneri, assembly GCA_030063045.1. Classification (NCBI taxonomy): domain Eukaryota; kingdom Metazoa; phylum Nematoda; class Chromadorea; order Rhabditida; family Pratylenchidae; genus Pratylenchus; species Pratylenchus scribneri. The sequence continues at coordinate 708,887 of JAQSEB010000064.1, read as the reverse complement.
GATATTAAGGGTAAAAAATGGAGAAAAATAGACCAAAAATAAGCTTTAAGCCAAAAAACCCCGTCAAAAAATTCAATTATAAATATTCTTTATTCATATTTATTAACAAATGGCACATTATTGGAAATATTTACAAAAAATGAACAAGAACAATACAAAAATATACAACAATGAACAATAGTATTTACAAAAATATACAATGATGATATGTGGATTTATTCGTTCTTCAATTCTTTTTGATCGCTTCGTAGGCCATTTTGAATTTGTTGAGATCTTCATCGGTCACGATTCCTTTTGCAGCCAGATAGGAGAGTAGAGCATAACTGAAATAAAAATGATTGAGATTAAAAATATTAAAATAATTTAAAAAACATACTGAATGAAGAGATATTGGTGACAGTTTTGACATGCCTTGTAACGTTGCTCCCTCAGTTTCGTGACAATTCCCTTGACGTCGATCTCTTGGCCCGCCCGCAGTCTCCGCAGTGCAATTTCCAGGGCAATGATGGTTCCGGTACGGCCGATTCCTAAAAATAAAAAAGATTAAGATTTGAAGAATTCAAATGGATATTTGACTTACCCGCTGAGCAGTGGACAATGACTACACCATTTGATGATCCGCGGACGTTGTACAACAATTGAAGTGCATTGCTGGCGCTCGCTGGAACATCTCTGTCTGGCCATCCTCGCCACATGACGTGCGTCACTGCATGTTCTCTAATCTCTCCTGTTTTTGAACTGCGACCTGGAAATATTGTAATTGTTAATTTTTAATAATGTTGAAGGAATTATTTACCTTTTACTCGTAATTGGCTGACTCTCATTTGCTTCTCCGGCTGCTCTTCAACGCCAATATTCTCAATGCTAAGGCCCAGGTCGTCCAGTTTGATCTAAAAAAGTAGTTGATTGAATGTTAAATAAATTTCTATTTTTTACCGGCTTTTGTCGGGGTTCTAACGGCCAATACAAGTCCGCCTTCTTTTTGTTCTTCTCTTCGACCAATTGGCACAACATGACGATGACTGATGCTTTCTCCTGCCAGACCTGAAATTTACAAGTTAGGTAATTTAATGTTTGTGATTGAGAAAAAACTACCATTCTCCAAAAATCGCCTATCGTCTTCTCGAGTGGTGCCTGGGTCGCAATCAATGTGTTGTTAAGCTCCGGAAATCCTCCTTCAATTTTGTTCGCATGAATGTAGTCGTCCTTCGTTCCTTGCGGCCAGACCAGTCGAACACGTGTTGAATCAAGGCAGTAAACATCTAAAAAAAAAAGTTCATTTTATGGGTGTTTAATAAAGAAATAAAAAATTTACCGTTGTATCGATTTCTGTCCATATTTTTTGCCCAGCTTCTGTATTGTGCAGCATCCACGTCCTTTGGTATTTCGTTGAATTCTGCGACAAGTTCCCGCATGCTCCTCTTCAGTAGTTTTGTGGCGTAATTCAGTGCTTCTCTTGATGCCGTCCTTTGTGGAGTATTTGCTGCTTCTCTTGATGCCGTCCTTTGTGGAGTATTTGCTGCTTCTCTTGATGCCGTCCTTTGTGGAGTATTTGCTGCTTCTCTTGATGCCGTCCTTTGTGGAGTATTTGCTGCTTCTCTTGATGCCGTCCTTTGTGGAGTATTTGCTGCTTCTCTTGATGCCGTCCTTTGTGGAGTATTTGCTGCTTCTCTTGATGCCGTTCTTTGTGGGGGGCCTGACATTTTTTGCTTTTGATAGATTGGTAACTGACGAGTAATGGATTAGCTTTACCTTTTTATATAAAAAAAATAGTGCCGTAATGATAATATTTTTTGGCATTTATCGATTTTTGTAGATACAGTAATCAATACAGTACAGCTACAGTTAAGTAAATCTATCTCCTCTAGTCTAGTTAGGATTTGCTAATGCTTTTGTCAAATTTCACCTCAAGGGACAAGGGCAACCGGGCAAGGACGACTCGGACTCAAGGGGAAGGGGATCGGACTTCTCGGCTGTCGACTCTGTGGATGAGGACAGCTGTTAATATAATCGATGATTCCTTTTAGTTTTGGTTTTCCTCTCCTCTTTTTGACTTGTGAACAACGGCGGCGAATGGCGACATTGGACTAACAATGAATTGGCCTTTCTTTTACTCAATGACCAACAACTCAGCCGCTTCTTTATTTCACAAGTCAGTTGTTCACCATTCTTCTATTTCAAGTTTTATCAAATAAATATATGTGTATTGGTTTTAATTAAGGCAAATTAGTAGTTAAATGGGCAACAATTCAAGTGTGAACCATTCTCGATTATTCAGGCCCGAAGACTTTTCAAACGGTATGAAAGTTTAAATAAAAAATAACCTTTAATTTTCAAGATCCTTCTGCTTTTCGAGTATTTGTCAAAAAGCGAAATAAATTCATACCGGGTGAGGAATATTTTCCGTGTCTAATTGTAAAATAAAATTTCAGGCTGGCTAAAAATTAACGATGATGAGATTATTTTCTCACGTGGTGGCAGCAATTTCCAATATTGGTCACTGGCACATCTTCGCCGATATGGATATACATGCTCCGGGGTTTGTTTGTTTTTTGTGAAAAAGAGAAAAAATATTATTTTTAGGTATTTTTCTTTGAAAGCGGTCGACGATGTGCCACTGGGGAAGGCCTTCACACATTCCAATCTCATCAAGCTGAACGAATATTCCATGTGAGATCAGAAAATATTTTAAAAAATTTAACCATTATTTTAAGATGGTCCAAAGCAAAATCAAAATTGAAGAATATGCTCGTGGATCGAGGGCTGGTTCAGTGGCAAGTGGTCGAGTGAATTCATTGGTGCCTAATCCAGCAGCCTCGTCCCGTATTCATCCTGTACAACGTTTTTCCAGTGAAGGTATGGAAAAATTCAATTTTAGTCATTTTTAATTTTTTAAGGTGCCAATAATGAATTTTCACCAAACCACCATGGCTCATTGGCGCCTCCTCCATACAATGTTATTCAAGAGACACGCCGGGCACAACAAAACCCTTCACCAAAATGTCCATCGGTCATTTCGTCCATTTCTGCATATGCCCGAACTGCACCAATTTACAACAATAATAGAGAACGGCCTCGAAGTGTTGTCTCAAATTTGGAGAATAATGTAATTGGAGCGGCCAATTTGGCCCATCAACCACCTCATCCTCGCCACCATCTTCACAATCCAATCCAAGGAAATGCGAGCAATTCAACCCTACTCCATCATGTACTCAATCAACAACAGAGGTAAAAAAATCCAATATTTATTTGTACTTATAAAATTTATTTTTTAATCGATATTTTGTAAATAATTCAATCAATAAAATATTAAAATTTTAGTTATGCACATCAAAACCATTTGAATTCGTTGGCTGCTTCTGCTTCCGGTTCATGCATTATGAACCAATCTTATCATTCGGCACTTGATTCCGGCAGCCCATGGGCTAGTCAACAGCAACTCGACGGCGATATTGTGTAAATAAAAATATTATTTATGATTAATCAATTCCAAACATATATTTTAGAATGGAACACATTTTAAATGATGAAAGTCGACGCCGTGTTGCAATTCGACCACCCGAGCCAATCCGAATGGCAGTACCTCCACCCAGAAAATTTTATGCTGGACAATCCGATATTGGAAATAGCACCGGCGAAAACAATCAACATGCCTATGTGAATGTGGAATTGAGGGGAAATCATCAAATGAATGGCCAACAACAAAATGGGCTGAATGTGAGGGAATTACACCGAACAGATCGAAGTCGGCTGGAATTTCTCAGCACAGGGCCAGGCGCATTCCAACTTCCGTTAGTTTTTTGTTATTGGGAAAAAACTTAGCTTTTGAACATTATTTCCGTAAAAAAACGATAAAAATAAATTGATAAAAAAATATGAATTAAATTAACAATTTTTCAGTTATGCATCTAATGCACCACCAACACACACTCCTCCAGTCTATTATCCCTCTCCCGGCTCCGCATTTATGCCAACTTCTTCCACCAATCCTTCAATGCAACATTCATTCCATCAATTTTACTCGCAAAGTCCTCATCCTCCACCGCCAAATCATCATCTGAATTCACCTTTCCATCAACAATTTCAACAACAACCTTATATCCACCATCCGGCTGCCGTAATGCCCAAAGATTATTTGCTGATGTCCCAATCGATGAGTGGTGCTTTGCCGGCATCTGGCAAATCCATGGTTGGCGGTAATTTTGCTGGCCATCCATCGCCACCCTCTTCACTTCTCTACACTTCAAATAGGTCTGTTCTATTAGTAAATTTTATTTATTAAAATTCCAAATTTCAAACAAAAAATTTAAATAAACACAAATATTTTCAGTATGGAACGAATTATGCCCAACTCTGCTGGTAATGGTGGAGCGATGCCAATGCTGAATTATGCAGTGATTGAGATGGCCGGCAAGAATATTGGCAACAGCAGAATGGATGATAATAACAATACCGGAGTGGGCAGCAATTCAACATTGATAACCTCATCAACAAATACAATGGCAACGAATGCAACTGGAAGTTAATGTTCTGATTGACCTCCAATGTCCAATTTACCGATAAAAATACAATTTTCTATATCCAATTAAGTCCAAAAATGCCTAGTCAAATGAATTTTGAAATTTTTATATTTGTTAAAATAATATTCATAATTTTTATTTTCCCAATTTGTTTGTATCCTCAAAATAATCATTCCTATTTGCTATTTTTGAAAATAAATTTGCTTTTTCATTTTGGTTTAATTCAACAAAAATTTTCCTAATAAGGAGAGGAGACAAAACATTCTTTGGTTATTAGTGCGGTTGTGAGAAACTGCCAAGAAATTGGAAAATTTGTAGTCCGTTGTTGACCTTATTTTTAATCCAATGGGCAACGGGGATATTGGCTTCAATGTTGAGCAATCAGCAGAAATTGTATTAATTTTAAGGCGTGCTTATCCCAACTTCACTTTTCCTTCCTCTCACCATTTTATATTTCCACCAACTAGGCTTTGTGGCCACCTATACATATACATCCCACTTCATTACCTTTTCTTCCCATTTTCTTAATTTTCCACACCTTGCATAATCGCCTCATTCCCTCAGGCCATGTACATACTTTTTGTGACAGAGTCACATGTGAGCCTCACAAAGTGAGTGGTGACCCAATCACACTTTGGTGAGGCGTTCGCGTACATACTTGGTGAGGCCACACCCCTTTCCGGCCGAGTGTGAGCGAGTCACAATTGTGACTCTGTCACCAAAAAATGCGTGTATACTTTTTTGGTGAGGGGAAGAAAAAATGTGTGAGCCGTTCTGCACTTGTCACCACTCATGTATCAAGACAACCATGGTACCAAATAGCCCCATTGTTATTCCAATATTGTTAAGCATATTTTTAAATATTTTTAGAAATTTTTTTCAGAATTTTTCATCCATCCACTTTCGAGAAAAATGCAATTGAAAATAATTAAAATGAACGCCTCACCACTCATGTTTTGACCGAAAACGCCGTCCAATCCCAATGATGTGATAGTGAAAAATGATCAGTAAAAAATGGGGAATATTTTAAAAATAAAAGGAGAAATTTTCGTCAAACTGCTTCTTGTCCCTGCCAAGGTTTTGAACCAAAATTTAAACCGGTTTCCTGTGAACCTCTAACGCCATGTTCTATACATCATTGGATAGGGCTCGTCGAGTGGAATAAGAATATAAAAAAATTTTGTAAATCGGTCGTCAAATAAAAAAGTTATGGCCTCCAGAATGTCAGGAATATGCAAATTTCCAGAGCCGATAACTCGCCATGTAGTGGACCAAATTCGATGTTGCATAGCTTGTTGGAAAGAGGAGAAAAGGGACTACAAAATATGTGAAAAGCAATTTCCTAAATTCATCTTTTCCATTTTTATAATGCATTTTATATCCAAATCCGCTTATCATATATCCATGTTTTCAAATTTCAAAATTGATTTCATTTTTGGATTCTCCGTAGTCGATTTACTTTATATGGAATTAATTTGAACGAGATTTGGCCAAGAATTTGATGAGAAAAACCGGTTTAAAATAATTGGTGAGGCATTCGCAACGACTCACCATGTGAGCCTCACAACTCACAAGAGGGCGGAAAATAGTATGTACACCAACCACTCACCACTTGTGAGGCAAGAAATAGAGAAAGAAAATAGCGTGGTGAGGTGATACCTGTCACCAAGTCTGTACAGGGCCTCATTCTAGCGCACATTGTTTTTGTCATTCTTTAGCCGCAATCTGTCGGCATCGGCATCCACCCATATCCCTTTTACAACCATTTATTGTTGGGAAAAAGGTCTGACCAGTCGGTCAATTTCCCTTGGAAACAGCCACAAAGGTGGCGCCGCGCATTTGACGAAAATGTTAAAGGGATTGGCCATATTTTGGCCTTAAAAAAACTTCGATTGACTTTCTTTCAAAACCACCTAGGTATATAATAGATAGGCATCGCGGTATTTAAGGCACCAAATAACTCTAAGGTTTTTAAAAATTTTTAACAGCTCAAAAATTTTGATTTTTTTTTGTTTATTCCGACCCTATTATTTCCCTCCTATTCTGCCAAAGCCAAGTCTCCAATCTCCATTCCACTTTTGTCGAAAGAAAGGACAAGAGTTCCAGATAAACACAGGGAAAATGTCTGGGGCTCGGCATCTTGGATAAAAAACGTCAAACCCTCCATTTTCTCCTTTAAAAATTGACATTTTTTTAATCTTTTAATAATATTTCAGCTTACTTTTTACACTTCAATGAACGACAAAATTGTGTGAAAAAACGCCATCAAAATTTGATGAAGTGAAAACATTTTAAAGATGAGTAGTTCATATTTGAGGCTGACACCGGACAAAGGAAAACGCATTCGAATATACCGGAATGGGGATGTTCATCACAAGGGAATAAATGTAAATTTTGATTGAATTCGTTTTAATTAATTTTATTTATTTTAGATTGTACTAAACTCTCGGCAAACCCACGATATTCACGCTTTTTTGGACGCAGTCAGTGAAAAAATTGGCCTTGTCCTGGGCGCTAAACGACTTTTTACGCTTGATGGAACGCCGATTAGCTCAACACAACAATTGGAGCATAATAAGGTTCGTTTAGGAAATAGATATATTAATTGAAAAATCTCAAAAATTCAATCCATTTTAATTAAAGGAATATGTGGCCTCATCCGGTCCATTCACTCTACTCCCATATGGCCAATCGGCATCGTTGCGCACAACTCCTTCAGTTGGACGTCGAAGCACCTCTTCGGCGGCTGGATTACCCCGATCGAAAGCCAGCGATTCATTCGCCCTCTCTTCGGCATCCAAAAAATCAGCACCCGCCTCATTGGCCCACCCCCAAATTCGTCAATCACGAAGCACTGAACCGAGGGGGCAACAACGAGAAAAATCTGAGGTAGAGAATAGTTTGAGCAGAAAAGTATCGAAAAAGAAGACAAATGGCAATAAGAAGCGGCGGGAAAAAGCCGGTAAGTGACATTGTTTTTAATTAGCTATTTTATTAAAATGGATTATATCAATTAATTTAAACCGAACAAATTTACTTGAAGAATGTTAATGAATTTATTTTTAGTCAAACAAAATGAGGAAGAAGCTCCACCACCAGAATCATCTCCTAAGGAATCGTCCCCACCACCAGCGTGTCCATTGCCTGCGGCATCAGCGAATGAGCACGAAGAAGAAGAAGGAGTGGAAGAACCAAAAGATTCTGATGAAATTATTGAACATCATTTGCATGATGATGAAGAGGAAAAGGAAGAAGATGGGGGAGAAGGAGGAGAAGAGGAACAAAATGAAAAGGAAGAAGAAATAGAGGAAGAAGCCAGAGGTAATTTTTGGCAATATAATTAGTGACTTCTTTAATTTGAAAAATTCAGAGCACAACGCGGAAGAAGAGCATGAGGAGGATAATGCGGAAGAAAAGGCAGCTACACCGGATGATACGGAGGAAAAACATGAACATGGAGCGGATGAAGAAGATGAAGACCACAAAGAAGATGCTAAAAAAGACGAAGAGAAGGAGGGGGAAGAGAAGAAAGATGACTAGGATTCTTTCGAATTTTTAAATAACTTTCTCAATTTTCGAATTTTTTATTAACAATTTTTAAAAATAAATTCAATAAAAATATGTACAACATTTTATTTCATTGTGGTTAAAAATTTAATCGTATGAATTGATTTGTATCCATTTATTTCGTCATCAGTTCCTTTCATCTCGCAAAGATGCAACTGAAAAAGTATTTGAATTTAATAAAATCCTATTAAAAATTGAACCTCTTGGACTTTGACCGGATCAAATTCTAATTGACCAAATTTCTCCAAAAGTGTTTTGGCATTGAGGAAAGTTCGCCGTTTCTGAAAATTTATGGTTTATTTAAGCTTTAAATTCTTTTTTTTTTTTTCTTACTTGCCATAAATATTTTGTATTAAGCACTGTCATGTGCAAAATTACATCCTCCATTTTTCGCCTTTCGATTAAGCCGGCATTTGCCAATGCGTCGTCAATTGCATTTGCCAATTTTTGCAATCTATTAAATTAATTTTTATTCTCAAAAATCCAAAAAATTATCCAACCTTTCTGATTTGGTCTTTGCAAAAATTACGGCAATTTTTTCGGGCGATCGGTCGGCGAAATGTTCGAGTGAAGGAAATTCCAATTGAATGTTAGGACCGCTGGCAAAAATCTGCCTAAATAAATAAATATTATTTATTTTTATAATTTTTTTTTCACTAACTTTGCCTCATCCGATTTTAAAAATCGATCAAGGAATTGTTTGGTCGCTTCAATTTCATCATTTGAGAACAGTTTGAGTACACCCAATGTCAGATGAAGTTTGGATGGAGGCATGAAGAGTTTACGTTGTTTACATTCATCCTTAAGTTAATTTAATTGAAAAAAATAATATAAATTAAATCCTGGTAATTAAAATTAAATTTTCAAACCGCCAATTCTGGATCCGCACAAATCCGTTCGACCAGTGCCGTGTATTGTTCACGTAATTTGGCATCGAATAATGGAATTGATAAGAAATGGGTTGGAATTGCCTGCTTTCTGGCATCGCTAATTGCACATTCCATTTCTTCTCGGCATTTTTGAACATTTTGGGCGGAAAAAGTGGAGGTGATCCCTAAAATCAAATATTGATTTTAATTATTAATTTAATTAAAAACGAACTAATTTCAGTCTCATTCCCAGTTGGCCGTTTTTTAGGGAAATTAATTATGCATTTGAATTGTTCTTCCATTTTTTTCTGCTTTTTCAGCTCCTTGCCCCGTAACATTCCAATTAATGCATTTCCCACTTTTAGACTTAAAAATAGAATTGTAATTTAAAATAAAATTCAAAATTAACCTGTCATAATAAAATTCCTGCTTTGAATCGTATCTGACACTTCCAACAAGTTCCACCTTATTATCCAGCATTTTATTTAATTCCACAAAATTTGGTCGAAAATTTGAAAATTTTTTGTTGGCAGACGACCAGTAGAGTGGCTTATTCAATTATCGTTGGAAAGAAATGAAAAATTTCAACATAAAAATCACTATAATTGTTGAACGTTTAACATGAATACAAAATAATTTATTTCCAAATTAAATGGTAAAATAGTTCAATTTTATTCAGCAGTTTTTATAATTTTATCAATTTTAAATGCAAAAAATGTGTTTTGGCGGTGAGTAAATTTGTCAAATTACAATAAAAATAATACGATTAGTGATGGTACATATTCGAGTAAATTATTACATAAATAGAAAGAAGTGAAAGTGAGTTTACAGTTGAAATGCAGGAAACAACCGTTTTTTGGTTGGGGTTGAAGTGAACAACGGAGGACCTATTTGGCTGCTGATGTTTGATGACCCGGATCCAATTTGATTGATTTTAGTTCGTGGAATATTTTGTTGATTCATCGCCGAATTGCTCGTTGATGGCTGGTCGCGTTGCTTTTTTGTTGCCGTCATTGATGAGCTATTGCAAGTTGGAAAGATCTGTCCTCCTCCAGGTGGTCGCCATGGCTTTGTTTTTGCCTTTAAATTGTTTTGAATTAATTAATTCAAATAATTTGAATCAAACCAAAATATTCACGGGCACTTGAGTGTTATTGATGAAATGTTCATGTGGATGAGTGCAAAGAGCGGCCATCATCGGTCGTTTTTTGGCAATTGTCATTGTCGTCAAATTCTGGGCATCCCCTCCACCACCCATTGCTCTTCTGCCTTTTTTGCTTATTGAAGGTACATTTTGAGGAATTTGTTGCAATGGTGGGGGCGGTGGGACCATATTGGATGTGCTGGACGATGCGAGCATTTCATTGAATTGTTGTGATGGTTGACGATGACTTTGACTTTGTGCAGCTGGGCAATTGCTGCTTCTTACGGCAATCACTAAAAATATTAAAATTTATAGTACTTATAGGATATCCCCGGACAACCCAAAGTCATCATATGGTTAACTTAAATTGTCACTTTACTAAACAGAAGGGTAGGTTCATCATTATTCTAGAACCCAATAATATCATCTTAAGGTCCTAGGAATAGATTGCAGCCAACCAATGAATGATGATAGCACTCTTTGGGGTCTATGGTGTTCAAAATTTATTCGAGATGGATAAAGGATAAGTATCTCAAATTTGTTATTTATTTATTCCAAACTCCAATTATTAATAAATATTTAATTTTCCATCAATTTAATATGTTCAAAACAAACTTGAAATCGCAGTTGATGCCGGAGAATTTATAGCTGCTGCTGCATTGGTTGGTGTTGGTGGGGAAGGAAAGCGCATTATTGGCTCATCCTCCGCCAATGGTTGATGATCCGATGTGGAATAAGCCGTGTGGGCCGATCGTTGTTCTTCCAACATTTGCTGATTTGCTTTACTACGACTTCGGGTCATTGGTGTTGGTGAAATGTAATTGTGAATGCCGGTCGATTGATTAGTGTGGTTGGCGGCAAAATTTTGATGCGGTTGTGGCCGTTGCTGACGACTGGACTGCGGTGTTTCATTGGGAAGGATGGCACGTTTCAATGCGAATTGAGCATCGGCGCCATCATCGAAATTGAAATTGCCACCGAGTGGAGGAGGAACCGGTGCTGGTGAATATTCGGCGTCTTAAATAAAAATGTAATTAATTTTATTTCTTGACCTTAAACTCACTCAATCTGACCATTACTTCCATCAATGCTCTGTTCACGCCATTGCCCATTTGGACACACATTGAGCCTAAATCTCGGTTCAATTCGGCAACAAATCGACGTTTGTACTTGTCCAAATTCTCTTCCATTTCTTTTTTCTCTGAGAAGAATTTGTCCCGTTCACTCTCCTATTTTGGAAGAATTTTCATTAAATTAATTATAATAGAATAAATAAATACCAATTTTCGATGAGCAGCTGCGGCTTCTTCCAAGGATTCAGTCAGCATTTTAAATTTGCTCTGCCATTCACATTCCTTATTATCTAATTCGGCCCTATGCTCAGTTTGAAGATGTTCTCGGAGTTTGGCACATTCTTGTTGCTAAATTATTTAACTTGTACATAAATTTAACACTTCCAGCTTACTAATTTCTGTTCCGCCTCCTTGATCGCTTTTTCCATTTGTTTCTGATGTGATTGTCGTTCACTAACCAATTTTGTCTCCGCATCACCCTTCTCAAACAAAAGTCGCTTCACTGTGGTCTCCTTCTCGCTCAATGTTGCCATATTTTTCCGATCTTGTTCTTGCAATTGGACAATCATTGCTTCCTTGGATTCCAATAATCTGGCTTGGTTTTGTTGATCATGAAGAAGTTTTTCATTTTGTAATCGAAGAGAATGATTTTCCGATTGGCTTTCGAGCAATTGTTTTAATACAGTTGTCTTTTCCTAGAAATTATTTTCATATAAAATATCAGTAAAAACCTTAAATTACCTCGAATATTTGATCCAACAATTTTCGATGCGAATTAAAGGCATTATTCAATGATTCAGCCACCATTTTCTCTTGTAGCTGCCTCAACTGCTCAATATTTTCAACCGATTTTGGAGAGGGAGAACGGGGATTTTCCATTTTATTTAGAGTATTTTTACTCTAAAATAAATAAAACATAAGTAAATTTTTTACACATTTGTAATAAATCGATTTCTCGGATTATTTTTTTAATTTCTACATTTTTTTTTTCATAATTTTGAAAATTTTGGAATAATATTTTGACTAGGTTATTTAATGCTTGATCATTTGTTGGAGAATCAACCATAGTTTTTAGTAGGAAATGAAATGGGTCTAAAAAATGCCCTTCTCACTCTTCCAACAAAGAAAAGAATTTAAGGAACATTAAAGAGCACGGCGGCCACACTAATAGGGCGTACGCGTCAAAAATCAAACATTCTATCTAGTAATTTGCAGCGTGTAATGCATATTTCTCCCTTCTATTTCGTCCAAATTTGACCACTTTTACAAATGAAACCATAGCTCAGTTCTCTTCTATAGGATTGATTTACTTACTGTATCTACAAAAATCGATAAATGCCAAAAATATTATCCATTACGGCACTAATTTTTTATATAAAAAGGTAAAGCTAATCCATTACTCGTCAGTTACCAATCAATCAAAAGCAAAAAATGTCAGGCTCCCCACAAAGAACGGCATCAAGAGAAGCAGCAAATACTCCACAAAGGACGGCATCAAGAGAAGCAGCAAATACTCCACAAAGGACGGCATCAAGAGAAGCAGCAAATACTCCACAAAGGACGGCATCAAGAGAAGCAGCAAATACTCCACAAAGGACGGCATCAAGAGAAGCACTGAATTACGCCACAAAACTACTGAAGAGGAGCATGCGGGAACTTGTCGCAGAATTCAACGAAATACCAAAGGACGTGGATGCTGCACAATACAGAAGCTGGGCAAAAAATATGGACAGAAATCGATACAACGGTAAATTTTTTATTTCTTTATTAAACACCCATAAAATGAACTTTTTTTTTAGATGTTTACTGCCTTGATTCAACACGTGTTCGACTGGTCTGGCCGCAAGGAACGAAGGACGACTACATTCATGCGAACAAAATTGAAGGAGGATTTCCGGAGCTTAACAACACATTGATTGCGACCCAGGCACCACTCGAGAAGACGATAGGCGATTTTTGGAGAATGGTAGTTTTTTCTCAATCACAAACATTAAATTACCTAACTTGTAAATTTCAGGTCTGGCAGGAGAAAGCATCAGTCATCGTCATGTTGTGCCAATTGGTCGAAGAGAAGAACAAAAAGAAGGCGGACTTGTATTGGCCGTTAGAACCCCGACAAAAGCCGGTAAAAAATAGAAATTTATTTAACATTCAATCAACTACTTTTTTAGATCAAACTGGACGACCTGGGCCTTAGCATTGAGAATATTGGCGTTGAAGAGCAGCCGGAGAAGCAAATGAGAGTCAGCCAATTACGAGTAAAAGGTAAATAATTCCTTCAACATTATTAAAAATTAACAATTACAATATTTCCAGGTCGCAGTTCAAAAACAGGAGAGATTAGAGAACATGCAGTGACGCACGTCATGTGGCGAGGATGGCCAGACAGAGATGTTCCAGCGAGCGCCAGCAATGCACTTCAATTGTTGTACAACGTCCGCGGATCATCAAATGGTGTAGTCATTGTCCACTGCTCAGCGGGTAAGTCAAATATCCATTTGAATTCTTCAAATCTTAATCTTTTTTATTTTTAGGAATCGGCCGTACCGGAACCATCATTGCCCTGGAAATTGCACTGCGGAGACTGCGGGCGGGCCAAGAGATCGACGTCAAGGGAATTGTCACGAAACTGAGGGAGCAACGTTACAAGGCATGTCAAAACTGTCACCAATATCTCTTCATTCAGTATGTTTTTTAAATTATTTTAATATTTTTAATCTCAATCATTTTTATTTCAGTTATGCTCTACTCTCCTATCTGGCTGCAAAAGGAATCGTGACCGATGAAGATCTCAACAAATTCAAAATGGCCTACGAAGCGATCAAAAAGAATTGAAGAACGAATAAATCCACATATCATCATTGTATATTTTTGTAAATACTATTGTTCATTGTTGTATATTTTTGTAATTGTTCTTGTTCATTTTTTGTAAATATTTCCAATAATGTGCCATTTGTTAATAAATATGAATAAAGAATATTTATAATTGAATTTTTTGACGGGGTTTTTTGGCTTAAAGCTTATTTTTGGTCTATTTTTCTCCATTTTTTACCCTTAATATCGATCGGGTCGGGACTTCTTCGGCTTTCGATTTCGACATCCATCGTTGTTCAATATCACGTCTCACTATTCTTCTCTTCTCTGTAATATGGCACGTTACGTGTCTGTAAATTGTGACAATCAATACACAATACACATCATTCTTTTCTTTGTCAGTCTCAGTCTCACTTCACTCATTTGTCATTTCTCATTTTATGAGGCCATGTACATACTTTTTGTGACAGAGTCACATGTGAGCCTCACAAAGTGAGTGGTGGCCCAATCACACTTTGGTGAGGCGTTCGCGTATATACTTGGTGAGGCCACACCCCTTTCCGGCAGAGTGTGAGCGAGTCAAAATTGTGACTCTGTCACCAAAAAATGCGTACATACTTTTTTGGTGAAGGGAAGAAAAAATGTGTGAGCCTTTCTGCACTTGTCACCACTTGTGTATCAATACAACCATGGTACCAAATAGCCCCATTGTTATTCCAATATTGTTAAGCATATTTTTAAATATTTTTAGAAATTTTTTTCAGAATTTTTCATCCATCCACTTTCGAGAAAAATGCAATTGAAAATAATTAAAATGAACGCCTCACCACCCATGTTTTGATGGAAAACACCGGCCAATCCCAATGATGTGATAGTGAAAAATGATCAGAAAAAAATGGGGAATATTTTAAAAATAAAAGGAGAAATTTTCGTCAAACTGCTTCTTGTCCCTGCCAAGGTTTTGAACCAAAATTTAAACCGGTTTCCTGTGAACGTCAAACGCCATGTTCTATACATCATTGGATAGGGCTCGTCGAGTAGAATAAGAATATAAAAAAATTTTGTAAATCGGTCGTCAAATAAAAAAGTTATGGCCTCCAGAATGTCAGGAATATGCAAATTTCCAGAGCCGCTAACTCGCCATGTAGTTGACCAAATTCGATGTTGCATAGCTTGTTGGAAAGAGGAGAAAAAGGACTACAAAATATGTGAAAAGCAATTTCCTATGTTCATCTTTTCCATTTTTATAGCTCATTTTATATCCAAATCCGCTTATCATATATCCATGTTTTCAAATTTCAAAATTGATTTCATTTTTGGATTCTCCATAGTCGATTTACTTTATATGGAATTAATTTGAACGAGATTAGGCCACGAAATTGATGAGAAAAACCGGTTTAAAAAAATTGGTGAAGGCATTCGCAACGACTCACTATGTGAGCCTCACAACTCACAAGAGGGCGGGAAAAAGTATGTACACCAACCACTCACCACTTGTGAGGCAAGAAATAGAGAAAGAAAATAGCGTGGTGAGGTGATACCTGTCACCAAGTCTGTACAGGGCCTGAGAAATGTCATGGGAATAAACTTTTTAATAAATTCGAGAATAGCCCTATCCCGATTCCTTATTAATTCTCATGTTTGAGCTAATTGGTTCGATTTAAATCAATTGATAAATTCTAAAATAATTTCGTAAAATTTTAAGATCTGATTTTTAATCAAATTTACTTTTCTAGTTCTAGATATTCAATTCTTACAATCAATCAAATTATCTTTCTTATTATCATTCAACGACCTTCATAAACAACAACAATGAACCGCTCTTTCAACGGTCCTCCTCCTCCATTCGTCAAACGCGCTTCTTCAGGTCAAGGTGGCCGTTTTGGTCGAAGTGGTGGCCGCGACTTTCCTCCTCTTCCACTTCCAGAAAAGGGTTCGGTCCGCGATTTCAGGTAATTCAATTTAAAACCTACTACTATTTTCAATAAAATTAATGTTAAGCTGTAGCCGTGGTCGTGGTGGATTTGCTCTTGAAGGTGCTCGCCGAACCATTCCAGTCACCGATCAAGGTAATTAACTATAAATTTAATGATCAACTAACTTGCTTTTTATATTATAGATTCTGTCGCAACGGAAGTCAAGGATATCAAACCCGTCGCAGTTCCCAATGAGACCATGCTTCCTTCTAAAGGTGAATTCTATTATTTTTAGACTAG
The DNA here is from genome assembly GCA_030063045.1 of Pratylenchus scribneri. NCBI lineage: Eukaryota > Metazoa > Nematoda > Chromadorea > Rhabditida > Pratylenchidae > Pratylenchus > Pratylenchus scribneri. Next base: position 692,684 of record JAQSEB010000064.1, on the reverse strand, counting down.
CACAATTTTTTAGGAATTCTCAAAGCCACCACTCCGGCAAAGGTGGATGGAATGGTCAATGGAGGGTCGATCAATTCTACGGAAATGAACAATGGTTATGGACAATTCAATGGCTCGAACAACGAAGGGATGATCAATGGCATTGGGCGTGAATCAGCAAAGACTGTGACCTTCGACTCTCCTCCAGCAGTGGAAGTGGAGGCCAACGGCGGCGGCAATGTGGAAGAGACTAGTGGTAATAGAAATTTGAATAGTAGACAGAATTTCTAAACAAAACTTATTTAGGGGCGGCAACTGATATGGGTCAACAACAGTCATTGGTCAACGGAGTCGGAGATCATCATGTTCTTCTTGGTCAACACAACCAAAAGGTTGTCGAGGGATTGGCGGAAATCCAGCGTCTTGCCGAAAGTGGTATGATTTTGAAAAATAAAGCTTAATTCGGATTGCATTTTAAGACGACCTCGCCGCTCTCAAGAAACTCACCGTCACACTGATCCGCACTCTTGCCACTGCCTTCAACGACTTCGCTGACTCACTGGACAAGATGAACTCCACCACCAGCGGCGGACATTGAAATGGAGAAGAAGCGGAAAATGGCGGAATTGGAGATATAAATGAAGCATTTTATAAATCATTCTTATTCAACCATTAACTAATTTTTTTATGGTTTTTGTAAACATCTCTTAAAACCCTGACATTTCTAAACCATTCAACAATTCAACTTAAATTTGTTTTGGCCAATGGTGGCATCTTTTTACCATAAAATGGATAAATTTGATTAAAGATAATTTTTGTGTTATTATTTGGTAACAACGTTGAATAACGTTTTTAATATTTTTCAATATTTTAATTATTTAACAATAAAAATAAATTCAGCAAAAATAAATGTCATCATCATCATCAATGAGCACGGAAACCGGAAGTGTCCGTCAAAATTATGCGGCCGTTTTGAACCAGCTAAAAACAAAATTTGCCGGCTCAACATCGATGGAGGAAGATCAATCAACACAGAACGGCAGTGGCATTGGCGAAGAAATGGTGGAGCCAATTCCTTATATGGACAATGCATTAAATGATGATCAACAAATGCCAATAAACAAAGTCAAAGAGCCGGTGCGACTCATCGTTCCAACCATAAAGCCAATTCAAAGAGTGAGTCCATTAAAATTGGTTATATTTTAAACAAATGTGGAAATATTTAAGATTCCATTGGAGCCTTGGCAAATTCGTGCATACTACGGGATTGGTGACCCGGACAGTTCATCATCACCATTGCCATCCTCCTCCTCCTATGATGATGAAGAAGAAGACGGAGAATCTGCTGATGGCAATTTTGGCATTACTACATCTTCATTGGCAACAAAAGATGAGGAGGAAACACTTTGGAACAATGTGAAAGAGGAAGAAGAAAAGTCCATGGAAGAAAATGTCCGAGAATTGTTGGCAATGACTTCGATTGAGGACAAATATGGCAACAACAATCTGATCAGCCCGACACCGAATGTTGGCAAAAGCGATGATGAAGTATATTTCACATTTTTTTATGAATAAATTTGCATTGATTTTAGCATGGCGACCACCACACTACGAATCTGGCCAATCTCCGCAGTTCCGCAGGCCGTACTCCAAAGCGACCGAATCGACTCATAATTGATCCGCGAAAGAAGAGATATGAGGAAGCGCCTATCTAATAAATTGGATGAAGATGACAGAAAGAGGTCAATATTAGGACAAAACAATCTTCTATATTAGTTCATTATCAATATGTTTAATCAATTGTTTTGTTTTGTTGTGTATAATATTTTATGATTCAATGTGATGTGATTTGTGATGTTATTTCCTGTTCCATTCTACTTTTATATCGTAAAAAAATAAATTAATTCAAACATAATTTTTGATTAAATTCACATATATTTAGTATCACAATAATTTTCCAGAAAAATTATAATGGAAAATGATTGGCCGCTAATTGAATTACCCATAATCCAGCCTGGAATTCTTGCAAAATTTACTCCGTAATTTTTACTAAGATATTTATTGAATTAATTGTATTAATTTATAGATCGTCAGGTGAAGCGGTTGCAGGTATATTGGTTCGAGAGTTGGCTGGTCAAATTGATAGGCCTTCCTCTGCTTCTTCAATTACCTACTCAAATAGTAATGAATTAGAATGGGTTATGCAGGTATTTTTCAATTAATTTTAAATTGAATTAATAAGTATTATTTGAGGTTATAAATCATGGACTCACTTTATCATTTGCATCGAATGAGTCGTATGAAACACTGCGATCAGCCGTCCGAATTTATTGCTATTTTTTGACTGCTTTAACTAAAAATCCACACCATTGTTGTCCAAAGCAATTGGTTGAGCATCCGGATAAATATTTTAGGTAAAATTTCATTTTACCATTCATCAAATAATTAATTTTTTAAGAAGAATTTTGGATGCATTTCGACCAATTTTTGATAATAGCAAATGTTCTATCCAATTCAATGATGACATTATGCTTCAATTGAGCCGACAAGCAACACAAATTCGAACAATTTTGATAACAAGTCATCAATTATTACATTCTGTCATAGAAGAATTCAAGGATGAAGTGTGGTCGCGTACTCTTCTCTTCCTAATTGCAATTTCGGAACAAATATTATCCATTAAAAATTGTAAATCCCAAGGTATTTATCAGCTTAATTATCTCATTAATTAATTTCTTAAGATTCAATTGGATTTTTAATGGCAAATGATTTGAGCGAATCATTATTTGGATGTTTGGCTGGGGCCGCATTGAATGAATTAATTCCTTCCCCATCATATTGGCGAACGCTCTCTTCGATCTCTGTCCAATGCGGACATCAGGTAAAAATTAAATATTTTAAAATTTATTTTTTGATCAATTTTAATAAAATATTCATATTTCAATTTTAGGTGCAATTTGTTGAATGTTGGGCAAAAACATTGTTAAATTCCACGCTTATTATTTTGCATAATTTATATGGCCCACCACTTTACAACATTACCTCAATTTCAGGTTTAAAAATTATTTAAAAATATAATCAATATTAAATAATGCTTTTCTAGATGAAAACCAAATATTTGAACCATATCTTGAAAATTCACTTAACTCAGAAAAGATAAGAATGTTCAAGGATCTTTGGCTAAATTTGTTCATTTTGTTTGGAAATCCTTGGGAATTCGGCAAATTTGGTATAAATTTTAAATAATAAATTTAATTTTTAATTCCATTTTTTAAGCAATTGATCAAAGTGAAATGAATATAAACAACCAAAAACATATCAAATTTTTCAACGAACAAATTGCCCTTTCCTTTTTCCTCATTATTTTGGCTTTCAAGAAAATGATTGATTTGTTCATTGGTACAAAACATTTAAGAAATAAATTAAAATTAGAATATTTTTCAGGCGATAATATTACAATTGGCTTTAATGAAAGTGAAGAATTAAATGCCCAGTGGTTAAATAATTTTGCCAACAAAACACCAACAATTGCACAAGAATCGAATATTCCGGTTTGTTAATTAGAATACAAAAAATTTAGAAATAAAATAAAATTTAAAATTTCTCAGTTGACCAATGAAGCCAATTCCTCCAATTCCAATGTTTCATTTCGAATTCAACAAAGGAATAACAGTGATTTATCGGCAAAAATTCCCACAACCACCACAACATCAAATATTAGCAACAAAAATGATGAAAATAGCCAAAATTTGAAGGATGATTTAATTGTTGAAGCTGGTCGAATTCGAGGGGAACAGCATGTTTGGTACATTTTAAAAAGTGAGTTAAAATTTTCAAAAAAATCAAAAAAAAGTGCAAATTTCACAGGCAATCCTTTCAAAAGACCTCATCCAATATGCGCATCGATTAGACCATCGGCTACATCATTGCTTGCCGTTTTCCTGGAATTTCTTTATGAATCGACTTTCCCGATTGTTGATGGAAATGGGAAATTGGTCAAGAATATTCAAAGCAGTGAAGGTAGCTTTTTTGGTTATTTTTTCAAAAAATTCCATTTTTGTTATTTCCACTTGATTTGCCTTTTCTTTCGGTAATTCCCATGCGCACCTCCCACTCCCCGCGCATTACGTTAATTTACGCAAACATACATTTTTAATCTGATTATACACATGTGCTCCTTCCGTTTCCTTCAAAAATAACGTTCAAATAATATCCGCAATTTTTTTTAAAAAATTTCTTCCATAAAAATTCTGAAATCACCTTAAAAAATTAATATTTACCTGTCCTCATTTTAATTCGTGCGCATGTTTCCCCTGATTTATTGTTCAATTCCCATTGACACCACACCCAAATCTGCCCCCATTATTTCCCTCATGGAACCACCTAAACATTTTTCGTCACAACCAGCAGAAATCAATTGTTCTCCTCCTCTTCGCCCCACGCATTCAACCTCCTCCCCCAAAACTTCCTCCAGGTTCCTTTTATTCACTTCTTCCCCAATTTTGAGTTTTAAAATTACTTTTTTTGGAATATTCAATTTAATTTTTATTCAACTATGCAAATAAAAAAAACATTTATTTTACAATAATAAGTCACAAATACAATGTACTAAATATTAATATTCCCTCGTAACGAAAAATGCATTAAAATTTCAGACTAGGGTAAAATGGAATAAATGCAAATCCCATTTTTGGAGAAGGGCGCCCTTTCATTTTTAACAAAATACAAAATTATGGATTATTGGATGGTCCAAACAAATCCATCCTCACTCCTCTCTCGAAATATAATTTATCCACTAAAATGCACGCGCATTTTTCCCATTCTCAGCCAGCTCTGATCGATAGGACATTTATTTATGATGCCAGTTTTTATTATAGAAATAAAAAAGACATTTTTAAAAATTGGAATTGGCCATAACCAAAAATTGACCCATCGAAAAAATGTTGGCATAGCAACGCACTTTACGCTTTCTATTCCAAAAAATTTATAAAAATTCCCTTCCCATTTCACAACACTCCATATAGTATTCCATATATTGATAATATCTCCAAAAAGAGAATTAATAATTTAATATTTATTCAGATGGATTGAGCCAAAAATCAACAACAGAAAGTGCCGCCTCCTCTTCCTCTCCTCAATCCAAGCAGCCACATCAATTGGACTCTACCCATTCATCCACATTATTGGCCACATCAACTGGGACAAAACTATTATTACCAACCAGACAAAATCAAGAAGAAAACATTGTAGAACAAAACTCACGAAAATTTGTTTTACGGCGTTCATTTAGTAATTGAAGCTTTAATTAAATTTTAATTAATTAATTTGAATTTTCAGCCGCCTCAATTTCGGGTTCAAGTGTCACCGAATTTTCAACAATGATGATTGGTGGAGGTGGCGATTCAAGCCAAAACCAATTCATTCATCCCAACGAATTCCCATCCGTGGATGGTTTTTCATCGGGTCGTGCCACCGCAATTGGCGCCCTTTGCCGAATTGTTTGTTCAAAAGCATCCAGGGAACATTTTAGCGATGAACAAATGGCCAAATTCTTTGCCATTCTTCATGAAGCACTCATTTCGGTATTTTATATTTAATTATTATTAATTTAATTAATTTAAAGAGTGACCGACTTGTCCTTTGCTCTTTGCTTTTCTATTCTGCGGATAATTTATTCAAATTGGCCATAAAGGGTGTTCAAATTTTACTTCCCAATTATCTTATGGCCATTGACATTGTCCTCACTGAATCCATCAAAATACCGTAAACATATTAATTTTATAAAAATTAATTCAATTTTAAAAGATTGCATCCATCAATCAGCCAAGTGGAAATGAGGGGAACTTGCCTTCGGGCACTTGCCTCCATTTTAATATGGCCATCCGTTTTTGGAAGAACACATATTCTAGGTAAGAAATTGAAAATAAAATGAATTTAATTTAAATTTTTAGCTCAAAAATCGCCGCTTGGAAAATCGAAACAAATTTCTCGACAAGGCTCGTCCAATAATTTGTTGGAACCCGAATTGAAATATTTGGATTTATGTGGAAATATTCAAAAAATATTAGTATTCGCCCTTCGGAATGAAACGGATGCAATGAATATTCAATTTTGTTTGGCAATTAGTTCAATGTTTTGTATAGAATCTGCAAAATATTCAATCAAAATGAGCAAAACCTACACCCAAAATGCAAAAGACGAAAATGAATTTGATGAGCAAACAAAAAGTTAATTTAATAAAAAAATAAATAATAAAATATAAATTTTAGCTCCAATTTCTCTGATTCGGGCCGTTATCAGTGCGGTTTGCGATAATTTGTGTAAGCCATGTTGGGCCAAAGAAACACTTTGCTGTTTGGCCGCATTCGATTGTTTGAATTCTTTGAGTCAAATTTCACATCAAATTCTTTTTCACAAAGGTAAAATAATTTAATATTTTTTAAACACAATTTTTAGGCGAATTGTCCACCGGTTCATTGGTCGTCACTTCCCTTTGCCGTTTCATTGACCAACAATTGCAAAAACCGCCACCACATCATTCCAGGGATATGCATTCAACGGTGGTTGCCGCCTATTTTTGCATGGATGTTTGGTTGACATCGGCACCAGCACTTTCCAATATTGAATCCTGTTTGGCAACCGTTGCAAACACAATTGAGCTGGGCATGACCGGAGGACATAATTTGGTTGGATTTTATAATTTTTTGTACATAAATAAAAAATGGTAAATCTAAGGTTTTTCTCCCTATTAACCTTTTTTGCAGTTACCGATTTTTCAAAAAAAAATATTAAAATTAGCGAGTCATATGAAAATTTGTAGGAGAGGGTCTAACGCGACCATTTAGCGCATTGGTATGCCACTTTACTTTAGTTTATGGGTGAATGGCATGAGGGGTCACGGGTTCGATTCCCATTGGTGGCTAGTGATTTTTAAATTTTTATTTTTTGTTTTATACAATAATAATTTAATTTTATAGCAACCTGAACAATATAAACCAGCAAGTCAACGAGTTCACGATGCCGCCCAAGCACTTTTACATTCTCTGTTTTCCACCTCAAATCGCAGCACAAAAACATTGGAAGCACTCAATGAATTTATTTTGGCACAAAAGTTTGGCCTTCAATTGGACAAATTCCAACATTTTTTGATCAATCAATCCACTTTAATGTCTTTACATGAAGCCCAACATATTACTCAATTATCAAAAGGTGAAACTTCGATATAAATATTGACTAAATAATTAAAAAAAATATTTTAGGTCTTCCCACAGTGATTTGTATATTTCGTACTCCATTCTATGAGCCTTGGGCCAGCCTTATTCAATTGATGCCTAAGGCAATGCCACGAAAACCCATGGCTCAAAATAATAAAGGTAGATTTGATTTTAAGCCAAATTTAAATTAATTTATTAATTCATTACAGAATTACAAAATCAACAAATGGCAGATGACATTGGACGTCCAGCAAGTTGCCACTCAATAACCAGCCAAATTGGTACAGAAACTGACGAAAATAATTGCCGAGCAAAATTGGCTGCCACAACAAATGGAAATAGCAATCAATTATTGACAAATGGCGCCAATAATGTCCCAATTTCTGCCATCAAGCAACAATTTATGATCCCTCCGGATGTGCTTCGACCTCAATGTCAATTGTAAGTTCATTTTAAATCAATTTCCAAATTAATTGTTTTTAAGGGATAAAAGCTTTCCAAAATTGGAACCAGTTCCACCTGAAGTGCTCGACATTCAAACACAACTTTCCCAAATTCGTACACGCCTTCAACAGGGCAGCGGTGCTCCATGTGGCGATCGTGATTCCCGAAATGTTTGGTTGAACAGTTCATTGGGTGCAATTCTCTCTAAGCCGCCCACACCTGAAAGGCAAGTTAAATTATAAATTTAATTAAAATTTATTTAATTATAAATAATTTAGTCCCGTACAAAGCTGCAATTCTCTGCGTGTATTTTTACATGATATGGGATTATTGAATAGGCGCACATTTGGCAAAGAATTCATTCCACTTGACAGCAGTTCATTGTTAGTTTTAATTTTAAATAAAATAAAAATTATTTTTTAATATTTTCAGTGACATTTTCTATGATTCATTGTCGGTTACGGTTGACAAATTTCCAACACGTCTTAATGAAGTGGTTTCTCTATTTTATGTGAAAGAAGGACAACGAACCGTGGAGGATATTTTACAAAATAATGTTCGTTTTTTAAAAATAATTTATTAAGCAAAATTCCCAATTTTTAGATCAATTTGAAACAAACCAGCGCTAATTTTTGTCAACTTTTATGCTCTCTTGGCAAAGCAGTTGGGACCAAACGAATTGTTGATCAACAATTTTCAAGTGAATTTTTAAAATATTAAAAAAAAAGTTGGTTTAGTTTAATTTTTCCATTGATTCCTCATCCTCAATAATTTGGGCTTTTCTGTCCTATCTGGGAAGTGGGTAGGCGATAAGTCTGGGGGTCGTGTGTTCGAATCCCACCATGGACAAATATTTTTTTTACATGAACAAAGATGGGTAAAAGGTTTTTTGGGGGTTCGGAAACATTTTTGGGGTGTGCAAGAACCAAAAAAGGTGCACGAACGGTTTGGCCAAAAATGTCAAAATGGTTTAAAGTGGCAGAACGTGGGAGGGGATTTTCGGTTAACGGATTTTAATTATTTTTGAGCCGGTTCAGAGGTTTAAAATATTAAAATTTAAATTTCAAAGATTCTTCATCACCGACGTCAAAACAAAGCACTGAAAATGGCAGTAACAATGGAAATAGCGGTGCCGACGGCAACAATTTCTTCCTGGACGGCGTCGACTACTATTTGCGATGGCATGATTCTCAAACGGAGATTGCATTCATAACACCGACTGGACGCCTTCTTCCCAACGAAACCACAATGCCATTATATCGCCAAACATCGATGTTCTTTAATAATCGAAAAAACACATTGGTACCGCCGCCACCAATTGCAGACATCAATCAACAAAATCAGCAACAAATCCGGCATAAATCAAGTGGGTTATTTTCCATTTACCAAAGTCCAAATATTCTTAAAATTTTCGTAATGCTTCGCTTTTTATTAAAAAATGTTTTTATTCGTTCATTTGTCCTTTGTCCATTTTATGCCCAAAAAATAACCAAACAAACTGCTTATTAATAATATAATAGATGGTGATGGGCTTAAAAAAGAACATCATTTTACTTCAATAAACAACGAAAATAGTATGGGAAAAGAAAAGATTGCCAGCGGCAATGAAATCGTCACGAAAGAAGAACCAAAATTAACATCCGTACCTCCAATGGCCGGAAGAAGGTCAACAATGTCCGCATTGCAAGATTTAAATCGAAAACGTGCCCTACTCATTTGGGCACAAAGCATCGATGAAATCAGTGAAATGGGCGAAGAATTGCAGAACAAAACGAATCAAAATGAGAGGAAATTTGTGGACCAATTGGTCACAAATGGAAGTAAGGTCTCAGCACAGGCTGAAATATTGACAATACCGCCTGAGGGGGAAATTCCCACAACGTTGGCCTCACTTTCGCTGATGACCGCAACAAATGTTGTCGTCAAATCGGCACGATTTTCGCCTCATCGAAAACAGCAACCGTCAACATTGTTGGCGCCAATAAAAATGCCGGCATTTGATGGCAGAGAACAATTGGAAGAATTAGTGAATTTGTCAACCACAACTTCACCCGAAATAACTACTACGATGGATGAAAAGCAGCTATCATCACAGCAAAGTGGGAATTTAAACCAATTGGAATTGCCAATGCCAACAATGACAATACCCTCTAATGATGACCCACCAACAGCAGAACAACAAATTGGAGCAGCCACTTTATCGACATTGAGTCCACCCATGAGCCCTGGGGCGAGGACGACGAGGCGACGATCTTCGGTCTTTAAAGATTTTCTTGGTGGCAGTGAAAAAAACAGAAAAGAATCACGTGAAGGATTATCAATTTGTGAACGGAAAGAAAGTTTGGCACTGTCCGAAACATCACAGGCATCCTCTACGTCCAGCTCAAAGATAGCGGCGAAAGTAGGACAGCAACAGGGACAATTGCAACATACAAATTCGGTGACAACAATTTCCTATCTGAAATCCTTCTTCAGAAGGTCCAGCAAAGCAACAACAACTTCCATCCAATTGGAAACACCAAAAGCGGAGAGAAGGAAATCACGCATTGCTGCAATTGTTGACGAAGACAATGAAACGACGGTAGAAAGCAGTGTGGAATCAGAATCTGCTTTTTCGCCTCGAGGTGTGCATTCGCTTATAATACCATTTTTATATTTATTTTGCACCTTTTGCCTATTAATAATGCTTTTATTTTTGTTAATTTCCTATTTCGTTTTGTCCTTTGTTCATTTTTAAAAATGGGAATCGGGAATTAATTTTTAATTAAATTAATTAAATAAAAATTTTGCAGAATCATTTGCCTCTTCAACTGGTCGACCACAATTGAATATGGATTCAAATGAGGAAAAATCGGCGCCTCTTTCGGCTTGGTGAGTGCAATTAATTTATTTATTAATTCATCTCACTTTATATTTCACTTTTTCAGCGATGATTTTGACCAATACCAGACAATAAAATCAAGTCGAACGATGAGTTGCGCATCGGCGAATTCAACAAATGCCGACCATTCTGTACCAAAATACGCAAAACGGTCAATGGATTTAAGAATTTTGGTAGTTTGGTTGGAACGCCTTGAGGAAATGGAACAATTCCCTTTGGGTGAGTTCAAACATTTATTCCGCTCAATAATAATATTTTAATTAATTTACAGCTGAAATTCTTCCATTCACCACCGGATTTATCAAAAAGCAAACATCCGACTGCCAACCACAAAAATCCCCCCTGCCTTTCCAAACTGACCATATCACATTTTACCTCTTCCCATTTGAACGAGGCCTCATTCGAGTCCAAGTCGATGGAGTCTGGACAAAATATGGCCAACCGGGTCCACTTCTTGATGGCACAGTTGTCTCAATGGAAGCATTAGCCGTTTTATTGAAACAAACAATTTGCAATATTTCGCGACGAAAGGCAGTGGAAATTGAAAAGTAAGTTATGACCATTTCAAGATGAAATTCTTTTAGTCAAATAATCTAGTACCCCTCCCATCCTAAATACTTATATTCTAATCTATGAATTTCAGTTATCAAACGACCCATTTGAGGCGAAAACAAGCATTGGCCGAATTTGGTCGACGATTTGCCAGCCGACAAAATTACACAGAATTTGTGGAACAACTTTTGTTGCTGAACTCAAATGGGACATAATATGATAAAAATAGAATAATTTAATTATTTTTTTCACTTTCCCATTGAAAATTGCTTTCCTCTGCCTTATATATTATCACCAAAATCCTCACTAAAAATTAACACAAATATTCAGCTTTTTTATTGTTCTTTTCATCTTTCCCACTCAACTAAAATAGTCACAAATTTTAAAACAATTTTATTGCAATATTTAATTCATTTTGTCACAAATTTTAAAGTGCCTTTCTTCCCAAAAATGTGCATGGTTGTGTTCTTTCTCATTTTTTGCGGGCTTCTTAAAAGTATTCAAATTTATGTAAATTCATTTCATATTGCCTTATTTTCAAATTTGAATAAATAAGTAAATTATTTTTAAAAAGTTTATATATAAAATGTGCAGATTTTTTTTAAAAAATGGGATTGTTCGATCTATAAAGATAAAAAAGTTTCGTTTTACATTCTGCGCTCAAAAGAAGCAAAACTGACACTTTTTCCTTCCTCCAAAATTCATGTTTGCCAACAATTTGGCCCAAAACAGTCATAAAAATTCCCATTCTCACTTACCTTAATTTTGGAAGAGGGAATAATTGGATCGGATTAGGGAAACAGAGGAATTATCCACCAATTTCATTTATTCTTGACTCAGAATCAGAACATTTCCTTCCCATTTTCCTCAAATCCATCCACCACCCACTTTCCCTCCTTTCCCTCTTTCATTGGCAAATAAAATAAATGCCCAGAATTTATGGTCCTTGGCGGTGGCGGCCATCCGCTTTTTGCCCAGGGTCCCCACCGGCTTTTTTACAAAGAAGAACACACATTTTCAGGCGGCCATCTCGACCCATAAAATGGCAAATCCGCCGCCCATTCTCCCATTATTTTTCGCCCAAATCTTTTTCCAGCTTTCACGACCTTGACGGCGGCGATGACACTCAACAAATCTAAATTTTCGTCCACCATTTTCTTCTTCCACAAGTGCACATTTCTGCATTCTTTTCTCTTTTAAAATTCTGAATAGATCAAATTTATCATTTCATTTCAAGCCAAAATCTAAAATAGTGCCACACAATTTTATAATATTTATAATTCCTTTTCAACAAAATAAAATTGGCCATTCAAACTAATCCATTGCCTTTCTTCCTTTAATATTAATCCCTTATTATGCTCTAAATATTTTCGGCACTTCTACCTAATATTCCCTCCAATCTGCCGTCTACCCTGTAGTCCCGAGTTGTTTATGCCAAAAATGAGCAACATTTGCCCAAATTTTGGTGCAATGTTTGCCAAAACAACTCGAACTGGGGAAGCCGGCAATTGAGGAAACCAATTCAACAATAAAACAACACGAAAATTCAATCATTTTCAATAACAAATAAAATGGCCTCAACACTATTCAAATTCTGCAAATTTATAACAACAAATATGCCCTAAATTCCTGATTTTTAGGAAAATTCATTGATGAATATTCATTTATAAGGACATTAAGCAGATGACCTAAAATTGATCAACAATGGGCGGAAAAGGAGGAAAACATGAAATTGAAGAAACAATAGGCAATAAACAATGGAAGTGACGTGAGAGAAGAAGAACAATTAGCTGAATTGTTTTGAGGAAAAACAGTTCCAGTCATCAAAGGCAGAAATAACGAGGGAAAATTAAATTCTCGGCCCAATTCCTTTCACATTGATGACCTCCTTTCATTCATTTGAGGAATGCTGGAGGAGAAGTTCCACCGAAAACAACAAAACATGGGAGAAACAATGATGGAGAATGCGCGAATATTGATGACTGATGCGAACTTTCCCTTCCTAGTAAAAATTTGCTTTCGGGTTCATCGTCGAAACATTGATTCATTCCATTCATTCATTCATAAATTGCCCCAGGGAGTAGGCCAAAGGGTCTCCTCATTCCTTCGCCATTTAAAGGGGTAAAATAATTCGAAGGAATTTTGCGCGGCCAGTCAGAGTTCATAAAATGCAAAAAAATATATGGGTTTGGGGCAAACTCAAAGAAACCGCCAATTTTGCAAAAAGAAAAGATATTAGAGAGAAAGTATCACAAAAAGGCAATGATGATGGCCATTTGGAAGGCGGCCGCAAATTTTTGTAAAAAGGGAAAAGTGGCGCAGTAAAATCGACTTTCGATTTGGCCTTCAGCATTCCGCTTACTTTTGCCCCGGAACTCGTTTTTCCCACTCATTTCCCCCAAATTAAAATAATCAAAACTTTAGTTAAAAAATTCCCGCAATTTTAAGACAAAGTTTTTCAATTTTGCCATTGGCCAAATGCGTTCCCAGAGGAATATTTTTGCCACCTTTCCACTTTTCATCAGTGCCGTTTTAGCCTATTCTGCCAGAGGTAAAAAATTGAAACTAAATTCAGGGCAAAGAAATTTTGTAATAACTTTTTGGGTTCTAATGAGGAATTCCCCTACTAACAATCATATTTTTTAGACATATAATTCATTAGAGAACATTTAATTCGATAAAATAACAATAAATTGAGCCAAATATTCTAATTTGCTCATTCCTTGGAGTTAACCATCAGATGTAATTTGGATTTCTTTCAATGAATTGAATTCAATTTACCTAATTAAGAAATTGAAATTCGAATGGTCCCCATCTCCATTTTTTTCCAGATTACGACGAATCTCGAGTGCCTGACAATTTGAAGCCAATTTCCTGGTCAGTCCATTTCAACTCTCATGAAATTTTCCCCCAAAAAGGTTACTCGGCGTTTGGCGTTCCGAGCACAATGGAAAGGCGGTAGGCCATTCAATTGGGGAATACCTAAATTCAATTGAATGAATGAAACATTTTCACCAACCATAATTATAATTTAAAAACGAGATGAAAGAAAAGCTGGCCTAATTCTTGATAATGTTCCCAATTTATGATAATTTTCCCCAGGTGTTCCCTACAATTCCCAAATTCACTTATGGTGAGGAGATTTCCATCAGTCTGTCGGATGCGCATCTCAATTCCGAGCCTGCCTTCAATTATACGTTCGTTTTTTAAAGAATTTTAGACAAGATATTATTGATGGAATGAATTTGATAGGACAAATTTGATAGCATTTGAAAATCGTAAATTTAGCTTCAAATGGAATAAAAATTAGGAATTAAAAATCAAATATATGACCATTTTAAGCCAATTCGGATAATCACTTTTTTCCTAATCAAACAATTCCATTAATTTCCACTCTCCTTTTCTAGGGCATTTGCATGGTAAGTTCTGTTGATAATCTTTTTTGGTCGACATTGTTCCATAAAAAGGTCTTCCCATGACAAGGATGAATTGCATAGCGAGAATGGATTCATTACGGTTTACAGTGGCACAACTCGAGTGGCTTTGACCACTGTCATGAATAATGGTTGGAATTGGAAAGGAACTAGAATGGCATTGGGATTATTTACAATAAAATTTGGACAATAAATATAAATATAGAAATGATTTTGGGAGTAATTTAGGTACAAAAATATACCAATTTTGGATTATACTGATTTGTAATTGTAATTGTAATTCTGATTTGCGATTGTAATTATAAAATTCTGATTTGCGATTGTAATTGTAATTCTGATTTGCGATTGTAATTGTAATTCTGATTTGCGATTGTAATTGTAATTCTGATTTGCGATTGTAATTGTAATTCTGATTTGCGATTGTAATTGTATTTCTGATTTGCGATTGTAATTGTAATTCTGATTTGCGATTGTAATTGTAATTCTGATTTGCGATTGTAATTGTAATTCTGATTTGCGATTGTAATTGTAATTCTGATTTGCGATTGTAATTGTAATTCTGATTTGCAATTGTAATTGTAATTCTGATTTGCGATTGTAATTATAAAATTCTGATTTGCGATTGTAATTGTAATTCTGATTTGCGATTGTAATTGTAATTCTGATTTGCGATTGTAATTGTAATTCTGATTTGCGATTGTAATTGTAATTCTGATTTGCAATTGTAATTGTAATTCTGATTTGCGATTGTAATTATAAAATTCTGATTTGCGATTGTAATTGTAATTCTGATTTGCGATTGTAATTGTAATTCTGATTTGCGATTGTAATTGTAATTCTGATTTGCGATTGTAATTGTAATTCTGATTTGCGATTGTAATTGTAATTCTGATTTGCGATTGTAATTGTAATTCTGATTTGCAATTGTAATTGTAATTCTGATTTTCGATTGTAATTGTAATTCTGATTTGCGATTGTAATTGTAATTCTGATTTGCGATTGTAATTGTAATTCTGATTTGCGATTGTAATTGTAATTCTGATTTGCGATTATAATTGTAATTCTGATTTGCGATTGTAATTGTAATTCTGATTTGCAATTGTAATTGTAATTCTGATTTGCGATTGTAATTGTAATTCTGATTTGCAATTGTAATTGTAATTCTGATTTGCGATTGTAATTGTAATTCTGATTTGTAAATTCCTCATATCCAGCGAAAAGGGAAATAATAAAGGGATACTGTATATGAGATGTCCTTAGGGCATTATCAAAGTTGTTCCCCTTTCTTTATTTTCCCTTGTGCCTTTCATTTTCACAATCAAAATAGATAATAGAAAAGGGGAAGGAGAAGGCTTTATACTGTATTCAAAAATAATCCCCAGCAGAGCCAGAGGGTTCCAAATTTCCAATATTTTTGGATGTACATTTTTTGTATTATTACAATATTTTTCGATCTTAATTTTTGGGATTATTCCTCCTTTTTTATATTTTTATATTATATTTTTAAATGCATCCCAAAAACCAAAAGAATTAATTTTGACTAAATTATTTTCATATTTTTGATGCCACCAAATTCGCAGGTTTTGTCACCATCGAGGAAGGACCTGTCTCAAATTTTCGAATTCGTTTCAAATTGGTCGACATTGGACGGATTAGTTTCAGCAGAGATTTACCCGTCCATGATTTGGTCAGGGAATGGACCCTAATTGATGGGCATCATTTGGATTCCAGGCTTGACATGGAAACGGTGGGAAATTTGTGGCCAAAAATGAATAATTTTATTTTATTTTAGTTAACCCATGGAATGCGAGAACATACTACCATCACATACACAAAAATATTCCCTGTGTAATGAATGTGGATGATGAAAAATTCTATTTTTGTTATTATTTTACTTTCAATGAGATCGACAAATTTTATTATAAATATTAATATTTGATAAAAAAAAATGAAAATTTGGCAAAAATGTAAAATGGTTGCACAAAATTAAGGAAATGAAAAACAAATTTGATGCAAAAAATGAGTCAATAATTAATTTATTCGCCTATTTTCTCGATTATTTTCCATTACCAATTACATTTTGATGTTTTTGTCCAAAAGGCAATGCTCGATTTGCGGTCGTTCCCTTCGGGCAATTTTGATGGGAGGAGGAGGGAGGCGGCTTGAATGCATGCGGCGATCCATTTCCGGCTGCAGTATTTTCTGAAATTTTATTGGGAAATTAAAAAATGCACTGATCAATATTCAAATTTAATTGATAAATTTTATTTTTTTGGCGACATTTTATAAAATTAATTGAATCCGTAAACCAAAATTTGTTTCCAATTTTTTTGATAAGAAAATAATCAAATATTGTTTTTAAATAAGTATTTTGTTCGAATGTCCCACCTTTTTGTGAGCAACCAAGTATGGACTGAACAGAATGGCGCACTTTGGCTGATTGTGAGGAAATCACCGGATTGGCGGAAATTGGTGGAATTTGAGGGATCGGTGAGATTTGTGGAGGCAATGTGCCGGTGGAATATGCGGCAACTAATTGTTGGGCAGCGGCAAATGCCAAATTTTGATGGGAAGAAGATGGCCAAAATTGGGCAGCCGGGGGGAATGGAGGTGGTGGCCCGAATCGAAGCAGTGGAATGGAGGAAAATGGCAAAGATGGTGCTGGAGAAGGCATTGGAGGAGGAGGTGGTGGCACATTTGGATGCAGGAAATAGGGCAACTGGAAACAATTTTGACAATTTCATTGAATTTTTGGTTAATTTTGGATTCTGTTCAATAAAAGTTTCACCCTAAATTTGCATTAGACTGCCTTCTATCCATTTTATGTTTTTACATAAAAAAACATACCAAAGGCTGTGGTCGAGGCAAAATTTGCGGCTCATTTTGTGATTTTTGATGGTTCAATTGTTTTTCGCCGAGAATGCGTCGTGGCTTTTTTGCCACTGGTGGCCCATTCTCCGATTCCTTGGTCTCCGTTTTAATTGTTTCATTCTTTTTGACGATCTCCTTCACATTTTTCTCTTTATTCGGCCCAATATTCTTTGAACTTGATGGGACCAATTGTGGCTGATTCTTTTCTACAGTAGAAATTCCAGCAAGAAGAAGGTTATTGTCTGATGAATGGATTGATCCTGAGGGCTTTTCTTCCGCCATTTCCCTGAAAAATACAATTTTTTCTTCCCTCTTTCATTCTTATTTTTCCACCCAAATATTCACCAAATAAGTTGCTTAAAAATATATCAAAAATTATTTTTTAATTATATCGATTTCTCATACTTGATCCGAATTCTTGTCCTCTAAAATTGCCTAGTCATTTATATTTTTTGGATAATCCAAATTTATTTTTGCAAAATCATTTTTCCCAGGCCAATAAATTGTTCCAAGCCAAATTGAAATCATTCCTTAAAATTCCTTGCCTTTTCCTTTTCATCGCTGTCATTGTTTCAGTCCCACTGCTCATTTCCCCTGAGGGCCCATTTTCATCATTTCCTGGCCGAATTGTCGAATCGGTTTGAGCATGTTTATTAAAGATGGACATTGCCAGTCCACTTCGTTGTTGAAATTCCTCCATTCTTTGTTCAGCGTTGATTGGATTTGCTAAAAATCGAAAACTAATAATTGCCATTTTAATCTCCCCCTAAATTTACCGTCAGGTTCGGGTCCACAATATTCGAAAAGTGGAATTTTCTTTGTGCCAAACATGGAATTCCTCTTCTGGACGAGTCTCATCTCCACGAGAACATTGGCAATGTCATAAAGGCGACGGCATCTTGAACGGGAGGGCGGCTCAAAAGCATTGGCCGTGTCCGCCGGATCATTGATGAGCAAAGTGCTGACCACGTCCAAACTGACACGGCGACGATGCGGATTGCATAGAAGAACCTTTGATGGGGAAAATGTGCCAATATTTTGGAATATTAAATGAATTTTGTGCACTTTCATATACCATATTTCCTCTATTAGAATCCCATCTCAAAGAAGGTATAATTTTGGAGTCGAAATCTGTTATCTGTCGGCATTTTTGAACAAACTAAAGTGTTTTTTGTAGAGCCCAATGGCAGTAAAAATGCAATAAAGGGTTTTCAAAAGATAGAGTACCTCAAATTGAGGATGGGCTACTATTAGAGGGTGGGCTTTTAATAGAGGAAATAGGGTATCAAAAAATGAATATGAATAAGGTTACATTCCCAAAAGTGTATTCAAGCATCTTTCAAAGTTGACTCTCCAACTTTCATGCCAATTTTCTCACCATCAAAAATCGTCGGCACAATTGGGCCAATGAATTTTTGCCACATCGATCTCGACTGGCCATTTCCCCAAATGCCGGGTCCTCTTCCAATGCTGCTGCCCCTTCGATTGCATAAATTTCCAATGAATTTGTTGCCTTCATTCCTGGTTGTTTTTCCTCTCCATTTGATGGCAAATTTTGTCCATTTTCAGCCGACTTATTGGCATCAGAAAATTCCGCAAATTTGCACATTGCCCCTTCCGCATCCGCAATTCGTTTTGGCAATTTGCCGCGTTGAGCCTCACTGAAATTTGTAAGAATTTTACATTTTTATATGAATTACTCTTTTTGTAATAATAAGGCAACGTATTTTTCGTATTAAAGCCCAAGGGATTCTAAATTTCAGAGCCACTCTAGGGTGGCCTTCTAATAGAGAATGGCCTAATAATTTTAAAGGGAAAAATCAAGAAAAACAAAATATATTCTCTAAAATTTGCAAAAAAATCAGGACTGTTTTTACAAAATGTTTTAACATTTTTAAAGTTATATAAATGCTATTAAACATGTTTTTTGCAATTCTATACATTTTTTTAAAATCATAAAAATGTTTTTACATTTCAAGACATTAAAAGAATCAAGGATGGAAATTTTTTGAGCGTAGGCTAAAATACGGTAAATTAAATTTCTTAAGATCTATTATAAACAATTAAATCTTTCCAAATGAAAGAAATAAAAAGTTTTCGGAAAAACGGCTTTTTCACATTTCAATTCCCCCAAATTTATTCTCAATTTCCCAATTCACCTTTGCAGGGCATGCATTAGCATTGGCAATTGGCCAAGTCCATGCCATTTATAGAATGATTTGTTCGTTTTTTGCATCACCTCCAATGCCTCCATTACATTCACAATATCGTAAATTCGTCGTTTCTCCACCCGCATATTCCGCGCAATTGTCTCCAAATGGACGTCGCGACCGGCACTCGCCTCTTGGCCAACTCGAACCAAAAATGGGCCACACAATTTGCCAAGGGATTTTTCCTTCCTCGACACCACCGTCGATTTTTTTGAGGGGATAGAGTTTTTGGCTTGATTTCCTTCAATTCCATCATTTTCATCATTGTCACTATTTTCTTGCTGCATCGATGATGGATAATTTTCTGTTTTTGAATTGGAAGTAGATGAGAATGTCAATGCCATTTGAGGGGTTTGTTGTATTTCCATTTGGCTTGAAGAAGTCAAAACTGAAAAATCGAGGAATTTTACACGTAAGATATAAAATTTTCTAATGAAATCGGCAAATTTGGGTCTAATTCTGTTATCTGTCGACTTTTTTGAACAAAATATAGTGTTTTTAAAGATCCCAATGACACTAAAAAATGTAATAAAAATTTTGTCAAAAAGCAGAGGTACATACCAGATACCACCAAGTCAAGGGGGGGGGGGGGGATTCTAATTTAATGCAAAAAATACGGTATCAATTAAAATACAGTATTTAAATATAAACATAGGAAAGTCTCATATAAATTTCTTAAAAACTAATAAACTTGCCTCGATCACAAATTTGTGCGCCAAAATTTTTACGGATGAATCCGAAATTTGATGCCACATTTTTGGCTACACCAAAATGGCCGGCATTTTCCTTGTTTTCCTCGTCATTATCGCCGCAAACATCCACAAATGTATTTTGTTCTTCCTCTTCGCCAAACATCGTCGATTTTTGAAATGCTTTTAATCTAAATTGCTATAAATATTTATTAATTGGATCAGCGGCGATTTGCGCGAAATTGGCTTGGATTTTTTGGGAGGGAGAAGAAATGGAGGAAAATCAAAGAAAGAATGAAAGGAAGGTCAAAATGGAATGGGAAATGCGCGGGAAAGTGAGGGAAAATTATTGGGAGGAATTGGAATTGAACAGAATGGGGGGATGATGATTGGCAATTTGGTGAGAATTGGAAGGGGAAATTAGGCAAAATATGAAGCCATTTATTTAATGAATGGCAGAGGAATAAATGTTAATGGCATTTTAGGAATGAATTCAAATTAGTTAGCAAATATATGGCCAAAAACAGAATTTATATCGCATTAGCGCATTTTGAAAATGGGACATTTATAATTTAAATTTACTCTAATTAATCAGAAACCGGTTTTAGGCCCTCTAAACTTTATACCAATTTGTAGATCTCATTGAGATGCGTCGATTGCTGCTAAATAATTTGTCATGGTTTGGTCAAAATTAAAGAGTATTAAACCATTTAAACCATAGTTCCTGTTTTTGGTTTTAAACCACTTTAATTTTGGGCCAAAACCTGACATTTTATATACCATTCGATGCCTCTGGATGAGATCTACAAATTGGTATAAAGTTTAAATTCGGTTTCAGATTTATTAGATTAAATTTAAATTATAAATGTCCCATTTTCAAAAGGCCACTCAAAACCCTTTAAATTAGCCAAAATTTGGATTAAAATATTTAAAAATTATTATTGAAAGGTGGAGAAGGGAACATTTGTTTTTTTTTGAGACAGCTGCTTTATGGATTTAAATGGGAATGCGGGGGAATGGAGTTGGATTGAAAATGGGTGGAAGGAAGGAAAGCAGCTGGTAATGGGGGAATAAAGGAATGGGCACAGCTTGGAGCATTTTTTAAAAATTTCGAACACTTCACCGTCCACCCACCTGCTGCTAGTCCTAAAAACTTGTGGCTTTTTTTTGAGAAGTAATTCAAAATTAATAAATTTTGATTGATCCCTAAGTCATCTTTTTTGACATTTTTTGACATATTCTCCCAAAAAAACTATTTCAATTTTCCCTTCTAATTTGTCCAATTAGCGCCTGTCCGCGAGTCGCCCTTTCCCGACAAGGTTCAACCACAAAAAAGTGTGTAAATTGCCTGAAGCAAAATAAGTTGTCCGAAAAAGTGGGACTACCAAAAGGAAGAAAAAAGGAATGGACAAAACCAAAAATGAGGGAAATTGGCGCGTCCATTTTTGCTGGAGGTGAATGGAAGGCCGGGGGAAAGGCCGGTTCGGCGGAAGGGGGACCCGGAGCAGAAGGAATGGGAAGAGGTTTTGGGGTTCCTCTGCTGATGAGATGAGGGAAAGGCCGTAAGGGAAGAGGAGGATTGGACGAATTGAAGTATGGGAGGGAGAGGAAATGGCGCCAACGGTAGCCGCGCATTCTGGGGGATGGGGGACAGGCACCCATCAATGGAAGGCATCATCCACTGCCCCTCCGGGGGGAGGTGGTGCCCTTCTTTCCCTCCTCATCAATGCCCTTCGAATGGCACACAATCCACCCCCAACCATCCCCAAAGGGGTAAGGGCCCTGCAGTGCCATCGGCTCCAACCCTCCCATTCCCCTTTCCCAGCCTTCTTTTCTGTTTCCGCGCCGATGGCGCGCCAACAACCACCCCTTCCCCCTCCCCCCTTATCCAAATGGCCCAGCCTTTGTTCACCCAAATGCGATGATGGCGTCGGTTTTCGGTTGAGAGGAAGAAGGAAATGGCGCAATGATGCCAAAATGTGCCATCCCTCACAATCAACTCTACACATTCGGCTTATGGCCTCTTAGGCACTGCTTTTTGGCAGAATGGACCCCGGGGGGAGATTGTCTGAGAGGGACAGAGCTTATCATTATCAGAGAGCAATTTAGGGTGGAATGGAGGAGATGATAATGGCTAAATTGGGGAAAGGTGGACGAAAAATGGAAGCTATTTTTTTGGAGTTGTTTTTCCATTTTTGCTTTTGAATGAATTTGAAAAATATAGGAAATATTGGGTGGAATATTATAAATATTTATTATGTGTTTAATTAATTTTAATTATCATTTTTGGCCATTGTCTGATGAATGAATATGTTCTTTATTAAGTTAAAAAGTACGGTAATTGAAAAATATGGGCGCAGTGGTTTTCTCTTTTCTCTTATCTGCTGAATGATTTTGCCCGAGGCAAGAATATCCAAAGAGCCTTTCTCATGGAACAAGGAAAGGACTACCGTTCATTTAAATATTAAGTATTTATAATTTTCTACTTTTATTTATCGTGTTTTTTATTCCTTCGAGCCAGCCGGTGCTTGGTCGGGAAAAATGGGCGGCTGAATGGAAAAAAAACATCCAAAAAAAATGTGGACAAAAATTGGCGCCAAATGAGGGAAATTTCCATCAAATCAAAATACAAAAGTTATTTAAGCAATTTTATTTTCATTTCTTTTTGTTTGGATGGAATTATGCCAAAAATTGTTTTTCGCCAATTTTTTCCCCTAATCCTTCAATTCCCACTCTAAATCCAGTGTCGGTGGACAAAACAACGGGAATTGGTTAGCCAACAATTTTACACCCCAAAAGGAAGGAAAAGGTGAAGGGGAGGAGAATGAAAGAGGATTGGCGGTGTCCACTTTGATGGCCTCTTTTGAAGTCCGCGCGAAAGGTCGATCCCTTGGCTTAGGAGGAATGCAGGATTATCCCTTCCCGTGGCGTTGGGAAGCGGCAAATTGGTGAAAGCCGAAAAATGGGAAGAAGGAGGGGAGGCAGGTGCGGCGGAAATGGAATAAAAAAAGGCGAGATTCGGGCGAGATCGGCAAGAAAAATTAACAAAAAACAAACAAAATTGTGGCCATAAAATTTTGGTATTGCTGGGAAAAGGCAAAAACCCAAAATTATTGAGAAGGAAAAAAGGATTGGTCATGCAAAATAGAATGAATTATGTATGATAAATATAAGGAAAGAAGGGAATGGAAGGGAAGTGAAGATAAGCATCGCCCCGCCGGAAGGCAAAATGGGAATTGGGAATGGTCAATAATAAATATTAATAAAAGTAAAAGAGCATGGAATGATGCCCAAAATGCGTATTTGATGCGCGCAAAATCGCATTTACCGATGCGATTTTTGAAAATAGCAACCGGCATATAGATTTAATAGGAATAAAACCGTTTGGCTTAAAAGTGAAACCAAAACTTTTGGGCAAAATGAATCGAGAATATTGGCGCCATATTCTCCCACCAATCATTTTTTGTTGACCTCAACTTTTGGTTTTGGGGGAGGATTGCATAATGCAAAGATGAGGCCACCCCCAAACATTTGTCCAGATCAGTCTTCTCCCAAAACCGGACTATGATCGATGGATGTGCCATTGACGCAATCTTCCTATGTGCCAATGCCATTGGGAGAGGAAGGTTATTTGCATTTCTGGGAACGGAACAGAGCCCATCAATCAGCCTATTTTTGCGAATAGGTTAATTTTGGATATTTTTTTTGGCAATTTTTAAATTGATGGTGGGAAAAACATATCCGCCGGAAGGAAATAAATTGGAAAGTGGAAATTAAGATGGATTTTCTTAATATACTCTATTTTGGGTAAAAATAATTCATTTATTTAGAACCATAAAATGTGGTCAGTGGTCATTGCTTTAGGAAAAATCATTTTGTTGTCAGTTGGCAGAAATTCCATTAAAAAATAATAAAAAGAATTTAAAGCACTTCTAAAAATAGCCATTTAGGAGGGAAAATCTTGAAGCAAAGGCACTAAAAAATGGATTGAATTGAGCCCTCTCCCTCTCAATTGCGCGTTCAATTTGCATAATCGAGTGAGGGGAGGAGGACCTAAAAAATTTGAATGGTGAGTAAAAATGGGAAATGTGGGGACGCGCCAATTGGTGGACTAAAATGTTAGGGAAGAAATGGGAAATGAATGAAGATGGCGTTCATTCGGCGCCAAAATGCCCTCCTCCAAAAATTGTTCGGCTGGCAAATGTGGAAAGTTGGAAATTGGCGCCGAATTCAGCTGACTGACTGACTGAAGGTAAACCTGCTTTTTGCAGCTTATCGGCCCATTTCGATCGCCGAAAATGCCAACCCCCATTCACCCCGGCTGGAAGGACGCGTTGTGCCCTCACCCACCTCCACACATTGGCATTCTTCCCCCTTTTCTCTCCATCGTTCATTTTTGACCTGGGGGGCGATGGCGTCGCTTTCGTTCCCTCCAATCTTCCTTCGATAATGGCTATATCCAAGCCAATGGCACACTCAGTTACTCCCAAAATCGGCTGGCTTGGAGAATGGCACAACATCTCCCATTTTGTGCCCTTCATCATATTCACTAGCCGGAGGGGAAAATGGCGGCAAAAATGTTCCGCCTGCTATTTTTCTTTGTTTAAAGGTGCAAAGAAATGGAAGGGTATTCCAATTTTTTGCCTTCAAAAATATGGCTCCCCATCAATTTTGCTGCCAGTCGGCATCGCTTTTAGGAAAAAGCGGCTTTTTAGAAATGGGAAAATTCAGAGAAATAGGACAAAATGCTGATTTTTTTTTGGAGGAAATATTGGGAAAAAGAATAAATTAAGGACAGAATAAAATACATTTTACTCTCATTTTAATGGAATATAATATGTCTTATTTCCTAAAAAAGTGAAGAAATAAATGAAAGGAGTTATTTTTTGATTTATGAGAGAATGAGATATTATTATGAGAAAGTTTAAAATTTTTATCTCTTGGTTAAAGATTTCCCTTTCCATTTTTTAATTAAAGATTTTTTCCGGAAAGTTTTTTAATTCAATTCTTTCCGGAAAGTTTTTTAATTCAATTCTTTCCGGAAAGTTTTTCAATTCAATTCTTTCCGGAAAGTTTTTTAATTCAATTCTTTCCGGAAAGTTTTTTAATTCAATCCGGAAAGTTTTTCAATTCAATTCTTTCCGGAAAGTTTTTTAATTCAATTCTTTCCGGAAAGTTTTTTAATTCAATTCTTTCCGGAAAGTTTTTTAATTCAATTCTTTCCGGAAAGTTTTTTAATTCAATTCTTTCCGGAAAGTTTGTTCAAATTTTACATTTTTAGGAAACGCAAATGTAGGTAAAATATTAAATGGCCTTAAATTTATTTTGGTTTTATTAAATTTGTAGAAGAGTGGAATTATTGGCCTAAAAATACAACAAATTTGAAATATTCAAAATTGAAACAAATTTTTTTCCATGAAAAAGTCGCCTCTTTTTGAGTAAATCCATTGGAAATTGTTAAAAATTGAGATTAATCGGATTGACAGTTTTTCAAAAAGGAATAAAATGTTTTGAGGGAATAGGCGGCAATTCACCGATGAATTGGAAGCTTTTTTGGAGGAATTCAAAAAAAAATACTATTCAAGGACCTATGGGCAAAAAAGGCCATAAAAACTAAAAACATTGAAGTTGTGTTTTAAATTTTACGATTCTCTCTATACAATTCCCAGCCATTTTTGTCCAAATAGCCAACAAAAACAATGATTACATCGAGGCGAGGGAAATTTGTCCTTGAGTGTCTTTTTCTTTTTTTAAAATTCTTTATTTATTTCCAAATAAATTTATTGGATATGGAATGGATATTTCCAATTGTCATTTAATTCGGCCAAATTTGGTTAATTTTGATGAGAATTATGGGTATAATTGAGCATAATAAAAATTTTATGGATTTTTTGTGAGCTGATTAAATTCTTCTTTAAAATGTTTCCACAAAAACATCAACAAAACATTAAATTAATTGATTAACGTAAAAGTATGCAAAAAAAGAAATTGAACTCTACTTTTTTCTAAAGCTATAAAATTTTATAGCAAAATTGATTCTTCATTTTTTGCTCTCATTTGCCCTTCGCTTCAAAGTTTCAAGGCTAAATCCCCTCTCTGCTTTCTCGGGAATATTGATTTGATTAGCTTTTTCCCTGATCATTCAGCAAAGAATTCAATAAAGGAATTTAAAATCAACATTGTTGAAAAAAGAGCAAAGTGTCCCTCGAATAATTGCCAGTTTTTAGCAAAGGAATGACTGAAAATGAATGCTCCCTAAAGGAAAAAGAATACCCGACTAAAAGCAAGGTGGACGAATAATTGGGAAGAATCAATTTGGGCTTCAAATCATTTTTGTGTCATAAAGGTACTCTGGTCCATTCTGACAGTATTCTGCGTTGCCATTTCCACCGGCTATGGATCCCAAGTGAAATTTTCGTTGCTCAATGATCATCCAAAACAATTTTATCCTCCATTCACAATGATGTGGTTTAATAATTGTTGTCTGGTAAAATTAATTTAATTCAAATTAATTGAATTATTTTACCAGTTAATTTGTTTTCCCGCATATTTGATCTATGAAAAATTGAATGGCAAAAATAATTCCGTTGGCCAAATTTGGACAAAATCGACCACAATTTTTGGGAAGAAGGGATTCCGTTGGGGGTCAGTCCCTTTCCATTAATTAATTAATTAATTATTCCCCTTCCATTAATCAGTCCATTCTTTTGTATGGAATTCTTTTTCCTTTGCCTCTACACAATTGGCAATTATTCCTATGCACTTTCCCTTGGCAAAATCACATCATCGGCGGCATTGACCATTCGAAGTTTGGAAATTTCATTGGTCTATTTGCTCAGCCGTTTGGTGCTAAATGAGCCATTCTATATTCTTAAGGTGATCCGTATATAATTTTGCCATATATTGAATTTTATTTCCCAGACAATTGCCGTATTTTTGGCAATGGCCGGCGTAATTTTGATTGCATTGGATAAACAATTTGCGGCCAATTTATTTGGCATTTTATTAATTCTAATTTGTTGTTCGGTCGACACAATGTACAAAGTGAATAATTCTTCTCATCAATTATTTTGTAAATATTAAAAAATTTAGATTATATTCAAGAAAATAGCCGGTAATGGTGCCACTTTGGGCCAAGCAATGCTTTTCCTCTCGGGAATGGCCCTCATCAATTTGCCTTTAAATTTTATTCCCACCGCTGTTTTGAATGAAATGGACATTGAAATTTGGCGATGGGAACATGTTCCCTGGGGCAATTTGTTGATTTTCATTTTCCTCACATTGGGTAAATTGAAATTCTTTATTTTTCCTAAATTGTAAAATAGTTTTCAATATTGCCACAATTTTTGGGACCGCATTTCTCAGTCCACTCATCATTGCAATTGGTGTCCTTTTTGGCATTCCAATTAGCATTGGTTTATTGTTTATTCAATATTTTAAATTAATTTATTAATTATTTGAGGAATGGACGTCATTTTTCGGGGTCGCCAACTTCAGCTTGGATTTGTGCTCGGAGCAATTTCCTTATTAATTTCAGTCATTTTGGTCAATTTTCAACCACAAATTCAAAGGCTTTTCAACAAGAAAAATGAGGAAATGGAAAAAATTGAAAATAATAAAAAGGAAGAAAATGAATGCCAATTTGAAATTGCCGTAACACATTATCCAAATTCCAATTCAAATTGCCAATCCTCAAATTAATTGTGCCAATTTTATTTGATGAACTCATTTTTTATCACACTTTTTTTATCTAATTGATCGAAAGTTAATAAATATTCAGATTTATTTTGAATTATTTAGCTAGCATTATTTCGGAATCTAAATTGCCTTCGGGCAATGCTCAAAAATTGAAGATTGGGCAATATAAAACTATCAGAATTCAACCTTTTTACTTTCTATTGAATGGTATGGAATTTTTGTATTTTTCATTAGCATTTTTTGGCTATATTTTTTAAACCTTTAATTAATTAATATTGTGCCAACATTGGTTTTCTTATCAGTCGATTGATTTTCAGTGGAATAAAAACGATAAAAAATATTGATGAATACTGCATTTTATTTGATAAAAATTCGAGGAAATAAAGAATTTGCCGAAAATGTTATTAATTGAACCAATGGTCTGACCTTTTGCAAAAAATTGTTTTTGAGTGCTTTTTCCCACAAAACCCATTTGGATTGACCCATCCATCAATCACACATCCAACTATTCCTTGGCCCAAATATAAGCTTTTCTTTCCCTCTCCCCACATTCATTCTATTCGATGAAGGCTAAAATCATTTTGATTCGATAAATGGCCACCTTGTCTCCTTCCAAAAATCCGGAGGTCATTTGATGTTTTAATTTTAATATAAATAATACTTTTTAAAAACCATTCATTTAATTATAGAAGAGTAGAATGCATAAAATATTAATTATCTGTCCAATTTTAATTTTATTTCCTCTCCTTTGCTACCCTAATAAAGTCGAATCCGGCAATTTATGGTCACCACCATCGAATTTGGTTGGCCCAAATTCGCGAGTGGATTGTGCTCCCAAAAGTGGCGAAGGAAAAGCGGAATGCTTGGCCAGAGGATGCCAATGGGATGATAATCCGGACAAGGCATTTTCATTAGGATATCATTTTGTGAGGGAATATTATTTAAATTTAGTACCACCTTTCTGTCCCTTTGTGCTATTTCCCGCCTGGGACTGGCTATGGAATTCAAGAACGACTGGGAACGGATAATTTAATATTGAAAAGGATCAAAAGTGGAGCAAAAAATCCATACGGAGAAGACTTAGACCAATTGAAATTTACTGTAAAAGAAATGGGCGGTGCCCTTCACATAAGAATTGGCCGAGAAGATCGGTGAAAATTGGAAATAAATTAAAATTTAATTAAATATTTCAGTTATATTCCTCCAGTTCCATTGAATTTGGATGCCCAAATTGGGAAAGATGTAAAATTGATGACTGAAATATTCCCAAAAGGCAATGGAACATCCCCAAATGAATTCTTCTATTTTACCGTAAAAAGGGCAACACAACCATCGTCAACAATTTGGGATACTTCCATTGGTTATTTAATTGGGTAAAAATTGTGAATTAAATTAAAATTAAGGTGGACTCCTTTTTGCGGATAAATTCATTCAAATTGCTACATTTTTGCCATCTGATCGAATTTATGGCTTTGGCGAAAATTCGCATAATCAACTTAAAGTGAGGGAATGGAATATTATTTTTAAGCAGATGAAAGCACAAAATGTTTTTAAGCAAATGAAAACACAAAATGTTTTTAAGGAAATGAAAACACAAAATGTTTTTAAGCAAATGAAAACACAAAATGTTTTTAAGCAAATGAAAATACAAAATGTTTTTAAGCAAATGAAAACACAAAATGTTTTTAAGCAAACGAAAACACAAAATGTTTTTAAGCAAACGAAAACACAAATGTTTTTAAGCAAACGAAAACACAAAATGTTTTTAAGCAAACGAAAACACAAAATGTTTTTAAGCTAAATGAAAACACAAAATGTTTTTAAGCAAACGAAAACACAAATGTTTTTAAGCAAACGAAAACACAAAATGTTTTTAAGCTAAGTGAAATACAAATGTTTTTAAGCTTAGTGAAACACAAATGTTTTTAAGCAAAGTGAAACACAAATGTTTTTTAAGCTAAGTGAAACACAAATGTTTTTAAGAAAGCGAAACACAAATGTTTTTAAGCAAAATATATTCCAATTTAGCATGATTTCTCCGCCTATCATACTTGGGGAATGTACGGAAGGGACCAAGCACCGGATGCATATACACCAAATTCTGGGAATTTATACGGTATTTTGCGAAATTAATTTATGAATAATCCACCCAAAAAAGGTGTTCATCCATTCTATGTTGGCATTGAGCCAAATGGGAATGCCCATGGTGTGCTCATTTTCAATTCAAATGTGCAAGAAATCACCACTGGACCAAGTCCACATTTAATTTACAGGTATCATTCAAATTTATGATATACTTATATCATAGATAATATTGGAAATGAGCGAATTCTGGAATTTTCTAGCCCACAGGGTTAGCAATTTTGGAAAACTTGGCATCTAGTTCTAGATATCATAGAGAATCGAAAAAGCTTCATTCGTTTCAGCATGGTCGGTTTACTATATAAAATTTCAATTTCAGACGAATTTAAGGTTATGGCAGGGGTAGGCGCCCGAGTCTGGTTAGAAATCTAACGGAAAATGTTACTAAATAAATTCATACTGGTCTGAAATTGAAATTTTAATATAGTAAATCGACTATGCCAAGTCGAATGAGCCTATTCCTATTCACGAGTCTGAAAGACATCTAGAAACCGAGATTTCCAAAATCCGCTAGCCTAGGGGCCTGATGAATTCCCGAATTGGCTAATTTCCAATATTCGCTGCAACTGCAACATATAATATATTTTGATGAATTCCACATTTTGAATAGGACAATTGGAGGGCAATTGGACTTATTCTTCTTTCCTGGGCCAACACCCGAAATGGTCACCCAACAATTGCAACAATTGATTGGAAGGCCAACAATGCCCGCATATTGGGCACTTGGATATCAATTTTGTCGATATGGATATAAGGCAAATTAAATACTAATTTGAATTAAAATAAATTGAAAATAGAGCTTGGATGATTTGAAGCAAACAATTGGACGAATTCAAAATGCCAACATTCCATTGGATGTTGTTTTCGCCGACATTGATCATATGGATCGATTCAAAGATTTTACAGTGGATCCAAATGTGAATTTATTTAAATATTTTAATTTGTTTTTAAATAAAAAGAAATGGTCTGGACTGGGTGAATATGTGGAAGAATTGCACCAAAATGGACTAAAATTCGTTCCAATTGTGGATCCGGCAATTGAAGTGGATTATGATGTATTCCAAAGGGGAATGGCAATGAATGCTTCATTTGTGGAATGGGAACGATTCGATCAAGTGCCAAAAACAGTGCAACAACTTTATCCAATGGCAAAGGACACAAAAATAATGCTGGGAATTGTTTGGCCCGACAAACACGTCGCATTCCCAGATTTTTTGGATCCCAAAAATATTACACAAAAATGGTCATTTTCTCTTATTTAATTTAAATTGGAAATATTTTTTTAGGTGGGCGAATGAAATTAAAAGATTCCATGAAAAGGTAATGATGAATTCAGGAGGGGGAATTGAGGGAATAAAATTAATTTTACTTTAGGTTCAATTTGATGGAATTTGGATTGACATGGACGAACCATCGAATTTTGCAACAAATAAACAAAAAATGGAAAAAGGATTGGAAACATTGAAATGCCCAATGCAGGGGCCCGATTCCAAATTTGATTCGCCTCCATATCAAGTAATTAAAATCGGCCAAAAATAATAATCAAATTCATTCCTTTTTTGACCATTGATGTTTACCAATGGGGTCCAAGCAGTTCATTGAGTGAAAAAACATTGTGCCTTTTGGGGAGGACAATGCGAGGCCAAAACAATTTGTTCAATACGCACAGTTTGTATGGATGGTCCGAAATGGTGGCAACACGTCGAGGAATTGGTATGCCCAGAGGGAATATTCAATTGTTATTTGAGCATTTTCTTGTTTTTTGGTTTTATTCAAATTAGACCACTTTGATTAAATCCATTTAAAAGTAATAAATCAATTGTTTTTTTTTATAATTGGCAACCGGCAAACGTGGTCAACTTCTTTCCCGTTCAACATTCATTGGCTCCGGTTATTTTGGCTCACATTGGAGTGGCGACAATTCCGCCCGATGGCCCGATCTTCGTGCCTCCAGCATTGCCGTCATGGAATTCAACATTTTTGGTTTGTTCAATTCGCTATTATTTTCCCACCAATTTATAATAATATTGCATTATAAATCCACTGACACTGGCGTGAAAAGACAGCTGTTATCTCTAGGCAAAGACACTTTATAAGATCCGATTTATTCACTATTTGTTCACTTTTTATTTAATCGCCGTCGGCGAATAGCCGATAGAACGGAGTGACTCGAACCTATTGAATAAAGATTATTGCCTCCCAAAATCTGTCCTCTTTCACCACCTTTTTACTCTTGGCTTATAGCAATTATTCTTATTATGGAAGGTGGACAAAGACAGCTTTTTATGTATTCTCTGGATATATTTTTAATTATAAGATTTATGTTTTCCTCTTTTGCTGTTGAATTTGTTGAAAATATTGTTGGTGAAATCAAGTGGCTTTTCCAAACGATGCCAGTGTTATTTCTCGCAAAAAATGGAAAATTAATTTCCATTTTAATTTAATCATATATTTTTTTTAACGGAAAAAATTCAAAAAATGCAATCCCGAACATTGGCTCCAACCGAATGAATTGCCACCAAATTCCCATTTTCAGGGCTGTAGACATGGGGCCTTTAGGCCATATGCCACAGACAGTTTCCCCGCCTAGGCTTTAATGACCAAGGGTGGAAGGCAACAAACGGCACCAATGCGTTGGGACGGTGTGAATGAAATTTACAATCTCGCCTATATAGAATGAATGGATTGACCTAGGCAATTGTTTATGATAAGCAAATGGCCTAGTGTGAAAGGCAGGATTCTGTCTCTCACGCAGGAAAGGGGAAGGGGAAGAAGGGAAGACGATGAGGGGAAATGAGTGCTTCAATGGAGGGGAGAGGGCACATGACAATGAGGGAATAGGCAGAGAGATTACACTCTCACATTTAATCAAAAAATGCAGAGGGCATGAAATAGGGGCCCCTTTGTGTTATTCCAACGCATATGCAATTTACTCTAAATTTATCAATAAATTAAATATTTTAACTGATACCTTTGCTATTTAGCCCGTGTTTAAAGGTGCTTTATAATTCTGACCACTTTTGTGTGTTGGAATAAATTTTGGAATTGCATTGCCCAATTTTGGGTGATGCTTAAAATTGTAAATTAGTTTTAATAGTTAATATGGCTAGTCAATCTGAAAATATAAAATTCCAAAGAATTGCTGAAAATAATATAAAATTGATACATTTTGGTATTAAAATTACAATAAATATTCCCATTCAAAGGAATTCCGCATATGGGCACCGATGTTTGTGGCTTCAATTTGCGCACCAATGAGGAACTTTGCCTTCGATGGCAACAATTGGGCGCTTTCCATCCGTTTTTCCGTAATCACAATTCCAATGATGCACCCGATCAAGACCCAACCCAATGGAAATCTGTGGCATTGGCCACCCGTGTTGCCAATTTATTTCGCTATCAACATTTGCCATATTTATATAGGCAAAAATATTCAAATTAAATTAAATGCCACATTTTTCAGTCTACATTTTCGTGTTTCCAAGGAGGGTGGCACCGTCGTTCGCCCATTATTCTTTGAATTCCCCAATGACTTCATTTCCTATCAATTAAATTATCAATTTTTGTGGGGCCCAAGTTTGATGGTCATTCCAGTTGTGGATCCGGGGGTCAATAATTCATTCAAAATACCAATAAATTGAATATGATTACGGTTTAGGTTGACACTGTTCGAGGCTATTTCCCATTCGGCACTGTTTGGTATTCGATTAGTGATGCGCATAAATATGGCGCAAAAATAATGGGCGCCGGATTCCAAACAATAAATGCCCCAAGGAATACTCCGTTACCCACATTTTTAAGAGGTACAAAAAATAATTGAATTAAATTAAATTGTTGTACTTTTTAGCCGGCTCAATAATCCCAAAACAAAAGCCAGCATTGACCGTTGAGGAAACAAGGAAAAATGAATTCCAATTGGCAATTGCTTTGGGTAAATTAATTTGAATTAATTATAATGAAATTGAAATGATTTTTAGACCCTCTGAACAATTTTACGGCAAGTGGCGAATTATATTGGGACGATGGGGAATCCATAATTGATTTGAACAATTTCAAATCGCATCCGTATTATCATTTCAAATTTGAAATGAAAATCGGCGAAAAACAAGGCCAATTATTGATTAATTGCACTCATTCACCCCCAAGGGGACAAGTTTGTACCATTTTTGGGCCAATTTAAATTTCATTTTTTGAAGCAAATTTCACTGCCCTCAATATCCAGCATTGAAATATTCGGCCATCCTCATCGTCATTTCCATCAACATTTATCAATAAATGGTCGCCGAATTGGATTGGCAAAGAATGGTGGATTCTTTGAATTCAATGCCAAAAAGGAATATTTACGAATTGAGGCAAAAGGATTGGTCGATTTGAATGCAGCAAAAATTTTGAAAATACATTGGAGATGAATTAATTTTGATGAATATAAATTGCAAAATTCATTTATTAATCCTTCAAGGCTCATTCAATTGCTGTGGTCTATTTTAATAACTAGGAAAATTCATTTTCAAATTACCGTAATCAAAAGGTTAAAAAGCTATTCTAAATATTAAATTTTCCATTTTTAATTCGACATTTTGAAAATATATTAGAGATGATTTAATTGGAGAATATATAAATTGCAAATTTTAGTCATTATTAATTATTATTTTTTTCCAATTCACTGATCAAATCTTGTAGGCCAAATCTATCATCCGCCAATGCTGTTTCCTTTTCACATGTCGGCAAAATATTTGCCAAATTTGATCCACACTTTTGTTGATCAAAACAACAACTCCAACCAAAATCGATTAATTTGAATAATAAAAATGTTTCATTTTTGGGAAAAACGAGGACATTGTCCGGATGAACATCACGATGGGCCAATCCTTCAATCAAATATTATATTTAATTGATTGATCCATTCATTAACCTCTGTTATGCATTTCAAATAATGCATCCTGAATTTGGCTTTTCATTTGTTCTAATAGTTGGACAATATTATTTTTGCCCATTTTTTTCTGATTTCGCCAATAATGCGTTGCATCCGATTGACCCAATTCCATTACAATTTTGATTATGGTGCAATTATCTGACCAAAATATAAATAAAATTATTCCAAAATTATTTTAAATTACTAATTTCTGTTTCACTCCTTTTTCGCCTATCGCCCCCAATCACAATCATCCGTAAATAATCCGACCAAAGTCCACTTTCCATACACGTTTGGCCATTTTCAATTTGGCTAAATGAATGAATTAATTTATTTTAATATTTTGGCGATTTTACCCACAAATTGAATAATTTAATCAAGTGTTCATTCTTTGATCCATTCAATGCCTTCAACACTTCTAATTCCCGTGTGCATTTATTCAATCTTTCTGGCTGTTCAGAACAATGTTTAATGGCCACACAATGGCCAAGGGAAGGGGAAAAGGCTCGTTCAACCAAAAATAAAGCAAAAATGAAATCGAAAAATATTTTTTTATTCTACTTTTGCATCCAATCCATCGTCAATTGCCTCCACTGAATCATATAATTCATCATTAATTATTGTTTTGTCATTTTTATTGCGCAATTTCCCACATTGGTGGGATCCATTTCCTTTCGAAGTAAAATTTATTTATTAATTTAAATATAATATTTTTTTTTACCTTTTTGGGTAATGTTTAGACTGAGAATTGAATGAGTAAAAATAATAAAATAAATTATGAATATTTTTTGCACCATTTTACTATTCATAAAAACAACAAATTTTAAGATGGGAAAGTATTCAGTAAATTTAGAGAATAATTGAATATAATTCAGGGTCGCCCACTTTTGATCATTTAGAAAGAATGTGCCTTCGCCAAATTAAATGAAAAACAAAAATGATGATGAACATTTTTTTTTGGTGAAAGAATGCGCGAGAACAAGTTTTTTCTTGTTTTGTGGCAACAATCCTTCTTGCGTAAATATTTTAAATTAAACTATTTAAGTAATAGTAATTGCTTAATATGGATTTTTTATTTTCTATTTTTATTCCTTCAAATTTGATGTTGAATTAAAATAAAACATTTGTGTTTCACTTAGCTTAAAAACATTTGTGTTTCACTTAGCTTAAAAACATTTGTGTTTCACTTAGCTAAAAAACATTTGTGTTTCACTTAGCTTAAAAACATTTGTTTTTCACTTAGCTTAAAAACATTTGTGTTTT
Organism: Pratylenchus scribneri; assembly: GCA_030063045.1. Taxonomy (NCBI): domain Eukaryota; kingdom Metazoa; phylum Nematoda; class Chromadorea; order Rhabditida; family Pratylenchidae; genus Pratylenchus; species Pratylenchus scribneri. The sequence continues at coordinate 656,395 of JAQSEB010000064.1, read as the reverse complement.
TGTTTGCTTAAAAACATTTGTGTTTCACTTAGCTTAAAAGCATTTGTGTTTCATTAATCTTAAAAACATTTGTGTTTCATCTATCTTAAAAACATTTGTGTTTCATTAATCTTAAAAACATTTGTGTTTCATTAATCTTAAAAACATTTGTGTTTATTAATCTTAAAAACATCTGTGTTTCATTAATCTTAAAAACATTTGTGTTTCATCCATCTTAAAAACATTTGTGTTTCATCTTAAAAACATTTGTGTTTCATCTTAAAAACATTTGTGTTTCATCCATCTTAAAAACATTTGTGTTTCATCTTAAAAACATTTGTGTTTCATCCATCTTAAAAACATTTGTGTTTCACTTAGCTTAAAAACATTTGTGTTTCACTTAGCTTAAAAACATTTGTGTTTCACTTAGCTTAAAAACATTTGTGTTTCACTTAGTTTAAAAACATTTGTGTTTCATCCATCTTAAAAACATTTGTGTTTCACTTAGCTTAAAAACATTTGTGTTTCACTTAGCTTAAAAACATTTGTGTTTCACTTAGCTTAAAAACATTTGTGTTTCACTTAGCTTAAAAACATCTGTGTTTCACTTAGCTTAAAAACATTTGTGTTTCACTTAGTTTAAAAACATTTGTGTTTCATCCATCTTAAAAACATTTGTGTTTCATTAATCTTAAAAATATTTTATGTTTTCTTTGGCTATAAATATTTTTTTTCTTTTAGCTAAAAATTAATAAAATCTAAATCGACTAAAAGCTAGTTTTTTTGACGATGCTCTAGGGCATATCGTATAATATTTCTTTGTTGCTGGTTACTGTTTCAATTTCCATTTAATCGACACTCTCAATAAAATTTATCCAAAATACTAAAATCTACAAAAATATTAATTGTATGTGAAATAATGTGACCAAATAAATGATCAGCAGAAATGTGGAAAAAAGAGGAGGGAAAAATAATTATAACTGTGGTAAATTAATTAAAAAAATTAAAATTATTTGGGTGGCGTCTAATAGAGAAAAGAATTCAAAGATTTTAAAGAAAAATAATGAATGAAAATGGATGAATTTTATATTTTTGTACAAATTCAGGAATCGACATCTCATCATCATTAAATTTAAATAATTTTACAATAAAATGAAAATGGGGGCCTCAATTATTATTCCAATAAATAATTCTTTTGATTCGAAACATTTTGCGTTTTTTAGCTGAAAGAATTTGTGAATTGTAGGGAAAAGGGCACAAAAAATAATAAGAAGAAAGTCCAATTTAAAATTTTTTTTCGAAAGAACGAGTATTGAAGAAGTTGGAGGTAAAATTAAATAAAAAAATTTAAATAGAAAGAAGGGAAATAAAAATTATAAAATGTTACTAAATTAATTTAATAATATTTCCTGAATGGACTAATGGACTAGTCAACTAACATTCTCCTCCAAAAAGACGATGCATTCAATGTCAGTGCGCATTTTGGCATAATAAAATGCGTTGATGTGGTGAAAAAAATTACAATTTGTGAATGGAAAAACAATAAAATAAAACTAATTAATCTAAAAAGTGTGTGCGTAGAATTGAACTGGGTCGATTTTGAATTGAAAGAAGGCGTTGATCACAACTAAATACGTAATAAAATAATTTGTTTGTTTATTTTAGAAATTTGTAGAGCTGCTAAAAAGGGAACAATTTGATCAAATGTAATAAGGGGAGGGAATGGACCTCGTCTAAATAATAGGAGGAAGAAATAATATAAAATAATACAAAATATTAATTAGAATCTACCCTCTAAAATGTTGGAAAATAATCACTAATAAGATGAAATGAAAAGGGAAATGTGAGGAGAAATTGGGAATTCTAGTCTAATAAAAACTAATAATATTTAATTGAATTGAGGAAAGAAAAAACACCCAAAATAAGTTATGTTTGGGGCAAATCCAATAATTCCAAAATTAAATTGCGCAAAATTTGTTGGCTCATTTTTGGCTGATTAAATTATTTTAAATTAATTTTTATAAAAAATGTATATTGTTTTGATGAATGCGCAAAATTTTGGGGATTTGTCCCACTCCACTAAACTAAAAATACAAAAAATTGTGAAAGAACGGGATGAAAGATTTTAGTTAAAATTAAAATAAAGTGAAAATAATAAAAACAAAATTATGTTTGAAAGACGTGAAAAAACAGATGAATTCCCAGATTTTGATGAATTTAATTAATTAAATAAAATATTTGTTGGTCATTGTCGATTGTTGTTGTTTTGATCCGGCCCAAATGAATTAATGTTGGTTATTCCCAATTGGCCAATTCGATTTCCATTAAATTGTTGTTGGTTTCGTACAATGCATTCCGCCCCATAAAGTGGAGCACGCTTTTTTCCATTGGCCAGTGTGCCTTTCTTTTTATTATTCACCTTAAATAAAAAATAAATAAAATTTTATTTATGATTCACCTTTGCATTGTTTTTGCTTTTATTTGCCATCATTTTGGACTGTGCCAACATAAATTGTTGTTTATCCACCAAATCAATGCCAATGCCATTTTGGTGGTCAATTGTAGATGAGGATGATCCTCCATCGTCATTTGAATGCGGCGAATTGCTTCTTAATTAATTTATTCAAATTAATTAATTTCCCATTCAATTCAATCAAACCCTCCTGGGCTTTGACTATCCGATCCATGGTATCCAGAATCCCGTGTCGTTTTTCTGGTTAACATTTTTGGCATCGATGGAATCGATTTCATTTCTTCGGCACCAATTTCCGATTGTCTATCATTTTTTGGTTGTTCCTCATCTTCCTCACTTTGGCCAATTTCCTCCTCCAAATCACTTTCAACGAAGGAAAATTGATCAAGTGGAAAAAAGGGGAAATTCTGAAAAGAATATTGGGGCAAATTAATAAATGAGGTCATTAGAAAATTGACCAGGCCAAAAGTGGGCGAATGACATTGTGGCCAATTGTCTTTGTGCCGCCGTAATGCAAGGGCCGATCTGAAAATGTCAAAAATTGAGTGAAATTAATATTTCATTTCTACCGAAATATTCCAGTACAATTTAGACAACAATGCGGTGATTGGTCAACATGTTGAAGTTGATGACTTTCCAACCCCTTTTCCGTTTGAAACCGTTCAGGGCATCTGACAAAGGGAGGGAAAATATAATTTTAATTCAATCATTTTTGGAGGGAATACTTTGAACAAATGAATTTATAGTCGTCCATTTCACGATGATAGGCCATATGCCGGCTGAAATATTCACGGCTTGGAAAATATAATTTACATTTTCGACAATTAAAAATCTGAAATTAAATCAAATTATTAATTAATATTCCCTTCCATTACCCGGTGTTTATTCCTTCGCAAATATTCCTCAATTAATTCTGGGCTAAAATGTTGTGATTTTTGTTGATTTTGTTCCAAATTTGCGTCCAAATTTTGTTTGCAATTCAATTCTCCTTCCCCAATCATTGATGTTGCCCTTTGTGGGTCCATCATCAATAATCCCATTCCAAGGGCATTTGCCTCCTCCATTGAATGGGGCGGCGATAGAATTGCGCCGGCACCCGAATTGCCAAGGAAAATGCCATCTTCGCCGGCGCTGTTGATGGAAATGGCACTCGCCGTTGTTTCTGCCTCCAAATTTTCCGTATTTATTCGAATTTGTTCCTTTTGTTGTTGCTGCTCTTTTTTATGCTTTTTGTCTGCCGAACGATTGTAGGCTCGACGCCGATAGCTGAAAAAATACAAAAATTTAAATTACCGTAAATCCTCTTTTAATTCCCCACTCTTTAATAATTCCCCACCCTTAATTTTGAGATCCCATAGCTCCTGGCTGGGTGAATATTAAAAATTTTTCATTGTATTTTCTAATTTCTACCCTAAAGCTCTACAAAATCCACTAAAATTTGTTTAGAAATATCCATAAATAAAGGAGTTAGACCCAAATTTTTGAGGGGTTAACAAATAATTCCCCATGGGTAATTAAAAAAGAGCATATACGGTAAATAAAATCAAAATAAAATTTGTTACTTACGGATGTCCAACCAAATTGAATTCGCCGGAAATTAGAAGTCGATTCCTCTCCGGGCATTTATGCTGATATAAATTTGAGCGGAATTTATATGTCTAAATTGGGATTAATAATTAATTTAATATTTGATTTTATTTAATGACTTTCATGCAAAAACGGCATTTGAATGGTCGATCATTGCTGTGCTTTACGGCATGCTAAAATTGGTAATAGATTAGAATAATTTTTGTAATATTTTCCAACTTGTTTCAAATACCAAACGGAATTGAATAATTTGCCACAATCCGCGCAGGCACATTGTTGATTCTTCTCCAGCGTAATGCTAATATGGTCGACTTCGGCCGGGGAAATGACGATTGGAGGCGGTGGTGGTGCCGCAGGCAATAATTGTTGTTGATGTTCTGTGGCCAATGTTGTGGCCATTGTGGTGGATGAATCCGCCGAAGATAGGAATAATGGACTTTTTCTAGGGAATAAAATTATTCATATTTTGGAATTATTCTCTGTTCACCCTTCATTAAATCCATTTTTGGCCATTGCCATTTCATCAGTACAAATTAACATTCCTTTGTATTGTTGTCCATCAAATTCCTTTTCATTTTCGCCCATTCCCATTAGGAATTGTTCAACGGCTTCAGTTGGCAAAAAATTATTGTTTTCCATTTGTTTTTGGCCAATTATTGTTGAAGAATGATCCAATGAATCGCCGGAATATTCTGTTCCATTTATTTGTTGCCGTTCATTGTCATCTTTTTCGCATATTATTTGATGGCAATTTGTGGATTCATCTGCTTTTATTCGAATGAATGAATGAATTGGACAATTCCGCATTTTCCCAACCATTATTTGGCATTTGGCCACCATTCTCCTTTCTTTGTTTTTGTTGTTCCATTCCAATTGTTGTGGCCAATTGGCGGCTTAAACAAAGGTCACCATCGCTTAATGTGCTCAATTCCTGCAAATCCACAAATTCATCGGACAAAAGGCCATCATCGAATCCATCAAGCGGATCATCACAATCCGTGACCATTTCTTGCATTTGACGGTAATTTTGGTGCAGCCTCAACAATGCCACCGTTTCATCTGTGTCGCCGTCCTCCTCCATTTCCATCTCACTAAAATAAATTACAAAAAATTAAATTCATTTTTTTTTGATTAATCATCAATTTCGGAAAATGAATATATAAATAATTCGCGATTTAATTTAAAATAGGGGAATTATTAATAAAAGTGAGCCAATTTTTGCCAAATATTCATTCCAATTTATTTGGCCAATTTTTTCCTTTGTCCATTTTATTTTTGTGAATTTATGAATGAATGAATGGACATTGGGCGATAAGGGAATTGGGGAAAAAGGGCAATGTTTAAACAGCCGTCCAAAAATGGAAAAAATGGGAAGAATCAAGAATGATATTGGCCAAATATGATGGACGAAAAATGAGGATTAAGGAAAAAGGAAGGATTGGAAAAGATTCCGGAGGAATTTTGAATTGGAAAAAGAACACATTTAAAGCTAAAATATAATAAAAATGGCCAAAAATTGATGGTAATTTTCAATGTATATTTTATTTAAGAAAATTTCTGGGCTAAAGTTTAGGCCAAAAAGTACTTTTTGAAGGGACAGCTGGCCTCAGTGTCCAATTCCAAAATGTCATGGTCATTTGGTCAGTATAAATAGGAAGGTATAGGAGAACGGGTGGACCAAAGGTTCATCAAAGTTGGACCATATGTTCTCCAATCTTTTGGCCTTAACAAAATTCTTTGCAGCAGAAAACGTACTAAAATCGTTAATTCCCTTTCCTTGGCTTTCAAAATGTTGGCCTTCTTGATGGCTGGGAATTTGGCCATTGGCGACCCTGGGGGATGGCTTTGAGGGTTCGCCAGAAAAGCTGCTTCTTCCCTCTTTTTTGCTCGAGATTGGAAAGTAAAGCCGCCTGGGGCAATGCGAAATGAATGAATGAGCATTTTTAGTCGACGGCCAGTTTCAAGAAGGGGCAAATGTGCTTCGATGGACGACGTCCATTTCAATGGCAAAAAAGGGGCAAAAGGCGAAACTGTGCTATATGGGCAAAAAGAGAACAAGTGTCCAACATTGTAGGCTAGCCGGCTAGCTGGCTGCCCCGGGAACGGGCCAAGCGGCCAACGTCCAATATACTCCCTTCGCTTTCTATCTCGAAGACCTATTTTGGCCGCCACGCTTGGGCGATTGTAATGCATTTGGCCAGCAAATGTGGATATTTAATTGACCAAGCAACTATTTTTTAATGGAAAAACTTTTAATAAAAGCAACACAATATATGCTTTGTCCATTTAGGATTTAAAAGGAAAGGAAGATGAATTTTTATTAATACACGGAGAAGATGGAAAAAATGTTGAGGCCACCAATTTTTTCAGTAATTCATCGGCAAAATATCCATTTATTTTTGTGGTTCTATGATTTGCCTAGAGGGCATATAGTATCCATGGAATTTAATTTATTGACAATGAATAGGAAGGAATTCTTTTTAACCATTTTGTAATTGATAAATCCATGAATTGACCAATGGAAATTGTATTTTTAGGCATATTTTTAGAGAGGAATAAACCAACGAATTTTAGCCAATTTCGAGAATTTTTTTTCCCAAAAAAATTGGCAAACTTTTTTCCGGGCGATTGAAAAAATTGGCCATAAATGGACAAAAATTGAGAAAAGGGAAATATGGAAGGAATGGACCTTTCTCCTATCTCCGTTTGGATTGGAGGCCTTTGGTGTGTGGATTGCGAGTGTTGGACCAAAAATGGAAAGACCCCAACCGAGAGGGGGGAAACGGGACCTCTATTTGAAAAGGACGGCGCTCGGCGAAAAACTCTGCGGGCCATCGGCCGCCCTCCGTCCAATGGAATGAATGGACCCGTGGACGGCCTTTGCCGCAATAGAAGGGATAGCCGTCCGGCTGGCAGCAGCAGGATGACTGGACCAAGCAAAGCAAGCAGCGAGCCAGTCAGCCGGTCGAGTGGTCGGCCACCCAAACACAAAATGAGGGAAAAAGGGAGAAGAAGCCATATTTGAGGCATTGAAGGAAAAAAGTGGGAAAAGAAATGGGGGGTGGAAAGGGCATTGAAGGGGCACAAAAAATGGACGTAAGGCCGTCGAGAGCATGGCGATGGCCAACGTCCCTCGGGCGGTGGTTGCCATTTATGGTCATTGACAAAAGAATGGAAATGGAAATAGCATGGGAATTGGTTGGGCCATTTGGCATTATATTCAATTGGAGGAGGGGAAATGGACAAATGCAATGCACACATTCCAATGCATTTATTTTTATTATTTTTTGTTGAAATAAAATTGCTTTCCCATTTGGAGGGAAAATAGAGGGAGGGGTGCGAGCATTGGATTTGCCATGGGGAAAAATGGCCATCGAGAATGAGAAGGGAATGTTGGCTGTGGCCATTCCCCATTTTAGGGCATTGGCCAGCAATGGAGGGAAAGGATGTGCATTGGCCAGAGGCCGCTCAAAAAAATGTTTTTGCTGTGAGCAAGCCGGAAAGATGAGATGGAAAATGAGGAAAATGAGGGAAAGAAGAGGGTGGCTGGCGGATTGAATTGTGGTCGTGTCGATGTTGCCCATGAATGGACGGGAATGGACGGGAATGAGGGGAATGGAGGAAGAAAAAGGCCTGTGGCTGCCATTTGAATGCGAGAATGGGCGACGGGATTTGGAATTGTGCAAAATGAATGAGGGAAAAATGGGACAAATAACAAATAAAATGTTGGCCGATAATAGAGGGGAGGAAGGGGCCAGTCAAAATACATGCAAAAACCGTATTATTGTTTTGTTTATTTGGGGTGACAATATTCAACATTATTTATTTTAGTCAATTTTATTATTACGGAATTGGTCAACAACGAATGTTAGGCACAATTTGCGCATTCAAAAATATCTTCGACCATTCGGTGCCAGTTTTCTCTCAAATCAAGGTGGACATTAATCCCCGTCATTGGCCAATTGGCAATAACAAATTTGTGTTGGCCGGCACTTCATTGAATATATCCCTTTCCCCCATCATTGGCTGCCCTTTTCCTTCCTACTTTGACTTTGTGGCCAATGTTCCCAAAAATAGTTTGCGCTCGGCCAATAAATTGAGTAAAAAAATGGACGAACAAAACTCATTTTACGATTTGGCCTTTATAAAAATGGTGATGAATAAAAGAAAAGGACAATACTAATGTGGGGAAATTAGGACTGTCCAACAGATTTTGGATGAGCAATAATTGTCATTATTGAGATGAAATTTTGGAAATGAATAATTGTATACCTACTATATATAAATTGATTGATTGATTGATTGAATATGTAGGAATGCCATATTTGGATTTGGAAGGAATGGAATTCTTCCTCTTTGGCCAACAAAATTTATTCGAATTTAATTTGGATTCTTGTTCCAAAAATAGCTCCACATCGTCAATTCCAAATGTCCATCCACATTCTCGGGAGGCCGAATGGCCAAAATGGAATGAAAATGGAAAGAAGGAAGGATGGAAGATGGAATTAAGGAAAGGACGAGAATGGCTGGTTGCTGCCAGCTGACCGGCGAAAAATGAAGGAATGGAATGGAATGGCCAAGGGAGGATGGAAGGAAATTGACGGGGAAAAGCCCAAAGGAAATTGGCGAAGGCCAAAGATGACCGAATGGACGCGGAATGTGTTGGCCCAAAAGAAGAAGGAAATTGAGGAAATTTGGGGGAAAGTCAGCTGATAATTTGATGGGGAAAAGCAGGGAAAAAATTCGAATGAATATTGGTTCAAATTTAAAAATTAGAACATTTTTCGATCCTTTTAATATATTTTTGATTATTTTCGGATATCAAATCATCTTTATTTTGATCTATTTTATTGGGGAAATGGACCCTAAAATTGCAAAAAATATTCTCTTCGAGCAAAACATTGTTTGAACTGAGAGGACCCGTTTTTGGGTTGTTTTGAATGGGCGCAATATGGAAGGGAATTGAACGTTGTAAAAGGGAAAAAAGGAAAGGATGCATTGCCATTTGCAGCCAATTTGATGTTGAAGGGAATGAACTTCATTTGGTTTAAATTAAATGATTAACCCACTTTGCGCAAAAATTGGTGGGTCAATTTTTTTGGGATGTTTTGCCCCAATAAAATTGAAAATTGGATTTGCCAATTTCATTTTGGAATCATAATTTATTTGAATATTTTAACTAATAAAAATGCGCATCCATTCCATCAATTCCCAATATGGCTTCATCCTTTCTCTCATTTCCTCCTCAAATCCTCAATAAACTCCTCCCAAAAATGATGGTCATGGGCAATCTTCTCTGTTCCCCTTCCTCCGCTTAAATGGTCCGTTATAATCGGCCCCGTCATTTTTGTGGGAGAAGCGGCAAAGAAAAAAGGGATGAATATTGAAGGGAATCGGGAAAAATTGCAAAGAATGGTGGAATTTTGTAGATAATGCCAAAAAATTTAGTGAAGGTCAAATTGGAAGGGAAAATGCCGGATTTACTTAGGGGGAGGGGAATTTGCCATTTATGGGAATGAATAATTGTTTAAAATGAATTCCATCACAGATTTATTTTGCCGCATAAATCCTCGGGGGGTTAAGGTCACAAAAAGGGTCAAGAAAAGATGGACAGAATGAAGAAATGGAACGGAATAAAGATGATTATCAAATGCAATCAAAAGGTGGGTGCATTGGACGAATTGTGCCCATCAAATGAATGACCACCTTGGTCAAATATTTCCCGCAATCAGCAAAGAATGGAATGAAGGGAAATTGGAAATGGATGGGGTTGAATGATGCTGCCCAGAGGAATATGCAAAATCTGAGAAGCAATTTTTTGAAGGATGAAGGCTGGAATGGAGACAAAGTTGCTTTTTTTAAAAATTTGAATACTTTGAAATAAAACAATCGTGAATTAAAATTTTTGAAAAAGTCTTTAATATTAAAACTTAAACTTATTAGTCTTTATTTAATTAAATAAAAGAATTGAATTAAAAAACTTTCCGGAAAGAATTGAATTAAAAAACTTTCCGGAAAGAATTGAATTAAAAAACTTTCCGGAAAGAATTGAATTAAAAAACTTTCCGGAAAGAATTGAATTAAAAAACTTTCCGGAAAGAATTGAATTAAAAACTTTCCGGAAAGAATTGAATTAAAAAACTTTCCGGAAAGAATTGAATTAAAAAACTTTCCGGAAAGAATTGAATTAAAAAATTCCGAAAAGAATTGAATTAAAAAACTTTCCGGAAATAATAATCTAATTAAAAAAATTTTCCAAAACAATTTAATTAAAAAACTTTCCGGAAAGAATTTAATTAAAAAACTTTCCGGAAAGAATTTAATTAAAAAACTTTCCGGAAAGAATTTAATTAAAAAACTTTCCGGAAAGAATTGAATTAAAAAACTTTCCGGAAAGAATTTAATTAAAAAACTTTCCGGAAAGAATTGAATTAAAAAACTTTCCGGAAAGAATTTAATTAAAAAACTTTCCGGAAAAATTGAGTTTTTTAAAAAAAAATTTTCTGGAAAAAACCCGGAAGGCTTAAATTATGAAATAAAATTATAACTTTCCCTGAATACCATCTCCTTCTCTCAAAATATTTAAATCAATTCTTATTTTCATTAATTTCTGCAAAAGTAGAAAGAATAAATAATTTTTAATTTTTATTTGGGGAGTGAATGATCAAATCGAATTGAAAAAATAATAAATAAATAAATATGAAGAATAAGGCAATTGCAACAGAATTGAGGCCACCCATGTCCCATTCCATATTCCGAGGATTCTTGTTTTTATACTATTTATTTATTATTGCGCAATTTCAAAATATAATGGAGGATTGCGGCAACAGCTATATATGATTGGCCTTTTTATTGTCCATTTTACATTTGGCGAGGACAGGTTATTGTTGAGTTGGATTTGGGATGATCCCGAATGCCGGCCAGAAAAGACCAAATCCGGTTGAGGTAGGGGAACGATGACATTTTATGTTCCCAAAAAAAAACAAGAATTATGGCAAAAAAGGAGCAGCGGCAAGCACATTGGAATTGGAATGAATTTTTGGTGGATCATATGGGAATTGGAGCAACGATAATATTAATGGCAAACAACCAAAAATGGGGCGAAAAATGCGCAAAAATTTATTCAGAATAAAGCAAATAATATAAAAAATAAAATTGGGATATTAATTTTCAAAATGGCAAATCCATTGATGGCAAAATGATCCTCTGGCCCAGTGGATCTTATTAAGAGAATGCAAAAGTGATTGGGATGGTGAAATGAGGAATAAGCAAGGTTGGTTAGTTGTTGGCCATGATGGCCACAGCCAGCAGGCTAACTTAACTGTGCAAATAATGTGGGGAGGGGACAATTTGGCGGCGAATGGGCAAGCCGGAAAAGCATCAGCCAAGGAAATGAAGATGGGAGCAAAACAAGCGGGAAAAGCAAACCGCGCGAATGGATGAATGCGGGAAATGGGGGATTGGGAACACCGAGAAGGGTGGCAGGCTGACCGGACTCAAATTTGCAATTAGTTCTACTTTGTAAGTTGATGGCCTCCACTCCATCTCCACACTCCAGGCTTAATGATAAGTGAGACTTGAACATTGTTGGCCAAATTCATGGAATATTCTCCTTTGATATTCCTTCATTTCAATTGATCCAAACTTCTTATTGAGAATATCATTATATAAGTATCGAGTTCGCATCGATATGTCCAAATTTGGCCAAAAAAGGAGAAAGGAAAATCAGTCGATTGGCCAATTCCTTGCCTAATTCCCTCAATATTTTGAGTTGTGCCAGCAGGTACGCGGCTGGTTGAGACTGTGAGTGGCGAAGATTGGGAAGAGGGGAAAGCCGAGAGGAATGGACGCATCTTTGCAAATAAATAAAATTCAAATGGTCAACGACAATTTGGGTGGGGACGAGAATGGGGAGGAAATGGTGGTGAAAGCATCGGCGGCTTATTTTCAAATAAGGGAGGAAATGAAATTGGGCCAAATTTAAAATGAAAAATTTTCGAGGGTTGCAATTTGAATATTAAAAATATTAATTTTTATGTTTCAATTCCCAATTTTGATTGATCAATTATTTGAATTCTTTCTATTATTCCAATTCATATTTCTCATCCAATTTGACGTTTGGCTCTTCTCATTTTACAGCCCAACAATTCTTCTGCCCTCAAAAGCAGTGTTAAGCTCAAATATTGCAAATATAAATCCAGTTTTTCCCATTTCCAATTCTTTAAAACTGATCAGAAATGATCTCATCAAACACATATTTATTCCATAAATATTATCCATAAAATAAATTTAAGTTCAAATTGCCTTAAAATTTAATATTCCCAATCCAATCAAGACCAATTCCACCCAAAAATCAATGAATATTTTTCATTTTCTTGAAATTTTCCACCAATGATTGGCTGCTTGTTTTCACCATTCCCGGACAATTTTCCTCCAATTTTTCCGTGTCCAATGCACAATTCCCCTTTGTGGCCATCAATTGTTGGCCTTTTTCCGATTCCATCGTTATCGATTCAAATTCCGGCAAACTCGGATCAAAATGCTCAAATGAAAGTAATTTAAAATTAATTTTAATCCATTTTGTGTCTCACTTCTCGATATAAATGAAGAATTTTTGCCAAACTAATTGGTTCCGGATTGACCAAATTCATTGCACCCGAATATCTTTGTTCCATCAATTTGATTAATGCTGGAAGGCAATCCGGCAAAATTGTGATCGAAACGGGAATATCGAATATTTGCCTATATTTAATGATTTTGGCCAATAAATTTCGGTCCTCATCCAATGCATAATTCAATGGCAACGTTATTCTGGCATTCATTGATTCGCTCAAACCCAACCAATTCAACATTCTATCCGTGAATCCTTTCACAACCGAATATGAATTGCCAAAAAATGTTGGCAAATCTTCAAAATTCAATACATTTATTTATTTATTTTCCCCTTTTCTTTACCATTTTCTTTGAATCCAATTCCGCCAACTCGATGTTCTCCATTATCATAGGCAAATAAATATCCAGTACCAATGTAGCAATAATGGAGGAATACTAAAATAAATATAAAATTAAATTAATTTGTTTGTTTTGTTTAACATTTTTTGCAAATTATGGCCAATGCCAAAGGGCAAAACAAATTGTCGCGAATATTCTCAAAATCTTTGTCCGGCCCTCCCTCTAAATATTCAATCGTTTTGATTTGTCCACCATGCGTTCGGCCAGTGCAACAAAGCACATGGGTGCCACGGAGATGCACTAATTCATCAATCACCTTCAATTTAAATTTATTAATTTTTTTTTGTAAATTTTTAAAATAGCAAAAAAGAAGCCAGGAAATTCTGCAGTAGAAATATTTGGATTTAATTAGTGAATTATAAATAATTATTTATCCTTTTTTTGCCATTAAATTCGCCTTGAAAAGTAGCAAATTGGAATGAATTTTATGGATGTGAATTGCATTAAATAATCTCAAAAATATTCCAATTTTTCATAGAAAAATGAATTATACGGTAATCGTTCCTTCCCTTTTCTTATTTATTTTGTTTTGCCTGCAGCTATTTTTGATTGACAGAAAGAAAGAACAGAAAATTATTATAAGGAAAAGTAAAGAAAATTCATTAATGAAACCATCCAGCCCCAACCCCCAAGTTATTGATAAAAGCAATATTCATTTAATTTTAATGGCTATATTTAATGTTACCCACTTTTTGTTCACTGTCAATGCCAACTTTGCATTTTGCCAATTTGTATTCCACTTTTCTTTCATCAAATATCTTTTGAATTTGTTGGCCAACCCAACCCTTTCCTCCATAAATAATCACTGACAATTTTTGATTTGGTTCATTCATTTCCCTTAAATGTGCGGCCACAACTTGAGAAATGCCTAAAAATAATTTTATTTAATTTTCATTGAATAAATTAAATATTATTTCCTTCTTCAAAGCTCATTTTTGGTTCCCATCCAAATTCCTTCATTGCCTTTGAATAATCAATTAAATATCTTTGATCATTGTATGGCCGATCGGGAATGTATTCAAATTCAATTTTGCCAATTTCGCGACCAATTTGTCGGCACACCTCTGCATGAACAATTTCGGCAACTTGTTTCACTGTAAATTGAGAATATATTTCACATATTTCTCCAAAATTGACCATTCCTCTCCAAATATGTTCCCAAATTGTAAATTTCTCCAATTTTTCCCATTTTTATGGCCAATAAAATTCCCTCTGAAGCATCGTCAACATGAAGCCAAGAACGCAATTGTTGGCCACTGCCTTGCACCGGATACTTTTCACCCTTTTTGGCAATTTCAATGAAACGAGGCACCAACTATATTGTCCAAATAATATAAATTCTAAATATTCTCCTCAAATTCACCTTCACATCCCATTGATTCGGCCCATAAATGTTGTTGATTCGCAAAGTCACAATTGGAAGGCCAAATTTATTTTCATAAAGATGGACAAAATATTCACCAATTGCCTAAATATTTTCATCATCATTTATTATAATTTAATTATGAATTACTTTTGTAGCTGCGTATGGATTGCCCGGAAGCAGAGGTTCATTCTCCTCCATTGGCTTCACATCGTCGCCAAAATTTGAATCACCGTAAACCTTTAAAAAAGAATAAATCTCCCATTTATATTTATTTATGCCTCATCCGTGCTAATATGAATGAATTTGGCAATTTTGCCATATTCCCTCACACATTCCAACAATTCAATTAAACCAATTGCATTATTTTCGATTGCCTCTTCCGGATGTTCATAACATCTTTTGCTGGTGCAATCCGCCGCAAAATGCACAATTGTGTCAATCTATGAATTTAAATAATAAATCAAATAAATTATTGAATAAAATATTCAAAGCAACATTAGGCTCCCTAATAATAATAATATATGTGGTTAAAATTGATTAAATTAAATAAATTAATCAAGTTTATTTATTCATTGTCTTAATTAATAAATCCTTAAGCAATTCATTAGCAACCAAAATAAATAATAAAATTACAAAATTCAGTAATAAAATAATCAAAATATTCCTCTAGAAATCCTCGAATAATCAGATTAAAATTAAATAAATTGGCCAAAGAATAAAAAACTAATCGAATTAATGCCTCGAACCCTCTTGATTAACAACTTTTTAAGCAATTAATTATCTCCCCAAATTCATTTAAATTTTAATAATAAATTATTTTATTGACTTCATTCTCCTCCAAAATGGATGCCAATATCCGTCGATTGTGCAAATCAGTTAAAAAGCATTTATATCGATTCGATTTCCGAATTTCCTTGGCCACATTTGTGCAATCACTGTTCAAAATTAATTTGTCAACATTCACAATTTTGGCATGCGACAATTTGTGGAAAATATAATTGATGAAATTGGAGCCAATGAAACCACAACCGCCGGTCACCAAAATATTTGATGGGGAATGACAAGAATTTGACATTTTTTAGTGGAATTTTATTTGACGGAATTATTTTTTTTAATTTAATTTTAAATTGATTAAAGACTACGCATTGCGCAATGTTTTTGAAGGGAATGAATATTCTTTTACAAATTCTTCGATTAAATAATAAATGATTGGAATTGGGGGAGTAGCGGGGTCAAGGCAAAATGGAAAAAGGAATATGGAAGGAAAAAGACAAATTTGGAAGATTGAAAATAGAGATTATACTTTACTTTTGTACATAAATTACAATTCAATGAATTAAAATATATTTTATTCAAAGAAATCAACGGGAATGAGTGTTTCTCGGTGTTTGATTTTGTTGAATATTTGACATTTGAATATTTGTGTTTAGGCCCATTGCCCCAACAAATGATCCATTCCTCACTCCAATCACTGTTTTTGGCTTCATCAATGACAACCACGCTGATTCCTTCTCCATTTTCAATTTCCATAATGAAAATACCCGATGGCGAATTGTCCTTTAAAAATCAAAATGAAGGGGCTCATTTAAATGAAAAAATATATTTGTAAAGAGTAAATATTTTTTTGCATAAAAAAAGTTTTTTGACTTCTAATAAATCCGAAACTTGTTTTTTACCTACAAATCTTATAATAATTTGTAGATCTCATCGAGACGCATCTAATGATATATAAAATATCAGGATTTGACCCAAAATTAGTGTTTAAAACCAAAAATTGGAAAACATGGTTTAAACGGTTTAATATCCTTTAATTTTGACCAAACCATGACAAATTATATACCAATCGAAGCATCTTGAAGAGATCTACAAAATGGTATAAAGTTTGTAGGGTCTAAAACCGGTTTCTGATTTATTAGAAGACAAAAACATACTTTTGATGCAAAAAATTTATCCATTTTAAAATATAATATTGACTGACCGATTGATGCCAATATAAATGATGGCCTTGAATCCATTGAAGAATATCCAATACCAATTCATGAATACAATAAATTCTAATCCGCCCCATTCTGCCGCATTTGGATCGATTGTTTGCCAAAACCAAATGGAACAAAGGGAAAATTCCACAACAAATTGAGCCAAAGATTGAATAAGCAATCTGCGTTCATGCGGGGCCAATTGGCTTGATGGCGAATTAGCCGGAAATGTTATTGTGGAATTTGAACGAATTTGTTGGTGTTTTTGTTGGACAAATTGTTTACTCATTTTTCGGCGCTAAAAAAGGAATATTTTTGACCATTGTTAAATGTGTTATTTTTGCCTGATTGAACATTATTCCCAAAATGAATAAATAAATGAGGAAAGTCAAAAATAAATATGGCAATGGCTGAGTTTCACTGAAATCCTCAATCCACCGAAAATTGGAATTCCCTTCTAAATATGCCCAACAATAATTTCGGAAACCAAAACTGCAAAAAATAAATATTTAAAATATTTAATTGGAAAATGATGAAATACTTGAAATATTCAGTCAAATAAAATGGATAAAGTGAAAGTCCATGAAGGAGTGAAATGGCAATCAGCCAATTGAATAAAATACGTTCTCGATTTTCGCCCATTTTCCTTGGCAAAAATACCAACAATCGATTCAGGGCCAAAACAAAACCAAGTGGCCATAAAGTGATGGCCATTGAATTCAAAAGACCACCAAAAATCTAATAAAAATGGAATAATTAAATGAATTAAATATTTTTAAATACTTTTTCCATAAATTGATTGAATGAATTGTTGAAAATTGTGATTAATCCGCCTAAAATTAATTAATTTAATATTTAATTTTAATTAAATGGACCATATGAATGGACAATTAATTGAATAATATCCGCAATTGAAATTACAATCATAATCCTATAGCATAAATGCGTTCGTAAATCTTTGTAAATGACAAAAACCTACAAAAATAATATTATATTTATCAAATTGAATTGAATTTACAATTAAAACTGAAAATTGAAGGAATAGAAAAATGATGGCAGAACAGAAATAGAGGAGACCAACTATGATTCGTTCTTGGGAGGAGGCATTTTGTGGAGTCCATTCAATATTAATTGGCGAAGAATCATTTGTTGATGACATTTTTGAATAAATTTAAATATTTTAAGTTAAGCTTTTAATTTAGGTTTAATTTAGGTAAATACTTATTTCATTCCCATTGTCAAATGCCAATTGAATTATTCAAATTGTATTTTTCTCTATTTAAAATGTATGGAATGGGAATTGTGAGATTTACGTGTACCGGATTCACGGAATTTTGTCCCATGAGAAGATCTCAATTTGCACCGGAAATTTTTGGAAGCCATATTCAATTAAATGAATTTGACATTTTTAAATCATATTAAAAAAAAATGAGGGAATATTTTCATTGAATTTATTATTGCCTCCGGCAAAATCGACAGTAAATTTAATAATTTAAAATAAATTTATATTTCATACCAAAAATGCCCTCAAATTATCGATACTTTTACTTAGGTTAATAATTTATCCAGCCAATTAATTAAATTTAACAATTTCCACATTTCTTCGAATTGCTACGTAAAAGTTTCTTTCAAGTTCATTTTCCTCTGGGAATTTTGAATAAAAAATTTCGCACATTTAAACAAAATGGAATAAAATACAAAATTTGGGAAATTGAATCCTAAAATACAGTATTTTATGAGGATGAGGAGAAGAGAGGGCATTTTTGTCAATATTTTTTTTATTTTTGAGGGAAAAGTTTAAATATTTTTAATTAATTTCACATTAAAGCACAATAATTAATGGGAATTTGGGTGGGTTAAAATTGAAATAGAATTTGGCATCAGGAAGTAGGAAAAGTTTAAAAAAATTGGAGTGAAATTTTGGCATCAATTTTGCGGTGTGGGAGAACACAAAATGATCAGAATGCCCAAAATATTCCACCAATTTATTCAATTCATTTATAAATTGGGTATTGGCCAATTCCAACATAACAAATGAAATATTTATATTTTCATCTATCCAAAAAATTCTATAAATAAATTCCTTGTAACATCAACGAGAGAGTACAAAATATTGCCTAAATTAATTTTTTCATATTTATCATTTTTATCACGCAATCCAATGAATTTTTTCATTTTGTAAATTACTTTTTATTCCTTTTTGTCAACTAATTCACAGAAAAAAATAGCGAATTAAACAATGTATTTAGAAAAAGCAAAGATTGACAATTTTCTGTTTACAATTGACATTTAATTTTTGTGATATAACAAGGAAACGGAATATTTTTAAAACCTATTTTAAAAAATATTTAAAATATAATAATTTTTATTCGGAATTTATTGGTTATCCCAGGGCAGATTTTTTAGAAGCCCAAAATTACCTTAAGTTACCATCAACATTCTGAACCCCAAAATCATTTTTTCACCGTTCATCAAATATGGGTAATAGAATAAAAATCTCAAAAAAATTTCTTTCAAATTTGCCCGAGGATAAACCGATAAGTACCTTTTATTCTATGACCCTGTTTAGTACTTTTTCCCATAAATTCTATGAAATTTATTTCCATTTTAGGAGAATACTAATTTCATGGAACAACCATTCAAATATTTATTCGCAAATTTTTGATAAAAAATTTCCCACCAACTATGAATATCCAACTTTTTCTCAAAATTACCTATATTCATTCAATCAGAATTCATTCAATATTTGACCTCATTAATAATTCACAAATGCATTTTATTGCCAATTAAAATATGACCGTTGATGGTGATAATGCCCAATATTGGACCAGCAAGGATTCAACCATCGAAGAACGTTTAATCATTGGATTAATTTATCTTTTGTCGGCAATTATTTTCCTACTTCTTCAAATATCCACCATCATTGTATAAATTCAATTCAACGAATTAAAATTAATTTTATATCCTCAAGGTGTTCATTTCATACAAGGATTTTCGGGTTCATCTTTGCTATCGAATAATGTTTTTCATTTCAATTGCTGATTCCATTCAATTGATCATTCATGCATATGGTAAATTTAAACAGACATTTTTACGAATTTGATCCCGATAAATTTTTTTTATAAATTGCTTTCTGCATTTTTAGAGTATGTTCAGTTAGTACATACTATTTTGGCATATATTTTTAATTAAAACTTTCCGGAAAGAATTGAATTAAAAAACTTTCCGGAAAGAATTGAATTAGAAAACTTTCCGGAAAGAATTGAATTAAAAAACTTTCCGGAAAGAATTGAATTAAAAAACTTTCCGGAAAGAATTGAATTAGAAAACTTTCCGGAAAGAATTGAATTAAAAAACTTTCCGGAAAGAATTGAATTAAAAAACTTTCCGGAAAGAATTAAATTAAAAAACTTTCCGGAAAGAATCGAATTAAAAAACTTTCCGGAAAGAATCGAATTAAAAAACTTTCCGGAAAGAATTGAATTAAAAAACTTTCCGGAAAGAATCGAATTAAAAAACTTTCCGGAAAGAATTGAATTAAAAAACTTTCCGGAAAAAATTGAATTAAAAACTTTCCGGAAAACAGACGGAATTAATTTTCTCCGGTTAAAATTTTCCGGAAGACAGGTTAATTCTTTCAGATTAAAACTTTCTGGAAAACAGGTAGGAATTAAAAATTTTTCTGGAAAAAATCGGTTGCCCATAGGCTAAAATATGGTAAATAGATGATAAATCATATTCAAAATTCAACACTTCTTTTCTGAAACCCAGAAAGCTCTTTTTGAAAAATTTTGGGACCTCAATTCCTAATAAGGATTGCCTTAAAAATAAATAATATTATTATTTATTAAATAATTTCCAGGTGGAATAATCACCATCTTCGATAATTCATTTAATACTTATTTGGAAAAGGTAAGCAAAATAATTAATAAACATTTAATTCCATTATTCACAAAAGGTGGCTGGCGGTCTTGCCAATTCCCTTTCATTGGCCACATGGCCCCTTTGCCTTGTTTTGGCCCTAAATCGAATGTTAGTGTTTTTGCCAAGGAAAATGCGCGAAAGTCGAGAACGTTCATTTTTCAATTGGCTGATTGTCATTTCACTTCTTCACGGATTCCCATTTATGGCCATTTATTTGACCCCTCATTCCACACTTTCTTTTCGTTTCTATTCCTGGGATTATGTTGATTTTGAGGAGGAAGAGGGACAAATTTGGGAATGGGTGGAACAAACAACCGAAACATTGCCATTGCCGTATATTATTTTGACATTCTTCGTCTATTTGGCCATTTTTTGCATTCTTTTACATCAAGTTGGTGTTTTATTTTAATCAATCAATTATTATTTTTTTCGTTATTCACTCTTCGAAATATATTATTAAAAATCATTTTTATGGTAATTTTTAGCACTGAATACAAATTTGATATTTATTTTTCGAATACATCGATCGATTCATGTGAATTACATGAACACAGAAATTAAAAAAGTGAAGGGTCACCTCTAATGTAAGGGTCAAAACTCGAAAAAAGTGTCAAAAATTTTTCGGTCCAATTATAATTCAATCGGCGCGTCTCGATGAACTTATAATAAATTTAAAATTGGTTTCGCGTAAATCACAAAAATATAAAAGTTATGGCCATTTTCGATTTCAAAAGTAAGATTAGGATTGGGGCTTAAATTACTTCAAGAACTTAGATTTTTGCTATACTGGCAAGATAAAAAATTTAAAGAAGTAAAAAATATCGCTTCCCAAAATATCACTTTCACTTTTGTGTAATTTTACGAATAGTTTTCACGTAAAATTTCAGGTAACTCATTTGAATCAATGTTATTGAAAATTAAATGTCAAATTCGTGTTCAGTGCTAAAATTACCCTAAAAATATCATTTTTCGAGGGAAGGGTGGCATAAAAGTATGATCGACCAATTAACTATTTTCCCTTTATATTTACAGAGGCAAAAAGTAAGCAATACAGCAACTGAGGTTAATGATATTCGAAAATGTTCATCAATTTCGAACAAATCTAAACAAATATTGGGAACAAGCACAAAACAATTAATCCAACATGAACGTCGACTTCTATTCCAAGCAAAAGTCCAATTTATTGTGGAATTTTCACTTTGTTCTATTTGGTTTTGGCAAATGATTGACCCGAATTGTCCGGATGGCCTAGTGTTCATTGTTTTTGTGAATTGGTTTTGGATATTCTACAATGGATTCAAACCACTCGTCTATTTGTCACTGAACAGGCAAATATTCCACATTTTAATTGTTTTTATTTAAATTTAATTCAGAACAATCCGTGAACGATTATTCACACTTTGGCTGAATCGCCCTAGGGCAGATGATACAATGATGAAAAATTTTCGAGTTTTGCCGAATGAAAGGACAATGTTCACTCGATCGCCGAATAATCCAAGACCAATGCCAACAGTGAATTTACCAACAAGAAAGGCCGAAACTGATTAAATTGAATAATTAATCCCGTTTTTGAATAAATAAAATTAAAATATTGTATAAAGAATTGTCAAAAATCATAAATAATTAATTGGCAATTGCAATGAAGAAAATGGGAAATAAATTTTATTAAAAATAAATTGAACGAATTTTATATTCCCTAATTTTATTTTTGGAATCCCTCAAATAGTTAAAAATTTATTAAATTATTATTTAGTCGACGGCAAATTAATTTATTTCATTTTTAGGAATTTGGCAAATTTTTGTCTTCATGCTTTATTTTTGAATTAAATATTCAATTAAATGTTCACTGTTCAAAGACAGTGGAATGCAAATTCACAAAGAATAAATATTAAATTATTATTTAATTCCCAATAAATTGTGAGCGGCAAATTCAGCCGGCATTTCTCCGAAAATGGAATTCACATAAATGGAAATAAAATGAGAACAAATTAATATTTCAATTCCATCACATCAATAATAAATATTAATCAATTATTAAGTAGCAATATTTCTCTGAAATTTATTTTATTAAAAAAAATTCCAAGAGTTAATTCTACTTCTACTTTCTTAAAATTATAGAAACCAATTTTTTTCTAATATTTTAAAAAATATATTTTGTGACGGACGAAACGAATCGCGAATACATTTTTTGTATGCCATTATTTCAATTTTAAATTTCAAATAATTTTAACAAAAAAATAACATTTTGCATGCCATTGACCAATTTTCGTACGTGTGTTTTCATTTTTTAATCTTTTTATTTGTCATCTCAAAAAATATGATAGCTGATAGTTTTTGACATTTTTTCAGTGTGAGAAAACAATGAAAATGGAATTTGTGTATTGTAAAAATTGGCAATAAAAGTTTTGCCTTCATAAGTCATAGTCAGTCAGAATTATGGCAAATCTTTTTGGCAGATTTTCGATTCATTTAAATATTAAAATTTGTACCAAAAATTCCATTTATAAAAAATAAAAACTGCAAAATTAAATTCGTAAATTATTTTTTAAAATTAATTTTGATAAAAATATCTCAATATATCAATTTAGCTATTATGGAATTATTTCTATTCCGTCACTCTGAATGGGAAGAACTGTACAATTGTTCCAAAATTGACATCAACCAAATTCCATTGGCCCAAAGGCAACATTCAATCTCTGCCTTATCCGTCATTTTCCTTTGCGCAATTTATTATGTTAATTCCCCAAAATTAATTAAAATTTATTTTTTTTAAATGTTTTAAGGTACTTTACTTTATTTGTTTGCCATCGATTTATCGGCAAATGAGGACTAAACCTTGCTATCAAATTCTCTTTTTCATTGCCATCATTGATTTATGTGTTCTTTGGATTATTGGCTTTTTCCATGGATTTATGGCATTGGAAGGGGCCGTTTTCTGTTCCCATCCAATTTTAATTTATTTTGCCGGCGAATTTGCCGTTTGTAAGTTTCAAAATAATTTTGGCAAATTCATGTCCCTTCAATAAAGTTGGTTGGATGATGGAAAGTTGTGCCGACATTTTGTTGGCATTGAATCGATGCCTCGAATTGATTGCCCCAAATTTATCCGAAATAATGTTTTCCCCTCGATTAATTTGGTTTTGGTTGGCCACAACTTCATGTTTTGGCCTCTATCGTTTCATTTATGTGAAGCCAATTCTCTTCAATGCCATCTATTTCCAATGGTATTTTGACCCATTCCACGGCTATTTGGAACTAAATCATGAAATGGTAATTCTTTGCTAATTAATCATAGGAAGGCATTTTTTAATATTTTTTTACCCAAACTTAGTTTTTGACTTCTAATAGATCATAAACCGGTTTTAGACCCTACAAACCATATATCAATGTGTAGATCTCATCAAGATGCATCGAATGGTATATAAAATTTAAAGTTTGGACCCAAAATTAAAATGTTTAGAACCAAAAACTTAAAATATGACTTAATCGGTTTAACTCGCTTCGATTTAAAGTTTAAACTAAGAAATGTATATGACTAAAGACGCATCTCGATAAAATCTACAAAAGCTAACGGTTTGTAAGGTCTAAAAGCCATTTCTGATTTAATTGAAGTCAAAAATTACTTTTGGGTTAAAAAAATAAAAATGTAGTAAAAAATATTTTTCATGGTCTTATACATAAATTAATTAATTATATTTTCATCAATAGTATACAAGTATAATGGCCGAAGTGTACAATATTGCTGTGGCATTCCTCCTCCCATTTTTATATTCTATATTTGCATTCGCAATGATCTATAAAACCCATTTCCAATATTCAAATTCAACCTACAATCATTTGAATGCTACGGAAAAAATTGTGAAAAAATTATTTTTGAATTTAATAAATTTTCACTTTTTATTTTTAGATAACTTTGCAAATTTTCCTCATTTCCCTTCTAAATATGTTAAATTGCACTTTGTTCGTTTCAATGCAAAATTTCAATATTGATCTTTGGTGGTTGGATTATTTGACGCATTTTTCATGGCTTCACATTCATGGTAAATATATACAATTAAATTAATTTATAAATGATATTATTGAAGGTATTCCGCCGATCATTTATTTGACATTGAATAAAACAATTCGAAATGACACAAAACAATTATTGGCAAAAATATTTTGGCATAAAAAACAGCAGAATAAGAATAAAATACAGACAATGGCACACATTCAAACTCATCGGCTAAATATAACCGAAATAAAACGATCAACAAGTTCACTAGGCGAAGAAAGAGTCCGCAATTTTGTACGAGCAAATAGAAGAATTAGTTCAAGTCGACATTGAATGAAATTATTATTGGAATTTATTATTTATTGTATATTAATTAATATTATAATATATATTGTATATTCATTAATGTTATAATATATATATTGTATATAATAAATAATATTGTATATTCATTAATATTATTATTGTATATTCATTAATATTTAGAGAATTTAAATTCATATAATTTAAGTTTGATTGAAAAAAATACAAAAGTAAAAGATGAAATATTTTAAAAATGATTTTAAATTTATTAAATATCAATTTAAATATGAAATTTATATAAATATTTATAAATTATGATAAGAAAGAGCTCATCAAAATTCATCAATCTGATTTGATTCCATATAAATATATTTGATTAATTTAATAAATATGGCATTAATTTAAAATGAGTACTTTTTATTATTTTATGATTCATCATTCACCTTTGGGAATGAAGATACGGTAGAAAAAGAATGGAGGGGCAAATCTCTTTCTTCTATTGCTGCTGATATTGCCTTCAGTTATAAATGTGAAAAAGAGAAAGTACGATACCTATTTCATTTGTTGGAAATTAACTGACAATGACAATGATTGATTGATGGGGAACAAAATTTCCCTCATTCTCAATCAAGATATCCCTCACCACAGCAAATTCTGTGTCTCTATTTCTCAATCAAAGCAGAGACCACAACTAAAATAAGAACTAATTAATAAATAATTTCTACTAGATAATAAATATTTATTAAAATTGAGAATATATTTGAATGAACTTTTTGAAATATTATTCAAATATTTTCTGTCTAGATAAAAGTACAATATTTTTTTTGTCAAATTTATGTCCATTTTTTTAATCCAACGTGGATAATGGCCCAATAAATAAAATTTTCAATTATATTCCCATTAAAACATTTATGCAAACATTTTAATATTTTAATGGGATGGATGGATCAAACAATTCTCTCATCCGGAAATATTTTTACGGCCATTTTATTTAATAAGGCTATTTCACTTTTTTTGACATAAAACGAAAAACGAACCAAAAATGCAGATGAACAAATTTAAAATTGGTTTTCGCCATTATAAACAATTTTTTGGTGTACGAATAATCGCCAAAGGGGTTCATTCAATTTATTTGAACATCTTTTCGTGGATTCAATTTTGACAGAAAAAGCAGACATCAATAATATTTGGGCCAAAAGGGCATATAAAAGTTGATTGACGCTTTAGGGAAAATCATTCAATTTTTAATTAATTAATTAAATCAAAAATGTTGGCCAAATTTATAATTTCATCAATTTTCCTGCTTTCATTCTTCAAAGGTAATTAAAATTTATTTTGCCAAAAATAACAATTTTTTAAGTTTTGGATGCAGCAGCTATGACTGCCGCTGACCAAGCGGTCATTCTGAATTGCCATAATAATCTTCGATCAACGCTGGCCAAGGGAACGGCCCAAAACATAACTGGACTGATGCCGGCCGGAAATAATTTGATTCAATTCAAATATAATTCATCTTTGGAATTGGCAGCCTCAAATTGGGCCAATAAATGTTCGATGAGCCATTCCGGCAATGGATACGGGGAAAATTTGTACATGTATTCGGCCACCCAAAATAATTGTATCCAACCAATAAATTCATATTTTATTCAAAATAATTTCCAGCCGCTGCCCTGATGGCCGGCTGTAATATGTGGTGGGCCGAATTGAAACAATTCGGCATTCAGGCAAGTTTGGTGTTGAGTTCCACCGAATTCAACAAAGGAATTGGGCATTGGAGCCAAATGGCATGGGCGAAGACAAAATCGATTGGTTGTGCCGTGGCAAGTTGTCCAACATCCACATGGAAAACATATGTAGTTTGCAATTATTATCCACCGTAATAAATATGGAATAAATGAACAGTAATATTTTTATATTATTTTCAGTGGAAATTTTTTGAACCAGGCGGTCTATACAAAAGGAACTCCTTGCACCTGTGACAGTGGTTCCAGTTGCAATGGCACCAGCGGAATGTGCGCATTTCCATAAAAGAATATGCATAAAAATGATGAGATAAATGAAAATAATAATGCAATATTTGTGAAGTCAATAAAAGATGAATTATATTATATAAAAATAATTTTAATCTGCAGCTATTTACATTTCCAGTTATTAATAAATTATTCTATATATCTTTGAATGAACATCAATAATTAAAACGTGGGGCTTAATTGCCTGTCTAAAGAGGCTGAATTTTGAGTCTAATTTTTCTCCTGTCTAAAGGGGCTGAATTTTGAGTCTAATTTTTCTCCTGTCTAAAGGGGCTGAATTTTGAGTCTAATTTTAAGGATTTTGAATTAAACTATATAAAAAGGTTTTTCGACATTCTGGGGTGTGCGGAAATCAAAAAGGAGGTGTGCAGGATTAAGCCGGATATAGAGAAATTAAGGTGGATATAGGGGGATTAAGGTGGAAATAAGGGGATTAAGGTGGATATAAGGAAGGGGATTAAGCCCCGAAATAGATGGAAATTGGTCCGTAGGGCCAGTGGAAGGTCTGGAGATGGGCTGAAGGCCCTGAGAGTGGGTAGGATATGGCCGGATATAAGGGGATATACGTGGATTAAGGGGATTAAGCCGGATTAAGCCTCGAAATGGATGGTCGTGAGTCTTGGTTTGGCTGTTTGCTTCCGGCTTCGCGAGAATCCTATGCTCCGAACCCCTAACCCTAATCCCTAGCCCCTAACTAAGCTTAATCCCCCTATATCCACCTTACTATATCCACCTTAATCCTCCTATATCTGACTATATCCTACGTGCTCCGAATCCCTAAACCCCTGATCCCATGCCGCCCCTAACCATAACCCTAATCCCTAGCCCCTAACTAAGCTTAATCCACCTTAATCCCCCTATATCCGCATATATCCCGCGCACATTCCGGGCCTTTGTTACCCTTCCCCGACCGTCCACTGGCCCTCCAGGCCATTTCCCCTCAATTTCGGGGCTTAATCCCTCTATATCCACCTTAATCCTCCTATATCCACCTTAATCCCCCTATATCCACCTTAATCTCTCTATATCCGGCTTAATCCTGCACACCTCCTTTTTGATTTCCGCACACACCAGAATGTCGAAAAGCCTTTTTATATAGTTTAATTCAAAATCCTCCAAATTAGACTCAAAATTCAGCCCCTTTAGACAGGAGAAAAATTAGACTCAAAATTCAGCCCCTTTAGACAGGAGAAAAATTAGACTCAAAATTCAGCCTCTTTAGACAGGCAATTAAGCTTTTCCGATAATTAAATGTTTAACTATTTTAAATATTAAACACACAAAATGGCAATATTCAAAAATATAAAAAATTAAATTAATTTAAAAAATATAAAAAAATTGTATATTTTTATTAGATCTACAGTCTATCTTCCAAAATGTTTTTTTACATAATCTCATAAAAAATGAACAATTCACATAAAATTTCAATATTCAAATATATAAATGGCAATTAAATTAATTTAAAAATAAAATTGCATTATTCAATTGGATTTATCCAAATTGTTTTTGCACAACATCCCATGCTCCATCAATTATTATTATGTGCCGTTGCAATTGCCACCAATTCGGTGCCCTTTGCCACTGTCAATCCATTTTGGGCGTAAAATATTTTCCCATTCACCGGTGACACAATTTCTTCCAACAAAGTCCCATTGGCCGCATCCTTCACTTCACCAAGTTTTTGGCCAATTTTCTATAAATTTTATTTAAATAATTTATTTTCCCCATGCCAACAATTTCATCGCCATTTTCGAAATCCCTGTACCATAGTCCGGTGTGATTTGAGGACAAAGATGCACTTCCAATCCATTCCCTTGGATTATTCGTTGTTTGGCAATCCGAGGGAGGAGTTGAAAATTTGGAAGAATAGTCGAGCATTTCGAGATGACGGAGGGCACGGAACAGTCGAAATAGCAAACATTTTGATGTGTCCAAATCACGTTGACCTAATTTCAATAATTAAAATGAATGCCAAAATTGCCAACCCAATTGTCCGGTTTCCACCAAAAGTGATGGAATTCCATATATTCGGGTGCATGCCGCATGGCTGAATCCACCTTTTGGCCCATCTTTCGTCAACAACAAATCCTCCATTCCCAATGACAATGCCAATTGTCTGGCTTTTGTATCCACTTTTGGTGAACCGGTACAATTTCTGTAGGTCACAAAATTGTGCAGTGTTTCATCGATTCCGCCGCTGTGCAAATCAATAAAATAATTTGCATTTGGCAAAGTATTCTCGAAAAGCCATGCAGCAATTCGTTCCCTGATGAGGCAATATTATAAATCAATATTGTATTCCATCGATTACGTTGGTTTTCCACTTTTATTGCCGGGGAAAACTCGATTAATGTTGATTCCATCCAGCGGGGAAACACTCATTCGGCCATTGAATGAGGCCGGCGGATTGGCCACGTGCACCAAAATGAGTCGACCTTTCAATTCATTTGGGTCAATTTGTTCAGCCAAAAGTGCCAATGTTTGAATGCTAACAAATTCGCCTCCATGGACACCGGCCCAAAGGGTCAATGTTGGCCCAGACCTATGCCCATTGATCAAAGTCAATGGAATTGAATGGGAATTGGTGATTCCTTTGTGCCTATATCAATCTAAAAATATTATTTTAAAAATTAATTCCATTTTTGATTTACCAAAATATGTTGACGAATTTTTCGACCGGGTTTGGCGGAAATATTTCCAATGGACAAAATTGATTCTCCTTCACTAATTTGGCCAGAATTCTTCAAATCATTTGGAATTATGATGGAAGCAGTGGAAATGGAAAATAATAAAAATAAAATTAATTCAGCAGCAAACATTAATAAGCTTTAATTTTCAATTAATTTATATAAAATTGAGGAAATATATTAAATTTTTAGGGCAATTATTCTAGACAGGTTTTTTTGATGATTTGAACAATTTTCGCACAATTAAATAGTAAATCTAATTGGGCAAATTTTATTGGGACAACCAAAATTTGAGGGGCTGATGAGAATGAAAAAGTACATAAATAAGGAAATAAATCATTGTGGAGTTACGTCGAATGATTTTGATTTATGTCGGAATAATGTCGGAACTGAATGTCAATTTCAATTAATTTATTCTTTTCAATATTTTTTTTGGTTAAAAATGAATTTAAAATATTTAATAAATAATCCATCAATCATTCAACATATAAAGATAAGAATTATATTTTTTACTATTTTAATCGAATTTTATGTAAACAATTCGATGTATGATCCAAAGAAAGTGTTCCTTTTTCCTCAAAAACAATAAACTATAATCATTCCTTTTTATTTACTTTACATTTCGTTACCGATGAAGATATTATCGTTTCTTCAAATAAGAACACAATTATTTCCCACAGCAGAATGATTTCATTGGTAATTTTGTTTCTGGCCATATTTCCACTCATTTTTGGCCAATTTTATGCAGCCAAACCATCCTTCCCCACATCTTCATTATCATCAAAATTGTCCACCAACACAAATCATCAATGCACATTATCGCCCACTGCCCCCCTCCATTTGGCCCCAAAATTGGTCACTCCCGTCTCATTGGTGCATGTTCATTTGATGGCCACACATCAAATGCCCTCGGATCCATTCACTCCGTCATTTTTGAATGAATCTTCGCCAGAAATTGTCGATGAATATAAAAATTTTTTGAATGAATCTGAATCATTGAATGATGAGGAAATTGGCAAAAAATTCGATGAATGGATGGAAAAACAATCGGAAGAATTGAAGGCAAATTAAAAATTGAAATTCAAATCATCAAATTAATTTTTAGGAAAAATATAAAATTTATAATGGCATTTCGATGAGAACGGCGGAGAAATTCGATGAAATTCATGGCCAAAAAATTGGGGAACAAAGTCACAGATTGGTTCAGGCCGAAAAGTCAGAAAATTCTTTTTAATTATTTATTAAATTTGTTCATAGGAATATGTTTAAAATAATTTCCTCTCCGGAATTGGAAGCCGGTAAAAAAATAAACAAATTGGCTGAAATGATTGCCTCAATGCCAATGGATTTATGCGAAGAATTCAAAAAATTTTGGAATGAAATTGTCCTTTTCTATGTACAAAATCCAAAATAAAAACAATTTTTACAAATTTATTCATAAAATGCTAAATAAATTGACAAAAAATTATTCTTTCTTTTGCCATTTTTATAAAGTTAATTGTCCCCTTTCCCAACCAAATGTTGCGCTGTCAATAATCAAACATCGTCCATCCATCCACCAATGTCCGCCAAAAATATTTAGCTTTGATCAACATTTAAACTGGTTTTTTGCATAATATTATGAATATATTTTACAACACGCCCAATGCCCAAAGTGGACTGCATTTCCGTTGATGACAAATTGGCAGTAAAGAATAGTTGAAGAAAATTTTGGGTGGAATCGAATCAATCAATCTTTTATATGGAAATATGATCAAAAATTATTATGAGAATGTTCTGACAAAATAAGTAAGAAAAAATGTAAATTTTTACATTTTTTGAATATTTTGATTTACCTCAAACAATTATGCTTTAAAAATATTGTGAATAAAACAAGTTTTCAGCAGAATATTCAATAATAACGTTGCATTTCCATCTTTCTTTTTCAACCGAAAGAAATAAAAAAATTAAAACAAGAAATAACAGTTTAAAAAACATCTTACACATCTTTGCTGCATTTTATTTCAATAAAAAAAATACATTTTTAATTACTTTTGTGGGTAAATTTAAAAAGTAATTTTTGTAAAATGCTACAATTTTTACTGTCCTTCAACGAATTTAGAAGGTCAATTTAAATTCAATCAAAGAAATGTCCAAACCGTCTCCGTCGCCCATCAATTCCATCAAACTTTATTTGGAAAGGTGGATATATTTTATATTTATTTCCTGCGATTGTCAACGTCAGCCCCCTCCCTCTCTGCTGGTCCCCAGCATTTCCAAACGGGTTTTGCGCACAATTTCCCCGTTTCATGGGGGCGTTTGCCTCTCCTCTCCTTTCTCCTCACTGCTTTCTTTTTCCCTTTTGGCTCCTCATCCACACGAAAAATTGAGAAAAAAGAGAACATACCTTTGGGCGACTGGCTGTTGGTTGCTGGGCGGCAAAAAGCAACCAAAAGGCAGCCGCCAATCGAACCCCGAAAAACAAGGAGGAGACGGGCCCTGCCGGCTTGCGCGAATGCTTTTCCCCCATTGCCATCATCATATTCTGCGCATATTGACAGGCAAGCCCAATAGCTTGTTTTTTTTCAATCATTCATTCTTTGTGGTGGTCCATTGCGCTCCGCCAACATCCGCAATGGCCAACACATTGACTTTAGAAATATTCAAATTTGCTTATTTTATATGAAAATTAAATTTGAATAATTTTAAAAAATTGAAAAATTATTTAAGGCTATATATTTTTTAAATAAAAAAATACATTATTTAATCCTTTAATTCAATAAAATATCTTCCTTTAATATGATTTACATTTTCCCAAACTTCTTTCGCTGATCACAATCATATCCCCCATCCAAAAACATCCCCTACCTTCTATATCCATTTGTGCGCAATTCTGCTACCCAAAATAAGATAAATTCGGTTCGGGCCCATCTCCTTATCCTCCATTCACTGCTTTTCCTTTCCTCCTTTATTACTCATTTCCCACGACTTTCCCCTCTTTTTGGGCATGTTTTGTTGCTGAAGAGCCCATTTCTATTCAAATAAAATACACAACAACCTGCTTTTTAGGCCCGCTAGGAAAAGTGATGGAAATTGTCCATTTTTTATTGTCGCCAATTTTCTTTGCCCAACAGTAAAATCAAGCTTTTGGGGGCTAATTGTAAGAACAAGGGAAAGCACAACTAAATCATTCTAAGATGCTCTATAAATCTGTTTTTAGTAGAGGATAAATTAAAGAATTAATTTCTACAGAGTAATTAATTTTAATTTTTTTCTCTTTAATAATGAACTAATCAAGCCGATTTATTCAACTGTAATAATAATAATAGATCCATTGTTGAAAATTTTATTCATTCTTTTTGCTAAATTTTATTTTAGGATTTTTTTGCCATTTTTAAAATTTTCTTTTATTCTAATTGAACAATTGCGGATATATTATTGCGCATCCAATTCAAATAAAACCACTTATTAGGCACATAAATGAATGACATTAGCTCATCCCTCTTATTCTTATGCATTGTTCTTCATTAATTTCACTTCAAATGAATAGAAAATTCTATTCTTTTGATTTAATTTAATAAT
The DNA here is from genome assembly GCA_030063045.1 of Pratylenchus scribneri. Classification (NCBI taxonomy): domain Eukaryota; kingdom Metazoa; phylum Nematoda; class Chromadorea; order Rhabditida; family Pratylenchidae; genus Pratylenchus; species Pratylenchus scribneri. Next base: position 623,503 of record JAQSEB010000064.1, on the reverse strand, counting down.
ATTCGAGAATTTTTAATGTTAAAAATTTTTAAAAAAATAAAAATTGTAGTGATTTGACTTATTTTTTTGTTGATGATTCCATCCAAAATTCCCTGAGGCCATTTCCAACGACCCAGATTTGCGAACAAAGAAGAAGGCCAGTTTTTTTATTGGCCGAATGCGCGTAAAAAACGTGAATCCATTCCAATTTTATTCCTCTTATATTTAATCAGCTATTTTCCCATTTCATTACATTCTTTCTTTCGATTTTTAGATTATTTTTTATCCAATGTTCCGAACAAATTTGAATTCGGCGGATTGAAAATAAAAAGGAAAAAAAATTGTCGCAGGGGCGACATTCGTTTGGCAATATGGCACATATTTTAAAAGTAAATTCCCAAAAATGAATAAATTATAATTTCCTCTGGTTCCAGTTAATTCTGCTCAGGTTTTGGCCACTCATTTTTGGCCTTCAATTGCCACTTTTCCTCCTCCTCCATTTTCCCTCATCAACCCATTCCCAGCAGCAGTTCCAGCCCAGTCATCGACAACAAAAGTGGATCAATGCGCAAATCCATCCATCAGAATTGATTATTGCACAGCAACCCCAAAGGAGAAGTGCCCTTGAGCCATCGTCGAATCGACAGCTGCTGCAACCGGTGAATAAAATGATGAGATTTGCTTTTGTGGAAGGGAAATTTGGGGGAAAAAGAAGCCGCGCAAAAAGTGAAAAGGAAATTTACGGACTAGAACCGGACAAACAATTGAGGAAATAATGGAAAATGGATAATAGAAAGATTAATTTGCCATAATAAATGATTGGACATCAATGATTTAGCAGATAACAAATTTGGCTCATTATCAAGATTAGGATTCCTGTGGCCATAAATGAATGGAATTCAATAATTTAGAGCCAATTTTTAGTAACAAACTTAATGAGTCTCAATTTTTAAATTAAAATTCCAATAAAATTTTAACTATTATTTCTGATTTTATTTTAAAAACTTTTTTTTATTTTCTTTGATTATTTCAGAGACAAATATCTGCATTGGCCCATGGATTGCCGCCACAACATCGAGCAAAAATCAGAGGGTCATTCATAATTATTATTCATTCCAATTTCCAATCCATTTTAGTTATAAAACGAATCAAAGGAGTGAAAGGCAAACAACAATTGTCATCGACTGTTCCGCCCCACATAATGGCCAATGTGATGCTGGGTAATTTGAATAGAATATTTTTTATAATATTTATAATTTGTGTAGAACTAATTTCAACCCAGCATTGGCCGGTGGCATCCGAGGGGCCCCGGGAATTAAGGCACGGCTCAATCCTCGCGCATTCCAATATCTTTCAACAATTTTTGGGGGAATTCTCAGTAGGGAATATTTTAAAATGGAATTCACAAAAATGTATTCCCTTTCTAAAGATTATATGATAAAAAGAGCCCGTTTGCCGACAATCAGTCAATGTTTGCCGGCGGTAAATTCAAAAATTATTTTTTAATTGATTGGATAATTTTTTAAGCCAATTTCGGGATGCATAAATGTTTATAATTTGTATGTATCCCGATATAGATGCCCCCAAAGTTTGGAAAATATTTTTGAATAATTTATTCAAATTTTATTCAAAGGAGTTACGGTTTATCCAAATCCGCCAAACCAAATTGTTGTTGATGTACAAAATCTTGATGTTGGGTAATCCAAAAATATATTTATTATTTTTGCATTTCCAAAAATTAAAAAGAGTGACCGGAAATTTGGGTGGCCAAATCAACATTTTGATCCCAATTGCCCTTTTTGGCATTGTCCAAGTGAATGCACATCAAGTTGGATTTTTGTAAATTTTATTAAAGAATTGGCAATTTGAAGGTGAGTGTTCGGGTGGCAGTCACAATTGTGAATGGACCCGATGGAGGGCCAAGGATACAGATGGTCAGCTGTGAGTGAAAATTATTAATTTTAATAATTTTAGGACATATTTATTTAATCCATAAATATTGTAAAAGAAATTAAAATTATAGAATTTATACTAAAATGAATATAGTTATTTATGTGACAATGAAAATTAATTAATTTTTCATCAATATCCTAAAATTATTAGTCAATTCTATTTGCTTTTGCTTTTCAAATACACTATTATTTACCAAATATTTTGTGAATTTTGCCTCTGAATTTATTATTTAGGTGCCGCCAGTGTTGGCTATGTTGATGTTTACATCCAAAATGGTGGCTTAATCGGTGACATTGCAAACAGTCAATTGAGGGTAAATTAGAAACATTTCTTCAATATTACCACCTTTATAAAGGGAAAAATCAGCGAAATGGTCCGACAACAAATTCCTGGCCAGGTGTGGAATATTTTGAACAAATTTATCAATAAATTGTATTTCCAGCTTTGTCAACGGCTTCCTGGCATTTTGGATTCAGAAATTAATTCAAAAATTTCCGGCATAATTCCCCGATTTATTCCTGTCTCAAAACTCCTCGAAATTGCCGTAAATGCATTTGGATTGGGAAATTTGTTGGGCGGAACTGGCCAAGTCGTCCATTTCTCCAATAATTTTGATGAGAATTTTGCCCTCTTTCAGTGTCCAGCTTCGTGCAATTTTAGAAAGGCAGCTGCCCTTGGAACAGCACAAAAAGGGAATTCCTCTGTTTTGGTGCTTCCACCGCATCTTCAATTGGAACAAAAAATGAAATTGTCGAATTTTAATGGATCCGAAAATAAAAATGGAGAAATTTTGACGAGGCCCCCACCTGAGAAGCTTTTGTTGAAGGAACAATCCGAAACCAATTTGGCCAAAGGCAATCCAACACATTTGGCCACAAATGCTGGACTGAACAGTGGGAATAATGGTGGAGGAGGGAAATCATTAAATGTGAGTAAATAGTCGGAAAATTTTATTTTCATATTTTCAGCATGCCCGACTTCTAGCAGGCCAAAAAAGTAGCCAAGGACTTCCAGTGATCATCAACAGTGGAACAACGGGGAATCATCAAAATAGAACAACACTGCATAGAAGGCAATTGATTGCCCCTTTGGCACCACATGCTGGTAACATCATTTTTAATTTTTAAATAACTAAATTAAATAACTAAATATTACCATTTAAGTAGTTCGAAATTTTTATAAATAAAACGTACTTGTTTAAAATGTTGGGTTTCCTAAAGAGCAAAAATGTTACTTTAGTAAAAATGAAAAAAAGTTTAATATTATTTGATTAAAACAATCGTGAATTAAAATTTTAGAAAACTAGTATTAAATTTAAAGTTTCCGGAGAACTTAGATTAAAGAAAAAAATTAAGTAAAAAACAAAATGTTTTTAAGCAAATGAAAACATAAAATGTTTTTAAGCAAACGAAAAAAAAATTTTTTAAGCAAATGAAAACACAAAATGTTTTTAAGCAAATGAAAATACAAAATGTTTTTAAGCAAACGAAAACAAAAAATGTTTTTAAGCAAACAAAAACACAAAATGTTTTTAAGCAAACGAAAACACAAAATGTTTTTAAGCAAACAAAAACACAAAATGTTTTTAAGCAAACGAAAACACAAAATGTTTTTAAGCAAATGAAAATATAAAATGTTTTTAAGCAAACGAAAACACAAAATGTTTTTAAGCAAACGAAAACACAAAATGTTTTTAAGCAAACAAAAACACAAAATGTTTTTAAGCAAACGAAAACACAAAATGTTTTTAAGCAAACGAAAACACAAAATGTTTTTAAGCAAACGAAAACACAAAATGTTTTTAAGCAAACGAAAACACAAAATATTTTTAAGCAAATGAAAACACAAAATGTTTTTAAGCAAATGAAAACACAAAATGTTTTTAAGCAAATGAAAACACAAAATGTTTTTAAGCAAATGAAAACACAAAATGTTTTTAAGCAAATGAAAACACAAAATGTTTTTAAGCAAATGAAAACACAAAATGTTTTTAAGCAAATGAAAACACAAAATGTTTTTAAGCAAATGAAAACACAAAATGTTTTTAAGCTTCATTTTTTAATTACAAAAAAATATTTAATTTAAAGCACGTCCAACGCGTGCAACTGGCAGTAAAATTTTTGCATTGACCAGGCCAAGGAATGATAGAGCAACTCCCTCTGAAAGTGGCCGTGTGTCATTCGTTGATCCGGGCGAGAATTTGTGCCAAAATTGTCCGAACACCGGTGGCCAGGACAATCCACTTTCATTCCTCGCTGTCATTTTGCAATCCATGGATTTAGTATGTTTTGGCCAAAAAAATAAATATCCTTTGTTTTGGCTAATTTAGAGTAAATTGAACAATGTTTATTTGAATGTTCAAGTGATGAACACATACGCAACAGATCATGATTTCACCATTGAATTGAATGGTTAATAATTGATCAAATCATAAATAAAAATGTCCATTTTAAGGGGAATTCAGCGTCTGCGGACGCGGCTGCACCCCATTTGGAGCATTCCCAATGCAATTCCCGAATTGTGTTGGCTGCAAAATGATCGAAGTTTTGATCAGTGATTTCACAATTAATTCCCTCCTTTATCATTTGCATAAGTTTGTGAATTCAAAATGACAAAATTGAAACTCATATTTTATAGTATTGGATTTTTACGTGTTCGAATTGGACCAGAAACACCAAAAATTGGAGATTTGCTCAAAACGACATGCGGTGAAAGTGAAGGAGATGAAGGTTTGGAGGATCATGGAGTGGAGACGGAGGAGGGAACATTGGCACATAAAAAGAGAAGAAAGAGGCAGGATGCCGCCGGCGATTTGGCCAGTCTTGGCATTTGCTTGGGCGATATACTTCCTGTAAAGAATCATTGGAAAGAAAATAAACTTTTAAATATTTTTAGGCAGTGCGCGAAAAATATCCAAATGAACGAGTTTACATTATAATCAGCACAGAGAGGGCCCCTTCAGTGTTGCTCAGCCAAAGGAATGGGGGTAATATATTTGGGTGAAGTAAAAATATTATTTCCATTGAATTAGGCACTGCATTTGTTGACATTGTTGTGAATGCTGATTTCTACATTCAATCAACCAATCAAAAAGTGGGCACAATTCGAATTGCGGCAAACATTGATGTTACAGTGAGGCCACAACGTACGTCAATATATTTTGATTAAAACAATAATATTTATAGCAAATCGAATAACGGCGCATGCCGAAATTACCAGTTTGAATTTGCAAGATGTTGGAAATCAGTTGGGATTGCCCCAAGATGCCCTTGACAATTTGGGCAATTTGGGGAAGGAAATCATCCTCAAGGTCCATCATTTATTCATTAATAATTGGAATTCACTATAAATAATTTATTTAGGCTGGCAATGATGCATTGGAAAGGGGCAGTTCTTTGAATATTCCAAATGGCATCGCCGGATTGCCAATTGTTTGTGGCATATTTTTTGAACTATTATATTATATTTTCATTTAGAGTATCATTGATCCAGAAATTCATTTTCTCGAGCATGCATTGTTGATTCAAGCCGATTTCACATTGAATCCAGCGGCATTAGGCGGCAGTGAACCTTGTTAATTTTGTTTATTCATTTATTTCACTCTCTCAAAGATCTTGCCAAAATTATATTTCCACATTTTAGTAAAATTTCCTCCCTCATTACGCGGTCTAATTTCTTCATATTTTCTGAAAATTCATTATTTTTACGAAAATTTAAAGCTCAAATTTCCTAATAAATCGAATATATTTGCAAATTATTATATTTTTATTGGATATTGAGAATAAACACATCCTCTAACCCAAACTTTTTTGTATTTAGAATTCTTGACTAGATTTGCTTCATTTTGCCCCTTGGCATTTTTTAATGAATATAATTTCAATTGTTTTTGGAATAAAAAAGAATTTATTAATATAATATATATTAAATTCTTGTTTATTTAAATTTGTTCTCCTAAATTTCCAAACAAATATCGAAAGTTCGAAAAGATATATCCAGGGAGGATAATTGAAACAAAATCATTTGGAAATAAATTATTATTTATGCATCCAATCCAATTATGACCATTTCAATTGATTTTTCCGGATTTCAAATTTAAACCGAAATGAAGCAAAGAAAAATGAAAGGTGGAAGAAGAAGGAGAAATAAATAAACAAATAAACCAATTTTAATTCATTAATTAATAATAATATTCTAATAAGAAAAGAGAAATTTTATTGATGATCACATTTAATTCAAATTAAGTTCATACTTATTATTGTAATAATTAAAATTTGACCAATGATTTTATTGAAAGATAAATATTATATTTTGGTTTTCAAATTTTGAATTGATAATTTAATGTATTTTTTGACTAACGATGGCAATTTAAAATTTTGGAAAGAGCAAAAAGTAAGAAAATTATACAAAAATGAAAAGCCATTTCTCGATTTAGGTACATTACTTGTGCTTTTCCTAAAAATGTAAAATTGAACATTATTTTCATTAAAAAATCGTGAATTAAAATTTTTGGAAAAAAATTTAAAATCTTTCTGCAATAATGCCATAAAATATACAAAAGCGTTTATTGCGGTTTTTTAATATTTACTTTCATTCAAAATATCGATATGAATAAATTAATTTTAAAAATAATTCAAAAGTATTTTTAATGAATTGATCATTTCTCATTGTGGACTGATTGTTGGAAATCCTTTGAATTTTTGCTCAAATTCATTGCGTAAATCTGGCTCCATTTTTCCATAAATTTGGAGAACACGATCCCAACGCTCTTGATCAGGCATATTCGGATTGCGCAAAGTGGCCGAAATCTGCGAATATTTTAATTTGTGAATAATTCAAATAAATTTTCCCTAACTTTGGCAAATTGTTCCTGCGCTTTGTCGCTCATTTCAGCCACCGTTTTGTGGACCCTGTCACGGTGCAATCGTTCCCGTTCATCATTCTCTCGCATGAATTCTCGATACATTAGCTGAAATTAATTATCAATTAATTAATGGAAAATTAATTCACCTGTCTTTCCGGGTCCATTTTCTGGACGAGTTCATCAATTTTGGTCACTTGTGATGCATATGTAGAATTTGGTTGACGAATAATTCGTTTAAACTTAATCAAAATAAATTAATTTTAATTATTTTTGCCCAACTTCATCAATGAATTCCTGCTGTGCGCCTCGCAGAAAAATGGGCAATGAATTTTGGGTGGATTGAGTAGATTCAGTAGGTGAAGAATTAATAGACAATGATTCGGCATTAGTAACGGATGAAGGAAAAAAATGAGATTGGCCAGAGGCATTTGAATCAGCAGATGAAGGCAATGAGGAAGTTGGCTGCTCCGAAATGCGTTGTTCCATTTCTGCCTTTGATTCCTATATAAATTATTTAAAAAAGGCATTTTTTCAATTACAATTTCCGGTTTCTCCTCGGCCGGTTGCTGTTGATTTCTTGATATATCTGTGCCAAATGCACCGCCAAAAGATGAAGAGGAATGGGCAATGGAATTGATTTGATCTCCATAAATTGGATTCAATGGGAATGGATGACGGCCATTTGCTGTTTGGCTGATTCCATCCAATCCATTTTGGACCATCTAAAATTAAATAATACAATTTAATTTATGTTTTAAAATATTTGCCTGTCTGCCAATGAGCACATCCATTTGAATATCCGATGGCAAAATTGCGGAGGATGGATTCATTCCATAGGCAGATTTTCCTTCAAATTTTGAATATATATTGCGAAAATATATTTATCCTCCCCACCTATGGCCATTCCTTGAGGGAATATTGGTTGCTGATATCCTTGAAGGGAAGTGGCATATCGAAATGGTGAAGGATGATACGGCTAAAATATATAAATAATTTTATATTAAATTAATATTAAATGAATATTACACTATTTCTAATGAAAATTTGTGGCTGATTTTGATTGCTCATGGCCATGGCCAATTGTTGATATTGTTGGTCACCATTTCGATTGGCTCCAGCGAAAAAACTCAATGGAATTTGGGAATTCAACATTGATGAATGCCGTCCATTGGGGGAATGAGACATCATTGTTTGGCTTAAACATGAATGAAATATTAAGGAAAGTTCATTTTGAATACCCTCCCGGATAATTAATTGGCAAAATTGGTTCAATTCCGGCGGCTGCCATTGCCAAATGTTGTTGGCTAGGTTGAAAGGCGAATGCCGGTGGCAATGCCGGATATCCATTGACGAATGCCGAAAATGATGAATAAATCAACGAAATTAATAAATAATTTCGGAACATTTTTTGGAATAAAAATGAAATTCTTAAAATTGGGAATGTGAATGAGAGGATTGGAAATTAAATGGGAAAGTTCGATCGCCGTTTTCCAACGAAATATTCCATGGATTATCCAAGCTTTTCACTTTCCTCGCCAATGGTGAATTAAGTGGTGCGCGACCAATTATTCAAAAATACACATATTTGAGGTAAATCCAAAATTAGTACCGTCAAATTTGGATTACTAAATATATTTTTGAATGACAAATTTTTTATTGAAAAATGGTCAAAATATAAATTAAATTTTATTTCCCAAAAATATTACAAAATTTTGTTTGTCCGGAAAATGAGGAAAAGTGGGTACCACCATCAAATTGCGCCATCCAATTTTTTGAGGTCATTTTGCCCCTTTGCTTCTTCTTTTTCCATTCAATTCACCCGAATTTCACTCCATTTCCATTGTATTTGGGAACATTACAATCCAAAAAGGCCGGAAAAATGAGGGCAAATTTGGAAAGGTGGGGATGGGTGGATGAGGATTACCCGACACCGTGCAAAAATGAGGTCCTTCCTATTTTTGAGTATTCACAAAATCCACGAAAAATTGTGGTGAATCCATGAAAATTAGGTGGGAATGGAGGGAATTGTTGATGCCACTGCCAAATGACCTAAATAGGTGGGAAATGAAATAAAGTTGGAATTCACATTTTTTTAATAAAAATTAAATATAATAATTTTATTCTCTTTGATTTAATTTTTTAAGAGAAAACTTTTGTCTTTGATTTATCCTATAAATTAATTATGGAACCTAACTTGTTAGTTGGAATTTTAGATACAAAATAATGATTATGGAGGAATTTAATTACTAAAATCTAATAAGGCTTTGGGATCAGTTAAAATTGCTATTTCGGCATTTTTTTTATTAATCTATAAAATGCGGGATTTGGGGAGGAGAAAATAGGGGATTTCATATAATAAATTTATAATTGATATCGTAATTTTATTTATTAGTTAACAGTAGCAGCGTAAAGAAAATTTGTGCCCTGAAGCCCCACTCACTCAATTTCCATTTCCATCAAGTGAAAAGTATACCATATTCTCTCTTCTTCTTCTCATAACGGCCTAAAGAAAGCGAAAATGTGTGTTCCCTTTTCCTCCATTTCAATCAAAAAAGTGAAATTCCATTGGAAAATTTGATAGATTTCTAATTTAATTTCTTTTGGGATTATCTACCAATTTATTTTGAACCTTGAATGAATAAAAATATACTGATTTATAAAAATTTTATCAATTAAAATGAAAGACATATCATTTTCCATTATTTTATTTTTTGAATCATTCTTTCTCCTTATTTTCGCCATTTTCTGGATCCTTTTCCCTCAAACATAATTCTTTTTCTTCAACCGTGCTACTCAATAACATTGTGACCGGAATTGAAGAACGTTGCTTCAACGGTAATTTCTTTTCCTCACCAAAAGATTCACTGGAATTTGAGTAGAATAATTCATTTTCAAAATAATTAAATATTTTACGTTTTTGGCTCATCGGCGAAAGGGGGCAAAGGGAATCTTCTCTCCTTGGGTGGTTCAATAATTTTTGGCGTAAATTGAAGCCGTGGATCACTGGCAACACGGCGATATGTGCCAGGCAATGGATTTTTCTAACAAAAAAGTATTTTCGATTTAGTAATTTATTTGTCTACCTTTTGTGGATTTTTCTCCAATCCCGGCGGCAATTCCTCACTATTTTCGCTTAAATTCCTCCGGCGATATTCCAAACGAAGTCTTTTGAATTGTAGAAAAATGGAAACAATTAACAAGGCAACCAAAAGAATTATAAAAATGGCAAAGGAAACAATGAAAATGGGTAAAAATATTGTTGCCACAGTCAAAAGGCGTTCAACATTATCCGTTATTGAAATCAAAGCCTCGTCGACATCGTAAAGAAGCTGTAATAAATTGTTTTCATTAAAATTTATTTTAAATAAAATTTTAATATAATTATATTTTTTTACCTTATCCAATGACATTCATTCAATTAGAAAATCGAGAATTGCAGCTAAAAAATTCTATTTAAAAATTCAAGAATTATAATAATTTAATTTTCAATAAATTATGTTTTAAACAATTTAAAATGAATATTTGAGAATTTTTTGGAATATTTATTTATCTAATAATTTTTTTATTAAATTTAATTTCATCGAATTTATTTTATTGCCAATTGTTGTGAATTAGCAACCAATGGTCCATCAAAGGCATTGGCCAATGATTGAATATTTTAAAACCAGATTCTCCTGGGTCTCCTCATGGAGTAGCTGCTGGAAAGGCAAAAGATTGAAAATTAATATTATTTATTAAAGGATAAATTAAATATAATTTTAGATGAGTATGACTAATAAAATAAACTTTATCTGAAAAATAGTTTCTTGATTCAAAAATTATACCAAAAATTCATATTAATGAAATCAAGTCAAAGATTTATTTATGTTTTTTTTAACAACCTATATTGTAAAATGGAAAGTAATTAATACTTTATTGCATTTTTCGGCGAATTGGATCAAAAATTTTAAGGTCACAGAAGCCTCGTGGTATTGTTTTTATTCAAATTCCGTCTCATTTTATTTTTTTATGGAATAATTAATTCAACGTTTTTAAAAATAAATCCCTCACCCAATTCTGTCAATTTATTTCGTCTTCTTTTCGATCCACGTAATTCCCCAATTCGATTCCAAAGAACAATGCCAATTGCGCTTGAGGCAAAAATCAGGCAGATTGAAAGGAGGAATAAAAGAATGGAGCCGAGGACAGTAATTTGTTTTAAAGAGGTGGACAATGAATTCAAATGATGGGAAAGAATGGCCAATTCCTTGAGATAATAATTTAGAATATATTTTATAAATAATTTACTTACATAATTCAAATTACTTTTCGGGATTATTGTGCTCATAAATTTGGTTTTAAAATATATTTGGTTGTTGCAAAATTAAATGATGCAGAAATTAAAATGTTTTCTTTTTTTGGTCAGCAATAAAATTGCTTTGTAATTTTATGATTTTCAGCAACAGAAGCAAAGAAAAACACAGCAGAATAAAACCACATTCATTCTTGTCCAATTCCACCTCCCCCACCATTTTTCCCATTTATTTCATTCTCGATCGCCTTTTGTACATATTATTGCCCTTTTCTTCCTTCTTATTTTTCGGCCCAGTCTTCCAGGGACATTTTCTATTCATAAAAGGCCCACCAAAAAGCATTTGCCGCTGCCACTACTTATCGGTGGTTGTTTTTAGTTTTTATCATTTTATTTCAACGATAAGGAAACCGAAATGATTTGGATCAATTCAAAGGAAAAGAATTAGCATTTTATTTATTTTGTTGAGTGGAGTTTGTTTTTTAAAGGGAAATATTTAAAATGACAAAAAAAAATATTAAAATACCAAAAAATTCTAATAGTTCAGCGGTTTGTCCTAGAACCTCGAAACATATACCCAGTCGATTATTCCCGCCTAGATGCATCATAGCATACTGATTTGGCTTAGGTTTAACCAATTTTATATTTTGAAACATAAACCAAAACCGGTTTAAGCGGGTTAATACCTTAATTTTTGATTAAATCATCATGATAATTTATATGTCAATCGAAGCATCTTGACAAGATCTATCAATTGGGTATAATTTTGGGGTCTAAGTAAGACAAACCCAAAACTCCGCCAAAATCTTTTTGACATTTTCAGTTTTTTTAAAATTTTCTAAAATTTTTATATTTTTTAAAAATTTTTTCCAAAATTTTTAATATTTTTTTATAATTTTTTTTTCCAAAATTTTTAATATTTTTTTATAAAATTTTTTCCAAAATTTTCATTTTTTTTCAAAATTTTTAATATTTTCCAAAATTTTCAATATTTTTTTTCGACAAATTAAATAGTTTGCATAATCATTTCGGCTATTTTGCTAAATATTTTTATTTTAAAATTAAAAAAAAACAACTAAATTGAGCATTGGCATTAAATATTAAATAAATTAAAATTAAATCACACGAAAAGAGGGAGGGGAAAACAATGAAATGGGACAAAATAAAAAAATATTCCTAAATTTATCAGAGAATGTCAATTCTTCTTTAAGTTCAGTCAATCAAAATCGAGAAGTGTCCCTTCCGAAGAAAAATGTTTTCATCCAGTCAAGGGGCACCTGCAAACGAAGTCGCCAACTGCCCAACCGGGTCAAATAAGCAGAACGCCACAATAGCCAGGAGGGAAAACCTGAAAATAATATCAAAATTAATCCATTTAATAAATAAATATTATTGCCTTTCAATTTGAATTCTGGCAAATCGGCCAATCCTTGATATCCGCCAATGTAGGCCATCATTCCCATCGACTTGAAATGGAATGGCCTCAATTGGCCCAGTCTTCCTTTGGCCAATTTGTTCAATCTATCAGCCAAATAACGGCCTTGCCTTTCAGCTACCTAAAATGACCAAATCAAATCAAAAATATAATTTCATTTTATTTTACTTGAGCCGTACAAGGCAATGGAGTGTCCAAAATGTGGGAACAGTCGCCAATTGCGAATGAATTGGCGCTTGGATCGGACAAAATGTTGAGGCATTGATCAGTCAGAATTTGGCCTTGTTTATTCTTTTGTACGGGCAATTCGGCAACCAATGGTTGGGGCGAAAGTCCGGTGCTCCAAACAACCAAACCGCATGGGAGAACAGTGCCATTGTCCAAAATTACACAATCCTTCCGGACTTCTGGAAAATTAGGAAATATTATTTTAATATTTTTAATTTATTAATTTAATTTTTAATAATTTAAAATGATTTCAACCTGTCACCGTTCCTTTGATCATATTAAAATTCTCTCGCTGTGTCAATTTCTTTTCCGCATAAGCCTGCAATCTTTTATCAAAACTGGCCAATATTTTTGTGCTTTCAATTAGAGTAACTTTTGGTGGCGAACCGAATGCCTTATAAAGTCGAGTCAAATCCTAAAAAATAATAAATTATTTTATCCAATTTTTAATATTTATTTTACATGTTTGACAAAATCGTACAATTCAGCGCCAAATTCCACTCCGGTTGGTCCGCCGCCAACAATTATTATTTGTTTGAGACGACTTCTTTCAGTTTCGCTGATTGTCGGCTCCAAACTTTTTTCAAAATTATCAATTAATCGAGTTCGAATTGAGCGAGCATCGGACAATTCCTAAATAATATTTTTATCATTTTATATATATAAATTGATGAGAAAACCTTAAGAAAAAAGCAATATTCTCTTACGCCGGGAACATTGAATGTGTTGGAAAGTGCCCCAACTCCAACCACCAATTTGTCATATTCAACCGGATATTGGGTATTTGGGGTGAGCACCGAATTGCAAATGACTTGTTTTTTGGTAAAATCGATTGAGGTGGCCGAGGACAAATGCAAATCGCCGGCCTCTTCAAAACCCCAATTCCGGATTGGCTCAACAATAGAACTGCGATTAAAAATAAATATTTTCATTAAATTAAAACAAATAAAAACCGGAATTCCAATGTGCCAACGGTTGTGCTAAAATTAAAAGAATTATTTATAAATATAAAATTATATAATTTTACCTGGCCAAAAGTGGCGTGAATAGGAAATGATTGCGTGGACTGATGCAAATTACTCGGTATAATGCTTTGTCAATTTTATTCATCACCGAATAACTTGCCCATCCCGTTCCCAATATGACAAGACGAATTTTCGACATTATCTTTAATAAAAAATTATATTTAATTATAAAAAAGAAAAAGTATTAATCAAAAACTTTATAATTAATTTTTTATAAAGTTGCCATAAAGTAAAGAAATATCAACCATTATTAAAGATGGGTGCAAACAAAAAAAGATGCAAGAAATAGAATGATGAGTGGAGAGACGCAGACATAAAAAGCATAAAAAGATTTGTTCTATTTGCTCTGCTGATATACATCCCATATAAAATTGCCCCTCAGAATGTGCATATATTCCCCTCAAAATTGGTCGTCCAATGGGGAGGTGCACATCCCCCAACTGTAGCCATCTTGTAGCCATCATGTAGCCATCTTGTAGCCATCATGTAGCCACCAAACCCAGCGCTTTTGAGTGTCTGGTCACCGTTCTTTGGTGCAAATCATTTTGGAGGCGAAAATTGCAATCGCCAGCATTGTCTTCGGGCAGTGCCCCCAAGAAAACACCAAAATCCAACTCGAAAAATTACATAATTGTGCCTTAATAAAAAGTTAAAATATTTTATTCATAAATTATAATCATTAATAAATCATCATAAATATATCAATAAATGGGTTAAAACAATACGAGAAAGGGTGAAAAATGTTTGATTTTTAAATGTTTATAAAAATAATATGTTGTTTAATTGTAAGGTATGTGAAAGAATTAACAATTAATTGAAGAATTGAAATTGATAGGATGGGTAGGATCAAATAGTCTTCTCAATATTTTTATGTAAAAAATATAATTATTTTCTACATTAAAATGAATTCTAATTCTAATAACATCATTTGTTTTGTAATGTATGTTTGGATAATTGACGTTGATTGTTACTGACGGATCGGGCTAAATATTAAATTGAATTATAATAATTTCGAATTATGTTTCCCTTTTATTTACCTGTTCGTTGCTGAAGAATGCGCTTGACATTTTCTTGTTTCGTTGAATTTTCCTTCATTTGCTTTAATTCCATTGTTAATTTTTGATTCTCGACATGCAATTTTTTATTCTTTAATTTGTTCTTTTCTGTCAACTTTTCAAATTGAGATTGAATTTTTCCAAATTTTTCATTCAATGATGGGACATTCTGAATATCTTTTCCACTAAATCGTTCAACCTAAATAATGAATAAATTAGTTAATTAAATTAAAATGCACTTTTACCTTTTCCTCTCCTCCATTATTTCCCTTCTCTACAGTAGATTTCCCCTCTAAATGCTTTTTAAAAAGGTCAATCATCATTTTCTTTGCTTCACCCAAACGTTGCATTTCTTTTTGGGTTTCCCTTTCCAAATCTAAAAAGGGTAAAATAATTTTTTAGGAAATTAATAAAAATCATATAACCAGAATATTGCGAATATGTTTGTTCCCTTTTTCTATTCATTTCCTTCATTTGATTCAATTTCATTTCAAATTTGCCCTTTTCCTTTTTTAATTCCTCAATTTGCGAAACAAAATTGGCAATTTCACGATTTTTGTTTTGTAATTCATTCTAAAATGAATAAATAATATTTAAATTAATAATTTATTCCACCTCTTTTCCCTCCAATTCTCTTTCAATTTTTTTGCTATATTTTTCCAATTCCAGCGCAATTTCTTTCTGTTCATTAATTTTTGATTGCATTTCTCTTTGAATTTCCTCAATTTTCTGATTCCTTTCTTGTACCAAATTTTCGTTGAATTCTTTGGAACATTTCAATTTTTCAATTTCCTCTTTTCCAAATGCCAATTGATGTTCATAAAATTGAATTTGGCTAAAAATTTATTTTAAAATAATTCAAAAATATTTGCCACTCTTCACCTATTTTTCTGTTCAATTTCGGCCATTAATTTTTCAATATCATTTTGTTGTTTTGTAATTTGTTCCCGATAATCCCTTTTCATTTGTTCCTGAAGAATTTTTAATGTTGTACAATCTTCCTGAAGATGACCAATTTTTACATTTGCTGCCTCCAATTTGGTCCTTTTTTCTGCCAATTTTGTTTCCAATTCGTCGATTTGGCTGTACCCAAAATAAAATTATTAATTTTAAAATATTATTTAAAATATTCTAACGCATTTTTCCCATCCAATTCATTCTTCAATTTTCCATATTGTTCTTCACTTTGATTCCTCAAATGTTCAAAATGTTTCCTTTCTCTCTCCAATTTTGAGTTTTTCTTAAAAAAATTTAATTTATATTTTCATTTTAAATTTGCATTTTCACTGTTAATTCTTCTCGAATTTGTTGTTCCAATTCAAAAACTCGTTTATTTAGTGATTCTCTTTCCTCATTGCATTTTTCGAATTGAATTTTATTATTCTGAATTGTTGACTCAAAAATGGCCATTTGATTTCCTTGTTGGGCCAATAAATCAGAATTTTGCTAATAAATAAAATAATTTATTATTTCAATTCAATTTCTCCCACCTTTTTCAATTCATTTATCTGCCCTTCACATTTTTTGTTTTCATTTTTTAATCCTTCAAATTCCATTTTCTGCTTTTCCAATTCATTATCCTTTGCTAATATTTCGCCTTCCATTTCTTCTATTTTCCGCAAATTTTCTTTCATTTGTCCATTTAATTTCTTAAAATTATTAAAAGAATGAAAAAAATAGAAAAAATCCACCTCAATTTTTGCATCTTTTTCCAAAAGTGACAGCATAAATTGAGTATTATTCTTATCCATTTCACAAATTTGACCCTAAATTCGTTAAATTTATTTAAAAATTAAAATTATTTCCCACATATTGTTTTTCACGTATTTTGTTTGATTCCTCCAATTTAAGCTCCAAATCATCGACCACTTTTTTCTGCTTTAATTCATTTTCCTCAAAATTTATTTTCTAAAATGATAAAATTTATTAAATGAAATAAAATTATTTTTTTTCACCGTAGTCTTCAATTCCATTTCCAATCTCATATTTTGAATCTTTAAAATTATTAAAAAAAATATTCAAAATTAACTGACTTTTAGATTATCGTTTTCTGTTTGCAATGTTCCATTTTCGGCTTTCATTTTCAATTCAACTTCCTTTTTCTCGGCATTTTCCACTTTCAGATTTTCTATATAAAATTCTATTAAATATTTTTTTAAATTAATATTATTTTAATAATCTGTTCCGGTTTATCTACTTCAAAATCTTCACTCCATTCTTCAACTTTGTCCGAAAAAACCAAATTCCAATAAAAAAATAAGAAAAGATTTAAAAATAAATAAAATTTTAATTTGTTTTTAATTTCAGCCATAAATGAAATCTATAAATTAAATTTTAAAAATAATTATTTCAATTTGAAGAGAAGTTTTTAATAAAATTTGTGTAAATTTTTTAAAAAAATGGCCGATTGCAAAATAAAGTACTTATAATAAAATAGTCTGGAAAAGGGTGGTATTGAAAAATGGCCAAATCCGGTAAAATTCCAATGGTTTACTATATGGGGTGGGAGCGGATTCAATACAAAATACCCGGAAAGATTGGATGGGGAAAAGGATATGATTGTGGAGAAAAGAAGCCGCCGATGGAAAAACAAAGCCGTTCGCATTGCTTGGCCAAAAATTTCTTGGCTTCTCATCTCCCAATATTTCCCCTAATCCACGTTCAAATATCAATACATGGCCCTCCGATGCGTGCGTTTGTTTTGATTTTTGCTTGAAATAATTGCATAACATTTTTATAATCTTTTGAACTTGACAGTGTAAAGTTGATAAATTTTTGGAAAAATCAAAATTAAATGAATTTATTTGATTTACTTATAGTGAGTGAAGAATCTTGGCATTCTCAATGTTTCTTATTTTTCAATATTTTTGTACTTCTTGTTATTAGATTGAAATGGAAAATTTGTGTTTATTCTCTCCAGCAGGCGCACACAAATTTATGAGTTTTTGAATTGCTCATGTAAATATATTTCCAAATTTATTAAACTTTTTAGCTATTATCCTATTTTGATATCGCCAATAAGTTTGCTGAATTTTTCCATATCGCCCGCAATTAAATTCATTGCCAAATTGTCGACGATGAGTACATTTGTCATTTTCCATCAAAATAGGCAATGGAAAATTTAGGAAAATAGAAAGAATGAGGGCAAAGGGCAATGATCATTTCAGTTTTTTATGTATATGAAAATTGGTAATTATTTAGTTTTTAAAAAGTATGATTGTCTCAAGTGTTCAATTTTATTCCTAAAATAGAAAAGAAATGAAAAAAGGAATGCAAAATTTAAATAATCAGTTAAAATAAAATTAATAAATTCCACTCTTTCATAGTTAAATTCACTTGTTGTCTACCTTCTCATTTCGGTATCGGCTCATTCAGCTGCTGTCCTTCCTCCCAACATCGTTCACTTATAGCTTAATTTTAAACTTTATCCCACTACCCAATGACCATATCCTCCCTCCATATGCTCTCCCTCCTTTTTGGCTTAATTCTACGACCCCAATTTGGCCATTCTCCCCACACCTTTTGTTTCTGAACACCATAATTTGGTCAGAGAATGTGCCCATTTGGATTGTTTTGATTGGACCAGATCAATGGTGATCGGCACAATTTAGTCAGAGAATGTGCCCATATGGATTGTGGCACCCATTTTATGCCTTTTTGGTCTCAAACTATAATTTATCAATGTCAATCCTCTCATTTTCCTATTCTCTCTCCCATTCTTCACCTACCTCTCTGATCCCATTCCTGGCCCCAATGATTCAATCAGAGACAATCCCCTCCCCTTCTTCTTATTTGGGCCAAATCCCCCCATTCCCTCCTACTCAGAATACCCACAGAGCACACCCATTTCTCCGACCAATTCACCCAAATGAGAGTCCACATCCACAATTCAGCTCTGCAATATTGTGGTTATACTTTGCGAAATGCAAAGTGCAAACCAATCTAAAACCAATGTTGGCCAAAAATAGGGGAAGGGGGATTGATGAGAGACAATGGCCCCAAAATCATGGGACTGAAAATCATTTGATCAGACATGCACAATTTGATCAAAAACAAATAAAGATCATAAATGTATCATAAAAACAGGGTATATAAATGAATTTAAAATCCTGGGTAAAACATTCATTTAATCAAAAAAAAAAACCCATCCACAACAATTAGTAAGCTGAGATGAAATTGGCCATCATTGTTTTCCTAGCATTTGCATTTGGATTCGGCTATTTTGGTAGGCAAATATTCATAATAAATTCATTTTTATTAGAAGGAATAAACTAGCCACTGCGGGTTAGTTGAGGGGCTCCGCTCCGCAAAACCCCAAGTTCGTGCTTTCGGCTTTCGCCCTTATGCCATTCCGTAGTCCAGAATCCTAGCGGCATTTCACTGTCTCTAAAAAACAGCTCTTAAACTTTTTAATGTTAATCCAGCTTTATCCTTATGGCTATATTTCGCACAACCCAGGGCCTATCGCACGGTCTGAGTCTGAGGGCTGTGCCTTCGGAACCCTCCCCCTGGTAATCCGGCCCTTTTCCCATCTCATTATCCATTTTGATTGACCCCCATTCTGCTGGAAATCGTTTTTGGCCAAACCGCGGTTTCAATCGAAGCAATAATTTCTGAAAGAGAAAATAGGCAACAGAGAAATGTGTAGCATGTAATTTTTTTTTGAAATTTTTTCCAAAAGGCAAATTAATAGGATTAATTAAGAATACTAATAATTAATGTTATTAATACGATATTTACTAGGATTGATCAAATTTCTAAATAATTTATACATATTTTACAAGGACAAAGCTGAATGAAATAGATCAAATCATTAGCCTAGGAAAAAATTTATAAATTTTCCGTAATCTATTTTTGAATTTTTGGTAATTATTATCCCTCAAATAATGCCTATTTTGCTGCCTTTGTATTTTCTTTAAGTCTCAATCAATTTTCAAAATAAAACTGCATTAATTATATATTAAATTATTCCAATTTGATGTAACTATATTAATATTATTTTATATTATATTTTCAGGAGTTGATGCGGCGAAAATTGAAATAACGAAACATATCAGTGGGATATTCCCAACATGTGTTAAATCATTTGTTGAATGCTTGAAAAATTGGAGAGATTTAAGCAAATGGTTTGAATGAATGGAATTAATTTATTTATTAGAATTCCCAATAGCTTTATGATAATATATTTTGGCCATTGTAAAAAAATGAAGAATTTTTATTAAGATTGATTTTGATTGGTTTGTATTTTAAGCATGATAAGGATGTTATGAAAATTCATTTTTGGTCAAGTTTAATTTTTTATAGAAGTAATTTTTGCATTTTATATTATAAAATTATTTGAAAAATTTCAGCCTTTTTGGCAAAGAAGAAAATAATCAGGAAAATACAGTTAAAAATTGGATGAACAGTTTCTTGAATGCCGAAGTCAAATTTGGAAAAGATAAAAATGGTTAAAAAGAACGATTATATCAAAAATATTTTTTAATTCTAGCCCAAGAATTCATTATGATTTTGGACAGTGCAAATAATATGGCAAATTTGTCTGGCAGTTTTCTGGTTGAAAATTGCCCAGAGGAAAAAATCACAAATTCAAAGGGCGAAGAAGTTGAAGCTTCGTGTAAACGATACAAAATGGCAATTTATACCCCACCAAGGTGGTTAATTTAATAATTTTGAAAATAATATTAAATTGAATATTTTTAATAAAGTAACAAAATAATAATAGAAAATATTTCAATTAATATAAAAAATAATTGAATTGTTAAATTTTTTTGTTTAGTAATGGGATAAACTGCGGCAAAGAATTTGAACAAAAAACATATGATGGAACGGTTGTTAAAATGAGAATTTGCCATGATGAAATGCAGGTGAGGAATACATTTAAATTAAAATATTTTTTTAATGAGCACTGTTAAAGTACCGGAATATTGTGGCCAAAAATGCATATTTTATGGTGATTAAAGGCGTAACATTTGAGATGTTCGATCCGCTAAAGACTGCAGGGGCACCTGGAGGGCCAAGAATGGATGGAGTATTGTCATTGTCATTTTCGTCACCAAAAATTGGCAAAAAAAATAATAAAGTGAGAGGAAATTACTGAATAATATTTCAATCAAATTCACATTTTTAGGAAAAATTAAAAAGTGGAATCGAATTTTTGCTGGAAAAGGAATCAACAGAAAATGGCAAAATTGCCACCGTTTATATGGAACCGTTCAAGTCAGAATACAAAAATTAATTTTTATAAATAAATAAAATTATTTTATAGGACATTAGATTTCTTTAGCGAAACAACTGGCACTTTGACAATTGGCGAGAAAGATGATAAAAATTGTGGGCAAAAATGGTCGCACTTTGATATTGTTGATCAGGATGATTCACGCTGGTGAAAAATAAATAATTTAAAAATTAATGATATTTTATTTATTAGGCACATTACAATGGAAGCATCAAAAAAATATCCTAATTCTAAAGCTAATGCTGAAGGAAAGGTGAAAATACGGCCTGAGGTGGAAAAATGGCCTAACCAAAAAGCGATGATTTCCACAACCGACATTTTCATCTTTGCCCCAGAAAGTTTCACTAAGCCACTCTTTAATACGTTAAAAGTTGTCTCGGACAATTTTATTTTCAAAATTGGCCGCTTTTTTGGAAGATCCGGACTGGTGAAAAGAGACGGGGCAAATTGTTCAAAATTTAAAATTAATTAAAGGAACCAAGAGATGTGCTCATCGAATGTCCAACAAAGGAGGAATTCGCACAATTGCCTGAATTAAAATTCAAATTTGGCGATGTTGAAATCAGCCTTAGCCCAAAGGAATATATTATGCCGGTCAACATAACTAAATATTCCTTTACCCAATTTTAAGCATTCAGATTGTCCTTCACATTCCATTCACTAAATGGCAACTTCCTGTCCTTAATTGGTGCCATCCTCTGATTCGCCCAAAGCCCACTAAAGGAAGGGTTGCCGTCTATCTTTTGCCCGACGAAAATAAAGATATATGGATTTTTGGCCAATTATTGTACAACAAAGTTTGCGTTGAATTCAACTATACAAAGAGGCAAATTGGAATGGCCCCGGTGGTTGAGAAGGATGTCCAAAAGGAAGTCATGGATGATGACCATGCCCAAAAGGAAGTCATGGAGGATCATCCCCTTGCCCAAAAGAAGGAAGGAGCCCATGCCCAAAAGAAGGAAGATGCCCATGTCCAAAAGAAGGAAGATGCCCATGCCGATGGCCACCAAAAGAAATGAATGAAGAAAAACCGAGAACAATTGCGGCTGGAGGAATTTTTTTATCAAATTTCGGTCTATGGGATGTTCATCTATTGCTCTAAAATTGGTTTTCATTAATTTAGAATTTTACAATATTCAATGCTTTATTTCGGATGTGATAAAATGTTATATGGGTTTTTTACTTTTTAATTTTAACAAATTGATGGGAAGGAGGGGGGTCACATGAAATTGAGAATTTGGGTTCATTTAAAAAAAATTATTTCAGAGAATAATTGAATCATCAATTTTTATTTTTTGTATTGAATTTTATCTCAATTAACTGAGAAATTAAAATTTAATTATGTATAATCCGATGTTAATATAAATGTGTAAATTTGTTCATGAACAAATTTGAAATTGAGCAAATTGAAAATTAAAAATTAATTACAAAAAATTCATAACTTGAAATGGATGGCGATAAATGTCAATTATTTTAAATCAACCGTTTTGTTGAGACAAACGTGGCTAGATTAAATTCGTTCGCATTCGCATCATATTTTAACGAAAATAAAAACAAAATGTTTTTAAGCAAACAAAAACACAAATGTTTTTAAGCAAACAAAAACACAAATGTTTTTAAGCTAAGTGAAAACACAAATGTTTTTAAGCTAAGTGAAACACAAATGTTTTTAAGCAAACAAAAACACAAATGTTTTTAAGCTAAGTGAAAACACAAATGTTTTTAAGCTAAGTGAAACACAAATGTTTTTAAGCAAACAAAAACACAAATGTTTTTAAGCAAACAAAAACACAAATGTTTTTAAGCAAACAAAAACACAAATGTTTTTAAGCAAACAAAAACACAAATGTTTTTAAGCTAAAAGGGAAACACAAATGTTTTTAAGCTAAAAGGGAAACACAAATGTTTTTAAGCAAACAAAAACACAAATGTTTTTAAGCTAAGCGAAACACAAATGTTTTTAAGCTAAGTGAAAACACAAATGTTTTTAAGCAAACAAAAACACAAATGTTTTTAAGCTAAGCGAAACACAAATGTTTTTAAGCTAAGTGAAAACACAAATGTTTTTAAGCAAACAAAAACACAAATGTTTTTAAGCTAAGCGAAACACAAATGTTTTTAAGCTAAGTGAAAACACAAATGTTTTTAAGCAAACAAAAACACAAATGTTTTTAAGCTAAGTGAAACACAAATGTTTTTAAGCAAACAAAAACAAAAATGTTTTTAAGCAAACAAAAACAAAAATGTTTTTAAGCAAACAAAAACACAAATGTTTTTAAGCAAACAAAAACATAAAATATTTTTAGGAAAACAAGAACAACAAAATGTTCTAAACAAATAAGAAAATCTGAAATTTTTAACATATTATTTTGAATGAGTCAGCACAGCATAGTAATTAAATTTTTTTTTTGATGATTGAAATTTTTTCTGACAATTTGGGCATCAAAGTTCTTTTTTTTCCCAAATTATATTTTCATTCGTCACAATTCCCAAAAACATGGCCCATAAATTGCCCACCAATCCATTCATCGTTCCCCCTCATTTTCTGCCATCATTTTTATTTGATATTTGGCGATTGTCAATTTTCACTCAAATTATTCCAATCCCCCCTTTCTCTAGCAATTTTCAATGTAAACAACCACTAAAATGTCATCAAAATCCGCTAAAATCTTTTATTTTCAATTTAGAATGTCTTCTCTGCTTATTTTCCATTTATTGGCATCCTTTTTACTGTTCAATATTGTTGCCGCATATTACGGCCCATATGGCCCATACGGGCAGCCATATTATCCCGATTATGGATATGGTCCGAATTATAATTATTATGGGTCAGTTTATTCAAATTCGTTACATTACCATTTAATCCTTTTAATGTTTAGACCTCTTGGAAATTCAATGATCAATGCGGAATATGGAAGCTTTAGGGGGGCTCAAACTGGCGCAGCAATTGGGGAAACATTGGGCGGCATTATTGGATTATTTAGTGGAAAAAAGAAGAAATAATTGATTTAATATTTTAAAAATTACCACATTTTTGATTTTAAAATAAATGTTAAATGAATTTATTGAAATTTTATATAAAATTGGGCCAAAAGGAGCATCAAATTGAATTGAAGGGAAGATAATTAAAAATCGGAGGAAAAATGAGTACAATCCAATTCAAAAAATAATAAATCACCATCAACATTCATGGGTCATTTTATAATTGCATTTTGCCTCATTCTTCAACATCAATTTAATTTCCATTTGTTGGACTATTCACGGTTGTTGATGATCGGGACCTGGGTGGAGACAAAACAATTCCCTGCTCCTCCAAATGTTTGCGCGTCAAATACCCGCTGAAAATTTTAAAAGTTTTAGATAATGTAATTTTGGCAATAATTTAAATATTTAAATTTGAAAATAAGATTTTCAGATTTTTTTAGCTATTAGAATGACCTGATCGGACTGTATAAATGGGACGCCAACTATTTAATTTCCTACTGTACCCCCACTTTTTGCCTAATGCCCCGTTAACCTGTCAATCAAATATTGCCCCAATCTGTCTTTTTAAAAAGCCTTTTTTCCTCTCCTAGACTCCTAGGATCTTTCTTTTCTCCCTTCACTTTATTATACACATTTTCCCGTACAAATGATAAAGAATAAAATAAATTAAAAGTTAATTTTAATCTCTCTGACATTGACATCTTATTATATTAGTTAGGCAATCGGCGAAGACCCGGGCTAAGAATCTAGATCAGAGCTCTAGTTCCAAATCACTTTAGACCTGGATTAGGACTAATACTTCTTCTGGCCAAATAGTTTTGGGACTAGAATAGAAATGCTCATATTTTGATACTTAAAAAATTAATCCAGTCTAAATTAAATATCTATTTGTATTTTGCAAATATTTTTGGAGGTGGCACCAACCGAATGTGTGCCTGTATTTTTGTGGCTGCCTCTTGATTTGCCTTTTTCTCCTGGTCCACATGCTTTCGGGTTAAATAACCGCGAATTTCGGCCTGAATTTTGGTTGCTGCCCGATCCTCGGGTGTGGCACTCAATTGTTGGGCATGACTATAGCCACCGACTGAATGACGTCTAAAAATGAGCAAATTTAAATATTAAAATTATTTTCTTTATATTATTAAAATTATCATTTGGAATAAAATTTAATGAGACAAACTTTAAATCCTTTCGATTGTCAGCCAAAACCAATCCTTCATTCGAATTTCGGCGCATTTTCTGCTTTTGGCAAATTCCGTTGATTGTTTCCGGATCCAATCCAAATTTTTCTGGATGGGCACGAACCTGAAAAATGAAAATTTATTCAAATGAGTGACAATATTCTATTCAATAATTTTATGAAATTAACAAAAAATTCAGTCTAAGTAAGCATCCCATTTGGGAATTGGGAGGGGGGGGGGGGGGGGATCGAGGAATTAATTAAAAATGTAATATAAAAATGGAATGATGTTTCCGAATTGTGGAATGGGCCCATTTCCTCCCTTTTATGGAAACATTATGGATTTTTAATCCTCCAAATTCAAATGGATTTTGAATGAATTGGTCGGTGAATTTGGACGACCATTTCTGTCACATTTTGGCCAATCCATTCCACTTTTGGGCCTTCTTCACCTCCTCTCCATTCCCTGCCGGTATGGCCGAATGAAAAATGCAAGCGAAAACTTTTTCGCTGGCACAAATGCCGCAGAAAAGGATGTAATTTGTGGCCAAGTCCTTGTCCCCCCTCCTCTTTTTTGCTACCTCCCATTCTTCAATCCCCTCCTCCCCATTTCCATATACACCGGCCACTTTCTCCCTTTTTGCCACTTTATAGGCAAAGGAGGAAAAGAAAAATGTGCCGAAAAGAAGGGAATTCCCCTCCTTTTGCAGTGTATATTTATCGACTTAAGCAAATTTTAGAAAAGTTGCCTTCAAAAGTGAAAAAAGAGGGAAAATAAATAATATAAAATTCCTCGAAGGAAGAAAAAAATATTTAAATTTAAAAACATTTTTTTCTGTCTATCAAATAAAGGAAAAATAATATGGCGCCAATTTAACAAAAAATTCATAGAGGCCTTCGAAATTCCCGGAAAAATACTTAAAAGGTCATGGATAATTTGCCACAATTTTAGGACAATTTTATTTGGGATTGGACAAAATGAAAACAAAATAAAATTGTTTACTATTTTATATATTAATATTTATTACCAAATGTCCCCGGAACGCGGCCTGAATTTTAGTGGCCGCAATATCCATTGGGCTATGTGGCCGTTGGAGTGGATTATGGGCACAATTTATGGGCGATCCGCCGCCATCATTTTTTCCGCCCATATTGCAGGGAGCCGTTGTTTTCACCTAAATTTATATATTAAATTAGTTAGAAATTGTTTGTCAAACTTTTTGGTGCAATTCCGATCGAAATATGTCGTAATTGACTTTGTCCCCAAAAAATGTTTCAATGCTGGAAATGTTGTTGGCTAAAAGAAATAAATAAAAATATTAAATGAATCATTTTAATTATATATTTTAGGCAGTGTCTATTTCCTTCTTTTTTCTAAATTTACACCGGAAATGGGCCACTAAATTTGAGTCAAGAATGGGATTCATCCTCTTCCGAATATTCCCTCCACTCTTCTATTGATGAGCTCTTTCTTCTGTGCTCAAAAATGATGGAAATAATTTGAGAGGACCATTTCAAGTGGTCGAGGGGAACATCATTTTTGTTTGCAAAAATACCCTACCTACTTTTTCTTTATTCAAAATTTCTAAATATTCTCAAAATAAAATATTTTATATATTTTTTCCCAAAATTACATTACTTCGACAGAATCATCCCTCATATTCTGCGAATGAAATTGGAATTGAAATGCGAGGGTGGACTCAAAAAATGGATTTGAATTGTAAAATAAATAGAGGAGGCGGAATAAAGGGATTAACACATTTTTGGTGGAGAATGGAACAATCAAATTTATTTTTACATTTAATTATTTCCATTCTAAATTTATATAAATTTTTACATTCTCTTTGCTGCTTCAAAACGTTGAAGAAGACTAGGCCAAAATGGACCAAATCGTCGGGCTGAGTCCGAAGTGTTTCCCGGGCAAATGCCTCCAGCAAAGGACGGAGTCCGGCGGGGACTTTGTATTTTTGTTGGTTTTGTTGTTCAATTCCTTGTTGTTCACCAACAGCGGCAGAGGAGGACATCAATGTTGGGTTTGGGTGGCCTTTTCACACGGTTTTTGGAGGGAGCAAAACAAAAGGATTTGGATTTTTGTTGTTGCCTTCAGGCAATTTTGTGCCTTTGAATGTGGTTCCGGCACAAAAACACAGTTCAATGCAAATACAAATTAGTTAATTATTTCGGTGCCCTTGGCAATATGTCCAAAATGTGGTTGGCACCCTTTGAGGAATATTTTTGAGCTTCTTTTGCTTTGTTGCGTGGGTGTGAAAATTTTTAGAAGGGAAAATTAGCTGTTGGCTGTCAATGAAGAATTTGAATAATTTATTGAAAGTGGAGGAAATGGGGAGGACACAATTTTGGACAAAAAATTAAAAGGAGTCAACTTTGTTGGCTGAAAAAATTATAAAATAATTGGATGGGGGTGGGGGAATAACACGCAAATTGTGAATATTCTGCAGGTGAATTTAATTTAGGAAAAGGTTATATTATAAAGAAATTACTCAAAAATCAGCAAAAATGAGGAAATTGTATTCGTTTTTATCGTCATTTTCCCTTTTTGAAATTGTTGATACAAAAATGATCCATTTATGGTAAAATGGCATTGAATGATGATATTGTGTAAAAATTGGTGTGGGAAAATTTTCAGTCCCGGAAGGAATATCTTAAATAATGGCTAATAAATTTTAATTTCTTAATTTTTAGATGAAATTTTGTACCGAAAAATTCCACCAAAAAGATGAATTTTTCGGAACCCAGAATGAAATTCCCATTGAATTTTACTTTGCTCCACTTTAAATTTAAACACAATAGAATAAAAAGTGATCCACACAAAATTGGACAAACAAAAAATTTTGGAAAATTTTTGGTCCTCCTCATCAAGAGGTAGATCATCTTTGATTATCAAATTACCAGCCGCCAGTGATGGAGTAAACAATTTTGGCCCGCAGTTGCAAATGAAAAAAAGATCAATCAAAAAATGGAAAAAAGGTTAATTTGGAATGGAACATTTACTGACGTAATAAAAGAAGGTGAATGATGAAAAACAACCCAAAAATAAAATATTGAATATTTTTTGGGTTGCATTTTAAAACTTTGAATTCAAAGTTCGACCCAAAACCAAAAGTGAGATCTCAGAATTTATTGAAGGAATGAAAGAAATGGGGAATTGAATGTGAATTTGTGAAATGATTGAAAGGATGCCCTTTTCTTCTGGAATTCGTCAATTTGGCCAATGGGGAAATGGCCTCTCCAAGCAGTTGATTGGCCCATCATAAATTCATTCAGCAGAGGGGAGAGGGGATGGGGGGATGAAGCGAAGGAATTTGTGTGCGTCTTCGAATTGAAAAGCGACGAGATTGCGGTGGATATTGGATCGATTTGGCCATATTATCCATTCTCAACCATTCAGTCAGTCAGTCATCATCTCACATTCAGTCAGTCGATCGGCTGGATGGATGGAGGGAATTGGTTGGAGAGGGTGGCTGGAATGAAGGCGAACACTTTTTGCCGTCCTCCTTCTTCTTTTGGATTTGCCTCTTTGGATGGGCCAAGGCCAAAATGAAGCCAGTCGATTTTGATAGGAAAAGAGAATGGGAAAAGATGGAGAGGAAAATGGGGATTTGACGTGGCAAAAATGACAGAAAACAGCGGATTGAAAAAGTTTTTGTTGAGTAATAAAAATTCCATTAGCCAAATAAACTTTGTTCAATTTGAAAAGGATAAAATGAAATCAAGTTTTATTGGCGCTGTATGATTGGTTAATTTTGGATTTATTTTTATTCCAAAAATAAAAATATATTCAATTTTATAGCAAGGAGGAGGGATCTAAAAATAATTTTATTATTTTTTTAATATATTTTATTTGGAGAAATGATGCCAAAAATAAATAATAAAATGCGCTTTTCCTTCAAATGCAAAAATGCATGGAAGAATACAAATTTTTGAAAATAAATTCGATTGAATATTATTTACCCAAAAAATGATACAAATGTTCGAAGGCAAAATATTTATTTTCTTTTATATTTTTATTTTTGGACACATTTTTCCGTGTGATTTTTTCCAAATGATTTAAATGTGATGAAAGGAACAGTTGGCTCCCAAAATTGACCCTCTCAGCTGAACCGATGATTTGGCCAAAAATAAATTGGTGTCGGCAAATGCGTCAAATGTGGGTCAAAAAATGAATGAAAGGGGCAGAGGGAATTGGCCAACCTTAGCATAATAAAAAAAACGGGAAAATAATGTACGGATGGATGGATCAAATTACATTGCCAAAAGGCCAATAAAAAATTGGAAGGAAAGGAATTTTGGAATGGAACAATTTTTTGACACCTTTTGGTGGATAAAAATGAAAGGCAGACTTGGCGGAAAGACGGCAAATTTTTCCTTTGTTTAGGAAGAAAAATGATGGCGGTGAAAAAAAGAAAAAAAATGTTCTTATAAAATATTTAAAAATTTTAATCAAGGATTAATCCTTTGCATCGAGATTTGAGAATGTAAAAGGAATGGAAATGAAAAGTGGGAAAAATGAGAAATAATTAATTAAAAAACTGCCAAGTCATTTTGAAAATGAAGAGAAAATTTAAAATTGGGTGGATAATTTGAATATAATTAAAAATTGACAGTGGCAAAAGGATGGAGGGATTATATTGTTGTAAATTATGGATTATTGATTGCTTTAAAATTACAAATTTTATAAAAAATATTGACTTGAATATTCTAAATTGGATTTGTGGCCAAGTAAAAGACATATTCGAAGGCATTTTTGGCCAATGCGTTAGTTGAGGAAGGCAATGGAAAATTCTAACAGCCTGGGAATCTTTATGGCTTTTTGGGACTAGGGATGGGGATGGGGTAATCAATGCTCATTTGGAGGGCAGCTTAAAATAAGAGGAATTGAGAAGGAGACGGATATATTGCCAAAATAATATTTGTATTTATTCGTTAATTTACCAAATATTTTATCAAATTCGGGTTTTCTTAAAAAAAATTCCAGCTACTGCAAAATTTGTTTCTATGCTTTTGGCCGCTCCCAAAATTTATTCAATTTTAGCTTTTAAATAAATCAATTTGTGCCCCTTTTGGGGCAAAGAGGGGTTTCGGCGCGGGTTTTGCATTGGCCAAATGGGACAAAACACTCGCACATCCCCACCCCCCCCCCCCCAACCCCAGTCAATCCACTTTTTTGTGCCCTGCCGCCATTTTAGTCTCGTTTACCCCCTTCCCTTTCCCTTTCTTGCGCCCGACTATGGCCCATTTTTCCTTATTTCCTTCCATTTTACCATCCATTTTCCAATATCGTGAATGGAGTCTGCGATGAGGATATTGCCTCCCTCCCAATGTGCGCAAAAAACAAGAAGAAGAATGGTGTAAATATTAGTGGGAGGAAGTGGAATATTATTGGACACTTTAATAACAAAGGAATTAAATTCCTTTTGGGCTACAATCATCTTTAAATTTTTGGAATTGGAAAAAATGTCACATTGATTGGGATATTTTTGGGAGGAAATGTGTCATGAAAAATGTTGTATTGGGAAATTTGATATTTTCCCGATAAAAATGAGAAAGGTTAAAAAATAAAATTGAATTATTAGCCAAATTAATCGAGAAATGTGGTTAAAATTTAATTTATAATTAATTGATTGAATTCTAGGAAGTAAAAATTTGAAAAATTTACTCATTTAAAATCATTTTTCATTCATCGAAAAAGATTTAAAAGAAAACAAAAGCCGAGGAAATTCTCGATTTTTTTTCAGTAAAACTTTTGGCAAATAAAAAATAAAAAGAGTCATCGAATAATTATGAATAGTTTGATTTAAAAACGTTATAAATTTTTTAAAATTCAATTGTTTCCGGAAGGTTTTTTAATTCAATTCTTTCCGGAAAGTTTTTTAATTCAATTCTTTCCGGAAAGTTTTTTAATTCAATTCTTTCCGGAAAGTTTTTTAATTCAATTGTTTCCGGAAAGTTTTTTAATTCAATTCTTTCCGGAAAGTTTTTTAATTCAATTCTTTCCGGAAAGTTTTTTAATTCAATTCTTTCCGGAAAGTTTTTTAATTCAATTCTTTCCGGAAAGTTTTTTAATTCAATTCTTTCCGGAAAGTTTTTTAATTCAATTCTTTCCGGAAAGTTTTTTAATTCAATTCTTTCCGGAAAGTTTTTTAATTCAATTCTTTCCGGAAAGTTTTTTAATTCAATTCTTTCCGGAAAGTTTTTTAATTCAATTCTTTCCGGAAAATTTTTTAATTCATTATTAAAAGGTTTAATTCAATATTAAGTTTCCGTTTATATTAATTCTCCCAGATCCAGAACAAAACTCTAAAAAGAATTGTTTACAGGATACCATACTCTCTTTCACTCAATTGGTCAACCAATTCTCCTCCTTCCTTTTAGCCAGCTCAAAGAAGATCTGAATATTTAATGGCAATTAAATTATTCCATCATACTCAAACCCCATTAATCAATTTATTCAAGAAATGGTCAAGAAAATTGCAAGAATTCGTTCAATCATTTTAATTTAATAATTTTGAAATCTTTAAAGCAAAATTATTCGCAAATTTTGATTGATTGGATTAAAGGATTATTGTTGTAAAGTGAAAAATGTGGAGAATATTGAATTAATTTAAATTTATATTCTTTTTCCTGACGTAAATTTTTGACATTTTAAAATTATTTGAAAAATATTCCGAAATATTAATAAACTATATTAATTTAGGTTCAAATCTATCATCAATCTTATTATTATTATTTTTTTTGCATATTTTGAAAAATGTATCTGTACTGAAATGAACCAACGAAAAGATTTTTGATCATATAAATTTGCCTCCAAATTTGGAAAATGCCATCATCATTTGAATTGAATTCATTTAGCAAATATTTTCCTTTATTTGGGCAGCAGCCTAATTTGGTGTCATTTTGGTGGCCTTCGTCACAAAATTCATAAATGACTGGGTGGGGAATATTTTTCAAAGTTTGAGGCCATTCTATTGAATTAATTAAACGGTTGAATAAACCATATTCCCCAAAAAATGAATATTTTTATTTGTCATTAAATTGCTTGAATTTGAATGAAAATTTGCCATCAATCGATTGGCTGCAACAATTATTATTATTTTTTAATGAATTCAACGCAGAAAAGCCTGAAAAAATTTATTATGAAAAATGAGACTAATTCGACCAAAAAAATTTATGAGTTACTTAAAATTATTTTGCTGCTTTTCCTATTTTTTATGTTAATTATTCATGCTACATGTTATTTCCTGGACATTGTGAATGTAAATTCTAAAATTATTTTTAAAATTATATTAATTTAATCCATATTCCAATTTATTTTATCAGGAAACTAAAGAATATGAACAAAACATGAATGATGTCAAAATTGTTGTGAAAAGGGCACCAAAAAGAAGTGGCCGAACATCGAGTCGGACGAAACCATCACCAACAAGCAGATTATTAGGGAATAAGAAAAATGGTGGAACAAGTGTGCAAAATGTGAATACTTTCTTTTGTTTATAGGCTATTTCCAGGTAATACGGAAGGAACCGACGATAATTATCCAAACTTGGGATTCCAAAGGAGAAGTATTAAATTATTTAATTTGAATAAAATATGAAATAAATTTGAAAGAAAAAGCAAAAAATGGGGACACAGCAGATGATGATGGAACAATGGATTCAAATGGTGGAAGCAATTCATTGCCAAAAAGAGATGGAAGGAATGGAGGCAATAGAAATTCGGCTGGAAACAACGGAATTCCTTCATCAAACAACAATCAACGAAATGAAAATGAAGAGAATGGAGGTGGAACGGAAAGTGGGGGAAGCAGAATATCGGGGAGAAACGGTGTAAATGGAGCTGGAAATTTTAATGATGGTACCGGAGGCGGAGGTGGAAGAAGTGGAAGGAATGGAGGCAAAAACAACAACATTGATGAGGATGGAAATGGGTACTGTATATTTTGATAGATGGGAAATGTGACCTTTTAAATTGCAGAGGAATTGATGAAAATGAAAATGGTGGTGGCCAAGGAGGTCAACGGAAAGGGCGAGGACGGCAATCAACATCGGGTACTGGAGAAGGAGGAAGTGAAAAAGTATATTTTATATGATAATGTATAATTATATATCTATGTAAATTTAGTCCAATACTGGTGGCCTTTTTGGGGGTCGAATTGGTCGCGGAAACAGTGGAAATACAGCCGGAGACAATTCAAACACTGGATCCTCGTCAGGAATGGGGGTATATATTTATATTAGAAGGCATAATTGGATTTGAATTTTAATACAAATAGTCCAAAATTGGAGGTCTTTTTGGCGGTCGAAGTGGTCGCGGAAAGACAGATTCAAATACCGGATCTGAGAATTCACAAGAAACTGGGCAAGGGAGAACATCGGGCAGTGGCAGAAGAACGGGAGGGAGGACAGGGACAGGGAATGGAGGCAAAGATGATGATGATGAAAATGATAATGATGGCACAACCGGGAATGGAGGCGGAAAAGGGAACAGATTTTCGGGAATGTTTGGAAAAAGGAAAAAAGGAAGCGGATCCAATGGAGGTTAAAATAAACAATAATTAAGGATAATTTTGATAATGTAACATTAAAGGGAGAAGGCAAAATAATGGAGGCAGGGATGATGGAGAAGATGATAATGACAATGATGAAGAGGGAAATGTGAGGAATAAAAATGGCAAAAAGAAATGGAATTTATTTGGAAAAGAAAAAAATGGAAAAAAGAATGGACATATGGAACCGGAAGAAGAAGAAGGCGATGATGAAAATGGAGGGGGACGAAGTGGAAAGAAGAATGGCAAAAAATGGGGTTTAGGAGGAAAAGGATTGAATGGTTTTGGGCGATCGAACAAACGACATGACAATGAAAATGATGGGTAATTTAATTTTATCAAATAAAATGTTTAAAAAAAACCAATTTTAAAAGGGATGAAGAATTCGACAATGAAGGCGAAGATGAATTTGAGGATGAAGATGGGGTGAGGAGAAAAATAAAAAAGGCACCGAAGGCAAGTGCCGATGGTGTAGTGGACGATACTGATGAGGATTTTGATGAAGATGGTGTACTTGAAGAAGATGAAGAGGATATGGATGAAGATGAAGGATATGAAGGAGATGAAGATGAGGATGAGGAGGAGGAGGAGGGGAAAAGAAGAAGAAGTGGACATAGAAGACGGGGAAGATATAATGATGAGGATGAAGATGGTGGGTGGAATAATAAATTATAAAATTGATTATAAATTTCAGATGAAAATGAAGAGGATGAATTTGAAGATGAGGAAGAAAACGATGAAGACGATGATGAAAATGAGAGTGGGGAAGATGACGAAGACGAAGATGAAGAGGTAAACTAGGATTAATTCAATTGTTTTAAATAATGGAAATGGGATGGCGGAATGTAGAATTACATGGATATACATACGGTAATTATTACAGTAAGATATATACAATGGAAGAGGCCTAATAATGGCTGTTACTCTGGATTAGAAAATACATCTAAAATTAAGATTAATTAGTCCTAATCTTGGCTAAAGATCTAAGATTAAAATTTGTCGGGCCTAGGCTATCGACCTGAGCCCTGGTTAGAGATCTAATAAGCCCAAAGTGGCCCAAAGGACGGGATATGGATAAAAGGAACTCGACTTTAAATTATTAATCTGTTGAGCAGAAAAATTATGATAATAGAACTCCCAAAAGTTATGGAAAAGGGAACATTTTGCAAGGAAAAGGGTGGGTTTAAAAAGGCAGATTGGGGCAATATTTGATTGATAGGGTGACGGGTGATTAGGCAAAAAGTGGGGGTACAGTAGGATGAATAGAAAAGCCCTTAGACATTATTGTTATTCGCATTGACAATGATAAATATTCCATTTTAGGAAGACAGCGAGGATGCAAGCAACCGAAGGCGAAAACGGAGGCGACACCGTGATGGAGATGTAAATAATATCAAATTTACATTTAATTAATTTAATTTTCAGTCAGAAAGCATTGAAAATGACATGGACATGGATGCTGAGCCATTGATAGAAAGTGGTGAAAGGGGGAGTAGAAGTAGAGGAAGGGGAAATAATAAAAGGGTTCGAGCAATTGCCGGGCATCCAAATGAAAATGATAAATGCGAAGATATTTCAAATTCGGAATGCAATTTATGGGATGGAAAATGCCAGGATGAAAAATATGAAGAAAGCCTTATGGAAATATGCCCGGTGAAATGCAAATTTTGCAAACGTAAATATTAAAAAATTTATCAAATAAAATAATTTTTAAGTTGGTGAACATCGACCTTCATATGAAGAATGGTACAGCAAATTGGGCTGCAAAGATGACACACCGAACCCACAAACGGATTGTGTACCAAATAAAAATTGGTGCTTAGTGGATGTGAGTTTTGTGGATTGGAAAAATATTAATTTAATAATTATATTTTTAAATAGATAAGAAGGAAATTAAAAATTCCATAAAAATTACTGTCTAAAATTTTTTTATCAATTAAAAAATAATTTTTAAGGATTATGTGGATTTTATGGCACAAAAGTGCGCATTAACATGCCGTCGATGTCCCACATATTTGCGGCTATATGGAGGCAAAAAGAAAAAGCGATAAAATTAATTTTAATTCAATGAATTTTTTTCCCATCTTTCGATAAAAATTTACTTACAAAAACAGAGGAAAAATAAAAACTTGAACAACTGCCTTCCCACCCACTCCTCCATTTGTTTTTTTGTTTGCTTTAGCCAATATTGATCTAAAGAAAATCGGTTCTTCTACCGACTCAAAAATATTTCTTTGGCTAATATTTTCCTGAAAATATAATTTTTAAAAATTACTGATGGGCGGAATTCATCGAAGCCAATCCCTAATGGACCTTTATCGAGAACCCACCGGTCCTCCACTCGTTCGAACCTATTCCAGACCAACATTCGCCACATATATGTGCAAGTAAAACTACCAAAAGATGGTCATAAATTCCATTATTTAATTATTTTTCAGTGGCGGTCATTGGCCCAGTTCGACGCCATGTTGGCCATATGCCTTCTCCTATTATTATCCCCTCTCAAGTTCATATTATTATTATTATAAGCCATGGAGGCTGAACACCCGTGCCTATCAATATTATCGAACAATGGTTTGATATTCTTATTACCAATTTTCCCTCAATTTAATTTTCACAAATTCAGGCCGATTACATTTGGGATGACCGCCATCATTATTATACCCCACCGCAACGAACACCAGAATATTACAAGAATTGGCGGGTGCCGGAGGATATTCACAAACCACTTTATCAAAATTTTTCTTCATATCCTTAATTTTGTTGTATAAATTTAAAGATATATTTTTATTGATTTTATGGCCAAAATGTGGGTGGGAGGGGAGCAGCTGTTCAATCTTTTTCATTCATTCATTCCCAAAAACCCATTTGAATGCATTTTAGCACATAAAATTGAATTCCCTCTGAAAATGTTTGGCCCAAGGGATGATTTGGCCAATTCTTTATATTCCCCACGTCCATGGCAAGATCGTTATTGGTATTCGAACAATTTCAAATATAGCCATTTTTATGCCGGCAATCCTGGATTTCCTTACAGTCGTTTTCCCCTCCAGGATTTGTACAAAAGTCCGTGGTAAGTAAAAATATATTTTTAATTTTAAAATATTAAATTTTAGGTTGGATCGACCATATCACTACAAACAACAATCGGATTGGTATCGTTAAAATTGCAAAATGAGTGAATAAATGAATGGATTGATGGAGAAAACATTTCGATGAATTATTATTTGCTAATTTGCCGATTATAATTATGTTTTATTTTTTATTAGAAAAAAGAATGCAAAAACATCAATAAAATATAAAAATTTGAAAAATAGTTTATTGACATTTAAAAGTCGCATTCGGCCAAACATTGTTGATGCAATTTTCCCTGTGGCATAATCCATGAATTAGTCTCATTTTTCTGCTTCATTTTACATTTTTCCACACATTTTTTGGCACATTTATCCTCACAAGAATTCAGGCAAATTGCCTAAAAATAAATTCATTTTATTTTGAATTTATTTTTTACTTTAATTTCCTCATAAAGTTGTCGGCAATTTGTGGAAATAAATTTGGATTCATTTTTATTTTGACTACTTTCCCAAGTTTTGCTGTTGCAAATGAATTCACTGAAATTTGAATTTGCACAATTTTCATTGCATTCCAAAATGCATGGATTATTAATATTTGCTAAAATGCAATAATTTTGTTCTAATTAAATTAAATTTTAATATTACATTGACCAATTCCTGCCAAATGCAACAAAAATCCGAATTCAATGATTAAAAATGCGAATATTATTAGGCAAATTAATTTTGAGCCACAACTCATTTTTTTTATTATTTTGAGGTTGACAATTTATTAGGGCAAATGAATTCTGGTGGTCCAAAATATTTTTGACTATTTATTTTAAATCATTCAACCATATTTTAATTTGTCCAATTTTTTATTATTTATTTTTCTTCAAGGAATTGGCAGTAAAAATAAATGAATGGAAAAATAAAAGGGCAAAATTAATTTATTTTCATTTCCAATAAGTTAAAAATAAAATAAATTAAAAATTTTTATTAATATTAAAATATCAAAATTAATTTCTTTTTCCTTTTTAATGGAAAATATAATTTCATTTGTAACTCA
Organism: Pratylenchus scribneri; assembly: GCA_030063045.1. Lineage (NCBI taxonomy): Eukaryota > Metazoa > Nematoda > Chromadorea > Rhabditida > Pratylenchidae > Pratylenchus > Pratylenchus scribneri. The sequence goes on along the minus strand of JAQSEB010000064.1, from coordinate 585,591 downwards.
ATTTAATATTAAATTTTTTGTTATATTCTATTTTCCATTTTCTTAACATAAAATTGTCCTAAAATGCTGAATTACACATTTGCATTTATTCATTAAATATTCATTCCATTTGAACATTTTCCCAGGAAAATGCCTAACTAAGAAAGAGGCCACCTCTGGGAAATAAAAATGATGTGTAAATGTTGCGCGAAGAAAATGGATGGAATGGATTAATATAAAAAGAATGGACACGGTTTTGGTGGCATCATTTTCCACATTTTCCGACTAACATGGAGCCTTCCAAAAATAAAATATTTTGTGCATTTTTTGAAAATAATAAATTTTAATTTTTTTTAGAATTTTCAAAATCCTTTGTACCCCCAAAAATGTTTTCCAAATTAACATTTTTGCCCTTAATTTTCCTTATTTTGGCCATTTCATCGCCATCATTTGTCGATGCCCTTCGTTCACATGGAAAAACCATTTTTGTATATTTTTTAAAAATATTCCAAAAATTAATTTAAAATATTCAGAAAATGAACGACCAAATTTATAGTGGTGGAATGCCGGCATTCGGAATTGGATTTACGGAAGGTGATGGGCAAATGAGAAGAATGAAGACACCTCGAGTCCATTATTATGTGCCATTGGCAGAATAATACATAAAATAAAATAATATTTCATTTTAAGATGATTTTTTCTTGAGGAATGGAGAATAAAATACTAAATTAAAAAAAATGTTGCATTTAATTCATTAAATAATTTTTCAATTTATTAAAATCAAATTTAAGCCTTGAATTATAAAATAAAAAAATAAATAATTTTTTTGCGGAATTGTCTTCTGCCAAATATTCCAAAAAAATTGCCGCTGGCTATGTCAATTCCAATTTCCACTTCAATTGGTTTTCTTTTTTCTTCCTTTTTCCTTCTTAAACTCATTTAAATTTGCAGTTGAATTTGGGGAATTTGGAAGAAAAATCCATAAAACTTTCTATTGTTATTTTGTTATTTTAAGTCCATTCAATCCATCAAATTTCAACTTCATTTCGGTACATTTTTTCGTACTTTCGAGCAAATCATCCAAAAAGAAATTCCCCCGAGAATTTGAATGTGAATGTGGGAAAATTTGTACTTTTCAATTTGTTGCTTAATTTTTAAAGAAAAATTTACGCAAATTTGGACCAGATGTTTTTAAAATAATTTTATAAATATTTATAAAAATATATTTTTTACAAAATTAAAATAAAATTTTTTCGATTTTTGCCTGTCAATTGTGAAAAATTGCAAATGGGAACTTTTAGTAACTTCATTTTTCCCCAAACTAATCCCTTTGGGGATTGGCCACTTTTTGGACATTTTGAATGAAAGGAAAAAGAATGGGCAGCTTTTTAGCTACTGCCCCCATATAAATTTTGTTTTTTTTTTTTTTGCACTGATATTTTCGCATAAAATTTGATGGCAAAATTGAGGAATTGGCCCCAAAAATATACAAATTTTAGTAAATTTTAAACATTAATTATTTCCTCCTTCATAAATTTATTTTTATTCCCGCCTATCATTTTTCATTTCCTCCCTCCCCCACTCAAAAGTCAAAAACTCATTCCGAACATCTGCCAATTTAATGTCAATGTCCCCATTTTTACCACCAAATTCCATAAAATAATTTATTTTTAGATGCTTTTTGACCTTTTCAAATTTTTCATAATTTCTACCAGTTATTTACAATATAATTGGTAAATAAATTAATATATTTTTAAAATGAATAAATTAATAAAATTAAGCATTTTGGCAAAAGGCATTGACATTGGCCTTCGTGAACGGCTTCAACGAAATTCAAAATTGCCGCCGGCAAAGGAGAATAAATCTTTGAATGTTTTTGCCGGACTTTATATTGAATCATTAGGCAATTTTCGGGCAGCCGAAATGGTCCCAAAACTTTATTTTAAAATCAAATTTAATTTAAAGAATTTTGACATGGATTTATATTTGTATTTGAGTTGGCGCGATCCATCCTTGAATCATTCTAGCAAGGAATATGTCCTTTTGAATGATCCGAAAGTGCGGCATTATATTTGGTAATCAGCAGAGAGGGAGGAAGATGAAATGATTACATATTTATGGACATTAATTTTTAATTCATATAATAATATTTTCATCATAATGTTTTCCTCCATTTCCCCCCTCCAAGGATTCCGGACCTTTATTTTGCGAATGCACGGACAAGTCGATTTCATGATGTGATTGCCCCAAATTTTAATTTATTCATCGACCAAAATGGCACAATCGCTTTTTCAACTAGGTGGATGAAAATATTCGAACTGTGTGAGAATATAAATTAAATTTAGAATAACTTTGAATGTCGCATGCAATTTGGATTTAGTAAGTTACAAAATAATTTGTTTTAATTATGATTTTCCCTAGTCCCTTTATCCAATGGACAGTCAAAGATGCGCAGTACAATTTCTCAGCTGTAAATTCAATTAAAATGTGCCAATTTTATTCATTTTTAGATGCATATATTGAGAAGCAAGTCAAAGTTCGTTGGTTCAGCATTGGTGATGCCACCCGATATAATCCAGGAATTCAATTGCCCGAATTCCACATTTCCAATATTACCAGTGAATATTGCGATGGAACATATAATTATGCCATTATGGAACATTCATTCAAGAGGGGTGGGTGAATCATTAGAAATTGAAAATAAAGATATCATCCTATTTCATAAAAAATGCAAATGTGTTTAATAATAAAGTGCAGTGCAGAAATATAAGAAAAGGAAAATTAATTTGATTTTTGAGAGAAGGAGATGGTAACTTGAAAGATTTAATTAAATATTTTTTCCGGAAAGTTTTTTAATTCAATTCTTTCCGGAAAGTTTTTTAATTCAATTCTTTCCGGAAAGTTTTTTAATTCAATTCTTTCCGGAAAGTTTTTTAATTCAATTCTTTCCGGAAAGTTTTTTAATTCAATTCTTTCCGGAAAGTTTTTTAATTCAATTACGGAAAGTTTTTTAATTCGATTCTTTCCGGAAAGTTTTTTAATTCAATTCTTTCCGGAAAGTTTTTTAATTCAATTATTTCCGGAAAGTTTTTTAATTCAATTATTTCCGGAAAGTTTTTTAATTCAATTCTTTCCGGAAAGTTTTTTAATTCAATTCTTTCCGGAAAGTTTTTTAATTCAATTCTTTCCGGAAAGTTTTTTAATTCAATTATTTCCGGAAAGTTTTTTAATTCAATTCTTTCCGGAAAGTTTTTTAATTCAATTCTTTCCGGAAAGTTTTTTAATTCGATTCTTTCCGGAAAGTTTTTTAATTCAATTCTTTCCGGAAACTTTTTTTAATTCAATTATTTCCGGAAAGTTTTTTAATTCAATTATTTCCGGAAAGTTTTTTAATTCGATTATTTCCGGAAAGTTTTTTAAATGTTTATGTTTATAAGATTTAATTAAAGATTAGTTTTTCTGAAAATTTTTATTAAAAATTTAAATTTCAATATCGGATGATTTAACAAATTTTCCAAAAATTCATTAATGTAATAATAATTCCAAATCATTTTTTTTAGATTTTAAGAAACGCAACTATTTAGCATTTTTTTATTAGAAGCTTTTTACTTTTTTTATGAAAAATATAAGTACAGAAAATAAATTGTTCATCAATTGTCACCTATTAAAACAATAAAAGGAATAAAAAAATTTTTTCATTAGCTCGATTTTCATGCCTGGAGGCCATCATACATTTGAATCGTCAAATTGGCTATCATATGGTCCAATCATATATTCCCACTGGGCTAATTGTTATGATTTCATGGGTAAAGAAAGTTTCCCATTACTGTATTGTCAATGCCAATTTCATTCGCAGGTTTCGTTTTGGATTGATCGAAGGGCTGTCCCTGCCAGGGTCACCCTTTCATTCACAACATTGCTTTCCCTCTCAACATTGGTGCAATATATAATAAATGTATATATATTTGAATATTTAAAGGGCAATGGACTTCGTTTTGGCCTCCCCCAAGTGGCCTACGCAAAGGCAATAGATTTTTGGTTTGGAGGTAAAAAAGAATTATTATATTTAAATTAAAAATATTCAAATTTTATTTAAGCTTGCATGTTTTTCGTCTTTTTGAGTCTTTTGGAATTTGCAGCCGTAAAAATTGAATTTATTTGATGAATTTATTTTCTATTTAGGTAAATTCATACATGCGACATGCCGAAAAATTCGAACGGTATGCGACATTGTGCGCCAAAAAAAGTACAAAAAATTAAATTAAATTAAATTAAATATATTATGCCATTCAAGGTTCTTCAATTTATCAGCAAACAGCGGGGATTAAAACGGGAAAGTATACACCAAAATCAGCAATTGGCACAGATAGCCTTGTGCCATCAATTGACGCATCACCGGTAATTCATTTAATTAGTCTTTTTATATATTAAATTCCCTTTTGAAGACCGAAGAAAGTGTTGAAGCAGTGAAATGGTCATCGGCGGCAACAATTGGCGGAGGTGAACAAAATCAGCCGACTGTTTGGCTCTCATTTGCCCTTCCAATGAGTCATACTTCCCCGTTGAGATGGGCACAATATCAACACCAACATCAAGAAAATCATGAGGAAGAAGCAAATAATACCCCAAAAAAGCATGGAAGAAAGGCATCAATGAAGGTAAACGGGGAATAAAGGAGATGACTTTATTTAAATTATTATTATTTGTAGAAATGTGAAGAATCAGCTTCAGTCATTTTTCCAAATACCAATTTTGATCCAAGTGGAAATGGCCTGGGACGATTGGAATCGAATCCAATTGTGGATATTTTGTTTGGATTATTTTAATTTATTTGAATTTTAGGCTGCTGGACATTTTCTGCACGAAGGATTCCGATATTCACGGAAAGGCCTCAAAATTGACCAACATTCCCGATGGATATTCCCATTGGGTTTTACAATTTGGAATATTCTCTATTGGGGATATTATCTTTGGTATATTCAAAAATATCAACAAAAATGAATATTCATTCCATTCAAATATTTAAATAAATTTATTAAATCATTTATAAATTCATTGCCTCCATAAGTTCTTTTGGCATTTTTCCCGGTGTCACCCATCCTCCGAATGCTTTTTCCAATTCTTTTGCCATTGAAATCAAAATTGCTTCATTGAATGGTGAGGCAACCAATTGAATGCCCAATGGCATATTCGTTGCTGTACTTTTGCCAATTGGCACGGACAATGCTGGCGAACCCAACATATTGAACATCTTCAAATGGAGGGGAATAATTCAAATTAATTAGGAAAAATATTGAAAATGGCAAAAAAATTTAAAATGGCGAAAAGATGTTAACGGTTTAATGGTTTGTCCTAGACATCCAAACTATATACCCAAATCAATAGATATTCGTCGAGATGTATTCTTTGATAATGATATGGCTTAGGTTTAACTAATTTTAAATTAGTTTTGAACCAATAAACCAAAATCGGTTTAAACGGTTTAATACCTTTAAAATTTGACTAAACTATGACAAATTATCTACCAACGACGCAACTTGATGAGATCTATCGATTGGGTATAGCATTTGGGGAATTAGGACAAACCATTAAACCACTAAATCTTTTACCAAATAAAATACCACACCCTTAATTAATTATATTTTACTTGAGTATATTTTGTGTTGAATGTCACAAATGGTTCCATATGATGGAATGGAGCCGGTGTTGGCCATGTTGGTGTCATCAAAACACCATTTTGGCCCAAAAGTTCATCTAATTGTTGACGCAATTTTGCCAATTTTTCTGCCACCTAATTTAAATATAAATTTTTAAATTTTAATTTTGAACTCACAAATCCTCGTTCTTCTTCACTTTTTGGATGGATAAAATTTTTGAGCACATCAAAATTCCATTGGAAAAATGTGTGGTCAGAATAGCCACTTAAGATTTCAAAAAATTGGTAAAATAATTTCACTGGATTCTGTAAAAAAGAATAAATAAATTAAAATTTAATTTAAATAATACTTCAACGCCTTCTGTCCATCCAGTTAGGCCCCAAAATTCGAAAAGTCGATTCATCAATGGGAATTCCACTTTTTGCACATTTAAATTGTATTTTCGCTCAAAATAATTTTTCACCTATGAATTATTATTAAAATTGCCAAATTCCCATATTTTTCACCTTTCTAAGAACATTTTTCTGCTCCAAATGCAATTTTTCACTGATTAAAATGTCAAATTCTTCAATGTAAAATATTCGAATATCTCCGCCGTTGAATTCCAATTTTCTTTCATAAAAATCCAATGGCTTATTGGCCATAACCTTTAATTTAATTAATTTAAACTCATTTTAAATTGAATTCACCGAAAGAATCAATGGCAAATCCTCGGAATACCGGACCAAAGGTCCATGGGAAAGCATTTGGTTGGCCGGCTCATATTCCGGATAATTTGGATTTAGGATTATTCCTTTCAATGGGACAGTGTGATCCGGGAAATTTGTGGGTTTTAGGCCAAAAATGCCGCACATATATGCCGGAATGCGAATTGAGCCTCCAATGTCATTGCCAATGCCGAAAGGCGAGGCAGCCGATGAAATTAGGGCACCTTCACCACTGCTACTTCCACCTTAAAAAATGACAATTTATTTGGAATATTGTAAGGAAATTTACCAGGAATTCGACGGATATCGTGTGGGTTATTTGCAATTTTGCCTCCAGTATCATCGCAGGCATAACTCAAACCAAAATTGGGCATACTGGTCAGACAGAGGAGAATAGCACCCGCATCCTTGACTCTTTAAATAAATTAATATTTTGGATTAAAAAACTAATAAAAAAGAGAGTTCATTTTTAAAAATATTCTTTAATGAATTTTGCAGATTTTTCAATTACCGTATAACCTTTTTAAAAACCCCAATGTAGTTATTTTTAAATCTTTTAAAAATTTAGAAATTTATGGGTTCTAAATAACTCCGTAATTTTTGAACATTTATGAACGAATTATAGCGGATTTTTTGGATTTTTTGAGAAATAATAAATAATTAAACTTTAATAGTCCTATCAGGAGCTATCAGTTATCGGTTAAACGTACGCTATTTTGGATGCAAAGATAAATAAAAAGAGTTAGCGTAAATTCTCTATTAGGAATCCCGGAACTTATAAATTCTAGAGTCACTTCAAGGAGGGCTTCAATTAAAGGAAGGGGATTCCTAATAGAGAAAAAATTGATAATCCAAAAATATTCATTAATGAATTTTGAGATTTCCCATTAAATTTGGCATCTAAAAATAGCCAAAATTATTCGATCATTTTAATATTTAATCAAAATTAATTTTCATTTTTTATCCAAAATTTTTACCGTTTCACAATTGGCGCATCCTCCTCGCAAGCAATGCCTGCTTTCATCAATTTTGGATTGCATGCATCGATGATGAGGCCTTTTGTCTTTAAATTCGATTTGTTTGTGAATGGAACACCAAAAAGTGGTTTTGTGGAGGCCAACTAAACAAAATGAATTTAAAATGATATTTATTAAATTAATTCAACAACATTTTCCCTATCTTTTTGTGACATATTTTCCAATTCATTGTCCATTTGTTCGGCCATTTTTATGGCCAATTCAAAATTGTCTCGATGCATTCCATTTATTAAGCCATTCACAAATTTAATTCGCCCAATATATGCTTCGACCAATGTTTTTGAACTCAACTTAATTTAAAATAATTTGGGAATTTCCCCTAATTCCAACTTTTCCTTCTCGAATCAATTTTGCAGCTTTTTTTGCCGAAATAAGCAACAATTTTTGGCTCTCATCGCCTCGGGCCCATTGAACATGTTTTCTCCTCCGAAATTGATTCAAAAAGGAAAATGCAAAATTGACGGCGAAAAAATAGAAATCAGCAATGAAACGTAAAATCCAATAAAATTTTCGGATTAAATTGTTCAGAAAAATCATTCTAAACAATTTTGGCAGAAAATTGAACTAAAAAGAATAAATAATAGTAAAATGGACTAACTCATTCATTCAATGAAAATGAATATTTGTTATTTCCTTATCAAAAATTATTATTTTTTTTGATAAAAATGCACTTAAAATTGTTGTTTTCCTCATTTTTATTAATCTTTTGCCTTTTTTAGGGAAGATTAAAGATAAAAATTGGGTAAAATAAACAAAGGAATATTTACAAAACATAGAATATTAAAATTTCTTAATTATTAAAACAAAAGGATTTTTATTTACCGTATATACTCTTTAATTCCCCATGGGGATTATTTTTCACCCCTCAAAAATTGGGAAAATTTTGGGTCTAACTTATTAATTTGTGGACATTTTTTAACAAATTATAGCGGATTTTGTAGAGCTTTAGAGAACTAAGAAAATGCATAATTAAAATTTTTTTTTAAAATTTCGCCCTATCCGGCGCTATGGATCCTCAAAATCGAGGATGCGGACTGGAGAATATTATAAAGTGGGGAACTAAAAGAATATTTACGGTATTTGAACTCAGTCAGTGAGCCTTAAGGCAGTCTTCATCGAATCAAATTGACTTAAATTTTAATGGAAATATATTGGTAATTTTATTAATTATCATTGGATAATTCTCTATAACTATTAAAATTGGAACATTTGAATTGCAGAAAAGGAAACAATTTTAGTAGAAAATTAATAAAAAAAAAATCGAGCAAACAAAAAGGACAAGGCAATGATTTTTAATAATTAAAATTGCCATTTTTGGGGAAATTTGGGCGAAAGTACATTCATTTGGAATTTTCTGATAATAAATCAGCCAAAATGATCAAATTTGTGCAAATAACATTAAATTTTGCAATAAATTTGGCCAATTTTTGGTCCAAAAGAAAGTGCAAATGGCAATAAATATATTTGGATGGAAATGGGACATTGCACTTTTGGGTTAAATTACTACAAAATCATAAGGTAATAAAATTATAATTAATGACTTTGAAATGATTTCTGTGCTTGGAATGGTCCAACATGAATTTTTTGCCTGAAGAAAGTTCAAATTTTTGGCCGAATAAAAATGAATATAAGCCAATTGGATGGAATCAATCCCAATCAAATATTCATTAAAATTAATTAAATTGAATTAAAAATAAAAATGTTCTGCAAAACAATTTCCCGAAAGCAAAGCATTGGCCAATTGTTGACCCAAATGCCAAGAAGTAAAAATAGAGGAAAAATTAATTCAAAATAATTTATGAATATTTTCAGGGAAAAGTTCAACCGGAAATGGCTGCGATTTTCTGCTTCAGCCTCAGACAAAGCCGGCACAAATCGCTGGACAACATGAACTTTCCTCATTGGCCCCCTCCAATGGATTGCTGAAAAAGGAAGCGATGAAGCCAAGGCTGATTAGCCACATGCATCAATTATCATCGATGGCACATCCGGCATTGGCAAATGTATGGCAAAAATACACTTTTGAGATTTTTTCTGTTCGAATTCACAAATTTTAATTATTTTCCCCCCATTTTTAGACGCAATATCCGCCAATCAGTCCACAAAATTTGGAAGTGCATCCGGCGAAGAAGGACGATGAAAAGGAGAAACAAGAAATATTGGAACTATTTTTGGAGCAATTCATGTTCGATGAACCACTTTCCAGATGCCTCAAATTGAACAGGGAAGAAACGGAACCATTCTTTAGAGGTAAATTAGGGGAAATTGACAATTTAATGATATTAAATAATTATGGAATTTATTTCCCCCATTTTTCGAAAAATTTTTTAAATTTTATTTTTTGGCTAAAAAATCCGAATATTTCATTAGTTTTTCATGAATTTACCTAATCCATTAATGGTTCATAAACCGGTTTCGAAAAATTAAAACTAAAATTATAGGGCAAATTATAGTTCATTCGACGCCTCTTGATGAGCTAATCATGAATCTACAATTTGTTTCTTATAAAACTTATAAAACTAAAAAAGTTATGAGCTTTTAAAATTGCATAAGGTACTTAGTTGACCTGCGTGACTAAAAAGTCATATTTTATACAAAACAAATGGTAGATTCATGATTAGTACATCAAGGCGTCGAATGAACTATAAATTGTTTATAATTTTAAAGTTTCAAATTTACGAAACCGGTTTATAAATCGTTATTTCAGGCAAATTGATTATTGAAAATCTAATAATATATATTTCCATCATCAAAAGCCGCTAAATATATGATTTTTTTGGTACAAAAATAAAATTTAAAAATCTTTTGGAAAAAGGTGGGAGCTACAAATTCCAGTAATGCCTATAACTATTTATATAATATTTAATAAATTCACAAATAACTCGAATTTAAAATGAGAATAAATTTATTTTTTTAGCAATTGTGGACGCTTGTACTCAAGATGAACCCTCGGTTTCATTGTTGGTTCGGGACAGCACTGCCAATAATAGATTGGTCGGCGTTTTGCTCAATCATTTGTTGGCCAGAACAGAGAATGCACCAAATTTATATGAGAATAAAAATTATTCCCCAAATGTGGCATTGTTCTGCAAAATTGTTCATTGTTGTGAATCACATGTGAGTACAAAAATTATTCAAAATATTTTATTATTATTAATTTTTATTCAGCTTTGGGATTTGCTGCCCAAAAATGTGAATTTGGTGTGCAATAATGTGTTCATGTCGGTCAGAAGGGATTATGCCAAAATGGGAATTGGCCAGCAAATGGTGGAATTGTCCGAATTGAATGTTCAACAAATGGACGGAGTGCAGGCGGGGGTGGGCGAATTGACCGCAATTGGCACACAAAAGGTATAAAATATTAATTAAATTTGAATTAATTTAATCAAATATTAATTCAGATTTATGCTCGATGCGGATATAAACCATTGTTGTCAATTCCGTACAATATGTGGATGAATGAACGGGGCATACAAATTGTGGAGGCCGCCAATGGATTCCCAATACCCGAAAGCATTCAATTGGTCGGCAAATTTTATTGCTTTGATTGAAATGGAATTATAAAAAATTTAAATTACATTTGTATTTGATTTTATTTTATTTATTTTTTTATTTGTGGAATAAATTTTTGTACTTTTGCGAATTCTTTTTTGTGACACTTTTGGACATTTTTCCAATTAATTTTTGCCCTCTTTTATTGCAAAAAAAGACGAGTTTCTTTGATTAAAAAATGAATGATTGTAGGGAAATTAATCACAAAAATTGTTCCAATTTTTGAGGACATTTGTCCTTTTTTGTTCCTAAACAAAGGACAAAAATGTTGCCATATTTAAACGATAAAATTTTCCTTAAATTCAATCAAAATCATTGCAAAAAAATGTCGAAATTTTCAAAGATTTTGGCCAAAACCAAAATGAATTGTGAAAGAAGAATGTTGGCAACCACAACAAAAAGTAAAGAAAAATAATAAATTTTCAAATGCATTATTTTCTCCCATTCACAGCAATGAAATTCACCAATTTTTCGGACCCTCAGGAAATAATCAAATTTGGACAAATTTTGAAAGAACAAACAAAAGTGAGAAAATTGAAGGGAAATTAAAATAAAATTAATAAATTATTATTTTTTGTTCCATTCTCTGAATGTTGCCCCAAAATTGGATGGCACAAAATCAGCAGTTGAAGGACATTTTGGCGAATTGGAAATGAAAGGATTTGGAATTGATGAATTGAAACAAAATGACGAAAATGGAAAGGAAGAAGCACTCCAATTTTTATTGGAACAATTCATGTTCGATGAAGCATTGTCCCGAAATTTGGAATTCAACAAAGAAGAGGCCAAACCATTTTATCGAGGTAAACCTATGGGATTGGAATTGGGCTAAAAAATAGGGTTGGACAGAGTCAATTTTTAGACTGTCTCGGTTTTAAAATCAGGTTCCGTTTCTGGAAAAAAATCGGTTTCGGTTTCCCCTATTTTCAGTCTTAAAAGCACACAATTTAGATTTAAATTTTCTCAAACCGAAACCGACTCTCCGAACCTTATTAAAAAGGAACAAAGTGGAGGGAATTATGAGGAATTATTAGAGGAATTTAGCTAAAAAGGGAATAGAATTGACAATCATTGAAATTGAATGGGAATGGGAAAAATGCGCTTATCCATAGAAAAATTCTAATAATATGTATTTAAAAAAGATTAATAATAAAAGAAAAAACAAAAAATAGTGGGGAAAAACGGGAATTAAAGGAGGAATTAGAAAGGAACAGAATAATTAAAATTATGGCCCAAATTAATTAGAAACAATGAAATATTAACAAATTTAAATAGATTACAAATATAAATAAATTCCTTCATCATTTTTTGAAGATATAATCAATGCATGTTGCCATCAACCATTTTCTTTGCTAATTCGTGACAAAAATGCCAACAATAAATTGGTTGGCGTTTATTTGAATCAAATTCTTTGCCGCGATGCGCAAATTCCCGAAATTTATGGGCCAAACAACAAAAAATACAGTGAAAATGTGCAGGAAATGTGCAATATTTTGCATATTTGTGAATCCAGCGTAAATATTTAAATAATTTATTTTGCTAATTTTCTCAAATGCAGATTTGGACTTTGTTGCCAGAAAATGTGAAATGCATTGCCAACAATGTTTTCCTCTCCATCCATCGAGATTATCATCATTTGGGAATTGGACTCAAAATTGTGGAATTGATGAATGCAAAATTGAAGGCAGAAGGAAATGTTCAGGCAATCATTTCCGAATTGACTGCTTCCGGCACACAAAAGGTTGGCTTCAGATCCTCAGTGAATATTCTCATTTAATTTGATTGAATTCGCAGATTTCCCGAAAATTGGGCTATTTTCCATTGCTAATAATTCCATTTGATGGATGGCGAAATGAACAGGGACAACCAAAAATTGAAGGCACAAAGGTGGGAGGGGCCCATTCACTGCAATTGGTCTGCAAACCATATTGGTTTTGAATGATGTTTGATTGATGACTTGAATTTTGAACATTGATTGGTTTTGAATTGAATTAATTGATTATAAAATTATTTACGAATAAAACAATTTATTATTGTAGAATAAGTAATAAATAAATATATTTTATATTATTTTTCTATACAATTATTTCCTTCCTTTTTTCCCTCTTCTCCTTCATTAATTATTCTGTTTTGAGTGTTGACCAATTTGTTGGCATTTTCATTGTCAGGTAATGCCGTTTTTGACTCTTCTTCCTCCCTTTCTATGCTAGAATTTGTCAACTGTTCTGCCTTTTGCTGAATATTTTAATTTAATTCCATTTTAATTTACCCCTCAAATTACCGTAATAAGCAATGGTAATCGCAAATGGCGCCTTTCATTCAAGCCAAAAAGGGAATTGGACCGGGGAGGGGGTGAAAGACAATTTGAAGCGGAAAATCGTCTCCGAGTTGAAAATGTTCGATGATGGAGTGGCACAAGGCCAATTGGGGTTGGCGGCGATGCCATCGGCGAATTTGGATGTTTTTTCCTCAATTCATTAAAATTTGAGTAATCTTAAAGTACAGAAAAATTGATTGAAACAATTAAAATTCAATGCCCCACCAATTAATGCTTCAGCCGGACTTGGACTGGGTGTTAAACTCAGCCGAAGTTGTTCCGAAATTGGATCGGTCATTTGGATTAGGGGAGTTGTGGGAATTGATGGGGCATTTGCACTGTTATCGGCCAAATATCGACGATTTGTTGCCGGAGTGGATGGGGTGGAATGGCACTGCGAAATTGGCCTTTGCTTTTTCTTTTCATTCAATTTTTTCCCATCTAAATTTGTCCAAAATTTATTCAAATTTCTGCCAATTTTCTTGCCATTTTCTTTGATTTCCCCTTCATTTCCATTTTGTTCGCCATCTTCAGCTGTTCCACTATTTTGTCTGCCTGGCATTATTCTCCCAAAAAGGCCAAATAATTTTTCGGATAATTTTCGTTTCACCATTAAATTTGGTTGTGCATCATTTCCAATATTTTTGGATTGTTGTTGTGGAGTATTTGGTTGTGCCATTAAATTTGGCACTGAATCGGTGTTATAATTGCCAAAACAAAGATCATAATATGTATTTGAATAGAGGGAATCCAGGTCATTGGCACTGCATGAGGCATTTGTGCGTGATGTTGTGGTCACATTCAATTCCGATGAAGTTGAATCGATGGATTCTGCGAATACAAATTTTATTATTGATTTTTTGGTTATATTTTTAGTTTAATTTCAAATTAATTTATAAAACATTCATAATGTTTATGTCACAGATAATATTGAAAATTAGCTATTTTCGGAATTAATTAGAATCGGCTTCTAGGTATCGCACAGACTCAAGAGTAGGCTCATTCTACCCGGATTAATCCATTTATCATATGAAATTTCAATTTCAGACGGTTTAGGATTAGGTAAGAACTAGGGCTAGAGGTAGGGCGCCGAACGCGGAAAAGGAATCTAGCGAAAAGTGTTTCTAATCAAGCTCATATTGGACTGAAATTGAAATTTAATATACTAAATCGACCAGACCGAATCGAATTAGTATATTCTCGAGTCTGTACGAAAGAAGAAGCCGAATTTTATAATATTAGCAAGCCCAGGCGCCTAGCTAATTAGCAATTAGTTAAAATTCCATTATGCTGTAACTTTTATATCCCATTTCAATTTCAATTACCGACTGCACATCCCATTCTCCGTAATTTCCAACTTCTCCTCCCAGCTTTCATTGGTGATTGAATTGGCGAAGTTTGAATGCTGCTGCTGACCATATGCTTTGGTGGAGGTGCATTGTTCTCCACAATTTGTGCAAATCTTTGATTGGTTGCAAATTTTGCGAACAAACGGGATCTTTAAATTTGAATTTTTTTAGTATAAAAATTTCAAGCCGACTTGAAATCATCGCTTCTCCCGGTTCGAAGTTTTGCATATTCAATTGCCTGAATGGCCTGCATTGTTGGTGCACTATATTTAAGAAGGGCACCGGCATAAAATTTTGGCATTTTTGGAGGCTTTTTCCCCTTCTTTTTCTTGCTTCCTTCTCTTGTTGGTGTTGAACCTAAACATATTTAATTAATTTGATTTTCAGAGAAAATTTTCTAACCAATTGAGGACATTGCCTTTTCTTGAATTGCCACTT
This sequence comes from Pratylenchus scribneri, assembly GCA_030063045.1. Classification (NCBI taxonomy): domain Eukaryota; kingdom Metazoa; phylum Nematoda; class Chromadorea; order Rhabditida; family Pratylenchidae; genus Pratylenchus; species Pratylenchus scribneri. Next base: position 570,555 of record JAQSEB010000064.1, on the reverse strand, counting down.
TTCTTGGATATTCAATTCTTTTCATTTCTTTTTCCATTTTTGCTTGTTGTATAATATCCGGTGTGCCTTCATGGATTGAAATTTGTGGCACCAATTGGGTGCCATCCCCACTTCTCCTTTCCAATTGTTGTACCTATGAATGAATTCATTTTGACCAAAACAATTGATAATTAATTCACCAACCAAACTTGATCTATGCACCGTAACTTTGGCTGCCCCATGCAACATCACCGGTTCCCTGTCAATCACCACAACTTCCTCCAATTCCTGTGCCTGTTCTTCTTCTTCATCTTCTGATTCTCTTGATTCAGAGGAAGAATCCGATTCTTCCGGATATATCTGTGAATTATATTTAGTAATTGTTAATATCAATAATGTCTAAGGGTTTATCTTATTCATCCTACTGTACCCTCACTTTTTGCCTAATCAGTAATCACCCGTCACCTTATCAATCAAATATTGCCCCAATCTGCCATTTAACCCGCTCATTTTCCCCCATTCAATGTTCACTTTTTCCACCATATTTGCAATGTTCTGTTATCATCATTTTTCCGCACAACAAATTAATAATTTAAAGTCGAGTTCCATTTATTCCTATCCCGTCCTCTTTGGGACACTTGGGGCTCCGGCGAGGGCCCGGGGCGAGAGCCTAGGCCCACTTTCGTCCCAAACAATTTTAGCATTATTTAGATCTTTAACCTAGAATGTTGATTAATTCAAAAATTAGTAAGTATTCTTTTCAATAAAATGACTAATTAAATTTAATTAATTCTCCAAATTCCGAATTTTGACCTTATTCATTAGCATATTGCTTGCCCTTTCGGCGAACCAATCCTTCACTGTCCTTCCAATATTTGTGGTCACTTTATGTTCATTTCCGCCCAATGTGGTCACCGGTACAGTCAACATTTCGGTCATTCCAACTTCAAATGGTTCCAATTCCTCGGTGAATTCATTCACTTCATTGTTCGTCACAACCGCAGCAATTTTCTCAATTTCATCAATATATTGCTCAATTAATCGTTCAATTAATTTCTCTAATGCTTCCTAAAAAATGTTCTAATAAATTGTAAAATAATAAATTTCACCTGAATTAAATTCACACACATTGATAGAAGGGCCAATCCAATTAAAATCATAAAGAAATTAATAATCTATGAGTTAGAAATAAATTAATTAAAATACTTTTTTAATTAATTTTACCATCATATCCGGTTTTGTTGGGACCAAATCGCCAAGGCCCACTGTGCTTAAAATTCATTTTTATAAGGAATTTATTCATTATACTTTTGGATTTACCTGATTGAAACGAAGAAGAAATAAATTGAAGTCATATATCCCCATTCCGTTTCCCAAACACAAAACAATGCGGCACTGAACATTATCCAAACAATTAGAATGGTTAGGGCCCAAGGAATTGGGAATGATTTTCGCTCATTCCCATTGTTCGCCGCTTTTGCTGCCTAAAATGAATTAATTTTAATTGAGAATATTTTTCCCACCTTCAATTCCTCCTCCTTCCTGTTTGCCTCAATTCTCGCTGATTGTTCCCTCAATGCTTGTTCCGCTTTCGAAAGTGGTGTCCCATTTATTAAAGGGGTTGCCGCTGGGCCAATTGCAGTGCCGGCCATGGCCGCCGTCAAATAATAAATTGCCTTAATTTTGTGAATAAATTTAAATTCCAAAATGAATTATTTTCCCACTTTCATCGGTTCACTCATTCTCCTATAGGCTTCTGGCAATTTTTTCATTTTATGCATTCTTTTGTACAATTTTCTCAATCCTCTGGAAAGCAATTTGCCAACTTCGGCCAAAATTAGCAAAAAGAGAGGAATTCCAATCATAATATACTAAATAAATATTTAAAATGGCAAAACAATTTGGAAATGACCACAATGCTGGCCAATCTGCCCCCAGGCGTTTGAGTGGCCGGCAATCCATAGCCTGAAGGAATATTCATCAAAATATACAGTAATAAATTCCAAAAATGACCAATTGTCGTGTAAAGTTGACCGGCATAAAACATTGCCCCCATCCATGTCCACGGCGAACTTTCCGACCTTTCTTCAATAACCTAAATTTTTAATTCATTTTAATTATGTTATTTTTCTCTTAAAAAACAAAGTAATATTAAAATAATATTTGCGAATTAATTTTAATTTTGCTATTTTTATTTTTTATCCCTAATCCCTAAATTAAAAACAAAATTCCTTCTTGTTTATTTGCCCCATGACAAAAGGGTTAAGGCTTTTTCCATAAATATCCCTTTAAAAAACATGAAGAATGATTGATTGATCCATTCTCCCATTAATCATTAAATAATTTATTTTAAAATATATTTACCGTAAATCTTCTATTAAAAGCCCAGCCTCAAGTGGAAATAAATACGTAATTTAGAAAATTTTTAAAATTTAAAAATTTAAAAATATTGATTTTTTATTCATTTGGAGGGGCCCTGAAATTTATATGCCCCATGGGCTTCTAATAGAGGATTTATGTTAAAATATTTTTCATTTTTGGACCTGTGTTAAATTCAAATAGTCCATCAGCCAGAAAAGGTGTTCCTTGACATGCCTAGTCTGCAATGTTCGATCATCGGCCCCCAACCCTTCTTGACATTTTACTTCCAACATTCGATTTAGTGTCTGAAATAAAAATTTATTTTTTTTTACCCAAAATTTTTGACCCTTTTGAAGGCATATTCCGTATTTTCCCTGTAACGCGCCCTTCGATGCTCATCTTCGGCCAATTCAAAATATCGAAAAATGTATGCACCCAAAACGGTGTAGAAAACCAAAACGGTGAATGGCAATGCATAACGAAGACGTTCAAGGCGAAGTTTTTTGTAGAAGAAGCGAACGCGCCGAAATATCATGAACATTTATTTTTGATTTTTTATTGCATTAAGGAATTTATAACAAAACTGAATTAAATAATTATTAATTAATTAGAAGATATATTGAATAGAAAGGATCGATTTATGGAATTAGTGATTGGAAAAAACTTTTAAAAAATGCGGGAAAATCGCTTAATCATCGACTGCCTCTTCGAATTTGTTCAAAGTGGCCTAGAAAGAGCCGGCTGAATTGTCGGAATTGGAACAAAGGGTGAAAATTGGAGGGGGAGAAAGGAAGAAAATAGAAAAAGCAACGAGGCCAAATGGCATGTGGAATAAAAGGGAAAGTAGGGGGGAGTCTGGGGGCAAAAGTTGTAAAAGTATTGGGAGGATTTGAAGGTGAAAAGCACAGGTGTTCCCCTAGAGGGGATGTGAATTTGCTGCTGATAGCCCCCCTGGAAATGGATGGGTTTGGGGCCATTGAATTTGGAGGATTCATTCAAATCGATGAATCCAAATTTAAACATGAAGTGAAAATGATATGTAGTTCAAAGATGAATTAAATTATGAAATTAGACCACACAGAATATTTAAAATTATTTATTTTTAAATATTTTGATGTAAAATTTATAATATTTGTCTTTGGTCAAATATTAATAGAAATTTACTCAAAAGAAACAAATCGATTTAGGGTTTAGGCGGCTTTTCATCCGACGATGCACTAAAATTCAATTTTTATTGGATTTCTGGCCAATAGCAAGGAATTGAATAAAAATAAATATTTTCGGGCTTCCAATCATTTTTAAAAAATTTCCTCAAAAAAAAAACAAAAAATATTTTTCCTAAAAGGCCAAAATAAATAAAATGTCTTGGGTGAGCATTTCATTTTGGATGGAATTGAAAGAATGTGGATGGAAATTGGCAGTTTTGCCGAGGGAAAATGGCCATCAAAAGGGGCCAAAATGGCCCAACAATTCATTGGTAGTTTTGGGTGAAAGGAAATTCATCAAAAATTCATCAAATGGATTTACATGGAAAAATTCATTTTAATGTTTAAAAAATATTCTAAATATAAAGGGAATACTTTTAATTAAATTGGATTATATGAAGTTGAATGCCAATAAATTTATTTCAATATAGATAACCAAATAAATTCTATTTTAAGGTCATTATTTCTTCTATGTTTTGACTTCTATTCTATTTTTGGGGATTAATTGAAATTCCAAAATTCCTGAAATTTTGGAATATTTTTTTATAAATAATTTGAAAGGAAATGATCCGAAAAATTTGTCCTATTTTTTAATTTCCCATTGTATAAAATGTGCCAATCAAAATTCTATTTTGGGCTATTTTGACCTTTGGGCGACAAAAAAAGGAAAAGAAAATTTCCATTGGCCTCAATAGATGAATTCAATTATGGGAGCATCCAATTCCTATCCAATGGAAGGAATTGAAAAATAAAATTGAATTTTAATCGGAAAAATAATTTTGAAATTTTTGCTTTTTATTCGGATTAAACAAAGCAATTCTTATTTTGAATGAAAAAATAAAATAAATTCTTTTCACTTTTGTTGAGGAACTTTTAGACCAAATGATGACTTGGAAATGGAAGATGGGGCCAAATCAACGGGAATGAGGGGCAAAATGGGATTTGAAGTTAAATTGACTGGGCCCAAGGAGGGGGGGGGGGGGGGGGGGGCAATGGAAATTTATTGCCTTCTTCTCAAACAATTGGATTGGGAAATTGCAGGGAATGATTCTAGTGAGAGCTATGGGGCATTTGGGAAAGGAGGAATGGGCCAAAGGAATGGCGAAAAGTGGTCGATGACATTTGACGGCCTAGGAATAGAAATTGGAAAGCCTTCTAATTCCATGCCCTTCCTTTGGGATTTTTATATTGCCACTATTAAATAGGAGGAATGAAATGGGATAAAAATTAAATGATAAGGGAAATATTTTAATTAATAATCATTTGCCTTTGAGTGAGCTTTGAGATTGGATGAAGGAAAATATGGTACCTATATCCTATTTATACCTATGCCTATTATAAATTTTACTTTAATTCTCTAAAATGAGAAGAAGAGACTATTTCATTGTCTTGGAATAGGCAGAAATTTTAAACCTTTCAATTTAATATTAAGAATAGACTAAACTATTGTAATCTTAAAATAAGCGGATTTGTTTAGTGAAAAATGTTTTTAAGTAAATAAAAATACAAATGTTTTTAAGTTAAGTGAAACACAAATGTTTTTAATCTAAGTGAAACACAAATGTTTTTAAGCTAAGTGAAACACAAATGTTTTTAATCTAAGTGAAACACAAATGTTTTTAATCTAAGTGAAACACAAATGTTTTTAAGCTAAGTGAAACACAAATGTTTTTAAGCTAAATGAAACACAAATGTTTTTAAGATTAATAAACACAAATGTTTTTAAGCTAAGTGAAACACAAATGTTTTTAAGTTAAGTGAAACACAAATGTTTTTAATCTAAGTGAAACACAAATGTTTTTAATCTAAGTGAAACACAAATGTTTTTAATCTAAGTGAAACACAAATGTTTTTAAGATTAATGAAACACAAATGTTTTTAAGATTAATAAACACAAATGTTTTTAAGCTAAGTGAAACACAAATGTTTTTAAGTTAAGTGAAACACAAATGTTTTTAATCTAAGTGAAACACAAATGTTTTTAAGCTAAGTGAAACACAAATGTTTTTAAGCTAAGTGAAACACAAATGTTTTTAATCTAAGTGAAACACAAATGTTTTTAAGCTAAGTGAAACACAAATGTTTTTAATCTAAGTGAAACACAAATGTTTTTAATCTAAGTGAAACACAAATGTTTTTAAGCTAAGTGAAACACAAATGTTTTTAAGCTAAGTGAAACACAAATGTTTTTAAGCTAAGTGAAACACAAATGTTTTTAAGCTAAGTGAAATACAAATGTTTTTAAGCTAAGTGAAACACAAATGTTTTTAATCTAAGTGAAACACAAATGTTTTTAAGCTAAGTGAAACACAAATGTTTTTAAGATTAATGAAACACAAATGTTTTTAATCTAAGTGAAACACAAATGTTTTTAAGCTAAGTGAAACACAAATGTTTTTAACAAATGTTTTTAAGATTAATAAACACAAATGTTTTTAAGCTAAGTGAAACACAAATGTTTTTAACAAATGTTTTTAAGATTAATAAACACAAATGTTTTTAAGCTAAGTGAAACACAAATGTTTTTAAGCTAAGTGAAACACAAATGTTTTTAAGATTAATGAAACACAAATGTTTTTAAGATTAATAAACACAAATGTTTTTAATCTAAGTGAAACACAAATGTTTTTAAGATTAATAAACACAAATGTTTTTAAGCTAAGTGAAACACAAAATGTTTTAAACTAAATGAAACACAAATGTTTTAAGCTAAATGAAACACAAATGTTTTTAAACAATATAAAACACAATTTTTAAAAAATTAAAAAAATAAGAAAAATACAATTATTCCCTTCATCATACAGCTATAAATTAGAAAAAGGGGAATATGTTTTTTCGCTTAATTTCTCAACCTTCAGATTCAGAAGACTAAAAAAATATGGTATTTCCCTTGTTGAAAATGAAAAGAACATAAATTTTCAATTCCTTCGGGTTATAAATGAGAAATGAAATTTTATTTAAATTTTATTGTGTAAAGCTCATAGGTAAAATATTTTTTGTTGAAAATAAAATCATTTTCTCCTCTTTCTTTCCTCTTTGAAATGTACGGATCTTGAACTGGCCATCATCCTCTTCAAATCCTCATATTCATAAAGAAGTTGTTGGAAACTGAGAACAGCAATGGCCAAAAAAATGCTAAAAAACAATAAAATATTTATGAAAATAAAATCATGCCCATAAGCAATGAGGAAAATGAATGCCAAAATGGTGAAGAGCCACATTGAATCATCGCTGACAATGCTTAATTACAAAAATAGGCATAATTTTGGGGAATATTAATTGTGCCTGATTGTGGCACAAATTGCAAAAATAAAGAGGAAAAGAAGAACCAAAATGAGGCAACAAATTAATTGAAAAATGAAAAGCCAAGGACGACGAGTCTTTAAAAAATAAACTTAAAATTGAATTTATGAATTTAGATAAATACTTGAATACTAAAAAGAGATAAACCCAAAGTGATGATATGACAGAGGAAGAAAATGGCCAAAGAAAGCAAAGCAATATTATACCAAAATTGAATGGTGAAACGATCCATTTTCTGATTATTATTTATTAAATTTAAATTATATTATTTTATATTTACTTGGAATATTTGCTTATAAAATGGACTCCGTCGAAATGGATTTGGATAGAAATAGCCCAAAAGAATGATCAAAATAAGAAAAATGTTCACAAATGTGCATCCAATACATGCGCCATAATAAATGATCTAATAAATTTGAAAATATTCCCTCATTTTTCTGCCATTTTTCACCTGAATTGGTGTGCCAAAAAATTTCCATTCCTTTTTATCCCTTTGAGGGGAAAGAATCAGAAGTCTTGAAGAATCAAACATTTTTTTTGGCAAATATAATTCAAATTGAAGTTAAATTAGTAATGATCGAAGTATTTTTGAAAGCAGAGATGAAACAATTGTTTTCTGTTGGAGAGTTTTAGCTTTTATAAATTGACAATGAGGTTGATGGAATGACAAAGGAGGAGAAGTAAGCATTTGGGGAGTGAATTGATCCAATTTGTTGCCGCTGTTGGCCATGACAATGAATTTCAAAAGGGGGAGAATATATTTTGGTCAAATATTATTTGAATTTTTGTGTTAATTTATACAAAATTTATAAAGGCTAATTAAATTGGTATTCCAAACAATTATTTTATTCAATAAATTCGTTCTTTGTATTTTCACATTTCTCCAGTATTATCGCTTATCACAAAAATGATCTGAAAAAGCGGAAGAAAATTGTTGGTAGTGGCTTTAATGGGCAATTTATGTGCATAAAAAAGGAAAATCAATTAAAATTTCATTCATTTTAATCAAACATGCATTGGAAAATAATTGGATTTCTGCTTTGTCTTTATGGCCTCCTCAAAGAATTCAAACCAATTGAACCATATTTATACCAATATCAAAATATTCATTTGAACATTTCCGGGGATGTACTCAATTCAGAGGTAAAATATATTATTAAAACTATATTTTATTATTTATTTATTTTTGGGTCTATCCCTATTGGACATATAGCTATTTGGTGCTTTCCATTCCAACAATGCTTCTCACTGATTTGCTCCTTTATAAGCCAATTTTGTTGATACAAAGTTTGGCCCTCATTTCTGTTTGGATTTTGCTTATTTTTGGGTAAATATATTTTTTTTATATATTTTTATCCATTTTCCCCTTTTTCAGTCAATCAGTTTTATGGCAAAAAATTGGCCAAATTCTTTATGGACTGGCGACGGCAACTGATGTGGCCTATTTTGCCTATGCCTATGTGAAAATGGACAAACAAAAATATTCACTGTTTTGTGCATTTCCATTTTTAATTAATTCCCAATTTATTTTAGTGTTTCCACTTGGAGTCGAGCAATTTTGCAATTTGGCAAATGTTTTGCATATTTATTGGCCCAATTAATTTTAATATTTGAACTGGGCGATTATATGACATTGAATCAAATTTCCCTTGGCTCACTTTTATTAATGTTCCTCACATCATTGACATTGCCTTGGGTCAATTGGAGAGAATTGGTTGTGGACAATGAAAAGTTGAGGAAAAAATTAAATTAAAATTAATTAAATTAAATTTATGAACGAAAAAAATGGCCAAATAATTCCACAAAATTATTTTGAATTTGCGGCCATAAAAATGAAAGGATATTGGGCGAATACGAAGGAAACATTTTCGGATGGACAAATTTTGAGATGGTCAATTTGGTGGGCAATGGCCACATGCGGGAATTTTCAAGTAATAAAAAAAGGGGTATATGAAAATAAATTTATAATTAAAAGATTGGAAATTATATTCAATTACTTTGGGGAGAAACGCAAATTGGAATGGCAAATTCAAGGATTTACAATGGATTTGTGGAGGCATTCATCCCATTGCTTGGTACAATTCAAGTCAAATTGAAATTAAAATTAAATTAAATAATTTAAAATGAAATTAAAATTAAATAAATATAAATAAAATTAAAATGAATTTAAGCTGCTTTAACATTGATGGGAATGGGAAGGTTGAAAATGAATTGGACGGAATGGGGCGAATTGGCAATGGCCGGCACTGCATTATCTGAATGTATTTGTTTGATTTTGATGGCAAAATGCGAGAATTTATATTTTCTCTATTTGGGCTATGCAATTTGCCAAATCCTCTACCAAATCAGCATCACTCTTGCCCAGTTAATTAATTTAAAAATAATTATTTATGTCCCAAATTAGATTCAACATTGCCATTCGAATTGACATTTCAATGAGTGCATTCATTTTTGGCCTAAATATGTTCATTGCATTGATCCTCGAATCTTTGATCACTTTTTTATTCGTCGATTCCTATGGCCCATTCCATTTGAGTATTCGGCATCAGGTTGGCTCAAATACGATATTCCATTATAAATAATATTTAATTTTATCCAAAATAGTTCATCGTTTATGGCGTCTATCATGGATTCATTTCTTCGATTTTCCTTTTGGCACAATTCATTCGAAAATGCTCATAATCATATTTAATATTATTTAGTAATTTCATTTCCATTATTTATTTGAATAAATATTTTTAAATAATTTAATATATTTTTAATGTAATTAATTCTATAAATTATCATTCTAATTCCAATCGAAACTTTGAGCAAAAATAGAAACAATAGATATTTCATAATATTCACATTTTAAATGAGGATTGGGTCTCATCCCTGTTTAAACTTTTTCCACTAGAATTGTCGTTCATAGGATCATTCATTTACGTAAACTGCTGAATTCTCTCGTAAATTGGGAATTTCTTTGTTTGAATAGCTGTATTCTCTTTGTTGAAGTGTCAATCGAATTTTAGGATTAAAATTTTATAATTAAATTTTCCAAACATTTTTCACCTTTCTTTTTTGCCCTGTCCATATTGATTATGTTTGGAAGCCAGAAACGTGGAGGATTATTCTCTTTGGCGGCATTGGCATGCATTTTGCTTCTGATGGCATTTTGGGTGAATGCTGCCCAAGATCCACCAGACAATGGTGCGGATGCAAATGCAAATGGGGGAGATGATAATGATGTTGATGGCGATACAGTAGATAGTAATGGAGATGATCAGGTAAATTGAATTGATGATGGCAAAAAATGGAATTAAATATGTTGCTCACCAGGATAATAATGATCAAACTGGCAATGATGGGGATCAACAAGATGCTGATAATGATGATACGGATACGGATAATGATAATACAAATAATGGAAATGATGGGAATGACAATGACAATGACAATGATGGCGACAATAATGGAACGGATAATAATAATAATGATGATGATGATAATGATGGCGATAATAATAATAATAATAACGGAGGAAATACACGAGGGAATACAAGGAGGAACACAAAAGGTGACAACATTCAAATTTAGATAATTTTTAAATAAATTTGCAGGTAAAAATAATAACAAAGGAAATACTGGGAACGATGATGACGATGACGATGACAATAGGAATAATGACGATGATGATGATGATGGAGGTGATAGAAATGGCGGGAAAGGAAGAGGTCGAAACAATAATGACAATAATAATGATGATGATGATGACGATGATAATAATAATAATAGGGCTAATGGAGGCAGCCGGGGTCGAGGGCGTGCCAAGGGCAATGTGGTGTTGGAAACATTGAGATGTCAAGTAAAATATTCATTTACATTTAATTTATATTCCTCTTTAGGATAAAAGAGGCAATTTTCTGCCAATTGCCACGGTTTGCAAAGATGAATTGCCGAAAAGTTTCTGCAAAAAAGTCTTCCCGAAAAATTCGAGGAATAAAGATGGAAGACCATTGAATTGTGATCTTCATGGGTTGGAGGAGGTTGCCTACAAATGTGCACATCATTGCAAAATTTGTTGCGAATTGTCGGCACACGGATGTGGCGATGATCCAAGTCCAATACAAATTCTCATTTAAATTAATTTATTTGCCATTTAGCCTACCATATAAATTGTGAAAATCGCAAGAATTTGTGCCACAATATGACGGAAATGGTGAATCAAATATTTGAAAAATTTTATAAATTGAAATATTTAATTTGCTGAAAAAATATTGAAAATTGCCAGAAAAAAGTATTGAAAATGCCGAAAGGCTTAAACCGTTCAACGATTTATCCTAGACCTCCAAAATCTATACCCAATTGATAAATCTCGTCAAGACGGATCGACTAATTTGTCACGGGTTAACCATTTTTAAGTTTTGTACCAAAAACATAATGGTTATAAACTATTTAAATATACTCTTTAAATTTGATCAAACCATGACAAAATATATACCAAGCTAAGCGTCTTTTGGGTATATATGGTTTGTGGGTCTAGGATAACTATTGAACCATTTAATCTTTTAGGCAAATTCGATGTTTTTTTGGCAAATTAAATACTATCCCTTATCGAAATATTGAAGATGACTTCTGCCTGTGCGGCCACTTGCGGATTCTGTAACAAAGGACCTTGTGTGGACAAAATCAATGGATGCATTGGCCTTCGTTCAATGTGCCGACATCACAAGGAATTTGGTGGCGATTTGATGAAATGTTCGAGGACATGCGGATTTTGCAATGGTTTAAGAAATATTTTAATATTATTTTTAATTTAAATTCAGCAAAATGTGTGGATTTGAGCACGGATTGTGCATTGACCGAACGGACTTCATGCTCTCGACCACCGGACGATCATCCCGAAGAAAATGTACTAAAATATTTTATATGAATATTCTACCAATTCCATTCATTTTAGCCATATTATGAGGCAATGTCGAAAGTTTGCCGAAAAACTTGTGATTTATGCTCGGAGCCAATGCCAATTGACCCGGATTCCCCTTTGGACTTTCCCAGTTCTGAGGAATCGCAAAGTGACAATGAAAATAAAAATAATAATAAGGATTATGATGGTAATGATAATGATGATGATGACAATGAAGATGATAATGAAGATGATGATGTACAAGATAATGGCACCAGCGATTATTGATAAATGAATTGAAATTTAAAATGAAATGAATGATGGATTTTTTACACAGAGATAAAAACTATAAATTTAAATAATTTTTTCGGTAATTGTTATTATTGTTAATATTCGGGAGATTTTAAAAAAATGAAGGGTCCCTCATGGGTGAAAGATTACATAGGGAAGGAATATTTGTGATGATATACAAATCCTGAATGATTCTAATCCTAGCCCTATTCTTGGATTACCCATAAAGTTCATCTTACTTTTTCCTAATTGACCCAAAATAATTTGCTTTTGGATAACGAAGATTTTGTTATTTTTAAAAAATTTTCTTTTTAAATTTTAATAGAAAAATGTGAAGCTGAGAAGCTGAAAATGAGTTGATAAAAAGTGCAACCACAAATTTCAGAGACAGACTATAGTCTAGTCAATCGTCCTAAATCTAATTTTCGTCCTTGATGTGAGAATTTCAATTTGAAATCCCCATTTCCCCCCATCCACCTCTGCACTAATCCAACCCAACACCGAATATAAAATATTTCCTGTTTGTTCAAAATTGTACTTAAATTGTGATATCAAATGTTCAAATAATTTTTTTTGAATGGAATGTGAATTAATTTTTGTCTATTCCATGCTCTTCTGTTAAAATTGTGTCCGAAATGATCATTGAATATTTGCCATTATTCAGGTACAATTGCTGATCAAATATTTAATTTTTTTCAACGGAAATGCTCCTCACATTTTGGACAATTCGTTGACTTTTTTTTGAGGATAGTATTGGACAATTCAACAAATGTTCAAATAATTATGAACTAACTACTATAATTTTGGACACAAATCCAATTCCCTTTTAAACGATTTCAAATTCAATTAAAATTCAATTATCCAATTAAATAATTCAAAAATGTCCACATTCAGCCTGCTCATTCTTTTCTCATTAATTTCATTGACAACTGGGGCCGCTCCACCTTATGGCAAATTATCCCTTTCTAAGGCCCAATTGGTTGGCTCAAATGGCCAAGCCGTCCAACTTCGTGGAATGTCCTTCTATTGGAGTCAATGGGACAGTCCGGATTATTGGACTGCGGCTGTTGTGAAGGCCCTTGCCTGCAATTGGAATGCAAATGTTGTGAGTATATTTTGGGGGAATTATTATTTTAAATATACAAAATTCTATTTTAAATATCGAAAATTATTCGGTTATCGTTTTATATTGTAGTGTTTTTCGGGGTCTAATCTGTCGATTATTGTACCATTCGATAGAGTTCGAAAAGTTGAATGATATCTGCGACTACCATATTATATCGATCATTGTTAAAAAAGTTATGGTCTCATGAAAATCGCAAAAGTAAAGAGTACCAGCGGTCCGGGCGGCGAGCTTAGAGCCTAGCGTGTTCCAGCGAACTAGAAGCCCACCGTGAGGAGCAAAGGCGGAGCACACGTAGGACTCCATTCTGAAATGCCCATTGGAACAGTTCTAATCCATATTTCCTTTGCGCAATTGTAACTTTTTTCTGGCTTGATAATCACTTTTATAGATTTTTAGACTATTTATAGTAAATTTATAGATGAAAATAAGTTCATTCGATCAAAAAATATGTTACAATATAAATGCTAATCATATCCTAATTCTTCAGGTTCGTGCCGCAATGGCCGTTGAATCTGCCTATGGCGGCTATTTGAGTGGTGGCCAAACTGCCACAACCCAATTGAACAAAGTTTACACAGTGGCGGATGCGGCAATTGCGGTTGGGAAATTAAAAACAATGAATAAATTAACCACAAATTTAGAATGGCATTTATGTTCTGATTGATTGGCATGAAACGGGCAATACTGCCTACACAAATGAGGCCATCAATTTCTTCAAAATTGTCTCGAAGAAATATGCAAATGTGCCAAATGTACTCTACGAAATTTGGAATGAGCCAACGAATGAATATTCGGATTGGGCCACAGTGCGCAATTATCATATGGCCGTGATCAAAGTGAGTCTTAATTTTATTTTATTTGGCAAAATAACTTAAAGGATACTACATAATTTTTGCCCAAAAATAATTTTTTTATTCAAAAAGTAGTTTTTGACTTCTTATAAATCAGAAACCGGTTTTAGACCATATAAACCTTATGCCAAATTTTAGATCTCATCGAAACGCATCGAATAGTATATAAAATGCTAGGTTTTGGTCTAAAATTAAAGTGGTTTAAAACCAAATACTGGAAAATATGGTTTGAACAGTCTAATTCGCTCAGTTTCAATTTAAACTAAGAAATATATATGTCAAAAGACGCCTCTCGATGAAATCTATGTAGAAATTTGTATATGGTTTTTAGGGTCTAAAATCCGTTTCTCAATTATTAGAATTAGAAGTCAAAAACTATTTTTGAGTAAAAATTTTTTTGGTAAAAAATTACTTTTTTGTGTATAAAAATAATTACTTTAATTTAATCTAAATCTAAAGGCAATCCGTGCCAACGATGCCAATGCCATCATCGTTGCGGGCACCCCAAAATGGTCGAGTGGAATTGACGCGAATGTGTTGGCAAATCCAATAACTACATTCAAAAATGTTATGTAAGTTTTTTTACTAAAATTAATGAAGTAAATGCCCAAAAGGTATACTCTGCATTGGTATCCGAATGGAGCCGCATGGCAACAAACTCAACGCGATTCAATAACAGCGGCCAAAAAGAAGGGTTTTGCCACATTTGTGACGGAATACGGAGTGGCAGCCGATCATAATACGAAAATAGATGAAGCAGAATCAAAACTTTGGTTTTAAATAATGTGAATTTTTCTATTTTAGTGGTAAATTTAGGTGGACCTATTTGGACAATAACAAAATTTCATATATAAATTGGCATGTTGGCAGTATTCCCGAAAGTTGGTCAACACACAAAAATGGCACACAACCCAGTCAAATTACATCCGATTCATTATTGACTGATTCCGGCAAATTAGTGAAACAAAAATTGAGAAGTGTTTCCAATGGTAGGAGGAGGACAATTATTTAAGAGAATATATTTTATAAATTAATTTTCACAGGTGTGGCTTGTTTCAGTGGATGAGATGAGATTGAAAAAATATAAAGCAAATTATTGAAGGAATATTTTAATTAAAAAAGTTAAATTAGTTTTATTAATAATAATATTAGAAAATAAAATGAATTCGTTAATTTTTTCATTATTCCTCTTTACTTTTATTCTATGTTATGATAAGTAATGATATGCTCCTCGAAGGCACAGAAGATTGATGTTCCCTCTTCCCTCAATTTCGATTTCAATCTATGGATACAGTATCCCTTCTTCTCTTTTATAGGAGGCAGAGTGGGAGAGGCAGCATTTTTATTTCTTATAAATATTTATTACATAATATATAAACATTTTTAATACAAAATAAATAGAGAATATAGAATATAAATATAATAGATGCAAAATTAGTCCAAATTCCGAATTCATTATAATTAATGTATAGCCATTAGCTTACAAATGTAAATCACAACATATTAAGAGAATATCATTCAGCGAAATTAACAAATTTGGTAAATTCTTTGAATAAGTCCTATAGGGATTGGGAAAATAATTTTGCAACATTTTCTAGCCCAAGCCAATAAAATAAAAAAAGATGATTAGAACACGTAAGGCTAACGATTTTGAATATCATTTTTTGTTGACAGTTATTGGGCTGATTTTGTCGAATTTGAATTTGGCTCAAATGGGGCAATATCAAAGAATTTTGGAATGACGAAGATGATGTATGAATAGGCATCCGTCAATTGGCATCTTACTATATTGTGTCAAAATTTAGAAAGTGATAATTTATATTTTAAAGCAAATATTCCTGATTTCATTGAAAATAAACCATTTGTTTTTTTCTTTCATTTCAAAATTCCTAAATTTTATTCGCATTCATTCCATTCCATCATTAGTTTAGTAAAAAATTATCTAATTCCAAATGAGATGACTAGGCCGGAAATTTGTACTCATTTTCCATTTTTCCACAGCAAAACTCGTCATCCATTCTGTATAAAATATTTACAGCGCCAAATTACTGGGATCGGGACAAAAAAACAAAAAAATAAAAAAGGAGGAAATGGAAAAAAGTGCCGCTGATGATGAATTCCTTTGCATCCATCCAAGCATTATCCAATTTAATTTTAATTTCACAGCAAAATTGGCTGTCGGATGATGAGTTGGCCAAATTGCTGATCGCTATCAATGGTCCATTTCGGTCCGTTTAAAATCCGAGAGAGCCAGCCACCCACCCAATTCATTTCATCATTTTCATTTTAATTCCGTTGCCATTCTCATTCTGGTTCATTCAACAAAAATATAAAATTTTTGATTTTTCAATCGGCAAAATATTTTATTTTAATCCTCCTTTTCCAAATTACCCTTTTATCCCCAAACCAATTTCCTTAAACATTTTCAAGTCCAAACCCCAAACCAATAAAATTTGAGAGTCCTTTTTTAAGCCCTTCAATTCAACTCCTTTATATCCATTTTTGGCTCAAAAAATGCGATTTAATGCCAAAAAATGTTTAACCTTTTTCGAAAATTTAGAATACCTAAATCTTTTCCCAAACAATTCTAAACCGTGCATTTAACAATGTCATCGTCCAATTCCAACCATTCCACCGAATCGGAGCGCCAGCGCCGTGCCGAGGAGGTACAAAAACACTCACTTTTTTGACACTTTAATAACTTTCCAATTTGTTTTCCAGGAGAAGCGTCAGGAGATGGAGCGCCGTGCTGCTGAAGAGCGCCGTGCCGAGGAGGTTAAACTTTCTTATTTTTTGGCACTTTCTAATTTTCCAATATTTTTTGCAGGAGCGGCGCCGTGAACAGGAGCAGCGGCAAGCTGATGAGGAGCGCCGGGAGGAGGAGCGCAGGCGCGAGGAGGAGGTAGATTCTTGGGGAAAACATTTTATGCCGAAAAATTTAAATTCTTGGGTACTTGTAAAGTTTGGATCCCCTTTTTGGGTCAATTGGAAGAAGTAAAGGGTCCCCCGCTTTTGGTCATCAGTATTAGGGTTAGGGCCATTAGGGGTTAAGTGAGCTGATATCCTATATCTCTCAATGAACCCTACATAATCCTAACCATAATTCTGATGACCTAAAGGGGACCCTTCACTATTCAAAGTTGTCCCAAAAATGCGATATAAACTAGATAAGCAGCATTTTATAAAAATCACATTCTTTTGCCTAAGACATAATTTTTTGATACTTGTTTATAGACCCTATAAACCTTCTCCTATTCATAGAGCTCAAAAAGACGCATCGAATGACCTAAAATTTTTGGGGTTTAAATCAAAACCAAAAAAGTTATAAACCATAAACCAAAATATGGTTTAAACGGTTTAATACCTTGAATTTTGGGCAAATCATTAAAACAATACATCAATTGATGCATCTCGATAAGCTCTATCAAATGGTATATGGTTTATATGGTCTAAGATCAAGCATTAGTAAGTTATCCATAAAGGCTGATTTTTCGATAAAAGAATGTAATTTTGGTAATTATGGAGTTTGTATCCAATTTTTGGGTCATATAGGAAAAAGTGAAGGGTCCCATTTTGAGGGTTAGGGTCATTAGAGATTACCCAAGATGATATATATCCTATATACCTGAATGACCCCTAATGACCCTAACCCTAATCCTGATGACCCATAGAAGGGACCCTTCATTTTCCATAATTGACCCAAAAATGAGGATATACAAACCCAAAAGTACCGTAATTTTTTGGTAAAAGAATTCACATCTTTCGGCAAAAAAATTGGCACCCATTTTTCTTCCAATTTTTCTCAATTTTATTTTTATTTCTTTACAGCGCCGCCGCCGTTCCGAGGCTGCTCGCCGTGGCTGGGCCCTGCACCGCAAGCGCTTGGACATGTGGCGCCGCCGTCATGGACAGCGCTGAAGAACAGCAGAAGAATGATGGACGAAGGCACAAATGCCAAATAACAAATTTTGATGGAAGAACAATTTCACTTTTTCGGCATTATTTAAATTTACCAAAATTTATCCATTTCTTCCAATGAATTAATAAAACTGTTGCAAAATTTTGTTAATGATTATATGGAAACTGGGGGAATTTAGTTAATACTTATTTATTAGTAAATCAATAGTAATTGGGAAATATTTAAAATGGTGAAAAAATTAAGATAGTTTATAACGGTTCAGAAGTTTATCCTAGACCACCAAAATATGTACCCAATCGATAGATCCCATCAAGCATTGGCAAAAACGGTGGGCGCATATTTACGCACAAAAAGGAGGAGCAAAATGCAAAGCGCCGTGTTGAAAAGGCGAAACAATGGTTTAGTGATTTGTCTTAAACCCTCAAACCATATATGATGTATCCAATCGATAGATCTCATCAAGATGAGTCGAATTGTATATAATTTATCATGGTTTGATCGAAAATTGGTATCAAACTGTTTGAACCATTTTTCCTTTTTTTGGTTCATTCAAATCTACTTTATCATTAGCTTAACATAAGTAATTTCGCCAAATTTAATACGATCCATAATTATTTATTATTGAATTGAAAAGTATCAAGAACAATTCTCTGTTTTGTCGTTGTTTTTGTGAGTTACTGCTGATCTATTCCATTGTTTGCATTTAAATTATATTCGGCAATATTTATTCAGTTGTTTTGGAGAATTAATCGAAGTTTATTTCACCAGAAATCCCAATTTAATTCCATTAACTTTTTCCCGAAATTAACCATTTACCTAATAATCCGAAATTCAACTTTAATTGGAAAGCTTATGTTCGGTTTTTGGCCAACCCAATTGTCCTTTATTTTCCTTATTTTAATATATAATACAAATGCTGGCGGTTTGGCAGGTTTGGCAGGTTCAGCAGCAAAATTTGCACCAGCTGCATTGAGTAATAAAGAAAATGATAATATATTAAAATATGGATAATAATTTAAGATGCACTCTCTGGAATGACCGGCGGTTTAAATAGAAACCAACAACAACAGGGAAATGCCAATCCTGGAATGGGAAACCAACAAATGGGTAATCAGCAAGGTAGTGTACTATAAAGACATGAACAATGACTAAAAGGGAGGGCTTTCCTATTTTCCTACTGTATGCTTTCTAATCGCCCTTTCAACCTATCAATCAAATATTGTCCCATTCTGCCTTTTTAAACTCATCTTTTTTCTCTCCTTATGCTTTTTAGTTTTACCCTTCACAATATAATTACATTTTTATGCACAATTAATATTAATATAATTTAGAGTCGAGTTCTTAGCCTTATCCCATACATACATTGGCCATCGGGAGCTTAGGACTCCGGCGTAGGGCCGGATGGGAGCCTCGATGCAACTCTCTTTCAAACACCTTAGCCCTCCATTAGGACTAATAGAGAAATTGACAGAAAATGAATTTATTTAAATAGGACAATTTGGGCAACCAAATGCAATGAACGGTGGAGGCCAGATGCAACCACAGCAAGGTCAAAGCCGAACGAATTCACTTTTAAATACGGGCAGAAATTTGGTGAACACATTGACGGGAGGAGGGACAAATGGAGGTCAAGATTGTCAATTTAACAAAATTTAATAATTTTATCGTATTTTAGGCCAAAACCAAGGAACAATGGGCAATTTGTTGAATACGGGCAAAAATTTATTGAACACATTCACTGGAGGAGGAACAAATGGACAGCAAAATAATCAACAACAACATCAGGGGCAATGTTGGGAATTGGGACATTATTTCTGCTTTATTTATTCATTAATTATTTAAGATAATAATGATGAAGAACAGCAAAATGAATCAAATCAACAGCAAGATTTGACAAATGAGGGAGAGAATAATTTAAAATAATTTAAATTTTAAATATTAAAATTGCCTTAAAGCCATTTTCTTTCAATCCTCAAGCAAAATCAAAATTATTAAAAGATTGAATTTATAGGAGAAGGAAAGAGAATTATACTGTAGTATGTATGAATTTATTATTGTATTTAATTCTCAAATATCCCTGGATCGAAGCCTTTTTGAATCCTAAAATCTAAAGAAAAAAATTATAGAATAAAGAGGAAGGAAAGAAATATAGAATCATGGATCCAAAAGCCTTCCTGAATCGTAAAAATTGATTTCATTTTATTCAGGTGACAGAAGACAATGATGAAAATGAGGAACAAAATGAAAGTCATCAGAAGAGGGATGAAGATGATGAGGAGAATGAAGAAGGAGATCATCGAAGAAGCAGTAAAAGGTGGCCAATTTAGTATTTATGTTCCAATTAATATAATTATATAGACGAAAATCGCACCATAATAGGAATAGTGATGAAGACAATGAGGAAGAAGATAATGAGGAAGATGATAGAAATAATGATGAGGAAGAGGAAGGAAGAGATGAGGATGGATATGAAGGGGATGATGAAGAGGATGAGGAGGAAGGGAGGAATAGTCGAAGAAAACATAATAGAAAAAGCAACAGGTAAATTTAATAGGAAATTGGAATTGAATAATATTAATTTAAGAAAGAATTCAAGGCACAAAAGCAACCTAAAACATCATAAAAGCAGCAAAGGAAGTGAGAAATATCGAAAAATATAACAAATGAATAATAAATTGATAGGGAAACATTCTCGACGAAAATACAATTCCGAAAGTGTGGAAAATTCTGGATTGGACGAAAATCCATTGCACGAATCTGGTTCCAATTCCAATACACAAAGTCGAATTCGAGCAATGATTAGTGCCGCAGTGCATCATGCATTGGCCAAAAATGGCATTGTTGGCCATTCAGCCCATAAAGTGCACAAATGTTAGTGGGCAAAAATTTGGGTACTTATCAGTTTTTAGGTCCAGATTAAATTTTTTTGTGAAATTCTTATTTTATTATTCATATTTGATTGTAAAACGATGGAAGAAATGTCATTTTAGGGCATAGAATCTTCTGATTTTGACCAATTTATGGGTAACATAGATAGATGACTTGGGACACAGACAACTTGGCGACGGCGCTTGTAGCTAACTAAGTAAGCTAAACCGATATTGATATCAAATTAAAGAGCGCACTTCTGACTATAGATAGATTTAAAATTTATTTGGATTGGATAAGATTTGGTGGAATTGTGTTCAAAAAACTGTGAAAAATTCGCAAATTTTGTAGTCTTATTTATTGGTTTTTTAAAGTACAACTCTACCAATTCAGAACTAAACTAAATAAATATATCTATCGATAGCCAGAAGTGCACACTTTAATTTGACACCAAAATCAACAATATCGGTTTAGCCCTTATAGAACTACAAGCGCCGACGCCTAGTTGAGACATCGCCCAGTTATAGTGTACCGTTTAGAGATTCGAATTTTATGAACAATTTTGGGGTAACAAAGGTAACTTTGGGGGTAAAAAATCTGTATCCGGATACCCAATAAATACCGAAGTTTCAATAAAATGGCAATTTTATTTAACTTAAAGCAACATGTGAAGACGATGACCCGACAGATTGTCGGCGAAAACGATTTCTATGCAGTCAGGCAGCATATGAATTATCAATGCATAATTCATGCCCAGTGGCTTGTCGAGTTTGCGATGGTTTGAACAAATTAACAGTCCCTAATTTTGTAATTTTAATTTAATTACAGAAGGTGACCAAATGCCCACCTATAAAGAAGTACACACGGAAAGAGGATGCAAAGATGCTAATGAGGGTGATTGTGTGGCAGCCGTCGAATTGGGCTATTGCAATACGGTGACCCATCCGGAATATGCGGATTTTATGATTAAAATGTGCTCAATCAGTTGTGGAAAATGCACGGCGAATTTGAATGGAAGAAAACGAAGAAAATAAATGTGAAAATAATTCATTTTTAATGATTTTATTAAAATTGTCTTTTTAATCGGCTTCCATTTTCCATCTTTTTCCCAAAATTTGCCTCAAGCACTTTAATATACTACCACTCCTTTTTGGCGCATTTATCATTGTGGCCATAAGACCAAATAGATGGATGGACTTTCCCTCCATTTTCAGCCAACTTTCTTTGTGTCGCCCCAAAACATTTTCGCTCGATAAAATCCCAGCTAAAATGCGTTTAAATGGCCAGAAGCCAAATCCTCTTCAGGCGGCTGAATTATGCAAAAAAGGAAGATGGATGTGCCCTTGAAAAATGGCGCCTGAAAAGAAGAAGACAGCTGAGATATATGAAGATGGACTCTATGGCCACTTTTTGTCAATGCCAAAAGATTATTCACAATGTGAGGGGGCAACAAAGCAAGGAAAAAGGTTTTTCGGGAAGGAAATGCGACGACAAAGGCGGCATCCACATAAAGCCGAGAAAAAGCAAAGGAAAAGTAAATAGTGCCTTCCTTGTCCTTGGATGGATGGCATTTGGTGGCCATCAGATTATCCCAAATATTTTCCTATCAAATTAAATCATTGGCTATGCTAATAATAAAATATCAATAATCAATTCCAAATTTGTTCATTACATTTTGATGAGACCAAATATACTACAAAATTTTCGCAATCATTCCACTTTTCTTTTGTTTTAAAATTTTGTCCATTGTTTCCCTAGTCCTTACTCCTCTTTTCTGTTTCTAAGGCTTTTGGAAATACTTTTTAAACCAAAAAATGGAATCCGAAGATTTTTCCCTTTTTCGTAGGATCCATTTTTTGCAAAATTATTCATAGAATAAATTCATTATTTTATTTTCCCAGCAATTTTTCAAGTCATTTTTCTTATTTGGAGGAATTTTGCAACCTAATGCTAAATTTAATTAATTTTCAGTAAAAATATGCCTTTGAATTTGGGGAATTGGCCATTTATTTGTGCAATTCTCCAATCGCATTCCTTCATTCTTTTTCGTTTTTCATTACCTCTTGCCATTTATTTTGGCATTTTTGCCCATTCCCAACATGTCCCCTTATTGTCGGCATTGACCAAATCGAATGCATTTCCGCCCACGGCAAATGGTGGACATTTGACAAAATTAAGGCAAATCCCCCAAAAATGTTCAAATTAATGCCTAACTTTCTTCATTCAGGCGTTCCCCCACAAATTTGTCAGCCAATGCCTTGATGACCACAATTGTGCCCTCATTTGTTACATTCCCCGATTATTGCGCAAATGATACGGATGTTATTGGTTAATTCTTTGAATTGAATTTGAATCATCTAATTTACCTAAAATTGATAGATCATATCCTTTATGACACCACAGTTCATTATAATCGGCACAAAATTCCGGCAGATCCGGTCACCGTTCGAATTGAACTTTGGATTCAGGAGGTCACATCAGTCAGTGAATTGACCCAAGATTTTGAGATTGGTACACTAAATTCATTGAAAATATTATTAAATTGATTTCCACAGATTTATATGTGAATGAATTCTGGGAGGACCCGGCCCTTTCCTATGATTATTTGCGGCCTTGCAAAGGCAATCTCAGTTTTGACTACACATTCCTCGACTCAATTTGGATTCCAAACACCTGCTTTATCAATTCAAAAAGTGCACAAATTCACAGTTCGCCGTTTCGCAATGTTTTTTTGATGATTTTTCCAAATGGTTAATTCATTTTTATTTAATTTTTGTTATTTTTATTGAAGGTTCCATTTGGTCATGTTGGCGAATTAAATCAACTGGGCCTTGCAAAATGGATTTACATAAAGTAATTTTAAAATAATTAAAATGCTCTTTTAATTCCTATCGTTTTTTTATGACCGATAGTTCCTGGCAGGGTAAACTTTAGAAAAAAAAATATTGAAATTTCTTAATTCCCTAAAGCTCTATAGATTCGCTGTAAATTAGGGAAGCAATTTTTGAGGGGTGAAAAATAATTCTCCATGGAATTAAAAGAAGAGCGTATCCGGTATTTATATTATTATTTGTATCGTAGTTTCCAATGGATGCCATCAATTGTTTCCTCACTTTTGAATCCTATCAATATAATCGAAATGAAGTCCGAATGATTTGGAATAAACCACAACCGGTGCAAATGTTCAAAGACATTGAATTGCCTGGTAATCCATACTTTAAAATGTCTCTAATGCCCATTAAGACTTCACCATGGTGAATTATTCAATTGCCGCCCGCAGACAAAGATATGCCGCCGGCGTTTGGGATGAATTGACGGTTTCTTTTCATTTTCAACGTCGTTATGGATGGTATTTACTTCAAGGTAATTATTAAAGAGTTAATATATTATAATTTGATGCGAAATTTAGGATATTATCCTACATTTTTGTGCATGTTCATCAGTTGGATTCCTTTTTATCTTGGGCCAAAGGCAATTCCGGCGAGAACGATGATTGGAGTTGTCAGTGAATTTATAAATAAATCAAAACATCCAATAAAATGGGGGATTAGGGGAAGATGCCTTTGAATGGCTATAGCGAAATTTAATGGAGGCAATCTTTTTAAGCATTCTTTTATCTTCCGGGAAAAATATTTTTCGAACGATCCACCTACCGTATTTCCTCTAATTAGAAATTCCCTCTAGCATATCTTTGAGGTGAAAAATAATTTTTTGCCCCCTTAGAAGAGTCTATGAACATTATCAGCCCCGGGGCTTCTAATATAGAGGAAATAAGATAAATGTCCGAATTATGGACATCATTTTTCATTTGTCAAAATAATTTCTATCTTAATATATTCCCACTCCAATTATGCAGAACACTCTTTTGGCCATAACTTTCCAATTCGGCTCCATCATTCGCAATTTGCCACGTGTCAGTTATGCGAAGGCCATCGATTGGTGGATGCTTTGTGGCATCACATTCATTTTTGCCTCATTGGTTGAATTGGCCGCAATTGGCTATAAAATGCGAAATGAGGGGAGCGCAACATTGAGGCTAAAGGAAATTGTATTGAGGAAAAAGGTGGGCGAATTTATTATATTCGAAGGGATTAAATTCATTTTTTAGAGAAAAACGGATGCCGTGGTCAGTTGTGAACGGCTGGATTTATTTTCGAGAATTGCATTCCCGGGTGATCGAAAAATAATAAATTTATAATTAAATTCATTCTTTTTCAGCATTTTTTAGCCTCTTCAATGCAGTTTATTGGATTTATTATATGTTTATTGCAAAATAATATTATTCTTGGAGTATCCAAATCATAACCAATACAACATATCCAATTATTTTGCCTTTTAATAAATAAAAATATTATGGAGTTGAATAAATTTTATTCCGAGAAATTATTTTTGATGATCAATGGTGATAAACTTTTTTTAATATATAATTCTGGTACCAAGTGAAAGCCTAAAGTGCCCTCTATATTCTGAGTTGAAGCCTGAAGGATTTGTTTTTGCGATTAAGCCTGGTTTTTTAGAAGAAGCCGCTTATTTACAAAAATTTACACAAAATTGAAAAATCCACTTTTTAAAGGACATTTAGTGCTCTAATTCTAATGAGTTACTCCTTTCCCAAATTGGTTGCTTCCTTGTTGAGTTATGGCCAAAATAAAATCCTGGATACTGTAACGAAAATGAGATATGGTTAACGTTATTTAAAATAAACGCCAATTTATTGGAAAATGTATCCATTTTTTATTCTCTTCTTCTCTCTCATTTTTATGTATTCTTTTCTTAATGGAATGGATAGCGGGCAAATTATTTTTTAAAAACTTTATCCACTCCAAGATTTTTACGGGTTTTGCCCACCCAATCCCGGCAGATTTTTTATGTTCCAGCCGTTCTCATACATAAATAAAATTAAATAATTTAAGAATTATCAATAAAAATATTTATTAAAATTGGTTAGCATGGACATGGACACTAGCAATTCATCGGTTCCCGAAAACAAGAAAGGAACATCACCGGTCACCAGTTCAACACCAGCCATTACAAAGCTGAAGAAAATGCGCAAGGAATTTGTGGTAAATTTTAGCATTATCAATGAATTTTCTAATGTATTTTTGTTCAGGTTAATTCGCCATCGGACCAATTACTTTCGCCGTGCACTCGAAAATTGGAGAAATGTCGCGGAATGGAAACTGCTGCTGTTGGATGTGAGCGCAAAATATTGACATTGACCAAAAGCGGTAAAATTAATCAACAAAAATATTAAAAATAAAAAATATTTATTTGCAGCAGTAGACGTGGATATGGAGAAGAATGAAACCATCGAAACCGAAGAATCAAAGAAGAAAGAATGAAGAGAAGAAATAAATATTTATGAAAGCAGAATGGAAATCAAATAAATGACATTTTTGTGAAAATCCTTTATATTTGAATCATATATCTTGTGGGGATTATCAAATCCATTCTTATATTTTGGAATCCATTTTATATATTTTTTTTCTTGAATAAATTTAATTTGACTTTATTATATTAAAATGGAATGAAATGAAGCAAAACAGGCAAATGATCAGAGTAATCAATATTATTAATTTGATTCCAATCAATAAGAATAAGTATAAGTAAATGAATTAAATTTAAATTTTTTCAATCATTTTTCCGAATTCATCCTCTTCTCCATCCAAATGTTCCTCTTGTCTTTCCATTCGGCATGGTTTTTTGCCCGAATTATGGATTGCTTCGGTGATCATTTGATCAACTTTATGGACATTATAATCGAGTACAAATTGAATTGGTGTCCGTCGTTTACAAATTTGGGGATTTCCAGCATCATCAATTTGATAGATTTGACTGAACCAATCAATGGCAATTTGGCCTCTAAAAATGGCCAAAAATATATATCCACCTTTCTTTATAGTCTCACCTAGTCATTTCGCCATGTAATTCCACCGATGCCCGAAGCATTTTGGAATTTTTGATTACCCCCTCCGGGTCAATGGCCACAGCTACGGCAATTTCATCACAAAACGCATATTGCCGATTGTTCTTTTCCAATTTGGAACGACCAATGCTGATGGCTGTGGCAAAGAATTTGGCCAATGGATAGTCGAGATTCAAATGTGCATGAAAGTCAATTGCTGCCTAAAATATTATTTTATTCCGGAATATTCTCCCCAAAAGTAGTCACCTGTTCACTTTCCTTCATGAATGTCTCCCAAGGGACAATCGTAATTGGGCATTGCATTTCTTTCAGCACAATATGTGCTGCTTCCGGATCATTGCTGAAATTGAATTCGGCCGTTGAATAACTTCGAACATTGCCCATTCCTTTGGGATTTTGAGAGTTTGAATTGAATCAATTATAAATTTAAAGACCATAAACATTTCCGCCGAGTAGAACAATGTTGGCAGGCAATTTGGCAAAGCCCGGGTTCAATTTCAATGCCAAAGCCACATTTGTCAGTGGGCCAATGCAAACGAGGGTAACGCCCGAATGTTTTTCGAATAATTCATTCAATGCGGTGGCCGCATGTTTTCCCTTCTGATGCGCCTCAAAATCTTCGGGTATGACCTTAATTATTTCCTTTTTGTTTCATGTTTGTCATTTGAATACTTTCGGAAAATCATTTGGCGCATTCCCTAAGCCATCAGTGCCGAAAAAGTGGATTTCATCCAAATGTGTATGCCCATTGCCAATTAAAGGCATTTCGGCACCTTTGAAAATTGGCACATTTCGATGATTGGCCCTGAGTGTCCGGGCCAAATTGGCACAGGCTTGACCCACCGTAACACAGCCTTAAATTGGACCAATTCCAACCAAAACTTTATTTTCAAATTTACCATTTACGGCAGTCAATGCCAAAATTTCCACATCTGGGCGTTGTAAAGCCAATGAAATTGCCCGAACATCATCGGAAACTCCATCCGAATCAATAATTAATTTCTTCCTCATTAAAACTTATCAAATATTATAAATGGGTCTAGTAAAAGTGTGAGAATTATTTTATTATTTGGTGATAAGAATGTTGGCTGCAAATGTGCATAATAAAATGCCCTCACAATCATGTTTATTAGCACTCTTTTGGTGAATGA
Source organism: Pratylenchus scribneri (assembly GCA_030063045.1). NCBI lineage: Eukaryota > Metazoa > Nematoda > Chromadorea > Rhabditida > Pratylenchidae > Pratylenchus > Pratylenchus scribneri. Next base: position 542,690 of record JAQSEB010000064.1, on the reverse strand, counting down.
ATGAATCAACCAATGTACATAGAATGTTGAATAAATTAATAATAATAAACTTTATTGCAAATATTTTAAATAAACAAATATAAATGAAAAATTGAGGTTTTGTTTATCAATAAAAAGCCAATTCAATGAATGGCTCAAAACGATCAATTGGCTCACGGCTAATTCCAGTTCCGGTGCAATAAACAATCAAAGTCTTAATAAAATAAATATATTTTTGGGGCAATAATATATTATTTCTCACCTTTCCATTCCTTTTTGTCTTCATTCTTTCCAATTTCTCTTTGACTTTGCCCAAGGATGAATCATCCAAATTCATATTTCGGCTCAAATCCAATTGTTGAATATTCTCCCAAAAGTTGGCTCCATTGACTGCGTCCATAATGGATTGACTTTATATATTAAAATGTTTAATATTTTTTAATTTAAAATAACTTTGTGATTGCTTCGCATCCGGACAACGAAAATCGTTCCAATTTTTCGCATTTTTTGAAGGATTCATTTGCGAATAAATTGACACTAATTGCCGAACATTTTATCAATTCCAACTGAAAATGGATAATTTTTTAACAATAAAAATCCAATTACTTCTTTCAAAGGGCATTTCTCCACAAGGGGCCAAATGGCCGCATCACTCACTTTTGGGCAACAATTTATTCGAACAATTTTGAGTCGTCCATGTTGAGCTAATCCCTAATGAAAAGGATTTAAAAATTAAATTTTTTAATATTTCCTCACTTGAATGCATTCATCTGTCAATTTTTTGCCACCTTCAATGTCCAATTGGGTCAAAAATGCACAAATTGGTAGAGGGGAAAAATCATCCAATTGTGCACAATTCAGAAGGGAAAGTTGCCGAATATGGTCCCTGAGGCCAGGCAAAATTATTTTTAATGCATCACCATTCAGGGAATTTATGTCCTAAAATTAATAGTATTCATAAAAATGGGTGAATTCACCTTCAAATGCAAATGCCTTAATTCGGCAATTTCGCCAATGGCATCCAATTTGAGGAAATGTGCTGAATAGGAAATGTGGCCAATCCAAAGAGTCCTCAGCCAAGGCATTTTGCCTAATTGAATTATAATGGCCTTAAAAATGATAAAATTCCCACAAAAATAAATAAAATAGTGCCTGTAAATCGGCCCCTTTTTTCGGTGCTTTGAATGGCATTTTTCGAGTTGTTTTTTGCTGTACAAAACCAAGGAATGGACCAGGCCTATTGAATGCGGATGTTGTTGAATCGGCCACAATTGGCAAACATAGCCGGGGCATTGGGCAAAGATGGAGGGAAATTAATTGCGGATTTTGGGCCAAAAATTGGATTAAAATATCCGATGGAAGTTGGGCAGCTTCACTTACATCCAAAAATCTTAAAAAATAAAGAAAATTTGATATAATGGAAAATAAAAATTTTACTCAAGTTTTCCTCCTTCCAATTTCACCAAATCATTCAATGAGGCCACAAATTTTCTTAAATTTAATCGCCTCAAATTTCGCATCCTTTCGAAGAATGTTGGCACTTTTGCGGCTAATTCTTCATCATTCCAACTGCTTTCTTCAAGTGAAAATTCCACCAATTGTTCGGCAATTTTATCCAAAATTGGTGAAAGATCCGCATCAAAACGGACCCATCCCATGTCCAATTTGGTCAATTGGGAACAACAACTTTGAGAGGAGAATGGGAATATTTAATTTATTCATTTTAAAATTCAACTCTGCTATTTTTTGGATAACATTTGGCGAAATTATTGGCCAACGATGGTTGAAGTCAATTTGTTGGACAAAAGGGCCGGATCGATTCAAAATGCCGCCCATAGTTTGTTCAAGCAGAATTTGACCTTCCTTAAAGGGCAAAATTGAATGAATAAATTCCATTTATTTTTTAATACATTTCCATTTGACAATTCAATTAGCCGATTCTCCCGGACATAATCAGCTAAATTCAAATTTTGCATTTTTGAATGAACCGCATGACCCTAATATTTTAAATATTTTATAAGAAAATAAAGAAGAAAAAACCCTTAAAATGTGAAACCATCGACGACAGACGAATTCGAGACGAATTTTTTCAACAAATTGTAATTGTGATAAAATATTGATGAGGCAATCATCGTTCAATTGTTCCATTTTGGGCAAAAATGGTGGAAAACATTATTTGACAAAGGTAGAAAATATTGGCAAAAATGATGGAGAATAAAAAGTGGACAAATTTGTGGGGAAATCGAGGAAAAATGGGCCAAACAGAAGATTTGTTCCGGTGATCCAATGGCCAACTGACGCACAATTAGCAAAGATTGTTAAACTACCTTTCTTTCATTTATCCATATTATATTCCTACCCAATGCTTATCCATGTCTTTCTTTTCCATCTTTTTGTTTCTTTTGATCAGAAAAAGTTCCAGCCTTCTCTGTTTTTGCCTTTGACATTTTCCCGTGTTTTTTGTTTGTTTTAAAAGCGATGTGCCTTTGAATGGAGAATATCAAATTCTTTGAACGACGAAGAATGCGCAAATTTTCCACTTGGAAAAAAAGGGAAAAAACGACAATTTTGTAAATGAAAGAATATTTTGATGAGAGAGAAAGATAATTGGAATTGAATATTTTTGGGGAAGATCCATAAAAAATATCTATCCAGAAAATTGCAAATAAATATTTTCAAAGTGGAATATTGGGACGAATAAATTGCGGCATTTATTACCGAGACCAAAATGCAATAGGTTGTAAAAAAGACAAAGCTGGTTTTGGCTTTTGAACCAGTCAAAGGAAGGATTTCGGGCTTCGGGGTTACTTATTTTCCTTTTTATTACTTTTTTGGTTATTTTCTTTCCCATCCTTTCCTGAAATTTTCATTCACCAAAATGTATATTTAAAATTAAATAATTCTCAATTAACTTAAACATATTTCCTTTTCTTGAATTCTTTTCGTACTGATAGAATTGAGCAAAAAAATCACTTTGATCGGCAACCACCAATTAATTTGGGTCAAATATTCGTTTGTGCCTTTCCATTCTATCCTTCATTTTCACTGATTTTCTTCGAATGTGCCCGCCGGTTTTCCTTCATAATCCCTTCCTTATAATTGTCACTTTCACTTAATTAAATAAAATTAACAAAATGGATTGAATAATTTTTTGCGCTTCTAAAATTAAAGGAAAAATGTCCAAATTTTTGCCAATTTTCGTTGGAATATTCCTGATTTTCTTGCCCATTTTTATGGCTTCATATTGCGGGGAATCGGCAATTCCATTTAGTTTTGAGGTTGTTAAGAAAATTGATTGAAAAATTGCTAAAATTAAGGTTTTGCCCAATGGAAATCCAATTTTGGGTAATTATTAATTTATTCTTTATTAAAATAGCCATTTTTGAGGCTGTGCTCGGCCAAATTGTTTCGGCTGGAATGCTTTTGGCCAACCAATTCGGGCAAATGATTCGAATTTTTATCGAGTTAACAAACAACCCGACGGATTTTTCCGTAAAGCATTGACCGCGAATATGCCTAAACCATTCAGTGAAAAGGATGCAGCCTTCTACCAGCCTCAGAATGCCGTAAAATTAATTTATGGATCAAAATTTGATAATTCCCTCTAGACATGCTTTGCTGGCTTCAAACGTGGCCGATGCTCGTCTTCCGGAGGCCATTGGGTTGGAGGAATTGCCCCAAATTGGGAAGGAAATGACGAAAATTCGTTAGCTTTATTCAAATTTAATAAATTAATTTAAAACTTAGTCTTCTTCTTCGATGTTGCCATTGGAAGGGATTGGCCCAATCAATTGGTTAAATTTCAAATCTAATTAATTAATATTTTTGAAATTTTGAATTTAGATCGAGGAATGGCCACAGTCCAAAATGGTCAAATTGTTTATGGAGGCGAAGTACTCCAAGGGGAGAGGCAATACGCCTTCGATTATATCAGTGACATATTCCGGGTGAACAATGGAGAAAAACAAAAGTGAATCCCAATTCGCAAATTCCAACCCCAATTTTTTAAATAAATTCCCCCACCAAAATTAGATCTTTTCAATATGAAGTGGCAATTTATCGGATGGCCTGTTTACCTAGGCCAGAACGCCTCACGGCAAATGTGGAGCCAAATGTCCTAAAGGAAATGGTCCATAAATTTGCCCTCTCGGCCCAAAATGATCTGGCAAAAACATCACATTCAGTGGACAAATCCAATTCTTTGGGTCGAGAAAAATCGACAAAACAATTACACAAAGGGGAAAGTCGAGTGATTAAGGCAATCGAAATAAAAGGAAATAATAATAAAATGTAAATTACCAATTAAAGACATCAAAATGGACGGCAAGTCCAGTGGACAATGAAGGTGAAGAGGAGGATGATAAAAATGGGAAACAATTGGTGGAAAATATCCATTTGGGTGATGCCAAAAGGAACAAAGCATTTGCGGCACCAAATTCCCCAATCCAAGGGCCATTTATGGAGAATGAATTGAATGCCCAAAAAGGGGAAATAAATGATTATGAAGAGGAAGAAATTGACCCAAATAAGGTCAAAAATTTGGAAGACTAATTAAATTGATTAATTGATGAATTTAGAATGTGGAATATTCCTCTCAAACCCAACAAAATGGAGGACAATTTGGCCAAAATGAACCGTCAATCCATTATGGAGAACAACAAAATCAATTCAATAATAATAATAATTATAATAATTATGGGACAGCAAACATTGCCACGGATAATGCCAATGCCAATGAGCCTCAAATGGTAATGAAAAAACGAATAATTTGCGATCGAAATGTGACTCGAAGCAGAAGTCGAGCAATCAGACAAGCTTGTGAAGTAATTTTTATTAGGGGGAATACTGTAACAAAGATAATAAAAATTACTGTAGGCAACGGAAGTTGAAGTGCCTGAAGGATCGCAGGCTCAAATAAGCAGAGGGAATAGTTATTATGATCCGGGTCAAACACAAACACAATATCAACAATCATCATGGTATTATTATTATCCATCCGCCGGTGCAAGACAATGCTTTACGGGAGACACACGGATTCAAATTGGAGGAAATGGAGGGAAAATGCGAAGAATGGATGAATTGAGGGTGGGCGATTGGGTAAGTCAAAAATGAATGAATAATTTGGGGAAAAAATTTAATATTCGAGGTACTCTCCACGAATCAATCACATATTGTCTATACAATTGTGGAATCCTGGATTCATAGAGTTTGCGCAATAATAAATGAATCATTTTCCCCTAATTTGCGTTGAAGGTCCCAAAACAATGGGCCAATTTTGTGCGAATTGAATTGGAGGATGGAAGAGTGCTGAAATTGACTGAAAAACATTTCCTATACAAAAGAAGCAATTGCAGAAATAAATTTGAGGCAGATGGGCCAATTCCGATTGAGAAAATCCATGGAGAGGGGGAAATGGTCTATGCAAAAGAGGTGAAGACAGGAGATTGTCTTTTTGGCCATGGAAAAAATGTAAAATAATTTAATGAAATATTTAATAAATTGTTCAGTCCGATTTTGCAATGATTTTTGAGCAAAAAGTGGCAAAAGTTGGAATTGTCCGGGAACAGGGAATTTATGCGCCAATGACTGGGACTGGCGACATTTTTGTGGAGGGCATCCTTGCCTCCTGCTATTCAATTGAATCGAGTCCAATTTTGCAGAAAACCATTTTTAATGTTAGCAAATTTGTCTATTTAAAAATTAATTCCAGTTTTTTCAGAGTTGGAAATCGTCTCCCAAAATTATTGAAAATCTTTTTGGACATTTTGATGGAGATGAGGTCAAAATTTGATTCTAATTTATTTAAATAATTAATTTCAGATAAATTTGCCGGGTTGGCTTCATTTTATGGTGGAACATTTGATGCCAATTGTTCTGCCAAAATAGACCAATTAAATGATTTGCATTCATCCCATTTATTTATAATTAATTAATAGATTTTTATTTCACTAAATATTAATTTATTATTTCACCAATAAATTAATGTAAATATTAAATAATTTTGAATTTTTCTCAAATTCTTCCAGCGAACTTTGGACTTTGTTCTTTGTTATCCATTTTAAACGTTGATTTAGATGAATCAAATATTCCTGAATATTTTTTTGATGGAATCCGAAAAATTTCTGTTAATCTGTGGCCAAACTTTTTGGTACAGACAATTTGCATTTTTTATCGGAGTTTTCAATTCCTTTTAAACCATAGAAAACATTCAAACAAAAAATGGAATCAAACAAAATATTTATATTTTATTTTGAATGGGAAAACTTTGTGATGGGAATGGAAAAGAGAATTTGGCAAAATAATTTTTCTAATCCCCCGGGTAAAATCAACAAAAATGAAGAGGAATGTTTTCAAAAATATGATTGTTTTTTTCGTATCTGCTGATACTGTTTTCTCACAATTCAATCTTCAAATCCAATTCTGCCAAAAACAAAAATAACCAAGAATTTATCTATGTCGTCTATTATATTTGTTTATTAAGAATTGGAATCTGAATAAATTAATCTACTTATTTCTATTTGGAATTGGCAAATGAATGGAAAAAGACTACACTTAAAAACAATCTTTAAGATGTTTTAAAATAAAATTAAATAATTTTAAAATTAAAAAAACTTGATAATTGGAAATTGGTGTATTTTGTGAAAAAGCAGGGTTGAAGCTCATAATTGAATTCATTCATCATAAAATGTAAAGCCATAGGCAATGTTTTTGTTTTCAATTGGAATGGGAATGCGTTTCTTCTAAATTAAGTAAATCCAAGATCAAAAGAATAACAAATAAAATGAAATCATCATTTATGCAAATTTTGGTACGATCTATGAAATGAACCAAAAACATCGAATATCATCATAATTGGGGCAAAGCATGTGAATCCCATTTGATCAGAAACAAAAAATATCAAATTTTGTGATCACAAAATACAAATCAACCACTGAATTTTATCAAAAAATTAATTTGCATAAAACGGCGAATGGTATTACGTGAACATGGTCTTTAGATGGGAATGGAAAATCCCTCATTAAATCAATTTGCTTCTCCCAAAAAAATTGCCCATCGATGAAGTAAACAATCCATTTTTGTGAAAAAATCATCCAAACCATATTCCAAATCTATTTTATGCAAATCTTTACCAAATTTCAAAATTTTCACTCACAAATTTGTCAAACTCCATCGGTTTGGATTGGATTAAAATTCGCGATCAGAATTGGAACACCCAACGGAGAGGGCAGTATTTAAAGAGAGCGAAAGTCAATGAAAACCACCATTTGGATTCAGCCCCAAACAATCAAAATTCAAAACCATCCAATCTCCATTTCACTAAATCGGCCCAAGTGAGTGTCGAAAAACTCTCCTAATAAGAACAATAATAAAATATAATAAAATGACTTTCTCCACTAATTCATTGGTATTTGTCCTTGTGGCATTCCTCTCTGCCTATATTCACCTTGGCCAAACCACCATAAGTCCTCAGTGGCCAAGTCCGTGCCCATCAGCCACTCCCTATTCGGATACACCTGGATGCCAGAGAAAGCAAAGATGCGAAGCACCAAAAGTGATTTGTTGCCCGGCTAGTGGCAAATGTCCTTCATCCACCACTACCACCAGTACCAGTAGTGCAACATCAACAACATCGGCGTCTTCAACATCTTCAGGGCAAGAAAATTGAATTGAAAATGATAATTAATATGAGGAATTTCATTACAGTCCATTCTCCACTGAATCATCAACATCTGTTTCTTCCTCTACTGATTCTACCACGAGCAGTAGCTCTTCTGAATCAACATCTTCTTCTGCTACTTCAGAAAGTTCTGTTTCAACCACCGAAAGTTCATCAACTGCATCGGAATCCTCGACCGTAAATTTATTGCAATTATTTCGGAATCAATCGCATTTCAGGAATCGACAAGTGAATCCAGTCCATCATCTGATGCTTCATCCACCACTACTGAAAATGGCACTAGCACCAATGTCCCAACCGAATCCACTTCTTCTCCCGAAACTACGACCAATTATAGTGTTGAAACGACCGTATCCGGTGCATCTTCTTCCAGGCAATAACATTCTATCCACTATAGTCAATTTATCATTTTTCAGTGTCCCAACGATGTCCACAACTCAAATTGGCTCAAATGAACCATGCCCATGCCAATTGATTATTGCCTTATTGAAGTTTATGTATGCCTATTTGAATTCATCGGAACAGGTAAAAAAATGCAAATATTAATTTGAATATCTACTTCCAATTTTTAGGCAATTTTCGAGTCCGAATGTTTGGTCCTTCTGCGAATTATCCTCGTCGATGTTACATTGACCGTTGAACAAAAAGTGGTGGAATGTGGCCGGGTGATTCGTTCATTCTGTTCCAAACATTCTTCAATTGGAGACCGGCTTAAATGGGTGGAAATTGACGATTTCGGCTATTGCTATGATTTTGCTTTTGTTGTATGTTGCCAAAGGGCATTCAATTTTAAAATTTGATTTAAAGGTGGCCATCCAATATGAGGATGATATGGCCGATTCCGTTTGCGACCGAATCGACAACACTGGGGCATCAAACTTCACAAAAGCCATCCAAACTGGAACCAGCCAGAATCAATGCGGTTCCGGCAGTGCTTCAGTCTGGAGTGGATTTGTTTCAAAAGTGAGAAAGAATAATGCCTGAATTCCCCTCAGTTTTAATGGCATATTTCAGTGTAATCAAATAAACCGAAGGACAATTCCAACAATGAGCCGTGCCCGCCAATTGGCCTACTATTCCAATTCACTGGAATACATCTACTTTAAGCAATATCCCAGCCAAGAAGAATGCATTAGAAATATCACAATTTCCACTGGAGAATATGAAGGAACTGTTGGAGGATTTCTCGATCTTTGCAATTGGGTTGGTTGAATGCCATCCAAAATTGCAATCCTCACGAATTACAGTACAATGTCCAAACATCCATCCTCACTTCCATTCTTGTCGATGATTCTGACACCGATGAATGCCCCTTCATCTCATCCTGCGAAGATGGCGTGAATTCGGCCAATTCTTCTGGCAATTACCCTTCCTCCGTGGTGGAAGTGAGAAATTCAATTAAAATTGTGAAAATTAAATCGAATATTTAAAGGAGGCCAATCAATTTGTTGCCACTTGCAAACAACAATTTGCCTCCACTTCCAATGCCAATGTCCGCCTTCAAATTATTCTCAATTTGTTCGTCCAATTGAGCAGGGAATGCCGTCTTCTGATCAAAGGAATTGTAATTTCGGGTGGAAATGTTCAATGCAGTTGCGCCGATTTGATTTCCATTGGAAATTCAGTAGAGCCATAACCAATATCCAATTAGATAATTTAAACAAATAGTGTGAAAATGGTTATGCTTGCCAAAATATCACCTATGGTGGTCCAGGCGAAAGCTTGGATGAAGTTTGCCTCGCCGACACATTCAACATTTCCACAATTGTTGTGGCCAGTGCCCATTTCCTCAACAATGTGTAAGTCAACAATTTAAATAAAATGAATTGTCTGGGACACATTCCATTTCAGTCTGAATACTACAGCCCAAAAGCTCAGCTACCGTTCCTTCCATAATGCCATCGTCAATTGTTGCTATTCAGTCACGTACGGCTCAAATTTGACGGCAAGAGTGGAATGCGCAAAACGACAAGTGTCCAATTATTCCACCAACAATGCCACATTGAGAGCCCTTTATATGGCGGTGGAATTGTCCACAACATTAATAATCAAGGTAATTATTGTGTGGTGGATTTTAGTGAATGATAAATCCCTTTACATTCGAAGGTTACAAATAGTGTGATCAGCGCCTTCTATGGCACATTTGGGTGCTTTTGTGGATGCGCAACATGCTGATGAACGCAGAAACAGAATAATATGATAATTGTCCCCATTCTCCAATCAAATACCACCCTAAAATTTCCTTCTTTTTTCAATCAAATCACTAATTGTAGAATATCGGCAAAAAATGCCAACTTTCACTTTTCACAAAATTAAACTTTAAATTGTTTGCACAAATTATATGTAGCTTTTTAGTGAACGGATGGAATGAATAAATATATTGAGCATAATTAATTTGAAATATAAAAATACAAAATAAATAACAAAACAATTAATTTTCCGATTCGAAAACATCTTTCAAAGTCAAAATGAAATCAATTACGGCCATTTGAAATCGCAATTCCTCTTCCGTTTTACTCTGGTGAAATATTGTTAATCCGGCTGCAATCAGTGTGCATTGCTGTTCATCGGCAATCTATAATTTTTTTAAAATGAATTTTATCAATTAAATTCCATAAAAAAACCAACTTTATCAATTTGTTCCAAAATTCGACGGTCCAATTCCTTGATTGAATATTCAGTATCGGCACCAGTTTCCATCAAATTCTTCAGGTTTTCTTGACGTTCCTTCCATAAATCACTAAATTAATAAATGAATTAAAATAAGATTGGTTTTTGAACATTTTGTGAATTATAATAATAACGATAATTTTTTTCTCATATTTTTGAAGTTAAAAACCCTATTGTCGAATAATTTATCAAATTGATTGAATAATTAATAACTAACCTCTCCCTCAATTCCTGCAAATCTCTGAGTGATTCAACTATAGAAAAGACTGTTCCATCCTCGAGGGAGCTAATAAATTGATTTCGTGTTGTTTCAACATTTAAACGTGCCATCAATGAATTATTAAACTATGAATTTTTGATTTAAAAAATTTAGTTCACATAATTAATACCTTCCCGCTTTTGTTTTCCAGATATTCATCCAAATATTTGCCAATAATTTTCTGTCGATCGCTCATTTTTTTAAATTATTTTCCCAAATTTACATAGAAATTTGTTTAAACAATAACAATAAGTATTTATTAATAATGAATGATAATAAAAATAATAAAATGTGTAGATTACTGGTGCTTTAATAATGTTTATGCATTTCCATTAGTTATATGACGATGTTCAAAACAAAAATTAGGTGGTCTTTGATCTTGCCAATGGGTTTCATCTGCTTCTAGCAAATAATTCAATTCAACATCTTGTTGATCAGGGATCTCCTTTGGTGGAATGGGAATATCGTCCTAAAATTATAAATTGGATAAATTATAATTTTATTATCTTTTTTAACCTTGGGCAATTTGTGTTGGATCCAATCGCGATCAACATGTTTCAATAATAATTCATAGCCAACTCGATGGTAGAAAGATGAAATATTGGACATGTTTTCAATAAATAAATTGCAATTCTGATTTTGTATGTTAATAAATAATTATTATTAACGAATAAGATAAGTAAAGTATAATGAAATGATTAATATAATAAAATAACGAATATTAGGGGGGGGGGGGGGGGGGGCAAAATCTATACCATTTTTTTAGTTTAATCATTTTTTTTTTCTAGCTTGATTTTTTGTTTTGGTGAAAAAAATTATAATTTTTGCTTATTAAATTAACCAACTTTATTATGTTTTCGTATATTATGTTTTCGTATTATAAATATTTAGGAAAAATTAAAATATGTGTTTTGCGCGTTTCGACTGCGACTTTTCGATTCCGACTAAAGGGTCGTCTAAAATATTTCAATCAAATCATGTTTTTGCTGGTTTAACATTCATTAAATGGTTTCTGGTAGTTGCATGCTTTTCCAACATCCTAAATCCATCCATAAACAACATTTTTGTTTTTAATTAATCCTTGTCTTGTCCATGTAAAAAAAAATGCTAAAAACAAAAAAATGTCTTAATAGATCTTAAAATATCTAGTTAGTTAGTTATTTTACGACAATTCGATTTCAATTAAGATTAAGCCGACCAAGATGAGATTTTTCATCTTCATCTTCCTACTCTACTCATTCTTCTACAATCTACGCCCGCGTGCACATCACAGATCACATTCACATATCAATATTCAATATCATCTTCCGCCATTCATTTATCACATCAATAATAAAATAATCCACATCTAATAATTAATTAATAAACAACACAATAAGTTCAACAACTTATTTTTTATTCCGCGCTTTTAATATTCTAAAATCTAAACCTAAATTAGTTAATAATTTATTAAAACTTTTAATTTTAAGCATACCCAAATCAGCCTTATAGATTGGCAACAAATAGGCTCGACATAAGTTTATCAGTTTTAAGCTAATTTCCAACCTCATTGATTAACTCCAACCCTAAAGCCTAAACCCAATGTACGTTCAATAAATTGTTAACTTTAGAATAGATTCTGGAATAATGACTATGCTATCATATTCAATTAATGATTTGTCAAATGCCATTGATGAATTAGGAAAACTGCGACAAAATACAAAAAATCCTATAAATCAGCAATTTTTGGATGAGAAAATGAAAAAATTGCGCTTAGATTTGGATGAGGTAAATTAATTAAGAATAATTTTTATTAAATTTATCTTCAAATTAAGAAGAAACGCCTCCAATCACCTACAAAGCAATCCAATGTTAGCAATAAAATGACCAATGGAACCGTCGGCAATGGTTTACAACAGAAGAAAACTTCTTCATCGGAGGACAGTTCGGATGATGATAAGCAGGCAACGAAGACAAAGGTTTTATAAAAACTAATTTCTTATTTAATTAAATAAAAATTCAGACTGCAACAAAGGTGGTTAATGGACAGCAGTCAAAATCGGTGGCCAAAGCAACAAAGAAAAAGGATGCCGATTCATCGGAGGACAGTTCGGATGATGATGAATTGGCAGCAACGAAGACGAAGGTTTCATAAGAAATCCTTGTTTTTAATTATTAATAATTTTTAGACCAAGACTGAAGCAAAGGTGGCCAATGCGCAGCAGCCAAAGCCACTGGTCCAAGCAACAAAGAAAAAGGTTGCTTCATCATCAGAGGATAGTTCAGACGATGAAGAGTTGACAACAACAAAGATGAAGGTTTCATAAAGATTAAATTCTTGTTTAAATAATAAATAATTAAGCCCGCTACAAAAGTGATTAATGCGCAGCAGCCAAAACCGGTGGTCAAAGCGACAAAGAAGAAGGATGCTTCGGAAGATAGTTCGCCCGATGATGAATTGGCAGCAACGAAGACAAAGGTATTATTATTATAAAGAAAGGGGTTCTTAATATTAAAAATTTCAGACCGTAGCAAAGGTGGCCAATGCGCAGCAGCCAAAGCCAGTGGTCCAAACAACAAAGAAAAAGGTTACTTCTTCATCGGAGGATAGTTCGGACGATGATGAATTGGCAACAACTAAGATGAAGGTTTCATAAGAATTAAGAAATCCTTGCTTTAATTATTAATAATTTTTAGACCAAGACCGTAGCAAAGGTGGCCAATGCGCAGCAGCCAAAGCCAATGGTCCAAACAACAAAGAAAAAAGTTGCTTCTTCATCGGAGGATAGTTCGGACGACCAAGAGTTGGCAACAACGAAGACCGCAGCGAAGGTGGCTAATGCGCAGCAGCCAAAACCGGTCATCAAAGCAACAAAGAAAAAGGATGCCGCTTCATCGGATGACAGTTCGGATGATGATGAATTGGCAGCAACGAAGACGAAGGTTTTTTCAAATAATTATTTTAATTAATAATAATTTTAGTCCGTAAAAAAGGTGGCCAATGCGCAGCAGCCAAAACCGGGAGTCAAAACAACACAGAAAAAGGATGCTTCATCGGAGGATAGTTCAGACGATGAAGAGTCGGCAACAGCAAAGACAAAGGTTTTATCAAATAGTTCTTTTTTAATTAATAATAAATTTTAGACGGTTATAAAGGTGGCAAATGCACAGCAGCCAAAACCTGTGGTCAAAGCAACAAAGAAAAAGGATGCTTCTTCATCGGATGACAGTTCGGATGATGATGAATTGGCAACAAAGAAAGTAATACAAATAATTAACTTCTTGTTTAAAAAAATTTAGACCGCAACAAAGGTGACAAATGCGCAGCAGCTAAAACCGGTGGTCAAAGCAACAAAGAAAAAGGATGCTTCTTCATCGGAGGATAGTTCGGACGATGGCAAGCTGTCAACAACAAAGACGAAGACTGCAACAATGGTAGCTAATGCGCAGCAGCCAAAACCGGTGGTCCAAACAAAGAAAAAGGATGCTTCTTCATCGGAGGATAGTTCGGACGATGGCAAGCTGTCAACAACAAAGACGAAGACTGCAACAATGGTAGCTAATGCGCAGCAGCCAAAACCGGTGGTCCAAACAAAGAAAAAGGTTGCTGTTTCATCGGATGACAGTTCGGATGATGATGATGAATTGGCAGCAACGAAGACGAAGGTTTTTCAAATAATTATTTTTTAATTAATAATAATTTTTAGACGGTTACAAAGGTGGCTAATGCGCAGCAGCCAAAACCAACGGTCAAAATCGAAACTCCAAAGAATAAAACTGTTTCTTCATCGGACAGTTCGGATGATTTGCAAACAAAGAAGGTTTAATAAATTAAAATTTAATTATCATTTTTCATTTTAAATATTAAGAAGCCAATCCGTGATGAGGCAATTAAGACGCAAAAACGAAAATCTGACGCTGTTGACGACAATTTCGATGTGGCACCAACTTTCTCAAAGAAAATGAAGAAAGCATCAATCGTTTGTTAATATTTTGTTATTTTTAATTTATTATAAATTTAGGATCCTGACCCTTGGGGAGCCAAAGCACACAATGACTTCAAGAATCTTCAGGGCAAAAATTTCCGCCATGAAAAAACAAAGAAAAAACGCGGGAGTTATCAGGGTGGAAAGATCGACACATCAATTAATTCATCGAAATTCGAGGATGAGGATTAATTTGGAAATGGAAAGACATGAGATATTGATATGGAATAAAATATCCATTTTCATTTTTTCGTTTTAATTCCATTATATTTTGTTACTCTTATATTTGTTGGATAAATTTTAAACATAAATAATTCATATTCTTCATATAATATATTTGTAAAGAAAGGAAAAGGACAATTAATTGTTGTACAAAAAACATTTGTCTTCCGGCAAAACATATTTTACGGAAAGAGAAGCATATTTTTGGCGAATTTATTGAAAAGAAACATGGAAAAATAGGTTCATAGGTCCCAGTCTCGAAATCATATAAATGATATACCATTCGATAGAGCTCGACGAGTTGTATAAGAATATACAAAAAAAATTGCGCGGCCACGACTTTTGGCCAAGTTATGGCCACTCGAAAATTGAAAAAGTGAAGGGTCCCCCCTTTGGGTCGAAAAAGTTCAAAATTTTTATATGGACATATTATAGCTCAATCGACGCGTCTCGATGAGCAGAATCCAAATCTGTCATCGTTTTTGCATAAAACGCAAAAATAAAAAAGTTACAGTCGCGCAAAGGAAATACGGATTGGAACTGCTCCGGTGGGCATTTCAGAGTGGACTCCGGAGTGTGCGTAGCCGAAGCGCGGGAACTGGACGGGCTTGTGGCGAGCGCAGCGAGCCACAAGCTCGTCTGGTCGCGCGCTTCGGCTACGCACACTCCGGAGTCCACTCTTACATTCCTCCGCAGTTCCAACACATTCCAGCGAGACTAAAATGGCCATAACTTTTTTATTTTTGAGTTTTATGTGAAAAGAATAGCAGATTCGTGTTCCGCTCATCGAGCCGCGTCGAATGAGCTATAACATAACATGGCCGAAAACAAATTTTAGAAATTTTCGACCCATAGGGGGGACCCTTCACTTTTAAGGGAAAATCCATTTTAATGGCCATAACTTGGCCAAAAGTGGTTGCCGCGCAAAAATTTTTGCTTTTTCGGATACAGCTCGTCAAGACACGTCGATTGGTATATCATTTACCTGATTTCGAATCTGGGACCTATGAACCAATTTTACCAGAAACATTTTTTCGAACATTTTGGCCAACATTTTCCGAAAAGAATAAAAACATTTTGGCCAACATTTTCCGGAAAGATTAAAAACATTTTTGGCGAACATTTTCCGGAAAGATTAAAAACATTTTTGGCGAACATTTTCCGGAAAGATTAAAAACATTTTTGGCGAACATTTTCCGGAAAGAATTAAAAACATTTTTGGCGAACATTTTCCGGAAAGAATTAAAAACATTTTTGGCGAACATTTTCCGGAAAGAATTAAAAATATTTTTGGCGAACATTTTCCGGAAAGAATTAAAAACATTTTTGGCGAACATTTTCCGGAAAGAATTAAAAACATTTTTGGCGAACATTTTCCGGAAAGATTAAAAACATTTTTGGCAAACATTATCCGAAAAGAATTAAAAACATTTTTGACGAATATTTTCCGGAAAGAATTAAAAACATTTTCGGCGAACATTTTCCGGAAAGAATAAAAAACATTTTGGCGAACATTTTCCGCAAAGATTAAAAACATTTTTGGCGAACATTTTCCGGAAAGATTAAAAACATTTTTGGCGAACATTTTCCGGAAAGATTAAAAACATTTTTGGCGAACATTTTCCGGAAAGATTAAAAACATTTTTGGCGAACATTTTCCGGAAAGAATTAAAAACATTTTTGGCGAACATTTTCCGGAAAGAATTAAAAACATTTTGGCTAACATTTTCCGGAAAAAATTAAAAACATTTTGAACATTTTCCGGAAAGAATAAAAAACATTTTGGCGAACATTTTCCGGAAAGATTAAAAACATTTTTGGCGAACATTTTCCGGAAAGAATTAAAAACATTTTGGCTAACATTTTCCGGAAAAAATTAAAAACATTTTGAACATTTTCCGGAAAGAATAAAAAACATTTTGGCGAACATTTTCCGGAAAGATTAAAAACATTTTTGGCGAACATTTTCCGGAAAGATTAAAAACATTTTTGGCGAACATTTTCCGGTAAGATTAAAAACATTTTTGGCGAACATTTTCCGGAAAGATTAAAAACATTTTTGGCGAACATTTTCCGGAAAGAATTAAAAACATTTTTGGCGAACATTTTCCGGAAAGAATAAAAAACATTTTGGCGAACATTTTCCGCAAAGATTAAAAACATTTTTGGCAAACATTTTCCGAAAAGAATTAAAAACATTTTTGACGAATATTTTCCGGAAAGAATTAAAAACATTTTCGGCGAACATTTTCCGGAAAGAATAAAAAACATTTTGGCGAACATTTTCCGGAAAGAATAAAAAACATTTTGGCGAACATTTTCCGGAAAGATTAAAAACATTTTTGGCGAACATTTTCCGGAAAGATTAAAAACATTTTTGGCGAACATTTTCCGGAAAGATTAAAAACATTTTTGGCGAACATTTTCCGGAAAGATTAAAAACATTTTTGGCGAACATTTTCCGGAAAGATTAAAAACATTTTTGGCGAACATTTTCCGGAAAGATTAAAAACATTTTTGGCGAACATTTTCCGGAAAGAATTAAAAACATTTTGGCTAACATTTTCCGGAAAAAATTAAAAACATTTTGAACATTTTCCGGAAAGAATACAAAACATTTTGGCGAACATTTTCCGGAAAGATTAAAAACATTTTGGCGAACATTTTCCGGAAAGAATTAAAAACATTTTTGGCGAACATTTTCCGGAAAGATTAAAAACATTTTTGGCGAATATTTTCCGGAAAGATTAAAAACATTTTTGGCGAACATTTTCCGGTAAGATTAAAAAGTAAAAACTTTTTTGGCAAACATTTTCCGGAAAAGAAAAACACATTAAAACAATTTCCGAGATACCGTATACCTCAATTCCCCTTTTCTATCCCTCATTTCCTATTATGAAAGAATAAATGTAAAATTAAACACTTTTATTTTTGTTTTTGAAAAACATGTAAATTTTGTTTAAAAAACTAAATGATTTGATATTATAAAATTTATTTAACGGTTTCAAAAGCTCATATTCAAGCAATAAGCATTCAATCTCAATATTCTAATATGAATCCAATCCACCCTCAAATTCTCCATATCAATATCAAGCCATCTAACCTAATATTTAAATAAAATTCTCACATTTCCCACTTAAAGTCAAACTACAACTTTATTAATAATAATAATAAACATTAAAAAAGATATTTTTTATATGAAATATGACAAATGTGAGAGATGGACTTAGTATCGCATAAATTACATCGGAATAAAATTTTTTTATCATCTTTTTATTGTTTATCTTCTTTTTCAAATAGACGTAAAATTTCTGTTTTGATCTAAATAAAATTAGATATTTTTATATTGTAATTAATTAATTTACCATATCAGCATTCTTCTTTTCTAGCTTCATTAATCTTCTCGCAATATCTAATCCGAATTCTCTTTCATTTTTCCCAATTTCCTCCTCATCACTGCTCTCAATTTTAGTGCAATTGCAGCCGCAACCCGTCGATGGAGCTATAAATTTTAAGCATAAGATTTCGGAACTTTTGTATTTTCTGTCTCCACAGGATCCAGAAACACCCCAATCCCCAATGAATGGCCCTCTCTATAGCAATCATAGAGTAGCTCTATGTCAGTTTTATGGCCTTCAGATTTGAAAGAATCCTGCTGGAGAAACTCTAGCCAACCTCGGTAACTAATTTATGGAAACCAAAGGATGATTTTGGGGATGCTTAAAAATCTGGATTCTGTAGACATAGACATATAATCGAATAACAAAATTTCTTAATTTCTATTGTCAATTTTTTACTCCTTTATTCATTATTATTCATTTACCTTTATTTAATTCATCATTTGCATCATATTCGTAACAGCCACTTTCTCCATTATTCTTATTGTTAGAACTTGAGCATCCACTATTCTTCATTAGCATAAAACCAATTGTTTGAATCGCCTCTCGAGTGGGGCAACAACCATTTTTATCCGTTAAAAATGAAGTGTCCACATCTTCCTACAGAAAATAAAGTTTTGTAATCCTTTTTTGCCAAACCAATTCCATTTTCATTTGACCATTTTGGACTCCTCCAACATCAATACCCAATGCATTGGCAACCTCCCGCAATTCTTGCTCATCCAATTCCTTCTTCAATTCCGCCTCTTCCAATTGAAACAATTGGTCTTTAATTTTAATGTATTCAAATTTATTTTTTTCTAAATTCATGCCTTTTCTCGGCAACTCTTTTGAAGTGGATGCTTTCCCTTGATTGAGGACATCTTCAAAATCCATTGGCAAAAGGAGATTATCTAATTTTAGTGCATTGTCCTTATTTTCCATTTTCTCATTAATTAATTGAACATTTCGATTCGAAACAAATTCTTCCAACAATGTAGAAATATTCCTTTAATAAGGAGAGGAAAGAGTTTTGGAGGCATTATCTTTTTACCGAAATTCGTCTAAATGTGCGGCTAACCAACTTAACTCCTTGAAATGAGGCCATTTTGGTTGGTAGGCAAAATTGTCACGTAAAACAATTCGCAATTCCTTTTTAAATTTTTCACGTAAATGAAACCAACGCTTTTTCAATTCTGGCAATACTGCAATCAAAAATGGTTTAATTTTGAATTTTTAAATCATATAAAAAATGACCATGATCTTCACTGTCCGGCGCGACAATTAGTTTGACTTGAGACCAAATTTGATCCACATTTTCTATGGCCAATGAATTTGACCCTCCATTGTCGGATGTATATAGTTCTGGGAAATTTCGGACAGCTTGGATCAAATTTTTGGCAGTCATTTGCAAATGTTCTTTGCTTTGTTTTGTGCTATTATTGTTGAGAGGGAAAAGGGGAACACATTGAATATTATCCGTAACATTCTCTCTCTTTATAGCATTTCCGCCAAGTGTTTGATGCTCATCCCGAGCCATTTGGACGGCGATATAAAGATTTCGATGGTACATCTAATGGCAATTTATATCAAATTATATCTTGGTCCATTAAATGATTCACGGAATCAGAACCTTAAGATGGTGAGAAAGTGAAGTGGTCGATTGTTTTGCTCCTCGATTGAATGCTTGACCGCATGTCAGGCAAATTGCCCGATTTTCTTCCTTCAATTTACGAAAATATCTCCACCAACTTCGAGCGGGTTGTGTCATATCCAAATTCAATGTTTCATTATCCAACATTGCCACTAATTGCTGACCCACATTTGAACTAGGAGACACTGCTTAAATTAACTTTTTACATGTCTTTTTATTAATTTAAAGCATAAATAAGCCAATTTTTGGATTAAAAATATCATTTTTAAATATCAAATCATTTCCTAAATTGAACAAACATTTTTGTTCTCCAAGTCGGATATGTGATGTGTTCAACGGAGAGACGGCAACAACTTGGGCCGAAATGGGAATTTGTGATGAATAGGAACAACCTTCCTCAACCACTTCATTATTGACCAAAGGAAATGATGCTGTTACTGTCTCCTTTTTAACATTGTTGGGTCTCCCACGTTTTCGGGATTGGACAATTGAAGGTTGATGATTGAAAATAGGCAAATTCATAAGCTTATAAAAATGGAATTAGGTATCTAATTTTATTTTCGAATAAATTTTTTAATCCACAACCAAAGGAGGAATAGAAATATCGACCAGAGGCAGTGTCATGAATAAAGTGGTTTAGATATGTGAGTGAAAGGAGGAATGCGAGAGAGACACTCCGGAAAAGCCGGAAATGAAGGAAGAGAGAGTACTATTGAGAGCAATTATCCAACCAGCCATCCAGCAACCAATATCAATGTTCCGGAAAATTCTTTAATATCATCAAGATCAAGAAAATGAGGAAATTAAACAATTTTCATAAATATATGCTATCATTTATTTTATATTATTTTTTTTCCTCCCCCATTCCCCATTCCTTATTTTTTCAAAAATATTTTTGCCCACAAAGTTCTTTCCTCAGTGGTTTTCCCTTTTTTTCCATCTTTCTCATCTCAATAGGCCCTATGGTGGCAGCCGGTTAGGCTGATGGACATAAAAGTATTTAGTGACAGCCGTACATCGTCCCTCTCTTTCCACTTTATTCAATGTCAGTCTTCGTCCGTCCGTTCCTGCTGCTGGCAGTCTTCGGTCTTCATTCCCTTTCATCGGGCCAATTTTTCATCCCCCCCCCCTCCGGCAACCCTCATAACCAACTTTTTCGATTTGCTTCATTTGTCAGACTTTTCACAAACAAACATATCAATCAGCCACGTTGGCCCCACATTTCCTGTTTCCTGTATCTAGATAATTAAAAATAAAAGTGCATTTTATAGTAAAAAAATAAGGAGACGAATCAAAATTCTATCAAATTCACTCAAATCCATAGTTAATCGAGTAATCAAGCTATCTAGTATGATCATTTCATAATTTCTAAAATTTATTCGATACGATCCACTTTTCCAATTCCAACATATTACTACGATTTTTGTTCTTCTTCCACTTCAACAATAAAAAAACAGAGAAGGGCGGAGCACTTTTTCTCAAAAGTTTTCACATTTTCAGCAGCAGCTATCATCTTCAACTAAAATTTCCCTTCAATTCAAATTCATCCTGCAGGTGCTTTTTTCAGTCCATCCCCTCCAATTCCAAACTCCCATTCAACAAACACTTGCTGTCTTCTTCATATTTTTTCCGGCCCATTCATTCTCGCTCAACAAATCCCTTTCTAGTTTCGTCGATCATTCGTTTCGACAGACCAAAAGCCCAACGAATCTTTTTGTTGTTTTCTTGCTTTTAGCTCTAAAAATTTTTGAAGAAATGAAGTTTAGAATTTCAGGAGAGTTCACGGTCCTCAATGGGCGTCATTTGTTTGTCCCGACTCCCGATGCCCTTTGACATTTAACTTCTCCCGCATGAAGGCGAGGAGCGAGTAATTTTCCGACATTCTACCCCTTCATCCCCCATTCAACATTCACCCCATCCAAAATTCATTTTATGAACTTATCTCCGCTAATCTGTTTTTTTTTTTTAAAACATAAATGCTGATATTTGAAATCATAATGAAATCAAAAGCCTAAAATTTTTTTCTATAATTTAGTATTTTTAAATTTTATAAAATGCAACTTGAAGAACACTAGAAGTCTTTGAGTGATACATATGCACTCGAATTTTTGGGAAATAATTGCTGTTTTCTAATACCTAGTAGAAATTTTCATAAAATAATTATGTAGAAGGACTATATCACATTCCAAGATTGTCTCCGCTTAAATAAGGGCGAAAAACTTTCTCAAATATCAAACTAAAACCCTGCCTGATCCATAATAGCGAATTTTATATTTTTTTCGATTTTTCTGCTTATCAGTCATACTGTATCGCATATCGAAATTTTTAATTTTCAAAACTTAAACAGTTCGCCAGAATTATTGATTGATCACCTTTTTATTACTTTTTCATTTTTCATTTCATCATCAAACATCAACCAAACAACCGGCAACCGCCACGCCAACCCAACCCAACTCAACTCATCAAAATTCAAATTCAATATTCTAGCTACTCAATTCAATTCCATTTTCATCAATAAATTATCATTATCTTATACACATTACTTTGCATTCATCATTATTTATACCAAAAATTTTCTAGCGATCAATACTCAAAACAAAAATATTTTCTCTACTCCATTTTTCAAATCTTTTTCGATCTTGCACATTTTCTCATCAACAAGTCGCACCTGCCGAAGAAGAATCAACAACAATGGCTGTTCCACAAGAAGTGATCGACAAAATTGAGGCCGGATACAAGAAACTTCAGGTTTAGTTGGGAAATTTATTTTGGGGAAATCCAAAATAAAAAAATGGTATATTTACGTTATGATTCGTTGACATTGACATTTTGACAATATTTTGTTGCTTGGCAACCAATAAACATCATTAAAAGAGGATTATATTATTATTAAGAATTAGCGAGGATTGTTTTGATTTGAAAAAGGATGAAAATAATAAAACGTAATTGGGAAAAAAATTTGGATAATCCACTCAATAATAATAAATTTTTCCAAAAATAGGAATCACCGGAATGCAAATCGCTACTCAAGAAATATTTGACCCGTGAGGTGGTCGATCAATGCAAGGGCCTGAAGACCAAGCTGGGCGCAACTTTGCTCGACGTCATCCAATCCGGTGTGGCCAACTTGGACAGCGGAGTGGGAATATATGCACCGGACGCTGAGGCCTACACACTGTTCAAGCCACTTTTCGACCCCGTGATTCAGGTTTATTCCAATTAACGGAAAGTCAGCAAATTAACATTTAAGGATTACCACAACGGATTCGGGCCTCAACAAAAACAGCCGCCAACCGACCTTGGTGAGGGAAAGACTCAAATGCTCGTGGACCTGGATCCCGAAGGGAAGTTCATCAATTCAACCCGAGTTCGTTGCGGTCGATCATTGCAGGTTTAATTACATCAATATTTGCACACTTTCAAAATCAAATTTCTTCATTCCAGGGTTATCCATTCAATCCGTGTCTGACCAAGGAAAATTACTTGGAAATGGAGGGGAAGGTCAAGGCTGTGTTCGACCAACTCAAAGATGGTAAGAAAATGGCCAAAAATATATCTGAACAAATTTTACCAATTAAGACCCGGTGCTTGGCGGAACTTATTACCCATTGGAGGGAATGACCAAAGAAGTGCAGAACCAGCTGATCGCCGACCACTTTCTCTTCAAGGAGGGCGACCGTTTCCTGCAACACGCGAATGCTTGTAAGATTTACAAAATAATGTCTAAAATAATCAATCCCTGTTCGTTTAATAGGTCGTTATTGGCCATCGGGACGCGGGATTTACCACAATGCGCAGAAGACATTCCTGGTTTGGGTGAACGAAGAGGACCATTTGCGCATCATTTCCATGCAAAACGGAGGCAATGTCGGCCAAGTGCTGGAGCGTTTGATCCAGGGAGTCAAGGCAATCCAATCGAAGGCACCCTTCTCGCGTGATGATCGTCTTGGATGGCTCACATTCTGCCCGACCAATTTGGTTTATTTTTGCAATTTCATGCAATCAATTTAATTCAAAAAAATTCAGGGAACCACCGTGCGCGCCTCAGTTCACATCAAATTGCCCAAAATCAGCGCCAAGCCGGAGTTCAAGAAAATTTGCGATGATCTCAAGCTGCAGATCCGTGGCATTCATGGCGAGCATTCGGAGACCGAGGGCGGTGTTTATGACATTTCCAACAAGGCTCGACTTGGCTTAACCGAATTCGAGGGTAAGCAAAAACAAATATTTGAAAATAATTTGAATAATTTTGTACAGCGGTCAAACAAATGTACGACGGTGTGAAGCATCTGATCGAGCTGGAGAAGGCTGCTTAAGTGAATGACAGAATAAATTGACAAAAAGACAAGAAATTAGAAATAAAATGCAAAGGACCAATCAATCCGATAGTTAAATAATTTGGCTTTATTTTAAATAGATTTGCACACTTTTTGACTTTGACGATTTTTCATTATTTCCAGCATAAATATTTCCTTTAAAATTGATAGAATATTTGACCATGAGAAAATAATTCAATTAATAATCGGCCATTTTTGTCGATTTAGACGAGTTTATTTTCAATAGAATTGTTGATTGATCAATTCCCTGAAACGTGAATCCCCCCTTTTCTACATGGCATCGGGAATAGGCCACGTAATGGACGATCAAATGCCAATTGGGGCATTGCTATGCTCCCCCATATTCATTCATCACATTGCTTTTTTAAACATTGTCCAATCAACAATCATCCATTCTTTTCCAGCCAACATTTCTATACCATTCCTCCTCCTCTCGATCACAATTTCATTCTGAATAAGCCTCAAAATATATGTAGGCCCTTTAATAGGGCTTTGAGAATGATTGCGTTTCGGTTTCCCTCCTAAAATTCCTCAACCTCCTTCCTTCACGTCCCTAATGTTTCTAGCTAACTAACATCGTTAACAAATGTTAAATTTTAAATATTTATTAACATTTCATAGGATTGATTTCTTGCATTAATAAAAGTCCCATTCACAAGCAAATTATTTCCATTCCCTCTAAAATAGACCCATTCTTTATATCCAAATGTCCTCCAACTCCAATACATTCAATCCGTTCACACCCGAACGTCGGGAAAAATTCAAATGCACCCTTTTCTGCTTCCGTTCCTATGTTGAGGTGATAATGAATCCATTTATTTGTTTCATTTTTCTAAAAGGATGCCGCCTTTTTCATTGCCATCGTTGGCATTTTCTTGGCCACAGTCTTTTTCTTCTATTATTATCGAGAAATAGACCTTAGCCACAACGCCCATTATTACCGGCAAGAAGCCTTCCTTCACCTTTTTGGCATTTCGGCCATTTTAATCCTTCTCAATGTTGGAATTATCGTTGGATTAATCACCCGCATTCCCGGATTTTTTGCTCCATATTTGGTTGCTTTGGTGAGAATCTTTTAATTCTCAGTTTCTAAAACAATTTTTATTCTTTCCAGGCTATTTTTACGGTTTATCCCTCTGGCTATGTTTTCGCCTATTCCGCCTTTTATTCGTTCACTTCATTGGATTCAAGAACTTCCACTTTCTTTAACTTCATCAATGGAGGGTCAAATTATAGTAAGTTTCCTTGAAATGAAAGAATTCAGTGTCTTCATCATTTTCAGAATCCATTGATGATGTTGATTGGCGCCGTTTCGAGGCTCTGAATGGATTTGTTTTGATCGGATTTCTTCTTTTCATCCAAATTTGGATCTTTTCGATTGTTTGGCGGGCAATGAGTGCTGTCAGATTCGAAAAAATTGCGAATCAAATTGCAAAGGACCAACAAGCAAACCGTGGTAATATTTTTAAATTAAAATTTCCGGAAATGATTTATTCAGTTTATTTTATAGGCGGAACATTTGTGCAACCCCCAGTGCCGATGATGATTGATGTGATGAAGCCATCGGGCAAATTGAATATCAACAATAATAGCAACAATGGCCATTATTCAATTGCCTAAATGTGGAGATCAAAAAAGCAGTTAATCGAATGTGAAGAAGAGAATCGTTTGAACGGAAGATATGATAAAAATTGATATTATTTAAATGAAAATTGTGATAATAAAATCGAGAATTTTACAAGATTAAAATTTGAACAGAATTTGATTCTTTCTTTGGAAGGAGAATTCGAATTAGCCAACTATAATTTGGGGACAATTTGGAATGCAAATTGAAAATTGGTTTGTTTGAGTTAATTGTGTCAGCTGCCTTTTTAATTTATTGATGACGGATTTGATTGGTTTGAGTAAATATTCCTTTCCCCCTTTCATTTCTCTTTTAATCCATCAAAATCTATTTGACCATTTCCAATTTTAGGCAAAATCACAAATCGACACAATCTCTGGATTTCATAATTTCCATTCACATTAAATTAAAATAAATCAAAATTTAGCCTACGGGATCAAAGAAGATGGACCCATTTATAGTTACCGTAACCTCTAATTCCCCATCTTCGATTTTGAGGACATAGCTCCTAGTAGGGCGAAAAAATTGTTTATATTGCATTTTCTTTCCCTAAAACTCTACAAAATCCGTTTTAATTCCTTGTAAAAAATGTCCCACAATTTAAGTCGTTAGACCTCAAATGCTTCCCAATTTTTGAAGTATTGAAAAGTAATTCTCCATGGAGTATTAAAAGAGGTTATACGGTAACTGCAGTGGCTCTAAAAAGCCTGTCAATATCCTTTTTATCAAATCCATTTCGCCTAAATTTTAGAAATAGTCGAAAAATGCATTTAAAGTCAATTTCCATCCTCTCCTTAATTGTTTTCACGATTTTATTGTTGCCAAAACCATCGAATGCATTCTTTACGGAATTATTCACAAAAATCAAGGATAAATTGATGGGTGACGGCAATAGAGGTTGGATAAGGAGAATAATGAAAAAAAAAACAATTTAAATATTTGAGATAATAGCCAAAATGGGAATGAATTAAATGGTGGCGGATATTCATCCCAACAAGGAGGATATGGGGGAGGAGGAGGATATCAACAACAATATGGCCAATTGGGCCAACAATTTGGTATTAGGGAACAGAAATATGAACATTATGGACAGCAAGGAGGAGTGGGAGGGCAATTTGGTGGAGAAGTAGCCCAGCAACAACAATCGCCGGTTGATGAATAAATTTTGGTAAAATTAATTGTCCCTAAACAGCAATTGATTGGGTCGGATCCGAATGGGCCAAATCCATATGCCCAGAATCCATTTGGTCAATTCAAAGAGGAAGGCGAAAAAGGTCATTTTGGGCACTCATTTCAGCATTAAATTAAATTTTTTTCAGAAGAAAAGGGTATCTTTTCTCGAATGGCCAGTTGGATAAAGAATAAAGCCGTGGATTTGATTTCTAAAGGAAAACTTTTCTCATCAAGTTCAAGCAGTACAAGCAACAATGGGGATGATAAATAAATAATAAACAATCATTTAAAAAAGATGGACGAAATTATAATTTATTTGGTTAAATTGCACAATAAAGAATTTTTCAAATTTATTATACAATTAAATTCAAATCAAATTAATATTATATTTTTTGAAATAAATTATATAATTTTAATTGTCCAAATATTTCTTTTCTTTTACTCAAACTCAAAGTTTAAATTTTAAGAAAAATCATCATTTTTATTTTTACTAATAAATAAGCTCTAATTACGCTCAATATAATAAAAATTATCAACAAAATTATTTTAATTAAGAACATTCTTTTAATTATCAAATAAATAATACAAAAATGGCCGAGATTCCAAATTTGGGTGAACATTGTGCCTTGAAAAATTGTAATCAGCTTGGTATGAATTTGGATCAAATGAATTTAATAAAATATTCAAAATTATGCCCAGATTTTATGCCATTCCATTGTGATTATTGTTCTTCGTTCTTTTGGTTATTTTCATTTTAAAATTGCGAAAAAAAAACATAAAAGGGCAATTATTATAGAAAAAGATTAACAATTCTGAATTTTTGACATTTTTACCAAAAATTGGAACCTCTTCTTTCAGTCGAAATCATCGACTTCCTGATCAACACGGATGCACTGTTTATTCTAATAAAAATGTTGAGAGAAAGGGGAATAATGGTGAAGAAGAATTCAAATTTCTTTGCTCAAAGAGTGGATGTTTTCAACGAGAACGAACCCGAATTCAATGCCTTCATTGTAACCATAATTTTTGTATGAGGTTATTTGCTTTGCCTTTCACTAATTTTCATAAAAATTTGAATAATTGAAGGCATCGAATTTGTGAGGATCATGAATGCAGCGGATTAAAGAAACAATCAAATTTGTTGGAAACACAGCCAAAATTGCAGATTGAAAAAAGAAACCCAGACCAAAATAAGCAACAACCTGTTGCTGGTAGATCACAAAAAGAAAAAGTAAGATAGAAAAAAAACATAATTAACAAATACACACAAGATCAAAATCCTCAATTAGATGGTGATAGGTCGGTTCCACGCACAATGGTGCAATAAATAAAAAAATTATTTATTTAAAATTTATTAAATGTATTGAACTTATTTAAGATTAAACATAAAATAAGAATAAAAATTCTTTTTGTATCAAAAAAATGTTTGAAAAATGTCTAGAAAAGAAAAAAAATACAAAATGTTTGAAAAAAAAACATAAAATGTTTGGAAAAATACAAAAATTAAAATATTTGGTTAAACGCAAAAAAATGTTTGGAGGAACAAAAACACAAAATGTTTTTAGCTAAGTGAAACACAAATGTTTTTAAGCTAAGTGAAAACACAAATGTTTTTAAGCTAAGTGAAACACAAATGTTTTTAAGCTAAGTGAAACACAAATGTTTTTAAGCTAAGTGAAAACACAAATGTTTTTAAGCTAAGTGAAACACAAATGTTTTTAAGCTAAATGAAACACAAATGTTTTTAAGATTAATGAAACACAAATGTTTTTAAGATTAATGAAACACAAATGTTTTTAAGATTAATGAAACACAAATGTTTTTAAGATTAATGAAACACAAATGTTTTTAAGATTAATGAAACACAAATGTTTTTAAGATTAATAAAACACAAATGTTTTTAAGATTAATGAAACACAAATGTTTTTAAGATTAATGAAACACAAATGTTTTTAAGATTAATGAAACACAAATGTTTTTAAGATTAATGAAACACAAATGTTTTTAAGATTAATGAAACACAAATGTTTTTAAGATTAATAAAACACAAATGTTTTTAAGATTAATGAAACACAAATGTTTTTAAGATTAATGAAACACAAATGTTTTTAAGATTAATGAAACACAAATGTTTTTAAGATTAATGAAACACAAATGTTTTTAAGCTAAGTGAAATACAAATGTTTTTAAGTAAAGTGAAAAACAAAATGTTTTTAAGCAAGCAAAAACAAAATGTTTCGAGGAACAAAAACACAAAGTGTTTGAACAAACAACAAATTGTTATAAAAATAAATTTTTTTAATATTTTTCATTTTTTGTAAATTTCAATACTCAAATTTAAAAAAAATGTATTTGCAGTTTGCACCATCACCATTATTAATTATAGAATCGTCCATATCCATATTTTAACCTCTCTTTGTCTTTTGTGGAATTGACTACAGACGGGTTTCAATGAATGTGAAAAGATACAAACGAAATAACGATAAAGAAAATATTTTTGGAATAATTCAGATATTGACTGCCGAGCAAAGGGCTCGAATGGATCGAGTAGAAATTATGAAATTGAAAATGAAAAACCCATTGAAATTGGACGCTGATGAGCAATTAATTCTATTTGCCCATTTGCCTGCTGAAAATGGTGGAAATCGACAAGTGATTGTGGTCAGCCGAAAATGGTCCATATTGAAGGCAATTTGGCATATTGCTCAACAATTAGGCTTAGAATATTCCGATGTAATCACTAATCAACAACAATTGAATATAAATTTTATATTTTTAGAATCTTTTGGCATTCAAATTTCAAAATTCGTCCGAAACCGAAGCAACGGAGGAGGATGACATGAATCCATTGCCACTGAATGAAAATGTTGCCAAACTTTTGCCAAATGAATCGGAAATAATATTGAGGTGGAAAAAAGAATAAAATACTTTCATACATTACGAGGTGCCCATATTTTGTCCTCATTTCTTTCATTTATTATTAATTAATTATATATCATTCAAAGAAATACATTCAAATTTTTAATCCAATTTAATCATTCATTCATTCATTAATTGGCATCTAAATTATAATCATATGCCCAATGATTGATTTTATGGCCAAAATGCCAACGCAACTATTTGAGGCGTGCGGCCAATAAAGGAGGGCCCGAGCGGGGCATTGGCCATTTTCATTTTCACTTCTCCATTCTCCTCAAAATATTCACCATTTTTGGGATCCATTCCTGCCCTTTTTTGCGTGTTTGGCTCAAACCTCTAATTGTGGGCAATTTTTTGATATTATTTTGCCTATAGAAAGTAAAAACCGTCCTTTTTGTAAGCTTTCATAAAATAAAACAATTTCGATTTAACATCTAAATTCCAAAAAATCATATTCGAGTTCATTTTAATATGGTATTTATCGGTTCTCCACCTGCTGTAGTGCTTTTGAAATGAAGGGTGTTTAGGATTATGGTTAGGGATAGGGCAGATGATAACCTTTCCTCACCTATACCGTATGACCCATCATGGTTATGGCTAACTTTCCCCAATTGATTCAAAAAAAAATCTGAAAATGGATAACCGGCGAAAAGTGCCATTTTAATGTCCCTTATTTTAGCACAAGAATATCCAATTTAATATGTATATTAAATATTGTTTCCAATTTTGGATTCCTTTTTACATTTGTGGCTATTACAATCCTTTAATTAAGTGATTTCTCGGGACTTTCCCTATATTAAGCCAAAATGCCGAGAAAATAAGAACAACTTGGAAAAGGCCGGAATGAATGAAGCCTTTGAAGCTCATATTTTTGCTGATCACAAGGCAAAATGGATCCAGCAAAGCTAGCCGCCCCTCCTCCCCAATCATCTTCACCAAATTGCCCATCAAAACAATTCCATCCTCCTCCATTGCTTTAATATTTGCCCATTTTATTTTAGCTTTCGCTATTTCAGCAATATTCATTTATATTCCTTCAATTAAATTAATTCCATCCACCAATTTTTAATTTTTAGAAATCAAATCGATTTCAAACAAATTCATCGACACTGTTGCCATAAAATGGCATCCATCCATAAACCGTTTCTCCTCATTTTATTCCTATTTTGTCAAACAAAGGCTAGATTTTTTCGTGCCCCAACGGCTCCTATTTCTGAAAATGTTCATTCACATGATAAAAGTGGCGAATTGGAAACAAATTTGACTAAAGAACCCTTAGCCAACAATCCATCGCAACCAAATGGCCAAGGAGTTGAAAAATCAAAATTATCGAAAGAGGATGCTCAAAAACCCCAGCAGCTCGAAAATGAACAAAATCCAAAAGATAGCCGAACGAATGTAAATGTGGCTTTGAAAAATGATAAACTCGAAGGGGAAAAGAAATCAATTGGAGCTGAAAAAGTACAAGAAAATGGAAAAAATTCACAAAATGAAGGCAAATTGAATAGAGGAATTAGCCAAAATATGATTGGTGGCACAGAAAAAGGAAATGGAAAAAAGGATGAGGAGGAGAAAGGAAAGAAAAAAGAAACAATTGAAAACGGCCAGGAAGTAGATAATGTTAATGATAAACAAAAAGTTGGAGAAGTAATTGCAGACGAGAAAAAATTAAAACAAGAAATTTCATACCTTAAAAAGCGCAGTCGAAGTTCATTGGAGAAAATGCCGTCTGGCGAAATTGAAATTCTTGATAAAGAACTTGATGATTATATAAAAGTATTGCACACTGAAATGGATATGAGGAATAAAAAGAGGAAAACTGAAAAGGAAGAGGCCCAAATAAAGGAGATCCAAGGTGAAATAAAACAAGCTAAAGTTTTGGATGAAAAATTGGAGCAAATTGAGGAAATTAAGGAAGAAAAGGAAAAAACAAATAATGAAGAAGGAACAATGAATCAGAATCAGAATCAACCTTTAGAAAATGGTATTTTTTTTATAAATTTATTCAAATTAATTAAATGAGATATATAAGAGAAAATGATTATTGCCTCTGGGCTCTAGGGGGATATTCCTTTGTAGTTAAAAATGAAAGTATTTGAATTTAAATGAAAAAAGGCGTATTCGGTTCGTTCAGAAGGACAACAACAACAACACTATGTTGCAGATTATTTTTGGCCGCATCATCCAATCTATGATCATTTTGAGCAGCAGCAACCAATGATTGGATATTCTCCATATTCATACCAAAACCAAGAACCATTTAAATTTTCTGCTAATTCCAGTGGTCAAAAAGGAAAAAATTCGCTTAATAAACACAAAAATCGTCCGAAAATGAACAAAAAAAGTTTGGGTATAGGCGAAAATATAATTCAATTCAATTTAGATAGGATTGAAATGAAATATGTTTTATATAGGAATTATATCCACCTAAATAGGATTTCCCCATTTTGTCATAGAATTGAATCAAAAGCCAACAAACAATGTTGCCGTCCCTTCCTCGGCACCAACAGCAGTCTCGGAATCTGCCGCCAAAAATCTGCCTCAAATGGATTCGAACTTGTCGGACCCGGATCACGCTAAAAGAGTATTAGATTGGGAAAGGGTTTGGAAATGGGCAGAAACAAATAATCAGGTGAATAAAGCATTGGAACAAAATAGGAAGGAGGAGGCCAACAGCAACAACAAAGAAGCAAACAATTCGAAACAATTGCAGAATGGAGGAGGAATTGATAGCGATAAAAATAAGTCAAACCAAAAAGGAGCTGCTGGCGAATCTGCTGGCGGGATGGCGAAAGAAAAGAGCTCGGCAACGGATAATAAGAAAAGTCCAAAAACATCGGAGCAAACAAAAGTAGAATTAACAAAACCGGCATTGGAGTCAGCAAAAGTAGAAACACAAAAACCGGTATCAAAACCGGAAGAAACATTGAAGCCAAAATCTGGTGATGAAAAAAGTAATTCAAAAAATAATGCGACAAACAATGCTGCCGCCACCTTGGCAAAAGATAGTCAATCGAAGGGAAATGATGGGAAAATGAAAGAAGCAACCAAGCATAATGAAAAAGAAGGCAAGAATGTGGAATCCAAAAAGGGTGACGATTCAGCAGATAACAAAGTAAAGAACAACGGCAATTCAGCTGCTGGTGGCAAAGGAAAGACCAATGAGAATTCGGCAAGTGCCAAAGGAATGACTAATGAAGTTTCGGCAAGTGGTAAAGAAAAGAACAAAGAGAATTCAGCTGATACTAAAGGAAAGAATGTGACTGATTCGGACAAAATTGAAACCGTCAAACAACCAAATAAAAAGCAGAAATTTGAAGGAGAAGGTAGGTAGCGATTAAGACTGAAACTTTTATTTTTTTAAGCTCCAAAAACGTCGCCAGCAGCGAGGAATGGTGGCGAACAGCAACAGGGAGTTCGGCAAAAGAAAAAAGGTGGAAAGGGGAATTCACAAACCACCATTCAAAATAATATTAATTCTTCTTCGTCTTCAAATTCTTCAGAAGAAGATCCGAAGGCGAAAAATGGTAAGTGTGAGACTACAAAAGTGAAAAATGAAGGGGAAATTACTAACAAAAAGAAACGAAAAAGAGGAGAAGGATTTGGCTATGATCAAAGTGAAAGTGACGAGAGTGACGAGCCAAAAGCAAAAAAGGCAAAAGTCGGGAATGGGCAAGCAACGGCAACTGGTGTTTACATTGGTTGAAGGAACAATTCTGCCAAAAAGTGAATTTGGATTGAAAAATTTGAATTTGAATATTTTAAAATCTTCGAATTCCAATTTTTTATCCTTTTTTCTTTACTTTTCTTCGGACACATTTTTGAAATCTCCATATATTTTTATCAATCGGCGCTTTTTTGGCGAACATTTTTCTAAACTATATCAATTTTACTATCAAAATATCCGTTAAATATTTATTTATTTATCGTTTTGACGTGCATTTTGGTTCATGAACATTAATTATATTTACATTATTATCATATTGATAAATTTATTCCATTATTTCCTTTTGTAAAAATAAAAAATTCTAAAAAAATGTAAATGAAAGAGTGTAAGAAAAGTAATGAAATTCCTTCAAGCAATTCAAGATTCAAGTGGTCCTCATCATTAATCAAAAATTAATTCAATGTTCGGATTAAAAAATTCATTTTTTAATGGTCGAAAAAAGGCTTATTAAATCAATCAGAAGAAACTAACAGCTGGCTTTTCCCCATTCTTCGATTTCATTTTTCATGCCACATTTTTCCACTCCCCAACTATTATCGATTTATCCCTCCCCAATCATTATCAAGTTAAAATATTTTCGTAAATAATTTGACCAGCCAAAATGAAACCAAAATTTTGCGCAATTTGCAAACAACAAGTCAATCCGATTGAAGAGAAAATATTAATCGAGAAACATTGCGGTAAGTCAACCAAATATATTAATATGAATACCTTTTGTTTGCATTCAGTTCACAAAAGTTGTTTCAATTGTGCCATTTGTGGGGCATCGCTGATGGTTGGCAATTGTTCATTCGACGATGTCCTTTATCATTATTTTGGTCCTCTTTGGTTTTGCCCGGCTCACATGATGCTTGGATCCGGTGAGAAATTCGAAAAGCTCAAAGCCAAATATGGTGATCCGGAAGTGGGCACAGGGATTGGAGGAGGCCAACAGCAAAAGAGTGAA
The DNA here is from genome assembly GCA_030063045.1 of Pratylenchus scribneri. Lineage (NCBI taxonomy): Eukaryota > Metazoa > Nematoda > Chromadorea > Rhabditida > Pratylenchidae > Pratylenchus > Pratylenchus scribneri. The sequence continues at coordinate 508,160 of JAQSEB010000064.1, read as the reverse complement.
TCAAATAGCAAAAAATAAACCAATCTATTAACATTAATAAAAAATAAATTTAATTTTATCAACAAAATATGAGGATAAAGTCAATGTGCAAAATGGGAAATAGTCCAATTTCATTTTCATCGTCCATATTTATTTCCGCATCCGTACACTTCGGCACTGTGATGTTCGCCTGAACCGCAAGGACCACCAAATGAAGAACTGTCAAATAAATGCCGGAATATCATAAAAATTAAAATGTAAATGATTGTGCTCACCCGCCGTAATATCCACCGGAATATCCGCCTCCCCCAAATCCATATCCACCTCCTCCTCCACCCCGGCATCCTCCATATCCGCATGGCCCATATCGATATGTGCCACCGCCCCATCCACCAAAACGCCTTTGTCGACTTTAAAAAATTTACAAAGATAATTGAAATATTTCCCATTTTTCTAACGGTCCATCAGCAGGTTGATCCGCTGCACCATCTTCATTCAAGGCTTTGATTACGGCGGCATTTTTAATATTATCCACAACTGGGATTCCAAAAATGGATTGGGCAAAAATGTGGCAGACAATTAGTAGGAAAAGGAATAAAACATTACTTTTCATTTTTGGCTGATGATTAATTCTAAAAAGATTATTTTTGAAAGAATTGTTTTGTTTCCTTTTCGCCATTTCCTTCCCTTTTTATTATTCGCGACCATTTATTATTAATTTCATTCAATTAATTCCGCCCCTAAAGTTTTATTTGGCTGATGGCTGGTCCAAATCGCCGAATTAGATGAGTAAATAATGTAAAAGGACAAAATTATTTTAGTTTTTGGATGAACCAAATTAATTTATCGTTAAAATCTTATAAAATTATAATGGTGCAAAACATAAATGATAAAGGCATAAAAATAAAAAAGGATAAAGGAAATATTTATATCATTTTTGCATTTTTAAAATTAATACTAATGACCAGCAGAAATAGATATTCTATTAAATATATAGTTTAATTTTGTAGGATATTTTCTTATAATTATTGTAATTGCAAATGTCCCCAAGGCATTAATTTTTATGGAAATATATAAATTGGATTGCCCTTAAATAATATTTTTATTGCACTTTGTCTTTGTATTTGATAAATTCATCGGTTTTGGGTATTTTTATTTTTCATTTTTCACATTTCACATCGCATGATCATCATTCAGCAATTTACTAAATGAGACGTAAATAATGGATGAGGCATCGGGGGTAATTTGACGAATTAGGCCATTGGTCATTAATTTAATATATATTAAATTTAAATTAAATGATCACAATTTGCAGATTATTTTTATTAATAAATAAAATTTTGATAATTTTACGGAAATTATATAATAAATTAATAAAAAATAAATATAATTACTATCAATAATTTAATTTAAATTCATTAATTCATTATGAGAAGTGGAAATATAAATATTTACTCAATTTAAAGTTATAAATAAACAATAATGATATATTTATAAAATGGAAAAGGAAATGTCACTTTCCAATTACCATAATAAAAGCATTTGAAAAGATGAATAATACAAATGATTGTGTCTTCTAAATATGGACATAATAATAATTACCTCCCAAAAGGCATCAATTACCAAGAAGCACATCTTTATTCTTTCAAAACACAATTCTCTAAATAAAAATTGAAGTCTTCTCCCACTCATTAGAATTAAATGCTGGTTTTTGGCCCACTATACTGTACATTATTTAGCATATATATACGATGGAATTGGAGATAGTGAAATCAATCTACAAATTAAATTTTCGCTTCTGCCCATCTCCATGGCATCCTCCCTCTCGCCCATTAATCCACTGGAATTTTGTCTCATTAATCTTTTCGCATCTTCATCATTGAAATTGGCTGACTAAAGAATAAAATAATCCTTTTCTAAAAATCCCCACTAAAGTTACAAAAATGTTGACCAACAAAAATATTCGCCAAAATTCGATTCAATCCTCTTCTTGTCAAAAAACTAATTTGAAAATGAAAAGAATTGCCTCACTTTTCTGTGCCATTTGTGGTGATTTTGCCAGAGGCAAAAATTTTGGCATAATTTCTTGCATGGCATGTGCCGCATTTTTTCGGTGTTTTTTTCTCTTACCGTATTTTTCCTATCAGAAACCCCGGGCTGATAAATTTCAGAGCCAGAAAATGCATGAAAATATAAAATTTGCAAAAAATCAGTACATGTTTTTACAATCTAAAACATATTTTTGCAACATTTTTTTTACAATTTTACAAAGCTTTTTTTGAAATTTTGGACATGTTTTTATAATTCAAAATATGTTTATAAAATTAGAATTTTTTTTGGAGTGGGGGCTTCAAAAAGAGAGGGGGCAGAGGGCTTCAAATAGGAAAAATACGGGTATATATTTTTGATGAATAATAAAAAAATTCAAAGAGTTCAATTGTGCAAATGAGGAATTATAGTTGCCGAAAGGAGAGGAAATGTGAAATTAATAAAAGTAGGCCAATAAAATTAAAAATAATTAGCTGAATTTAATGCAGAAAATCGAGTTTGTTGTCGATGTTGCCGATTTAAAAAATGTTTGGAAAAAGGAATGCAAAAAGAATGTAAAATAATATTTGCAATTATTTATGCATTTTTATTCAATATTTTAGTGGTCCAATTCAATCAATCCGAACAACAATTGCCCGAGGATATGTTAAATAATGAATGTTTGCCGTCATCAAATTCAATGGTGATTATTAATTCTGTGTTTAGGGAATATAAATTCGAACATTTTATAGCAAATTGAAATTCATCTGGCAAATCCCGAGCAAAATGTGTCATTAAATAATTTACTCGAAATTGAAGGAAGGGCAAAACGAATCCGTGAATCTGGGACTTCAATTCCGGATGCATATTTTGATCAATTCAAAACATTGGAACAATTATTGATAACAGATATTAATTTGCTGAATAATGCCAACCAATTTTCGGTACAAATAAAACAAAATTGATCAAAAAATGTGAATAGATGGAACCGCCAATTCCCTGTGACATTGCCAGCTATATGGCCAGAGTGGAGGCAGGTGGCATTTATATGGAGAGGCCAAGGCATCGAGTGCTTGACCATTTTTTGATTGCCGAAATGGCCAAAACAATGCCCGTTTTTATGCAACTTGAAATGGAGGATAAAGTATAGAATTGTCTTGGAAATAAATTGAATTTGGCAGTTAAATCTATTAAAATACATAAATGGACCAATAATGCTCCTGATGAATGCCCATTATTCGGTGCAACATAATTCGGAAACGGTTATTGCCCCAAATGGGCTAGCAATGATTGCTGGGTTTATGACAAAAAGATACAGTGCGGATCCGAGGTAATTAAAAAAAGAGAGGTAATAATTAATGCTATATTTATAGAGTGGCAAAAATGAGTGAACGAATGTATTGTCACATTTTGGAGCCGTACAAACAATTTGGACTGAACAATGAGGAATATGTCCTCCTTTTGGCCATTTTTTATTCATATTCAGGTGATATATTTTTAATAAATAATTATTATTTTTGATTAAGCTGCCCCAAATCTCTCCCAAAATGCCATCCAATTGCTTTATCAGGAATCCACAAATTATTCCCGAATTTTACTCCAACTTCTCCAAAATCGACTTGGCCCATTGACTGGGGCCAATCGATACATTGAATTACTTCAATTCGTCAATCATGCTTTTCAGGGCATGGAATTCTACAAAAAATTCAAGTAAAATTTGCAAAGATATTTTATTAATCAATTTATATATTTTTGGGCATATATGGATGTATTCCACTTGAAGAATAGCCGAGAGACCGTATTCCCAAAGGCATTGTTGCAATTTTACAAGGATTAATTTAATAAATAAATTAAATATATTTTATTTATTTTCCATCCATAAATATGCATTATTCCTTACACTAATCCCCCCACGGCCATCAAATGAATGAACAAAAGGACAAGAAGGAAGGAACACCTCATAATCAAGCATTTTTGAATAATGGATGGATTTTGCGCCTGCGGTGAATATGAATGAAGAGGGCCATCATAAAAAGTGTTCCATGAAAAAACCTGTTGAAAACTGGCTGTGCCCACCGCCATGGGCAATAAACAATCCCCTCCTCAACTGGACCAACCGCCGAATGTGCTGGGATTTTGTGTGAATGGTGGAAAATATATAATAAGAGGATTGGGGATATGGGGGATTGGACGAGTGGATGGAATTGGGGGATAAATGCTTTTGTGCATGGGCAAATGGACGACCGGCGGCTGGAAATGTTGAAAATGGAAGCGCGATCCTGGCAGCCGATTATTTTGCCTAACAGCGAAGTTGATTGAACGAATGGACATTGCCAATTTTTTTATTATTTTTCGAGGACCCTTCATCATTTTGCGCGAAGAAGAAGCAGCAAAATTGGCAGAAATAAAAGGAGCATAATTTGGGACAATGGAAATATCCATTCGTTCATATTTTTCCCTGTGATATCATCATTTTCATTTTCAATTTGTTCAGATGGCTATTTTGGCCAATTTCCCAACTAAATAATCTTAAGAATGAGGGAAAATAATGGAAAAACAAAAATATTTTCCATTATTAGTCAACCAAAATCTTCCATCATTCTCGCTTTACAATTTGGCCAAAATAGTAATATTTTAGACGGCGGCAGTTTTGCTTTCATCTCAATAGGACTGTGTAAATATGGAAAATATTGGGAAAGGAATAGGATTGAATGAGAATGAATGGTATGAGATGGGATGGGGGAATGCGCGCCATTTACAATATAAATGTACAAATTTATTTTAATCAAAATCAAATTGTCCACCTCTGACTCATTTATAATGCATTCAAAATGAATAGAGCATTCAAAGTCCCTTCAATTTTGTTTTGTGTCAATATTCAGATTTGCCATTTATTTTTTTATTCACCCTAAATTAAAGTTCCTCTTTATCAATTAAATTTATATTTATGACGTAATTTAAAAAAAAGCTAATTGTGCCTAATTGTAGGCAATCAGCCAGCTGTGCAATGGTATTCCCCCTCCACCCACATCCTCTTGTCTTTGTTGTTTTCGACGGGCCCAAATTGTGATTGGTGAATTGGATTGGGGTTTCGGTGGGACAATGGGATAGGCAGGCACATATAAAAGCGGCCGAAAAAAGCAATTCCCACATATATTCACACAATTTGCCATTTTTTTGTCCCAAACTTTACTTTAATCCATCCACTCAAAGGTACACAATATTGGGGGGATTAGCATTAAAAATGGTCCAATATAAGCGGCTTTTCCTCTCTCATCAAATGTGTCTGTATTGTGCCCGCATTAAATGAATTATATTTATAATATTATTTGGCAATTAACTTGTTTGCCAAAAGGATGAAAAAAATGAAGGAATTATTGCTATAAAAATTATTAGATTATTTACAAAAATTATTTTTATATGAATTTAGAGATGAAATCCCTTTTTGTATTTTTAATTTCCCTCATCTTCATTTTTGGCTTTTGCCAATGTAAAAGCAGTTTAAGCAAAGAGCAGCTGAAAAAGAGCAAAGAATCGGCCCTTCATAGCGGGTAATATTAAAAAATGTTCAAAATAATTTAATTTTGCCATTTTTCAGTGATGTCCAAGTACCTCCAGGACTTTTGATTCCAAAAGGGTCTCCTCCATTACCAGCTGAATTTGATGGAGTGGTAAATATTTAATTAACCAATTTTTATTGTTAAATGAAACTATGATTAAGCCACCCGGATTTGAACAAGTTCTGCCCAAAGAAACACTTCAAAAATTGCGAGATTTGCACAAAAATCAACAAATTCCATTGCATGTGGGTTTAATGGGATTAATTTTAAATTAATTAATTAATTGCAGCAAAAACAAATCGAATTTGACCGAATAATGAGCGATGTGCCAGCAAAAATTTTGGCCGAATTGCCTTTGCCCCCAGGCTTTGAATTCCTTCCCCAAATCATTCAAGAACAAATTCGTGGCATTCATGGTGAATAAAAATATGAAGAATATGGTCATTAACAGAATATTCATATTTTAGGCAATCCATCATTGAATTGGAATCAAAAGCATCAAAAAGTGGCACAATTAATTGAGTCGTTGCCAGCTGACCAACGTCCTCGCCCTCCACCCGGCTTTTCCGCAATTCCACCGCCACAAGGAAATGGTGACAACTTTTTCCCTCCAAATGTAAAAAAGGGAATATTCATAAATGAAAATTTGATGAATTTAGCCTCCTCCTGGTTTTGAACGTGTTTTGCCTCCAAATGTTTACGATCAATTGCTTAAAATTCATCGAAACGAAGAATTGAGTGCGCAGGAAAAAAGTCAACAAATTGACCAAATAATGAGGGAATTGCCGCAGAATGTGATCGATCAATTGCCTTTGCCCCCAGGCAAAATTGAATATATTCAATAATTTAAATTTGAATATTATTTATAACAAGGTTTTGATCAATTGCCCGAAAAATACATCAAACAAGCACGCGGCATTTTCGGCGATAAAACATTGAATTTTCAAGTGGGATTAATTATATTTTTTTTAAAGTAATGAGAAATTTTCAGGAGAAGGACCGAAAAGTATTCGAATTTGTGCGCTCATTGCCGGCGGAATTGCGCAAATTGGTTCGACCTCCTCTCCCGCCTGCATTTGAACGATTAAATCCTGAAGTAAATTTGTTAAAAATTTTTATAGAAAATAAAAAAATTTAGACAAAAGAGAAAATTGCCAGTCTCTTCGATGATGAATCCATCGATGATTTACAGCGTCAGAAGCGATTTTGGCAATTGGTGAATGGATTGCCAAAAGAGGAACGAAATCAAGTCCAAGAGGCATTGAAATTCCCAGCATAATAAATGGAATAATATTCATTCATTTTGTGATGATTAAATATAAATGCCCAAAATTTTCATTGAAAATTAATATCTAATTTTACTAATTTTAATGATAATTAAATTTGATAAACATTAACCAAATAATTTTTATCAAATATTGAATAAAATGGATGTAAATGTTATCGGATTAATTAATATTAAATATATTTATTTCTTAATTCTTAAAATATATATTCCAAATCAATTAGACTCTTCTTAATTGATGGGCTTAATTTCCATTCAAATTAAGCAGAATAATTGTGGTGGCCAACAAAGGCAGAATGGATATCAAAAAGGATGCCGCCATTGAGGTGAATGCCGCATTCGGCGATGTTCCCACTCGAACAAAGAATGGCACAACATCAATTGGGGCCTATTGAGATTAAATATTCGAATAAAATAACGAAATTTATTATTTAATTTACTTGATAGATGTATGTTCTGTTGCCTTCATATTCCTTTGTTTCATCATTCCCATCCTTCCATGTGCCCGGGGGCAAATAAACTTCACGTTGGAAGACATCTGGAAATATTAGAAATTAAATATTTGATAAATTTTATTAAGTAAATCAATTTTGTCTCCTAATTGATTGAAGGATTAGACGAATTGATAATTGGTATTAAATAATCAAATATTATTGAAGCTATTTGCCAATTATTTTAAACCAGTCGAAATAATTGATGTAATCATAATCAAAATTAAATGAATTGTAAATTTTTCTATTTTATTCACATTTTAATTTTATGCCTCTATTTCCTCTAAATTTTATGTGATAATATTTTTTATTAATAAATTCCTGGAAAAATTACCTTTTACGACCACCGGTGCCACAACCAAATCCTTCCCAACCATGTATTGGTCTCGACTGCTAAATGCATTTGGGTGATCACCTGCCCACCACATTGGCCTATAAATTCATTAGTTAGCACAAAAATGGGAATGTGTTTTACCGAATAACTGGCTCCTGATCCTTGACCGCATTTTTAACACAATTTAATATGTACGGCATCCATTTGGCCCGAATTTCAATGACCTTTTTGACCGCTTTCAGAACCTTCAATTTTAATTTAAAATTAATAATTAATTGAATTTTATTACATCTGGGCCATAGTTCTTATGCCAAGGTGGATAGGAGAATTGCATGGCCAAAAGGAATGCATTTGCCTTTAATAAATATTTTTTGTGCCCAATTATTTTTTTTCTATCCTCACTTGAGTCCATCGAATGTAAAGTTGCGCCTCTGGTGGATCCCCTTTAATATTCTCCGGTGTATGATTGAGCCCATTTCCTCCAATCATATCCGGCAAATTCCAATAATATCCGTGCAGGGAGGATTGAAGGGCCCTTTGGAAATTAAATAAATAGGAAATAATATTCAAACCAAGGGATCAATGTGAATAATCCGCCTTCTTTGTCCCTTCAAAATCAAAAATTTATAATACAAATAATTTAAAAATATTTTACCAATATGAATTTCGGTCCATTGTTCGCATGAAAATATTGGCCTGTTGCGAACCACTCCCATAACGATTTTCAACAGCCGAACCGAATTGGGCGGAGAAATATGCATAATCTTTGCCAAAATCTTTAAAATTGTTAAGAATTTCGGTAATTAATAATTATAAAATTCACGGTTTGGATTGTTGCCAGAATGGAGTGTGTAATTTTTGGGGAACCAATTTGTCTCGCCTATAAATTATATATTTTTTTAATTTGTAATTAATTCAATTAATTAAATTGACCTGCATCAAATTTGAATGTGTAAATTCCTTCCTAATATATATTTAATTTTGTAAATATTATCCCATTTTAATTTTAAAATTACATCCTGCATTCTTTTCAATTGTTTCTTCCACCAATCTCGCGCATCTGGATTTGTTAAATCGATCACCTGAATATAATTTAACATTCATTTCACCAATTAATTAATTCATTCGTACATAGGCACACGGCACTTTTAAATCGGGATTAGTTTTATCGTCAATCGGTTTGGTTGGATCCTTGGCAATTTTGGGACAATCCCACCACCAACTCAATGGGACATCTCCATTTTTGTCTTTTATGAATATTTTGTTCCGCAATTCCTCATTCTTTCCATTCTCGGAATCTGCATTCACGAAAGGATGAACCCAAGCTTAAAAATGAATGGGATTATACAAATATTTAAGATGGAATTAAGACGGTTTTGGTCTTAGTTTCTCTAAGAACCGTGACCATTGAAGGATCCGTCCACGTTATTATTGTTGGCATTTTGGGCCATAAATGACATCATTATTTTCATATTCCAATCGATTCACCGTTTTTCCATCCATTCTATTCCCTTCTCCCAATCTAATTTATATTCAATTCTGCTTTATTTATTTTAGAAGAAATTTTAGATATCCATCATCTGAATTCATTTTGCCTTCTGTTATATTTTTCCACTATGAACATTTTCAAAGTGAATTTGCCTTGGGTAATTAAATTTCTACTGCTTATTTGTTTGTTTATAAATGTTATTTCTGCCATCAGTAAGTAGTATAAATAAAATAATTCGATAACAATTTTGCAGAATATAATTGGGAAACTGAATTGAAGGCATTTATTCTCCAAAATAAATATGACAATGAATTGGCCCAATGCTTTTTTGAAACATTCAAAAAGAAAGAAAAAGAAATAAAAGAAGGCAACAAATATCCTAAAGATGAAATCCAAAATGCGATTGATTCAATGAAAGAGTCGAATAATGTGCATCCTTATAATCATAATATAAATTTGGACGCTTTAATTGACCTTGATATGAGTAAAATTCTTCCATTTTTCAATCCAGTAAAAATTTAAAATAAAATAATATTAAAATTTTTTTTATAATGATGATATTCGCTATTATTTTTACATGCTTTTATGGAAATTTAATTTGGAAAAGGAACGAAAAAGAAATGTATTAGGTTTTTCTGAAGTTATAGAATTTTGGAAGGAAAAAGCAAAGAAGGTGGATAAATGGTTTCAAGAGAAATGCCCAATGCAAAAAAAGTAATTAATATTTTAAATAAATTAATTAATTTATAATTTAGAAGGGATAAAGCTAAATTTTACGTAATGCATCCATTTGGTGGCAAATTGAAGAATTATTATAAGAAAGATCCAAATCACACTGATTTCAATGTGAATAGGGAAAATGGATTCCATGAAAGATTGAGAAATTGCATTTGTAATAAAAAATGTCCAAAAGTGCAAAATGGAAAGAAGATCCATGCTATTGGAAATAAAAATGGCAGAAATTCCCCATAAAACTGATTCACTAATTTATATAAATCTATTCCGGTTTTTTAATTCTTCATTTTAGCCTCCCTATTTTGTTTTACCTGTCATTCTTGGCACTCCATAATTTTCCTTCAATTTCTTGACCATTCCCTTGAAATCCGGGAATTTCTTTTCAGTTATTTGATAATCCCCATATGTCGTTGTCCACATATCGTCCAATTCCAATTGTGAAATTGGAAGTCCATGTTCCTTGATTTGTTCCCCATATTGTTCCACCTATAAATATATTTTTATTTTGTGATGGCATAAAATATTGGTTGGACCTGGGTTTGATTCACTTCCGTCCAAAAACTGGCCCAAGTTGACCAAATTGGTTTCTCCATAATGCTCAAATCAGGATAGGCTTAAAATGGGGGATTTTTAGTGTTTAAAACATTTTACAAAAATTAAAGGAAATTACTAAAGTAAAATAATTTGAGGCAATTAGCATAAAATTATTATTAAATAAAAGTTAAAAAATTCCAAAAAATTTAGAATATAATTTTTAGTTTATTATTTCAAAAATTATCCAAATCACCATCGATGGAAATTCAGAATTTAATGATTTATTTTTGTACTGACCAGTGGGTGCCTTGAGGAACTTTCGGAAACAATTTTGATGGAAATCTTTGAGTGACATTTTCTCATCTTTTGGCACCGCCAAAGTATATTCCAAATGATCATTCATCAAAAGGAATTGGGAATCTATTAGTCGGGATTGCAATTGCAATTGGCCATTTTGAACAGCCGTCCACAACTATTAAATAAATAATTCCCATTTTAATATTTATTGAATTGTTATTTATTTTACCGGCACATTCCATGGCACATTTATGGCCACTTTATTCGACGAAAGCCAATATCGCTCTTGACCGCTGGTTCCAGTCTTGTGAGGGGAAAAATACATTAAATATAATAAATAAAATTAATTAATTAATTAATTAATTAATTAATTAAAATATTAAAATTATTCACAAATTGATAAATATCGTTGAGCACAAATTCGCTCATTTTATAGCTTTCTTTGCGCATTGGCCATTCCAAATTCATCAAATTTGAGCCACCGTACCAATGTACTCCTTCAATGCCCAAATTCAGGGAATCCTTTATTCAAAATTATTAATTTTATTATTTAAAAAAGATAGAATGAATCCCTCAAATCTCTCAAATTGATGATGCTTGGAATGGCCAATTTACTCAACATTCAAATAATATTTTATTTATTTTTAAATATTTAATACATGATAAATATCATTGAGAATGAATTCACTCATTTCCAAATTCTTTTTTGCCATTGGCCATTCCAAGTCCATCATATGGAATCCACCGTACCAAAATGTATTTGGGTCACCCAAATTCAATGAATCCTGTGCTTTATTAATTAAATAGAATTTTTGCTTTTGAAGAAACAATCATTTTCATTCATTACCAAAAATATTTATTAGTTTATATTTATATTCATCCCTAAATGTAAATCATCATTTATACCGAATTGGCTGTATTGATAATTATTTAAAACATATGAGATAATTGGCAATGCTAATTTATCAAATTCAAAGCCCTATACCAAAATTGTTGTGAATTTTTGTTTAATGAATATGAAATTCTTTCCTTTTAGTATGCCAAAATGGTGGAAATAATTCATTTAGGGAAAAGAATTCAATGGAATAATCCAAAAATTAATTTTGTCGACCTGTAAAATGAGCAAATGTGCCGGTTTTTTCCAATTGAAAGTGTAAAAATCCAAATGTGGATCAGTTTTATTGTCCCAATGAATTTTCAGCTGAATTGCCTCCTTCTCATCTTTATAATCGTAATTAACCTAAGGAAAATAAAAAAAATTAAATTTGATTAGAAATTCTTACTTGGGCCACATTTTTGTTCAACAATTTAACATTTGCATTTGGATGGTCTTGAGGAGTGAAAAAGTTGGCCAATGTGATGACCAACAAAGTTGTGGCCGACAATCCACTTTGGGTCAATGAGGCGGTTTGGCCATCGCTTTGGATTAATAAATTGCCCAATGTTGTGTCAGGCATTCTTTTCCTTCTTCTTCTTAAATTATCATAAAAATATCAGTGAAAAATATATAATAAAAAATTATTTTTAAGAAGGGTGATAATTTCTTTTACGATTCTTAATCAATTAATTGTAAAACAATGAAAAAATATGATTTTAGGTGATTTTAGAGTCGACAAATTTTCGGGGTAACTTATTAGGGTAATTTTGGGTTGAAAATCTGTGTACAGATAATTAACAAGTACCACTAATTGCCTTGTCAATGTCAACAATAAAACACGATGATTTCCGGCATTTTAAAAACTATTGGATTCATAAAAACAGGAAGCGCAAAAATAGAGGGGATTAGGCTGGAAATGGGAAGGAAAAGAAAATGGAAACATAAATTGAAATATTTTCATTTACAATGAATTCAAGAAAACATTAAAAATGTTTCTATAAAATGCAAAGTTGAATCATAAAAGTGGAATTTTGAAACTTTTTGGCATTAAAAAATGTGAAAGCAGCAATAAAATTGGATATGAAAGAATCGAATATAAAAATTGGCTTAAAGCCGTCCCAAAAGTACCATAAATGTGAGCAAACACAAAAATGGAGGAGGGAATGATAATGAAAAGGACACACCCACACGAAATGATTCTAAATTATTTTTACCAAAATAAAAAAAAATGATAAAAATTGATAAAAAAAAGAGTACGAAAAAATGGTAAATATTGAAGGAGGTTTGATTGCTTTATATTCTCCTAATTTCAATGAAAAAAATCACGCTATTTAAAAAAGTGTACCTTTTCAATAAGAATAAATTATTTATCGGAATAATCAAAGTTAATAAATGATTCATTGGAAATTTATTTTATTAATATTTATAATGAATAACAATTAAATTATATTCAATTAAAATATTATTCCAATTCCAATTCCCCAGAGAGATGGGAGATGGGCCAGATTTTCATTTATTTTAACAGCTGCTACTGAAGGAATATTTTACCTTGGTAATTGTGAAATAATCGACAAAAAATTCAATATTTATTAATGAAATATTTGGAAAATTCAACAATATCTGGCACTTGGAAAATGATTGGATTAAATCATTTGAGAGAAAAATTGAATTAAATTTTGAAAAAAATTGATCATCCTTTGTTAATGAATAATGAACAATGATCTTATTTGAATTTGAATTAAAATGAATGGAATAGAATGAATGGGTGTGGTATGGATGGCTAAATTATTTGAAAAACACAAAATGAACATAAATTAAATATCGTTTTTTCTTCCAATTCAAACAATTCCCTCTTATCTTCTTTTCAATTGCACAAATAAAATTCAAAGCATAAAAGACGATAAAAAAAGTTAAAACAATTAATAAAATTTTTTAAATGATTAAAAATTTCCATCAATTTATTCCGATATTTTTCTGGATGTGAATGAAAATAGATGTATATTTATATGCGAGGCTATCAATACTATGGTTTTATTATTTTACTTATTAATTTCGAACGCCATATCGCCTTTCTTCTGAATTGCTTATTTTTTTGTTGAGCTAAAATTGAGAAGAAGAGAGAATATGGTATCTCATTTGTTGAATATGGTATCCCATTTTTGCTGGAAATTGATGGAAAGGAAAACAAAATCTTCCATTGCTTCAGGCTAAAAATGAGAAAAGAAAGAGTGAATATGGTAATTTATACTCGCTGATTGGATGGAAAGGAAAGGAGGGGATAAAATTCCTTCTGACAAATTACAATTTTACATGTATTTATTTTTGGCTCCAAATTCCGAATGGGTGTATTAATATTATAAAAAAGCATGGAAAATCCAAAATGTCCTATATAATTTAATTTTTTTTTTTTTAAATTTAATGAAATCAAATTATTTTAGGAAGATTGATTTAAAAAAATAATATTAGGATTTTCCATAAAATTTAAATGAAAGTTACAAAAATAAATCATTTCATTTATCTATGTAATATTCTTCATTTTATTAAATTGCCGAATAATTAGGCCACATTTATTCCCTCGAAATTAAATAAAGTAATAGTCCATCACCCTCCTCATTCACATTTTTGATCATTCCAGAAAAAGGACTATTTTATAGTAAAAAGCAAAGGTAAGCGAGCGAATGAATGAATGTTTAATCAAATTGGACTAATTTATTCCACGGAAAAATTTGATCGAAAATTCTTTTTAGGCCACAAAATTCTTCCCCGAAATTATACAATTCACTTTTATTCCATTTCCATTTTATTAATTCGTCATTTTATTTCAATTTCCATTCCAATTTTATAAATTTAGTTCAATATACAATAAAAATGAATAAAATTCTTCCAATTTTGTTCTTTCTCATTTTCTTAACCATTTTTGGCATTTCCACGGCAACATTTGTGCAAATTAATGGAATTTTGCGTTGCCATAATCAAACAATGAAAAATGCCACTGTGGAACTTTGGGAGAAAGATTGTAATTTTAAAATTGAATTTAAAATATTTAAAATAAAAATAAAGTGTTGGATCCGAATGATTTCATCAACAGAACATTCACTGATGAAGATGGCATTTTTGAGATTTTTGGAGAAAACAATGAAATATTTGGCAGCATTGATCCATTTTTGACCATTTTGCATAATTGTTCACCGGACAAAAAGGTATTCAAAATGATTTAATTAAATAATTTATTAATTTCTAGAAAAATTGCACATATCGAATTGAAATTCCATTGAAATTGACGGAGGAAAATGGAACAATGAGAAAGGAAGATTTTGAGGCGAATTTTGACACAGAGGATGACCAATCGAAGGAAGAAGTTGGGCGGAAAATGAATTAATGAAAAAAACATTTATTTTTTAAAGAATTGTTCGGATAAAATGGCAGAAAATGACGAAATATTGGCAGAGAAATTGGCGGCATCAAATGAAACGGAAAATGCAGAAAATGGAGAAAATTTGGATGGAAATAAGACAAAAGTGATGAATGAACTCCCTTCGGATGGAATGGCCGCCGATTTGGATACATTCGCTGGGACCGAAATGCCAGCCGAAATGATGAATGGAACATCAATGGGAATGGTCGATGATGATGAGGAAATGGCATTCAATTTGACGAATTCACCAACAAATGATGAAAATAATGGCGGCGAAACATCAATGTCCCCAAAACAACAACAACAACAACAGCAGGCTTATTAGAGGAAGAACAATGAAAGCAAATATTCCGGGAAAAAATTAATTTTATACATTCGCCCTTTATAAAATAATTTTAAATACATAAATAAATTTTCGATAATATTTCAATATATTTAAATTCTAATTATTTTTTACCATACAAAATGACTATAAATAGTTTTTGTTTTTTAATAAATCAGAAACTGGGTTAAGTCTCTACAAACTTTATATCAATTTGTAGATCTCATTGAGACGCATCGAATAATATATTAAATGTCAGGTTTTGACCAAAAATTAAAGTGGTTTAAACCAAATAATGGAAATATGGTTTAACTCGCACAGTTTCGATTTAAACTAATAAGAAATATATATGTCAAAAGATGCCTCACGATGAGATCTACAAATTGTTATTATTAGGTTTGTATTTGTAGGATCTAAAGCCGGTTTCTGATTTACTAGAAGTCAAAAACTATTTTGGCATAGGCATTTTGTAATTTTTTATGGGAATAGGAATTTTTTTGAGTCAGCGAATATAATATTTCAATAAATTTAAATTCTCTACAATATTTTTTCCCATATAAATTAAACTAATGCTAATTTTTCCCCATTTTTTCTTCAATTTTTGGCCACATTTCCTTCATCATCAATGGGCACAATCTTCGCACCTTTCTTTCTTCCTTTATGGCCATCTTGCTTTATTATATTTCCCTAAAAATTTAAATTTATTCCCATTTTATTTTATTCAAATTTTGCCCACATTTTTATCATATGCCGACTGTTTTTGTTGTCTTTCCAAAAATTTGGCACGTTTTTCTTTCAATTCCTCCTTTATTTTTTCATAATCCACCGTATTTCCATCTTCTTTCTTTGTTTTTATTTTATTTGCATTTTCTGCTTGTCTTTTTTTCATTTCCTCCTCCAAACGAATTTTTTGATGATATTTCTAAAAAAAATAAGTAATTCCCCCAAATGTAAAAAAATGTTAAAATTACGGTGATTGCTGATTTAACAATGCCAAGGGCCCGTTGCAATTCGGTAACCACTTTTGTGAATTCAAATTTTGCATTTCCCTCCATCGATCCTTGGCATGAATCAAAGCAATAATAATCACGGAGTTGTTCTTCATGATTCCCAAAATCATTCAGCCGACTGATCAAATCGTGAAACTTGTCCGAATATGCACTCTAAATGAAAATTTTATTTAAATTTGAATGAAATTATTGCATCCGGTACACTACAACTTGGCCATGTCACAACTAAGTGCCGTCGCTTGTAGCTCATTAAGGACTTATGGATGATTTTGGTATCTAATTAAATAGCGCAATGGCTATCGATTGATATAAAATTTATTTGGATTAGTTCAGAATTAGCAGAGTTTTACATTAAAAACTATTAAATTAAAAATTTGGGAATTTTCAGTGTTTTTTTGAACACAATTCGACCAAATCTTAACCAAACCAAATAAATTTTATATCTATCTATAGCAAGAAATGCGTACTTTAATTTGACACCAAAATCATCTATATCAGTTTAGGCCTTAATTAGCTACAAGCGACGGTGTCAATTGAGACATCGCCTAATTGAAGGCGGCTCCATATCCGTATGAATCCACCTTTAACATTGCAACATGCTTTTCCGACTCTTCTTTGCCCAAATGCCAATCTTTTTTTGGTGGCTGTCCATTGTCATTTTCGACCAATTCATTTGTTTCATTTGGGTCCTTTGTTTTTGACATAATTTCGGTCAACAAATTCAGCCGAAATTGAAGGACATCCTGCATTGAACTACGAATTTCTGTGAGGCTAACAAATCTACGAAAATATAAATTATTAAAAAAATAATAATTAAGAATTCGGCACTTTGCGCCCTTCATTTTCTCCTCTATATCCTTTGTCATTTTCATTAATTTATTCAATTCTTTTAATTTATTTTCAGCGATAAAATCTTCCACAATCAAATCGGCAATTCGGAATTCGCTGCCTCCGGGCATTTTCATTTTCCTATAAAAATTAAAGTAAATTCCAGCAGTTTGCAATAATTTACCGATTAAGGAATTCGGTCAACGATTTGAGAGTGAACCCAAAAACATGTTGAAATCCATTGGTGTACTTTAATTTGGATATATTAAAATGAATTAAATAATTAGTTTTCCCTCTCACTTGGTTTATATAATTTGTGTAATCCACCAATCGGTAAAGGAACATTTTTAGGGCGGATTCATTTGTTTTTGCTTTCAAAATTTTTACAATTGCATTAAATGTTTTCAAACGCAGATTATTCTCCGAAATCTTTAAAAATATTTCAAAAATATTAAATTAATTATATTTGATTTTTACAATTTTCAATGCTTTCCATCGATAATAAAGCACTTTAATTTGCATATAAACATTTCGCTTTGAATGGGCCACAATAAAGCAGAATTGGTCCAATTCAAAAGTCAATTTGTTAAAATCCACATCCATATAAAGATTTAACTTAAATTTAAATTTGAATATTACACTAAATTAATATTGTATTGAATTTCCCTTCTAATAATATTACAATAATATCCCAACAATATAAATATTTGCCTTATTCTTTTATGTTTATTTTTTACCTCTGTTAATCCAGGAAAACCCCTTATCATCATTGGTATTATTTTCGTAACATTTTCATCATTTTGCCAATTAAATTTATCCATCATCAGGGATTTTACCAATCGATAAATTGGCAATGCTTTCAGCGGAATTTTTGACTCATCTTTATTTATTTATTTATATTCAATTAATTCATATTTTAAATATTTTTTGACCCACCCGAATTATTTTCTGAAGAATATTTATCAAAGAATTCATCAATTTTTATGGTATTGTTTTCTTCTTTCCCTGCAAATTTTTTAATTCCTTGTGAAATTTCCCTAATTTTTTTCATTTGCTGTGAAATGTCCCTTTTCTTCCTTTTAAAAATGGCTTCAGAAATTTTCTCCACTATTTTTTCATGTTTTTCATTTTGTTTCTAAAATAAAAATATTAATTTTTTTTTATTAAATTCACCTTTTCCGAAATTGCCATCTCATTTTGCCCATCATTTACTGTAATAAATAATTTTATTATACCGTATTTTTCCTATTAGAAGCCCGCTCTCTTAGAAATCACACTAGCGGGGCTCCGAAATTTATAAGCCCATGGGCTTCTAATAAGAAAAATGCGATATATTAATTATTTTCTAATTTCACCATCATTAGTATATAGTAATGGCCCTTCAATAAAATCGGGTTTTGTATTTTCCGCCTCCTTTTGCGGCTTTTCATCCATCAATTTCTCCCCCTTCTTCTTGGCAGATGGATTCAATTGTTTACTGTTCAATTTCAATAACCTAAATATATAAAATAAATACCCAAATAATATTAATTCCCTTTACTCTTTCAAAAGCAATGCCACTTGAAGTCCTGCCCTGTTTGTTTGTGGAAATACAATATATGCTTTGTTGGCAAATTGTTGGTCAATAACTTTGCTTATTTCATTCTTCCGGTACATTTCAATCAACTGTGCCATTTTGGCATTTAAAATAATTCAATTATAATTAAATATTCTTACCAATTTTCGAATAGGCTCCTTAAAATCATTATCGACTGGGTCCTTTTCTGGATAATCTCGCCAAATTGATTCTTTTTTAAATTAAATAATAATTTTAAAAAATATTATTAAAATTTACTTCTTAAACGCGATTTATTAGTCAAAGGTGCGCCATCATTCATAAATCGAATTGGATTGAATGCAATTTTACTGAATTTTGCTTTCTTTCTATTTGAATATCCACCAAAAGTTGGCGATGGTGGCGGACTCATTTTGTTAATTTTTGGCCGATAATAAATATCTTATAAATGGGAATAAATTCAGTCAGTTATAATTCCTCTCTAATTTTTACTTTTAATTGTCTCCTCCAATAATTGAATATTCTCCTCGTTTTGTTCATCCCCTTCAATTGAACTGAATTGGCACATTCCCTTTCGTAAATTCTTTTTGAATTCCATTTCCGTTTTTTCCAATAATAAATGCCCCAATGATCCTTCTCTAATAATTGGCCCTTCCCCTTGTCCATTTTCTTCCGGCAATTGGCCAATTTCATCAAATGAAAATTTGGCAAAAATATTTTCCACAAAATTTTCATTGAATTTTCGCTCAAATTCGACACTTTGAAATTCCATTGGATTCGTTGCAATTTGACTTTGCATCAATTGATCTTCTGCAAATTATTCAATACATATTTATAAAAATATTCCATAAAAAGAAATGAATAGATAAATTTACAATTAATTCATTACTATTTTAATTTATTTCATAAATCAATCATTCTTTCTACATTTTTGTCAATGCCAAAAATAAGGGTCATTCTTATTCATCCTACTTTACCGTATCCCCACTTTTTTGCTTAATCACCTATCACCCCATCAATCAAATATTGCCCCAATCTGCCCTTTTTAAACCCACTCTTTTCCCCACAAAATGTTTATTTTTCCACCATAATATTTGTGATGTTATCACATTTTCCGTAAAAAATAATCAAACCTATGTAATTCTAATCTCGTTCCCAGGACCATTGGGGGGGGGGCGGATTAGGCCTCCGTCGATGGCCCAGGGTGAGAACCTAGGTCCACTCTCACTCCGAACAACATTTGTCCCGGGAATAAAACTATAAATTTGCATTTTTACTTCTAATCATTTTATTGCCCAATTTCAGTAGTCGATTCACTGCTTTTTCATTGCTTTTGAATTCTTGGACCAAACATTCGCCAAAAGTGTACAATGAATAAAGGAGGAATTTGCCCTTTGAAGCCGGCTGATTTGCCTTCAATGGGATGACCAATTTGATTGGCTTTTTAACGGACAAAATTTGATGCTCAATTTCTTTTGGAATGTTCAAATGGTGGGAAAATTCATCAAATCTTTTTATTAAAAAATATTTAAATTATTCCCTTCCATTCATTCTCACTTTTTTTGCATTCCAATTAACATTAAAATGGCCGATTCCAGTGGTTTCCTTAAAAGTTGAACTTTTCGAAGGGCCATTTTTGCCTGAATCTCTTTTTGCTTTTTTCCAATACTCCGATTATAGTATTCTTTTGGGTTCCCATTTTCAATTGGATTTTTTGCAAAATCCGCCAATAAATCATTTTCCAAATTCTTTTTGATGGATGGATTTTCTTAAAAAATAAATATTTATTAAATTATTAATTTATAATTTTATTTGCCTTCTGATTTTGCCAGTATTTCCTTTAATTTATCCATCAAAATGTCAATAATTCCTGTTGGATTATTGTTCAAATCCAAATCAAAATTTACTTTCGAAATCCAATCAATGAAAATGGCCGATTCAGCCAACGAAAATTTCCCTTAAATTATTTAAAATATTTACATTTTTTATTTTTTACTTTCAAATATTTCCGCCTCATCCGCCCTAATAACTGGCTTAATTTTCGATAAATTGGCCAAATCAATTCCATCATTGTCAAAAAATTCGCGCAAAATTTGTCGCTGTTCCTTCTCATTTTCTTTAATTCCGTTCAGCACCAAACTATAAAAAATAAATAAATATTAAATTAATTTATTTCCCAGCATTTTTGCCTGTATCTAATTTCAGTGCCCTCCTCGTCTTTTTCCACCCATTTTTGTTCTTCTTCCCTTTCCCTCAAAATGCCAATCATTTCAATTTTTGCTTTCAATTCTTCGCTGAATTCTCGAAGTGCCAAAATTATTTGGCCATAATTTTCTGTTAATTTTTCCATTTTCCCATTGAATTCATCCATTCTTTCATAATCTACATATTCATACTCTATTTTATTTAATCTTAAATATTCCCTACGTTCATTGCCAAAAAGTGTTTTCAGCATAAAATGATTTTTCACTCCCCAAACTTGTTTGTCCACTGTTTGGCTTTTTTCAGTCAATTTTTCCAGCATATTTTTATGCAATATTTCCGTCTTTTCCTTTTGGATTTGCCAATTTTCTTCCGCTTTTATTTGTGCCTTTAATTATTTATTTTAATATTCTCAAATAAATTCTCCCCGATTTTAACCTCAATTCTCCCAATCAATTCTTTAATTCGTTTATTTTGTTCATTTAAAAATGATCTTTTCAGGCTTAATGAAAATGTATTGGAAGTTTTTGCATTCTCCAATATTCTTTTTATTTGTAACAATTTTTCCATTCTACTCAATTCCTCATTATTCTTTATTTTTTGCAATTTTGAATTGTCTGCCGTCGTTATTCCATCCAATTTTTGCATAATTTGGATATATTCATCGCTTAATTGTTGCCTTTTTTCCTCATAACTGGCGTCAAATTAATTCATTAATAAAATTAATTTTATAAATATTTTTCTTATTTATTTTTATGTTCAAATGGGCTAAACCAATTATAATAATAATAAATTAAACCAAAATTCAATTTTAATCAATAATATTATATGATCTTCGGTCACAATTTCATATTAATAATAATAATAATATTTTCTCTTATTTACCTTCGCAATTCAATTTCAGCATCTTCAACCATTTTTAATTCCGGTGTCTTTTTTGCTTCCACCAATTTGGATTGCCAATTCTCTCGATTCTTCAATATTTCTTCTTTTTCCTTTACCAATTCTTCTTTTTGTTTTTTATAAATTTTTATTTTCTCCAAAATTGACTTTAGTATTTCAATTTTCTTTTTATCCAAATTTGCCCCAATAAATTTGGTCAATTTTTCTGTAAAAATATTATAAATTTGTAATTCATCAATAACATTTTTACCTTCAATTTGTGCCAATTTATTGTCAATTGCCTCCTCTCTTTTTTCTTCAATTTCATTGTTACATTCATTCATCCCAGTAATGACATTTTCCATTATTTCTAATTCATTTTTCAGCCCATTTTCTTGTTCAATTAAATATCGAAATTGTTCACTTTGTTGGGACCATCTTGAAAACAAAAATAATTTTTAATTGTTTAATTTTAATTTTACTCTGCCAATTCTCGAACGCTTTTCACTGTTTCCATCCAATTCATATTGTTCCCATTATTTGCATCATTTCCTAATTTTGAATACCATTTTTCATTCAAAATTCCCTCTTCCAATTGTTTCACATTTTCCAAAACATTTTTAACTCTTTTCCTTTCATAATTCAACTAAAATTATCAATTTTAAATTTAATTCCCCTCATTAAATATTAATTCCCTTGCGGGGATGATCTTTAAATAATAAATAAATGACTAAAATGTGGACAATTCCTAAAAAGGTAAATCTGTGACAATTAGAATTAAATTGGATTAAAAATTGAAAATAAAACATTTCTTCCAAACATTTTGTATTTTATTTCACCCAAATGTTTTGTGTTTCACTTAGCTTAAAAACATTTTGTGATTCACTTAGCTTAAAAACATTTGTGTTTCACTTAGCTTAAAAACATTTTGTGTTTCACTTAGCTTAAAAACATTTGTATTTCACTTAGCTTAAAAACATTTGTATTTCACTTAACTTAAAAACATTTGTGTTTCAATTAGCTTAAAAACATTTGTATTTCACTTAGCTTAAAAACATTTGTATTTCACTTAACTTAAAAACATTTGTGTTTCAATTAGCTTAATGTGTTTTCGTTTGCTTAAAAACATTTGTGTTTCATCCATCTTAAAAACATTTGTGTTTGACTTAGCTTAAAAACATTTGTATTTCACTTAGCTTAAAAACATTTGTATTTCACTTAACTTAAAAACATTTGTGTTTCAATTAGCTTAATGTGTTTTCGTTTGCTTAAAAACATTTGTGTTTCATCCATCTTAAAAACATTTGTGTTTGACTTAGCTTAAAAACATTTGTATTTCACTTAGCTTAAAAACATTTGTGTTTCACTTAGCTTAAAAACATTTTGTGTTTCACTTAGCTTAAAAACATTTTGTGTTTCACTTAGCTTAAAAACATTTGTATTTCACTTAACTTAAAAACATTTGTTTTTCACTTAGCTTAAAAACATTTGTATTTCACTTAACTTAAAAACATTTGTGTTTCACTTAGCTTAAAAACATTTGTGTTTCACTTAGCTTAAAAACATTTTGTGTTTCACTTAGCTTAAAAACATTTGTGTTTCACTTAGCTTAAAAACATTTTGTGTTTCACTTAGCTTAAAAACATTTGTGTTTCACTTAGCTTAAAAACATTTTGTGTTTCACTTAGCTTAAAAACATTTTGTGTTTCACTTAGCTTAAAAACATTTTCCAATATTTTGTGTTTTTGTTGCTTAAAAACATTTTCCAACATTTTGTGTTTTTGTTACTTAAAAACATTTCCAAACATTTTGTGTTTTTAACAACATTTACTTTTATATATATTTTTAAATATCTATTTGTAAAAATTAAATTTTGAATTAAAAATTTAATTATCATTGCACTTTTAAGGAATTGCCCAAGCTCCCACATTTGTACCGTACACCATTTAGAAATTGTCCTAACATCAATAATTCTACCTCCAATGTCTCCAAATGGCCCTCAAGCACATTCACATAAGCCGATGCCATCATCAATCCCAAAATTTTATTTTTACTCGACATTCCAATTTCGATCAACTCAATCCCAATTCTGCTAATTCTGTCCAATTTTATTTTTTCATTTGAATTCAATATTTCCAAAAATTTTGGTAACATTGCCAACTGAAACAAAGAAAATGGCAATAATAAATGAGAGGAAATGCATATCAATTATTAGACTATTATTATTAGATTAATTGACACGAAATTAATTAAAATTTTAATTATATCCATCAATATTATTATTATCATTCATCTAATTTGAATAATATCAACTGACCATTAAATCAATTTGGCGCAATAAATTTGCCCAATTCTCCTCAATTCTCGATGCCTCTTCATTCAGCGCATTCAGTGCATTCACAAATTTGACTGACTTCAACAATTCTGTACCATTCGATACATTCCGTGCCCCGCTCCTCACTTGTTTCATTTCTTCTTTATTCTTTTCTTTTATCTTTTCATAATTTTCAAATATTTTGGAAAAATCACTTAATTCGGTTGTCAATTTTTGGATGGCCAATTTAAAAATTGAATTCTAAAGACAAAAAAAAATTATTTAATTTAATAATAAAACGCACTGATTCTTTGAACTTTTCAACAATTTTCTTCAATGCAGTGCAAATTTCGCGCACAATTTTCAAATTTTTATCGTCGACTATTTTAACGCCATTTTCCTTTCCTATTTCTAAAATTTCTTTCATTTTCTCTGAATCTTCTTTTTCTGAATTCAATTTGTGTTGAATTTGTTTTTGTCGCGCCTTAAAGCTTAACGGAATTGCTTCAAATTTTTGTGGGTTCTAAAAAAATTCAAAAAATGAAATTTATTATTTTGATACCTCAACAATTTCCCACGGCTTTTCTTTTAACAAATTTTCTATAAATTTATCCTTAATTGGCGATTGGAGAATTGGATGATTGCCGAATAAACCTAAATTGTTTAAATAATTAATTTATAATAAATTTTTTACCCGGTTTAATTTTGGATTCCTCCAAAAAATTTGTAAATAAATGGATGAAATATCCATAAAGCATTGTATGGGCATAATATGCTTGAAGAGTGCCATCGGGAATGAATCTATTTTGGCAATATTTTAAAATATATTTATTCAAATTATTCCATTCACCTTTCCTTCATTCTTTGCCTCAACATTGCCAAAATTTGTCTTAGTGCCGAAACAGCCAATTTCGAATAAAATCCCTATAAAATAATGACCCAATAATTACATAATATTTTATTTTTCGTAAATTGCCTTTTTGCTGCCAATTTCAATTTCTCTCTCAAAATTGCCAAAAATATCGCCAATTGGTTGTTGGCCAATCAATGAGTCCAACAAATCATTCAGAGGTGCCGAAAATTGTTGAACTAATAATTGCCCATTCTCTTCAAGAATATTCCCCATTTTTGGCATCATTTTCCCCTCCCTGAATTTCCCTAAAATTATCAATAAATTAATTAATTTTTTACAATTCATCCCCTGAATTTTTCTCTTCTTCCCTTTTGGGTTTTTCCAAATTAGTTTCTTGTTTCTTTTCATTATTTTTAAATTTAAATAATTTGAAAAAATTCCGCATTAATCCAACAAATTTAAATTCTTTTTCTCCCTTTTCATCAGTTTCTTCTTCATTTTTTTTCGTCTCCGATTCCCCCAAATTTGTAGGCATTTTTGCCAATTTTCCGTCCATAAATTCGATTAATTGTTGTGGAATTTGTTGTTTCCATGGTCGAAGATTTACAAGGAAAAAGAACAAAAGTCGTTCAGTTTCTGTGGCCGAGAATTCGTCTAAAAATATTCAAAAAATGATTTAAATATTTGGAAATTGAAGGCGCACAATTTATTGGAATTGATTGCGATTGTCCATTTCCAATTGAATTTTCGATGATTTGAGGCGGATTAATTTGTCCATTATCGGCAAATATTATTGGAATAAAGCATAAAATGAGGAGAAATAATAATATTGCCAAATAGCATGGCAATTTACGGAGAAAACTCATCAAATTTAATTTAATTTTTTTCTCTAAAATCATTTAAGAATTTAATTCAAATTTATTTAATATTATAAATTCATGTAATTCTTTATGAGCTCAGAAAAATGAATATATCCATGAAAATGAATTCCCTAACCAAATTTACTTGGTTTTAAATGATGGCCATTTGGCCATTTTCAATTTTACATCCTTTTTTGGTTTCACATGATCTCCCCGCCTAAATGCCGTCAACCATCAATCAAAAATGGCCCAATCTGTGTTGGCCAAATTATATTGAGGGAGTGTAAGTAAGCCTAGCAGCGCGGAATCCCGATGACTGAATGCACTTTGGTCCATTACAGTGAAAATGAAATTCCATCGGCAATTTGTCCAATTGAAGCCACGCCAAAAAATGCGTGGATTGGGCCCTAGAATTCCATTTTTAGAGGTCCCCCCCCCCCCCCCCCCCCCCCCCCCCCCCCAATTGTTTAAATGTGAAAAAATGGGCCAGGTTCCAGAATCAAGAAAGGCAATGGATGGGAATGAGAGGAATGGAATTTTTTGGCCAAATAAGATGAAGTGAAAAGACACGTCAAATATGTTGCCAAATAGATGGGAGTAGAATGGCATCATTTAAATTCATTTACAAAAGGAAAATAATTTTCAATGACCATTTTGGTCAATATGAAATCATTTTTTGATTGATTAATAATTTGATAGAATTTTGATTTGGCCAACAAATAAATTCCCCAATCGCCGGATTTGCATCTAATTTTACAAATCGACAACGAGTGTAAAAATAAATCCACCTGCTACTGGGAGCTCATCAAAAATGAATCATTCCTAATCAATTTTGCCAATAAAATGTCCCCAAATTTTTCATTCCTCAATTTTGTGAATTCACTCAAATGACCCGCCATTTACCACCTTCATTTTCCCATATTTATTCTACCAACTGCTGATTTTGTCAAATGATAATTGGAATAAAATGTGCTAAAAATGATAAGGAAAACACGATGTTTGCTTTTGTCCCCGATTTATTGCCACTTTGGTGACCAATAACAAATTTCTTCCCATTAAATTTCATTCTAATAATTCTATCAATTTTCGGATTAAAAGCAATTCCCAATATTAATTTAATTATTTGAATTAATGTCAAAGAAAATATTTTCCCTGACCAACGATGATGCAAAGGAAAATAGAAGGAAAAGAATTTTGCTCATTGGCACATTTGCCCTTATCATTTTGGCAATTTTAATTGTTCTTTTGGTCTATTTTATGCCCCGACATTTGCACAATCAAAAAAGGGAATGCCGAAAAAGATTGTTGGAAATAATTTAGTAAATTTAAATTATTAATTCATTCA
The DNA here is from genome assembly GCA_030063045.1 of Pratylenchus scribneri. Taxonomy (NCBI): domain Eukaryota; kingdom Metazoa; phylum Nematoda; class Chromadorea; order Rhabditida; family Pratylenchidae; genus Pratylenchus; species Pratylenchus scribneri. The sequence goes on along the minus strand of JAQSEB010000064.1, from coordinate 480,965 downwards.
GTTTTGGACTTGATTCATTTGTTTGTGTTTGTTCGGCGGATTATTGCGATGAAATTGAGGAAATTGGCCAAATTGAGGAGAATGAATTTGTCTATTTTTTGACCAGTCGGGATGAGCATCGACTCAAAAGATTTTCATTAAAGGAAGATAAAGAAGAAGGTGAAAATATGCGAATTAATAAATAATGATAATTCTAATTCATTAAAGATGCCCAAAATATGGTCGAAATTCATGTGAATGATTCGATTTCATTTCAATCGGTGATGGGATTCGGTGGGGCATTCACCGATTCAGTTGGCCTAATTTTGAATGAATTGAACCCAAAAGCGAGGGAATTGCTTTTGAGGGAATATTTTGATAAGGAAAATGGTAGAAATAAAATAATGAATATTAATTTAAAAAAATGTAAAGGAATTGGATATTCAATTGGCCGGGTCCCAATTGCCAGCACCGATTTTTCCACCCGAATTTATTCCTATGCAGATTTGGATGGCGATTTTGAGATGGAAAATTTTGGATTGGCCATTGAGGATTTAGAATACAAGGAAATATTTTTTTTTCAAAAATATGAATAATAAAATATAAATTTATAGATTCCGCATATAATTTCGGCTAGGCAAATGATTGGGGCCGAGAATTTCCGAATTTATGCCACACCTTGGTCCCCGCCTTGGTGGATGAAGGAAAGTGGAAGAATGGCCGGTGGAGGGCCAATCAAGGGGAAAGTAATTGGCACAGAAAATGACAACAAATTTTACAGGGCATATGCAAAATATTTACGAAAGTAAGGAAGAAGTTGTGTGGGGGATATGTGGAGGATTATGAAAATATGAATAATTAGTGTAAATATCATTTTTGATTGAGATTCCCCCTGAGGGTCTCGATTTCAAGCTAACTTGGATATTTTTAAAATTTGGTAATTATAAAATTTTCAGATTCTTTTTTAATTAAAAACTATTCAATGACGAATATGTCTATAAGGAAAAAAGAAAGTAATGGGGATCAAATATTCCTAATTTTCAAATAATAAAATCAAAATATCCAATGGATTTTGGATTTGGACCCTTTGGAAAGGGCGAAATGGGTTGATTGGATAATTGAATGGAATTTGGGTGTGGAAAAGGCTGAATTTGGCCAATGGATTTGGGAGGGGATGGGGAGGTGGATCCCATTGTGATTTTTTCATACGATGGGTGAGGTTGTTGGGATTGAGTGGCTTGATAATAATCGTACGAATTGAGAACCCAATCCTTTGTTTGGCCAAATTCAATGAAAAATCAATAAATGGATTTAATCTGGAGTATTGACCAGAGGAAATAGATTGAAAATAAGAATTTTGATAAAATTGGGAAAATTTGTGAAAATAAATAAATGAATATTTTTTCCAAAACGAATTTGTGGAATTTTCCAATGAATTGAAAATAATTAAATATATTTATTTTACAATAAATGATATTAAAATTCGCATTCACTCAATTGCAGATTTTTTGAGGAATATGCCAAAAGGGATGTCCAATTTTGGGCAATGACCATTGGAAATGAGCCAAGTTTTGGGTGGAAATAATTTGAGGAATAAAAAGTTCCAAAAATATTCAAACAGATGAACGCAAACAAAATTATTGGCAGGCAATCTTTATTTCACCCGAAATGCAAAGGTAAAATTGGACATATAAAAATGTCATGAATTTATAAATTATTATTTTTGTTTTGAGGCAATTTGCTTATCATTTATTGGCACCGGAATTGAAAAAATCAGAAATGAGTAAAAATGTGAAAATAATGGCAATGGACGATCAACGAAAAAGAATAGCCGACAGGCAAATCCAAATAAATTCCTTTTGGGAAGTGAAGTGAATACACAAAAATGAATAATTAATTAATATAAAATTTGGTTGAAGGCATCCTGCGGTGATCAAGGAAATGGCGAATTCCGTGGACCTCAATTGGGCAATTGGACGAGGGGATGGATGTACGGACATGACATTCTGAATGATATGGCCAATTGGGTGGTCGGATGGGTCGATTGGAATTTATGTAAGTCAAATTGAATTATTGTTCAATTTATAAATACCGTAAATATTTTTCTTTCTAATAATTCTCCATGCTCGATTTTGAGGGTCCTTTAAATAACTCCTTTGAAGAGTGAAATTTAAATTTTTTTTTTTAATTTTCTTATCTTAAAGTTCTACAAAATCCGCTATAATTTGTTCAAAAATGTCCACAAATTAAGAAGTTAGACCTTAGATTTTCTCAATTTTTAGAGGCTAAAAATAATTCCTCATGGGATGTTCAAAGAGTATTTATGGTATTTGGTCAATGAAATATTCACAAAAAATGCTCCTTTTTATGGCAATTATTATTGAAAAATTGGCCACAATAATATTAAATAATAATTCTTGCCTATTTATTAAATAAAAGAGGACCAAATGAATAGTTTCATTATCATTGGAAAATATGTAAATAATTTCAAATTTTATATATTTTTAGGCCTTAATCCGAAAGGAGGCCCAAATTGGTTTAATAATACAATCGATGCTGCGGTATTCCTAATAAAAAAATAAATTAAAATAAATTTTTAAGTGAATTTTAGATAATTGTGAATTTAACGGCTCAAGAATTCTACAAACAACCAATTTTCTATTTTATGGCTCATTTCAGGTCCATCTCATATATTTTTTCCTCAATTTATTCATTCATTCAGCCATTTTATTCCCCGAAATTCAATGCGCATTTCATCTACAATGTTCGATATTGATGGAATTGAAACAAAGCCAATTGATGGATTCTTTTTGAGTGAATTATTAATTAATTAATTAATTTAATGCTCAATTTTCATTACAGAGGAAATGGGTCTCATTGAGCACATTGCATTCCAAAGACCCGATGGCAATTTGGCATTAATTTTAATGAATGGAAATGCCGAAAATGATCAAATGATTAAAATTCGATATGGAAACCGAAAATGGAAAATTCATTTGCCACCTGACTCAATTGCCACCGGAATTTTTAAGAAATAATTGCGAAAATATTCACAAATAAATCACATTTAAAATAATAAAATAACTAATTGGTCAATTTATGCTCTAAAATGTCTCAAAAAGGCACAATTCAATTTCCATTCACAAAGAAAAATATGAAAGTGCAAAGTCACAAAATATTTTTTAATGTTTTTTCCATTTTAAAACGTGGGAAATTGTTGAGAAATTTGATTTGAATTGAACTAATCAAATCACATCAAAATTGTTGTTGAATTTAATTGCCATTTTTTATTAGGCACATTCACTACAAAATATAGAGAATGACCGGATTTTCTGTAGACACAGCATATTCCCGACTATATATATTTATATATTTGGCCAGCATTCACAATTTATTGATTATTTTATGGCCAATTGAGTGAGAAGAATTCACATTGGTCTTTGTTGCTTTATTTATAAATAAATAGTAAACATTTTAAAACTTAAAATGATTTCATTTTCTTCACAAATTCTATATTTTATTTTGCTCTCTAAAATTTCATTCTCTTTTTACTTGTTAGCCCTAAAAATTTGTACGAAATAATATAAAAATATTCACCCATTAATAATAATAATAATTTTGCACTTGGGAATGGAGCCTCACTCGATCGATGCAATATGAATTGGGGAAAATTATTCCGGTTTGACGGTCTAATCAAAAAATGATCTTTTCTCGCTCCACTTCAATTACATTATAATATTCCCGTCAACCAATAATTCCCTCATCCAATTTGCTTGCTCACCTCATTCAATAATAATTTTCCATTCAATTCCCATTTTCCTCCAATTCCATTTTCTAATCTCGAATTTGCTTATCGCCATTCAAAATGATTTATATTTTTTCCGTTCAAATTTTCTCCCAGAACCTATGGAATATTCTTCTTCCCATGCCCTTATCTGATGAATTTCCCCTACTGTTCCATTTTCATGTGCTGAAAATGCAATCAAAATTGTGCTTTTATTTGCCCTCATTTTGGCCTATCCAAAAATGGTCCCACCACAAAAGGAAATAGAATGGTCAACGAAAAGCATCCCATCATTTGGGGTTTTTGTTTTTTCCGAACATCCAAATTAAATATATTCACATGAAAAGTTGGAAAATGAATGCGTAAATATTTTCCTCCATTTTCCTTATAAATGTCCCACTTTAATTTGTTTCACATTTTCCATTCCAAATTAAAAAATATTCTCATAAAAATAATTTTTTCCCAAAATTTAAGCTTTATATTCTCCTTTTCCAATCTTTTTTAAATTAAAATAAAAATGGACAGTGCCCATTCATCGCTGCTTGAATTGTATCGGCCAGAGCCGATGAATCCGAAAATCCGAGGCTACGGCCTTCTCAAGGACAACACCGTGAATAAGGTAAAGTGCCGAAAAATGGATTCTTATTCAAATTTATTAAAAGGGCCTTTGTTTTTCACCAATTGAACGGCAATATTTGGGTTTGGATGGACTGATGCCTTCAGCACAATTGTGGGTGGCATTAATTAATCCATTAAATTACATTCATTTTTAATATTTATAGCAGCCAAGAGCAACAATCCAGGAAAGTGATCAAACAATTGCGGGCTCAGCCAAATGATATGGCACGATTTATTCAATTGGAAGCATTGAAAGTAAAATTGGGAAATAAATTATTTTTAATGAATGGAATATTTTTATAGGAACGAAATGAAAAATTATTCTATCGGGTAATGCGCGAATATGTGAATGAATTGTTGCCAATTGTGTACACGGTTTGATGAATTAAAATTAATTCATTTTATTATTTTTAATTATAGCCAACTGTGGGCGATGCTTGCCTTCAATTTGAGTACAGATATCCAAAGTGAGTTCCATAAATAATTGTGTAAATTACCGGAAAAATGTATATGTAATATTCAATGAAAAATTCATTTTCATTGACTATTTTGAATTTTTTTTTCATTTTTAGTCTACAAATTTAACAGCTTAGATGCGATTCTCACTTGTCAAACCATTTAACATTTTTGTAAAGCTTATCCAGAGGCATCGATTCACATATATTTTGTCTGTTTTGGTCTAAATCTGAATAAGTTAAACTGCTTAAACCTTTTCAAGTTTTCGGTTTAAAAATAGTTTAGTTTAAGGCCAAATCAGATAAAATATATATAATTCGAAGCGTCTCAATGAGCTCTATAAAATAATGGTTTGACAAGTGAAAATCACTTCCTAAACTAGTATAAGTTTGTCGACAAAAAAATACTTTCTCCTTTTTAAAATCAACTTCAGAATAAATTATAAATTCTGATTTTGCCTAGGGCCCTTTTCATCAACATCAAGGACCATAATTGTGTCAGTCGAATTTATCAATGCCTCAGCAATTGGAAATATGAAGTAATTTTCATTCATTATTTTTAATTACAAATTTACAAAAAAGGATGTTCGAGCAATTGTTGTTACGGATGGTGAAAGAATTTTGGGATTGGGCGATATTGGAGTGCATGGTGGAAAATAAAAAATATTCGAATAAATTAATTTTTTGAAGGCATTGAAATTCCGGTTGGCAAATTGGCATTGTACGTTGCATTGGGCGGTGTCCAACCAAAATGGTGCCTTCCAATTCAGGTGCCAATTAAAATTAAATTAATTTATAATTAATTAATATTAAATATAGTTGGATGTTGGCACCGATAATGAGAAATTCCTGGCCGATCCAGATTATCCAGGCCTCAGGCAAAAAAGGGTTCGCGGCGAGGAATATGACAGATTCATTGAAAATTTCATGAAAGCCTGCAGAAAAAAGTTAGCACAAAATATTCACATTTTAAAAGACAAAACATTTAAAGATTTGGCCAAGAAGTGCTCATTCAATTTGAGGATTTTGGCAAAAATACGGCCTATACATTGCTTCAACGATTCCAAAAGAATTATTGCACATTCAACGATGATATTCAAGTAAAAAATTAATCCAAAATCTAATTTATTTCATATTTTCTAGGGGACTGCATCCGTTTCCGTCGCCGGAATGATCGCGGCCACTCGAATTACTGGACAAAAAATTTCAAATATGAAATTCCTTTTCCATGGAGCTGGCACTGTAAATTAATATTTTATTTTGAATTTAAATAAATTTTAAAGGCTGCTGTGGGTTGTGCCGAATTATTGGTTGAACAAATGAAGAATGAGGGACTCAGCCAAAAGGAAGCATGTGACCGCATTTTCCTCGTCAAAACCGACGGATTGGTGATTAAATCGCGCAAAACCCTTTCCGAACAGCAAATGCCATTTGCCAAGGATGGACCGGACCTCAAGGATTTGCATGAAGTTGTAAAGGTGAATAAAGAATAAAATATATAAATAAAATAAATAATGGAATAGGCGGTGAAGCCAACGGCCATCATTGGAGTTTCCACCATTCGAGGTGCATTCTCTGGGCCAATCATCAAATCAATGGCCGAATTCAACAAACGGCCAATTATTTTTGCCCTTTCCAATCCAACCGTCAAATCGGAATGCACAGCCGAAGAGGCCTACAATGGCACAAATGTACGAAAATATTCTATTTTTGTAATAATTCCTCCATATTTTTAGGGCACTGCTTTATATGCCTCCGGCAGTCCATTTCCACCAGTCAAAATGGCAAATGGAAAAACATTTGTGCCCGGACAATGCAATAATTCATACATTTTCCCGGGTGTTGCATTGGGCGTTGTGCTCTTCAAAGTGTCCTACATTCCGGATAAATTGTTTTTGATTGCCGCCGTGGTGAATTACAAATTAATTAATAAGCAAATCAATTAAAAAATTGAAGGAATTGGCAAAATGTGTTACGGATGAGGAATTAGCAGCTGGTTGCCTATATCCTGCCCTCCAAAAAGTGCCGGAAATTTCCATCAAAATTGCCGTTGCCGTCGCCAATGAATGCTATAAAGTTGGACAAATTTGGCTAAATTTTGCAATTTTAATAAATTTATTTTAAGGATGGAACAGCAAAACTCTATCCGGAACCGGAGAATAAAGAACTTTTTGTGCGTTCCCAAGTTTACAATACGGAATATGAGGAAATGGTGCCAAAAATGATGGTTATTCATAAATGGCCAATTAAATAGACATAAATTTATTATTTTTTAGAATCAACTTTCGCTGCTTCAAAATTCCTCAAAATACAATTGAAAAATGCACTGAAAACACTGCAAAGAATATTATGAATGAATGAATGGAAAAATGTGATTTTGAATATAGAAATATAATGTAGCCCCTTTTTTCCCATTTTATCGCTTATTTTTAATATAGTTTTGAATACTTATTTTCATTCACCATATTAATAAAATAAATTCTCGAATAATTCAATTTCCAATAATTTAAAATTTACTAGAGACCCTTTTGTTCGAATTTCTCTAATATAATATATAATAAACAATATATATGTAGAGTTAATATACATTGTATATATAAATATGGACAATTTAAAAAGATCATCAAAATACGAATATCAAATCAAAGAATAATGATCATCAGGAAAAGGATAACAAAAATTGTGGCCACCATTTTGGCTACAAAACTGCCACTTCGCTTTTTTTCTGGTGGAGGATAATATTGTTGCCTTCTTTGGGATTGTAGGAATGGATTTCCGCGCATTTTTATGTTGTGTTGCACTCGATAATTACTTTGATGGAAGCCTAAAATAATTCAATTTATATTAATTCGGCGTATTCAATTATAGCAAACCTGGTCCATTTGAATGTGAATATTTCATTTGATAATTGTGTCCCATTCCATCCCAATCTTCGTCATCTTCTTCATCACTATCATCCTCATCATCCTCTTCCCAATCTTCATCATCATCTTCTTCATCATAAAAATCATCATGGTTCACATTGTGACTATTATGATAGGAATGTTGGAATCGGGGTCCAATTTGATGATGATAATCACTGTGTGAATTTCCACTGTATCCGGGACCTAAAAATATATTTAAATTTGTATATTAAACAAAATTGAACCTCCATGATATGTCCCCTGATATCCTCCATGGTAAATTGGCCCTCCTCTGCTCCGTTTTAATGAAATTGCCGGTCGCCTCATCACCATTGGAGGCCGCATTGGGCGACGGAGTGATTGACGGGACATCATTGGCATCGAATGGCGGGCATTGAATTGATGTTTTGCATTCATTGAAATGCCATAACGAGGATCATCGAATCGCACTTTCCTATATTAAATTGTCCAAATTATATTTTAATAAATATATTTACATATTATTCCGTGTGGAATGTCCGCCTGGATATCGTCCCATTGAGGATGGCAATCCCGTATATCGATGACCGTAAGAAGACATTCCAAAAGAAGGTGGCATTCCATCGCCGGAATATTTGAATTTGTCCATCCCTGTTGTGTGCAAATTCACTTTTGTACTTCCATCCGGATTCACATCATTCGCATATTTATGATCTAAAATATATATGACAATCCCCTGTCCAAAAAGTACCATGCGATGATTCAGATTCAACTTCGGTATCCCCTCCATTTCCTCCCATAACACTTTGACTTCGATGCCGCCCCTCATTGTAATAATAATTTTCAGGGGAAACACTATGCGTTTTGAATCGCATTTTGGAGAGAGGAGGCCCAACCGTGTCTTCGCGTTTTATCCGTACCTTATTAAAATATAATAACAAAAGGAATATATTATTTACCGGATTGTAATCATCAAATGAATTCCACTTTATTTCCCTTTTGCGTCTTCTTTTCCGGTGTGCCTTCACCATTTTAGGCATTGGCCTTACCCGAAGCGATTTGGTGCAATCAAAAGCCTTGTATTTCACAGCTAATTTCTTTTCTGGGGTCAATTTTTTACTACTGCTAATAATACTTTTGACTTTTTTTACATATGTTGATGGCTTTTTGGCTATAGTTTTCATTTGAACTCCCATTCTTTTGCATTCTCTTGTAGGAGATACTAAAATATTTATTAAATTTTTTTATTTGTTAAATTCCTTCACTCCTAGCAGCAGTTCTTTTCTTTCTTCTATTCTTCATTCTGATAAAATTAATATATTCTTTTTTGGCTTCCGAATTTGTTTCGATAAATCTGTTGACTACACTATCAATCCCGTCCACATCTTTGTTCAATCGTTTGACACATTCTGAATTGTTATATCCTCCCCTTTCACAGTAATTTTGCATTTCAATTGCATCCTTAAATAATGCCCTTTAATTTTGAAATATTATATTTCAATAATAATTCCCAATTATGCGAACCAATTTGATCCTCTTTTTCTTTTTTTATTGCGCGAAATATTCAAAAATTCATTCTCCGATTTTCTAAGCTCGGCAATTTGGGGATTAGTTTTAATTTTAAAACTTTTTGGTTTGATTTTCAAAAATTTCATTCCTTCGGAATGATCAATTTTGATGAAAATTAATAGGAGAAGGAATAAATAAAATGATGAAATTCGTATCCAAAAATTGGAATTCTTCAACATATTTGGATTTCAGCAAAAATTCATTCTTTCTTTTCAACAATTTGCCGTTGATTTTTTAGCGAATGAAGAATTAATCAAGTATAAAGGGGCAAATTAATTCATTAAATTAAAATTTGGAAGGACAAATGCTTTAGATGGATTTGGCCAAAATAATAAAATGATTGGAAAATGATAGTGCGGAGGTGGCCAACGCCAATACCACTGAGGAACAGTGCGCGGCAAATATTGAAAGGGGAAATGATTGAATGGGAGGAATGGAAATGGCCAATAACTCCTTTCGATCCCTCTAATTTTCATAGGTAAATGCCGACGATGTCCTTCACCTCCCCTTTGGGCTTGTTTACATCCAATCAAAACACAGCCACCTCCTCATTTCCTTGATTTCCCTCCCATTCTCGGCATTTCCTTTTACCTCCATTTCCCTCCTTCTTATTGACAAACAACCCCATCCTAAATCGATGGAAAGGGAGGGAGAAAAGTGGTGGATGATGCCATATAGTGCCAAAAAAGGTAATCTATATTTTCGGGAATTATTTATATTTTTCAACGATTTAAATATAACCATAATTAAGTTTCTTTATTACCAATTTCGTTGTTCCAAAAATAAATTTAAGTAGAATAAAAATAAATGTTGATTAAATATTAAATAAGTAGATGAGAGTTTGGACTTTGGATGAGCAAAATAATTATAAAAATTCGACTCGATTGGACAAATAAATAATTTGAAAATAAAGAAAATATTATGTGCGTTCATTTTAACTTGATCAATGACCGGCAATCGCATTCTCATTTGTTGGATTTTCTGGCCATTGGATGAGGAAATGGATGGCAGGGATTTGTCCTTCTGCGCGGCCACCATCGCCTCCATCGAATCCATAGCGATAGGAATGGAACTGGAAAATGTTATAGTTATATTTTATAATTGAATGTGTTTTGCCTTGAATGTGACTGTTTTGTCGAAGGGTAATTCAACGGTAACCAAATCTTGGCCATCTTTTCCTTGGAAAGTGGAAACGCCAGTTTCATTCTGTAACAAAAATAAATTGAACGAATACTGTGTATTTATTGCCTTGAAATGGACTGTGGCCAAATAGGTGACATTGGCTTGGCATGTGACCGGTTCCATGAAATATGCAACAATTGGGGTTGGATCGCCGAATTTGCCACTCAATTGAACAATATTCGATGCCAACACTTTCAATGCTGAACCATAAATGCTGGGTGAATCGGTGGACGTTTCCAGCTTAAAATTAAGTTATAAGATGCCGTACTATTTTGCAAAAAAAAAAAGAAAAATTTGCTTTTTAAAGATTTAATTCCACCTTTTTCCGGATAGTTTTTTAATTCAATCCTTTCCGGAAAGTTTTTTAATTCAATTCTTTCCGGAAAGTTTTTTAATTCAATTCTTTCCGGAAAGTTTTTTAATTCAATTCTTTCCGGAAAGTTTTTAATTCAATTCTTTCCGGAAAGTTTTTTAATTCAATCCTTTCCGGAAAGTTTTTTAATTCAATTCTTTCCGGAAAGTTTTTTAATTCAATTCTTTCCGGAAAGTTTTTTAATTCAATTCTTTCCGGAAAGTTTTTAATTCAATTCTTTCCGGAAAGTTTTTTAATTCAATTCTTTCCGGAAAGTTTTTTAATTCAATTCTTTCCGGAAAGTTTTTTAATTTAATTCTTTCCGGAAAGTTTTTTAATTCAATTCTTTCCGGAAAGTTTTTTAATTCAATTCTTTCCGGAAAGTTTTTTAATTCAATTGTTTCCGGAAAGTTTTTTAATTCGATTCTTTCCGGAAAGTTTTTTAATTCAATTCTTTCCGGAAAGTTTTTTAATTAGATTCTTTCCGGAAAGTTTGTAATTCGATTGTATACGGAAAGTTTTTTAAATCGATTGCTTCCAGAAAGTTTAATTAAATATTAAATTTCTCATAAAATTTTTTTTTAAATTTCTCATAAAGATTTTTTTTAAATTTTCTCATAAAGATTTTTTATAAATTTCTCATAAAGATTTAATTAAAATTTTTAAATTTCTCATAAAGATTTAATTAAAATTTTTAAATTTCTCATAATGATTTAATTAAAATTTTTAAATTTCTCATAATGATTTAATTAAAATTTTTAAATTTCTCATAATGATTTAATTAAAATTTTTAAATTTCTCATAATGATTTAATTAAAATTTTTAAATTTCTCATAAAGATTTAATTAAAATTTTTAAATTTCTCATAATGATTTAATTAAAATTTTTAAATTTCTCATAATGATTTAATTAAAATTTTTAAATTTCTCATAATGATTTAATTAAAATTTTTAAATTTCTCATAATGATTTTATTAAAATTTTTAAATTTCTCATAATGATTTAATTAAAATTTTTAAATTTCTCATAAAGATTTAATTAAAATTTTTAAATTTCTCATAATGATTTAATTAAAATTTTTAAATTTCTCATAGATTTAATAAAAGTCTGTTTTCCTGAAAGTTTTAGCATAAAAGATTAATTTTCAAAAGTTTTTTGAATTATGTTCAAATTTTACATTTTTTATGAAACATAATCATTTGATACTTTAATCTGCTGGCAATTTACTTTACCTTAATTTCCACATCATGTTCCCAAGTTGTTTTTGGATTTTCATCATAAACTTTGTTATTCGATTGGAATACTCCATATACACTCAGTCCACTGATGAGCACATCCCGGTCTGCGGTGAAGCAGACTTTGTGCTCACGACGAGAACGGGGTTTAGCCGAAATTGAGAGGAAACGTTGGATTACATGTTTGGAACGGGAATTCTGGAATTGGTTTTGGGATTATAATTAATTGAATTAACCAAATTTATTACTGCTCGAAAGCCTTGAGCAGCAAATCTGCAAGGTGGCCGTGGTTTAACTGTCAAATGCAGGAATACTTCGGCAATTTCTTCATAGGTTAACAGCGATGAACTCGCTGCTTGTCCAAATTCATTCACATCCATCAGTGAAAAACTATGAAATTGAAAGAATCAAAACGGAATATATTATCCATTCGTACCGTATCAATTCCATTGCTGGACCCAAGCATTGCCTCAAATTGTCCACAATTGGTTGGATTGATCGTCGAGAACATTCCGCCTCTGCCCATGCCTTTGCCGCATAGAAAATGACCAATTCTGAGGATGGATCCAATTGATTGCGACCCAAAACATTGATCAACGTGTCACGATCGATGTCGGCAACATTTGATGCCTGTAGGGCAATATCCGTGTTCTGATCGATTACTTGGTAGCACTGAAAAGGAGCATAAAATAATCCCAAAATTAACATGAAAATGATAATGGAATTATTTTTAAAATAGAATTGCAATAAATTTATTTTGAATAAATATTAAATTATGGCTGTTATGAAATTCTCAATTAGTAAATCATTAATAATAATAATATATTTTCTAAAAGAACAATTATTCTCAAATTAAAATAAATCGATATAAGAATGAAAACCTGTTGAACCAATGTATTTTCATCCAACAATCTGGCTTGTGCCAACAATGAAACCGCATTTGTGGCAGTCAACCGTGCGGTACAGTATCGAACACATTCCGTCACCAATGGGTGAATATCATATTTTTTCGCAGCATACAATGTGTTCATCACATTCTCATCGGTCAACAGACTTCGATTTGACAAATTATTCACGTCAAAATCACTGTACACAAAATCAATCTGAATTCGGGAGAAATTAAATTCTTCAATAAATTATTCCATTTCATTACCAAAATTGCGAATGCTTTTGGCTCACAATCCGGCACTCTGACCATTTGAAGTCCATTTGCGGCCAATTCCATTTTCATTGTTTGTTCATCAAGCAAATTATTTTGCTGAGATGAATCACCAGCTTGGACAGTTTTTTGTCCCAAATTCTTCATTTTCAACGAGAATCGCCGTTTATTTGTTCCATCATTGTTGAATGGATGATGGAATTGAGGCATTTCAACTGAATAATAAATGCATTAATTATTATTTTTGGCACACCTTTTGCCACACTCATTCCACTGCTATAGCCAATTTGTCGATGCCCAGTGTGATTATTGGCATTCGATGAATGGCCCAAATGATTTGAATGTTGTTGATGATTTTCTGCTTCCATTGATGAAGTCAGCGATGAGGAACCATGGCTGAGATTGTCCGCTTCTTCTTCCTCATATTCCTCCTCTTCATATTCCTCTTCATCATATTCTTCTTCCTCTTCCTTTAAAGAATTAAATAAATTAAAATAACATTTTTATTTTTACTTGATGTCCTCCACCAGCAGAAGGATGGGATGAATTTTGCTGTTGGGCATGATGATTGATGGATTGGACAGAAATGGCATGGCTTCCTCCTCCTACAGTACTTTCATTTTGTGCATTTTGTTGCTGTTTTATTGTTGGCACATTTTCCTGTGCCAAATTGATGGCAAATGTTGGTGGGGATGGTGCCAATGGGCCATAAAACATTGCAAAAAACACTGGCGAACTTGCACCTAACACCAATTTGTGCGCTTTTAGTTGCTTAAAGTATAATTAAATATTGTTTATTTCATTCAAAACGAACTTCCTTTTCCTCGCCCACAACAAATGCCACATCGCAGCCAATGTCCTTGAGACGAAATGCATTCAAACGTGAAGTAAGTGGCTCGGGCTGTTGGGGAGGTTGTCTGTGGCCATTATTCGGACCAGTGGCCGGCTGATCGGAATTATCATTTAGGGAACCGCCGCTGGCACTTCGACGATTTTGTTGTTCTTCCTAAATATCATTAAATTATTCAATTAAAATATTTCCCTTTTTGACCTGTTGTTGTTGAAATTGATGAAATCCATTAAAGGCGGAAGGAGCTGAAGAGGAAAGTGAACCCCCATCTCGATCTCGAACGGCCCCGGCTGGTCCAGCCGGGGCCTCGCGGGATTCTTCCACAATTTGGGGGCCACGAAAATCCATTTTTATTTAGTTTGGAGGAGTAATTTAATTTATATTAGGCTAAAATATGAAAAATTTTGGAGCTTTTTTTGAATAATTCTGACTAATTTTTGGGTAGTATTTATAGCAATTTTGAAACATTTTAAACCATTTATATTTGTGGATTATTAGTCATTGAACCAACAATATTGCGGAGAGGTAAAGCATTTCAAAAAGAGAGCGGCAGTTCAAAATTGAGAAAATTTGAAGGGAATTTGGCCGAAAAAAACAAATAACCCCTTCACTTTCCCATTGGCTCCAACCATCATCTTCACAATTCCTTCCCATTGTCATCATCCTCTCATCATTGTCAACATTCAATGAGTGAGAATTTTGGGGCAACAGACAAGTGATCAACGGGATGGGGTGATTGGGCCTAGGCTAGCACCGGATGGCCTATTATTTTCGGAGGACTTTGGTCATCGATGTCCTCCGCCGATGAGAACACTCGAAAATGGACAAAATGATTGTTGATCAGGGAAAAGTTGAATTGAAAAAATGAGTAATATTTTTGGGTGTTTAAAAATTATATCTATAATATAATGAATTTTTAGGCCAAAAATTTAAGCCATAGATTAAATTTAAAATAAGCCGCCAATTTCGTGAACTTTACTTCTAGCAGCTGACTTTTCCACCAGCCAAATGAAGAATAGAAGGAGGAGAGAAGGCGGGTGACACTTTGATCCCCGTGGAAAATGGCAGCTACCGAAATAAAGATCAGCCTTTTTACTTTTCTCTGACTGGGCCAAAAATTCTTAAGATTTTAAGCTCTTTCATTCTCTGTGGAATCTTCTTTTATTTTTTTTTTGAACGGAAGCCGGAAAATTGGAAAATGGGGAGACTATTTGAAGGCGGAAAGGAGAATTGGGCCAATGGAAGAATAAATTTTGTTTGGGTGAGGAAAAAGCTGCAAAAAAAGATGAAGGAGGAAATATTTTTTTGAATGAAATGAATTTATCAATATTTTAACAAAATTCTTTGATTTCTTCCTAATTTTTTTATTGAATTGTTTAATAATTAAATAATTTAAAAAAAGTGGGCCAACATTTGATGAATCAGATGGCAAAAAAATCATGGGGATAAAGATCATTTGCTATGGATTTGGCGGACAAAAGGGAAGGCGAACATGAGGTGAGGAATGGGATAATGATTGAATGGATGGATTGGAAAAATGACGTCAATTAGTGAAAAGAACAAATCCACTTGATGATGGATTTGCTTCCATTTTTGATTGGACTCTAAAAAAGAATTTTATAAAAAATTCGAAAAAAATTAGATTATTAATGTGAAATATTGAGAGGAAATATGTTGAAATATTATATTTCCGTTGTTTATTATAAAAATTTTGGTTTTTTTAGCAAGAATTGCGCAGCGTAAATGAGAATGGAAATGTTTGATCAGCAGAGAGGATGGTGTTCGAGTAAACCAGATTTTTGATCCCGCCGACAAAATAAATATTTATTATACTTTCATTCATTCATATATTTGTGTCCATTCAATGCTAACAAAGGGAAAATGGAAGAAATGCATTGAATAATATACATATAATGAAGAATAGAGGATCATGGCAAAAATTAAAAATAATTATAAAATATTTAGATAATTTTTATAATAAATTTGTACCGCCCTAATGCAGAAATAAAATAAAATTGGAACTGATTTGATTTTTATTTTATGAGAGAGAGAGAGAGAAGGAGATTGTATTCCGGAAAGAGATTTTTAATTCGATTGTTCCGTAGTTTTTTAATTCAATTCTTTCCGGAAAGTTTTTTAATTCAATTCGGAAGTTTTTTAATTCAATTCTTTCCGGAAAGTTTTTTAATTCAATTCTTTCCGGAAAGTTTTTTAATTCAATTCTTTCCGGAAAGTTTTTTAATTCAATTCTTTCCGGAAAGTTTTTTAATTCAATTCCTTCCGGAAAGTTTTTAATTCAATTTTTTCCGGAAAGTTTTTTAATTCGATTCTTTCCGGAAAGTTTTTAATTCAATTTTTTCCGGAAAGTTTTTTAATTCAATTCTTTCCGGAAAGTTTTTTAATTCAATTCTTTCCGGAAAGTTTTTTAATTCGATTGTTTCCGGAAAGTTTAATTCAATTCTTTCCGGAAAATTTTTTAATTCGATTCTTTCCGGAAAGTTTTTTAATTAGATTCTTCCCGGAAAGTTCTTCAATTCAATTCCTTCCGGAAGAAAGATTTTAATTACGAATAATTTTCCAAATTTTTTAGTTCACGATTGTTTAGTTCAAACAAATAATGTTCGTTAAAATTTAAAAATACACAAAGACGAATAAATTCAACTTACTTAAGGCAATTTTGAAGCTAAAATAGAAGATGTTCATCTCAAAGCTTTTCCGAACATTAAATGGGCGCTTAAATTTGGAAAATGTGAAGCCGATGAATGGATGGGATGGTGGGGATCAGCTGCTGGCCCATCAGTTCCCCCAATTTATTTTAGTCGCCCCAATCCCCGCCTGGCACAATTCAATGCTCGACTTTACTAAAAATTATGATGGCTTAATGGATATTGGATATAAAATATTTTATAGACCCGAAAATTCCATTTAATTGGGGAAAAACGAATGGAAAATGATCGTAAAAATTAATTTTTTTTTTTGATGGAAATGCTGCATAAGTTGGTCGATGAATATGAATATCGATGAATATATTTTTAAAGAATTTTAACTAGTATAGTATATTTCATTCCAAATTATTTGTATTTTTTACATTATTTACCAACAACTTTTCTAAACCTAAACTCAAAAGTTTTAAAAATGAATTGACGTCAATTGACAATGAATGAATGGAATAAAAATAGAAACAAAAAAGCATAATGAATATTTGAACAAATATAATTAGTAGAAGAAAATGGGCAAATTCGACCAAATTTAGAAATATCAATATACCCGAATTTTAATTGTTATTATTTTATTTCCCTTTTCAAACATTTTAATGCAAATTTTATTGTATCCAATGCAAAATGTATTCCATTATCGTAGGCAAATGACACATCTCCCACTCAAAATTCCCCTGGGTACATTTCATGTCTCTTCAATTCTCAATGAAATTTGCCTCTGAATGTTGTCAATGGCAACCAAAATTCAGAAGAGTGAATGAATGAATGAAATTATTAGTGAATTTTATGTGTTCTTAAATTAAAGGTAAAGCATTTGAATTGGAACAAATCGGGTAGGGATATTTCACGGTATTAATAAATTATTTTAATAAAGGATCAAATGAATGACAGCGATCGTTGGGTGAATCACAATCTTCAGCGTCAGGTTTTAGAAAATTGTAATTTATTTTAAGTTTTTCAACATTCTAAAGCGAGAATTGCTAGAAAGGCAAAGGCAACGAAGGTTAATAATTAATAGAAATAAATATTAATTAGTTACTTAATTAATAAAGGCTTAATGCAAATTTGTCGAGCGCCGTTTCCCGGACAATTTCCCAGCAAGAACAGCAACAACAACAATTTGGCTTCTCCTCCGAACGAAATGCTGCCAATCGTTCCGGTAAATCTCCAAATTATCATTTTATTTATTTCATTTTTATCCACAGTCACAAATATTTTTCAATCAAGCCAAAGTCCGGTGACAACAAATTCGCAATATGATTCTCCCTCAAGGACAACACAATCACGGTGAAAATGAAAACAAATTTAAATATATTTATAATTTTTTAGTGGAAGTCTTTATTCATTTGCTGGCCAAAGTCCTTCGCCAGTCGGCGTTCAGCCTCAAATCCCTAATCGAAGTTCGTCCAGTCAAATTGTGGGCAATGAAGGCACATTTCAATATTCACAATTGCCAAATCCTTTAATTAATGAACCAAAAATAATCACCGTAAAAGGTGCGAATTTATTGTTGAATTTTATATAAAATTAATTTGTTAAGGAATTACACCGCCTCAAAGTCGAAGGCAAAGGTACAAATTGGGTAGAAATGAGGAATTTTCGAAATAATTTTAAACAAAAAGTGATGCGGAAAAACAACAAAAAAGGATTGGCGGCATAAATGGAGGCAGTGAATTGCGCAAACCAATTTTGAATGTTGAAAAATTGGAGCCAATTGGAAGTTCATTTAATTCAGAAATTGATGAAGAGGATCGAGGTATGGAAAGTAATGGGAATAATTAACATTTATTGTAATTTAGGATTTCGCGGTTTGAATGCCCAAAATTACGAATATGCAGGCGGTGGTCATTCCCAGCGGTCGCCATCATCGACGACGGCATTGGCCAGTAAAAGGCCATCATGGAATGGGGATGCCGAGGCAGAGGATGATGATGGGTATTTTGGACAGAAATTTAAATTAAAATATATTTCCAAGTTCAATCCCAACCGAAATTCTGAATGAGGAGCCAATTGAGTCGATTGATGTGGCGGAAAATTTAGAGCAATTTGTGATGGGTAAAAAAGGGAAAATAATTTTTAAAATATTTAATTATTTTTAATTTAGATCCAATCCGAAAGAATTACACGTTGAAATGTCGAATAACACGTGATAAGCATGGAATGGACAAAGGAATGTTCCCAACATATTATTTACATTTGGAGAAGAATGATGGGAGAAGGGTGAATTTTTTGGGCCA
Source organism: Pratylenchus scribneri (assembly GCA_030063045.1). NCBI lineage: Eukaryota > Metazoa > Nematoda > Chromadorea > Rhabditida > Pratylenchidae > Pratylenchus > Pratylenchus scribneri. Next base: position 461,947 of record JAQSEB010000064.1, on the reverse strand, counting down.
AATTTGATCATAATATTATATTTTTTAGACATTTTTGTTGGCTGCAAGAAAAAGGAAGAAAACCACCACGGCAAATTATTTGGTAAATTTAAATTAATTTTAAATGAATTTTTATGTTTTCAGATTTCTGTTGATCCAACGGATTTGCGCCGAAATGGGCAAAGTTTTATTGCCAAAGTTAGGTAGAATAATTTATTTTATTTTTATTTTTATATTTTTTAATTTCCAGATCCAATGCAATGGGAACAATGTTCACAATTTATGATAATGGAGAAAATCCAAGAAAATCTTCTGCAATTGGCGAAGGAGTTCGACGCGAATTGGGCGCTGTTATTTATGTAAATAAAAAGGAGGAATTAATGAAATGGAATTTAATTTAAGGAGACAAATGTGCTTGGATTGAAAGGTCCAAGAAAAATGACAATAATAATTCCGGGTACATGCCTAAATTCTTTAATAATTTTGGACTTTTTAATAGGAATTTATGTGGACCAAAAGCACAATTATGTTCGTCCGCTTGCAATTCGACCAATTTCAGTAAAAATTAAAAATTCTTTTTGAATTTATTAGCCATTTTTTAAAGGAAAAGGAATCAATTTTGGAACGATTCAAAACGAATAGACTGGATGAAATGGTTGTGTTGAATAATAAACAACCAGTTTGGAATGAAGGTAATATTCAATTCAAATTCAAAATATTATTATTTATTTTTTAAATATAAAGACACTCAATCATATGTGCTGAATTTTCATGGAAGAGTGACACAGGCTTCGGTGAAAAATTTTCAAATTGTTCATTCAATGCAAGTTCAATCATTTGACCAAAAGCAAAGAAATTCGTTGAGTCCGGATCCAAGTGAGAAATATTAATTTGAATTTAAATTAATATTAAATTAAATCATTAGATGAATATATTATTATGCAATTTGGACGAATCGATTGTGACACTTTTACAATGGATGTGGTAAAATAATTAAATTAATTTATGAATATTTTTAATTTAATTAAATATTAGCGTTATCCATTATCGCCGGTTCAAGCATTTGGAATTGGTAAAATGAATAAATTAAAATAATTTTAATAATTTATTTATAGCGATGACCAGTTTTCATGGGAAATTGGCATGCGAATAATTTGGCCAAAATAAGGAATTTGATTGAGATAAAATATTTTACATTAATTTGCCAACAATTTAGACTATAATAAAAATTTGAATATATTTTCATTTATTTAATTAAATTATAATATTTATCCTGCATTTGTCGTCAATGGGCCCATGCATGTCACTGCCGTTCCAGTGTTCATTCCATCCGAGGATACTGTATTGCAACCATTGCAGCTTACTGTAGAATTAAAATGGAAAAAACCCAATTATCGTATTTTTTCTATTATAGAAGCCCATTTTCTATTAGAAACATACTCTAGAGAATCTCTAAAATTTATAAGCCCAAGGTAATAGATAAAATACGGTAATAAATTTTTGACCAACTTGCAAGAGTTCCCGCTTTAACATATGGTGCGGTTTGTGAAAATTGTTGTAAATTGCCGCCACCATCCAATTGGCCATCAAATGTGAATGAGCTGATTCCATTTGTGAGGAAATCGGTGCCATCATTGGAAAATAAAATCAAATAACTTAGACAAACTGAAAGGAATAAATATTATTAACTAAAAATTGATGGGGAAATGACCGGCGGATGCATCGCAAAATGTATAAATTTGAATATCAAAAATGGCATTATTTTGTCCGGGAGTATAGCATGGAGTGCCATCGGATGGACAGGCACAAAATGTGTTGAAATTTGCACATCCCACATCCACATTGGCTGAATCGGCGGCTGGATCAGCAAATGGTTGGGTTGGATAACAAGACTAAAAAATATGCCTAAAACTATAATTACTATAGTCACTTGTGTATTCCCATTTGGACATCCGCCACAAGTTGCAATGGGCCCAGGTGCATTGAATTGAAAAATTTGCGTGTCAGTTGGGTCATAAATGAGTCCTGAAGTGGTGCCAGCCGGACAAACACAAACTGTGAAAATATTATTTAATTTTTATACCGTATAACTTCTTTTAACTCCCCTTCCTCTATTAATTCCCCACCCTCGACTTTGAGGAACCAAGCTCTTTGTATTTCGTATTTTCTTATTGTTCCCTAAAGCTCTACAAAATCCGCTATAAATAATTCAAAAATGTCCATAAATTAAGGAGTTAGACTCCAAATTTTTCATAGGGTTGGCAAAAAATAATTCCCAATGGGATTTTAAAATACTTTATACGATAAAATTGTGAAATTTACCCGGTGTTGTTGTTGTTGTTGTGGTCGTTGTGGTCGTTGTAGTCGTTGTTGTTGTAGATGTAGTGGATGGGGTAGTAGTGGATGGAGATGGAATTGTGGATGGAGTTGTGGTTGATTGCGTTGAAGTGGTTGGAATTGTTTGGGTTGTGGTGATAGCTGCTAGGGTTGATGTGGTTGGAATTACTGAATTGGCTGCTGGAATTGTTGCTGGGGCTTGAGTGGTCCTGTACAGAATTTGAATAATTAAATCAAATTTAATTTACGTTGGACTGCATGACCAAACTGGATGGAGAAATAAAAATGTATAAAAGAATGAAATAAATTTAGAATTATATTGAATTGCTGCTCTTCTGAGTTCATTTTTACATTTAAGAATTATAATTTGCATTTTTGCAGTACAAAATCTATTAATTAGGAAGAAATGGCTTAAAAGAGGGAATGATTTGAGATTTGACCTACATCCATGTATTCATTTTTTTGCATTTGGTGGGATCTTCTTCATTTCAACTTGTTCCATTTTCCCCAATCATTTATCATTGATGCTTCTTCCTTTTCACAATATGAATAAATTTGATGACAACCTAGAATGGCATTTCCCAAAGGGAAGTAAAAAATGAACCGCAACAGAACAAAATGAACCAGTTCCAAAAAACGATGGAATTTATAATGAATGGATTGTACTTTTAATTCAAAATATTATTGTTTTAATACAAATAGAATAATGGGATTCATTGGAAATGTCTTGAAATTTTTTTGCTTCGTTGCTCAATTTTGATTGAAATTAGCCACCAAGTGTTGTCAATGGACCCATACATGTGACGGATGTTCCAGTGCTCATTCCATTTGAGGATATTGGGCCGCAACCATTGCAACTGACTGCAAATAAAATGAAAATATATTTTCATACGAATTATTCTTCAAATTGACCTGCCAATGTGCCTGCCCTCACATATGGGGACATGGTGGGCGAGAAATTTTGCAAATTCCCTGCCCCATCAGTTTGTTGAACGAATGTTACCATTCGTTGACCATTTGTGAGAAAATCATTATCATTGTTTGAAAAGAAAACCAAATAGCTCAAACAAGCTGAAATTAGAATAAAAATATAAATAAATAGAAAAAATGAGACTTCCGCCAGCATCACAAAAACTGTATACTTGAACATCGAAAATTGCATTATTTTGGCCAACAGTGAAACATGGAGTGCCATCGGATGGGCAGGCACAAAAATTGGTATATGTGGCGCATTGAACATCTATTGCGGCAATATCATTTGCCGGATTTGGATCCGTTTGGGTTGGATAACAATTCTGAATTAGTATAAATGATGAATAGAACATTTTAAAATTACTTACACTTGTCAATCCGGCAGGGCATCCGCCACAGGTGGCAGATGCCGGTGGCATCATGAATTCGAAAATTGGATCGCCAGTGACAAAAATGATTCCGGAAGTGCCGGCAGGACAAACACAAACTATGGGAAAATTTCATTAGGGCATTGAATATTTTGATGGAATATTTGACTAAATAAATAATTCATTATGAGAATATATTGTATAAATTAAAATAATTAAGTCCCATTCCCATCGACCGAAAATTGTATTTTTAGTTCATTTTTTTAATACAACCATCGAATTTGTATGATAATTGGTAAATATCATTAATTTATTTTACAGGCTATATCTATATTCTCTCCTCTATTTAGTAATATAATATACTCTATTCGTCTATTGTAACATACTATTCTTTTATTTCTATATGTATGTGTATTATGTAAATTATAAATATAAGTAATAAAATATATTCTATTCCTCAATAATCTATATGTAATATAAAATTCTTCTATTTTCTATATGTATATGTAAGAAGTAATCTAATATACTCTATTCTTCTATATACAATAACCAACCAGGTGTTGTCGTAGTCGTTGTTGTGGTAGTTGTTGTGGTTGTGGTTGTTGTTGTTGTCGAAGTTGTGGTGGTCGGCGGGACAATTGTGGTTGTCGTCGTTGTGGTCACTGCCGGATTTTGTGTGCTAATTAATTAATAATAATTTTGTATTATTTCATTCTTTTTCATACTTTTGTGTTGGACTACAGGCCCAAACTTGGCCGATGGCAAAAATTAATGAAAATAATGAGAGGAATCTGAAGGCACATTTAAATATCCATTGGAGGAAGAGAAGTGGGTGCCTTCTTTGCGGAAACATTTTACAATGCTTTTGGAAAATTGAATAAATATTTTTTATCCAAATGAAAGTACAATTCCGTTTATCTAGTCTGATAAAATATATTCGCCAATCATTCCTTTCCCTTTCCTTTCATTATGCCACCTTTTCCGTTTATTTTTTTTCTTTCCAATTTAGGGTGATTGCTGCCAGCCAGCCGTTGGCGGTTTGCTTTCACTTTCACCTTTCCTTTCAATGTTGAAGAATGGATTGCTCAATCATTTCATTCGATTGGATTGAGGGGTTCTGCTGGATTTGATAAGATTGACCCTGATTTAAATTGATTTAAATAGAATAAAAAAAAAAGAATGGAGAAAAGATTAATTAAATGCAAAAAATATATTAGAAATTAATAATTATTTATTTCATTCATTCGAATAATTTTTATTCTGTTCTTACAAATTTTATTTTTGTTTTTGTTTTTTAGTTGTCTATTCTTTCATTTTATGAATGATCTACTTTTGTACTTACATTGTCATTTTTTTGCACTGAATTTTGAATCATTCTGCTGGCTGATTCAGCCTGTTTTGGGGAAACATTTATTTTGGTAAGATTGAATGGATTGAAAGCAAAAATTCTTTCATTTTACTTAAATTCATCATTTTCCTTTTATTATTTTATAAAAGACAAAAATGCTGAAATATTTCTATTTTTCTTTGATTTTTGCCATTTTCCCAATTATTCGAACACAAATTTATCCAATGAATCCAATTTGTTGTCAACAATTTCAAATTAACCAAAATTATGGATGCCAATCGACATTCAACCCATTGCCAGGAATAATTGTAAAAAATTAATCATAAAATAATATAAAAATAATTCAGAAGTATGTGGATGGCATGGAAATGCGAATAATTGTGCCGAATCGAAATGAAATTAGCCAACAATGTCCCTGTTTGACCTGCCAATTATCGAAAGGAAAATCAAAACAATTGCGAATTTTGTTCGATTTGGAATATCAACATGAATTGGCCGCAAATTTTTCCAAATTCATTGATGAATTCATCGAAACATGTCCCCCGCCTCCGCCTCCTTATTCATATTCAAATGATTTGGATTTGGATTTGTTCACTTCACTTCGTAAAATTCAATACAAATATTATTCGGACTATAATGATTTGCAATGGACCGGATGGAAGGTAAAATTTAAAAGGTATTTCTTAATTATTTTTGCCTAGATTTGAATTTTTTTTGCTCATATTTGATTGTAAAACAATGAAAATACATAATTTAGTTGATTTAAGGGTTGACAAATTTTGTGGGTAATTTAAGGGAAATTTGGTGGCAAAAAATCTGGAGACAGATAATTAAGAAGTACCATTTAAAATTTAATGATATATTTTCATTTTCTTTTTAAAGTATTTGGCCATTGCATTCTTTATTGCCTTTTGTATTTCAACAATTGTGGCAATTGCATTGGCCATCATTATTTGTTGCAAATTTAAAAGGTCAACATAATAGGAAAATGTGGATAAAATTAGATGAATTCTTTCAAATTAAATTTAGAAGACTGGATTTTTTCATATTTCTATTTTTATAATTTCATTTATTTTTGATAAAAATAAATTTTAATTAAAATAATGGATAGAAAATTCAAAGATTCATTTCCCCTCTTCCCACATTGCCTTCAAAAATTATTAACGATGAATAATTCATTCAACATTTTAAGCAGCCTTGACTGATTTGACTGCTGGGCATATTCATTCATTCATTCAATTCCTTAGTAGTTCCATTTAAATTCATTCCAAAATGATTGTTGCAATTTTACATCCCATTTTTCTCATATTAATTTTTTCCCATTTTCCAATAATAAATTGCCAACTTTATCCAACACTTTTATTGCTTTCTAATTCTGAAAATAAAACACAGAATTTGCTTACAATTGATCATTCAAATTCCCCAAAATATGCAAATTGTATGAAAATGGAATCGGCCATTCCATTACTTGTAAATTTTTATATAATTTATTTTTTAACTAATTTATGCGAATTTATGTGAATGACCCCTCCTCCCAAACATCGAGAATTCAATTAGTCATTCCACACGGACATCAAATGCAACCATTTTGCCCATGTCTTTACAATTATTTTAATCAAAAATTTAAAATTGCCAAAAATATACTTTTGCCATTGCTCGATTCGGAATATGAATGGAAATTGGCCAAAAATTTATCCAAATATATTGAAAATTACATTGATCAATGCGACGAAAATGACCCAAAAATGATTGATTTTTTAAAGCAAATTAAATCCACATTTTTGGATCCATTTAACAATGTTGACCAATGTGGATGCAATGAAGTGGGAATTTGCAAATTTTGGAAGGTTTTTGAAAAATATTCTGCATTAAATGAATATTTACAGTGCATGGCAATTGGCTCCACTTTTTTGTTTCTATTTTCATTGACTTTCAACATTGCTTTCGTCTTTTTTAAAGGAAATAAAGTTGAGGACATTTAGAATATTATTTAAATATATTTAATTGATATTAAAATTATAATTCATATTTGAATAAATAATTTTTTAAATCTTTTATTTTCAATCAATCATTTGAATTTGAGCCAAATTTTGCAGAGAAATCAGTTTCGTCTGATCTTTTTTGCTGAATTTTGGGTAAATTGTATTCTGTAATTTCCACACTTCCCAAAATTTTCTATTTCATTTAAACCTAACAAACAAATCATTTTACCCTTTACTCTCATTTTAGTATAGAACAATACCTCTAGGCCATCTAATATAAGGCCCAAAATCCATATGGACGACGTGTCAAGCGCCCGCAGATGAAAAGCGCGCGGACGTTTGACCCGGACGCGCGCAGCGCATTTTATTAGGACCTAGGCTAACCCATTCATTTGGCTCCATCCTTTCTCCCATCTCTGCTGGGTCCTGCTGGGTATGGGCACATTCAAATTGCCAGCCCAAATCGAACAACATTTTGATTTTTTCGTGCCCTCCATTTATTTAAATCAATCAAAAATCCGGCCAACTTTATTAAACCCGGTGCCTTCCATTTCATTCAGTCAATCAAAAATTCCGCAAAAATAAATTTTCATAGAAAAATGCCGTCCCTTCATATAATGTTTTCTACTATAATAGTATTCCAATTTATCTTTTCATCAATTATAAATTGCCATCAAAATGATAACAATGAATTGGAGGAGTGCAAAAAACTTTTTGTAGCTGGCGATGATGAACGGATAAAAGATGTGCTCCATCCGCTTGCAGATTCAATTAAAAACTTTAAAATTGAAAAGCCAAATGATTATTTTGACATATTTCCTAAATACAAGGATGCAATAATAAATCACAAAACTGCACTTTCTCCATCAAAAAAAAGATGGGGAATTTTTCCATCAAATAACATTGTTCCCGATTCTGGTTTTCAAGATATACAAAAAAAGAACAATGAAAGAGGGCAAACAATTAATACATTTGAGGTTAAAATATTTTTTGTAGAATAAAAATTAAATAATTAAATTAATTATATAATAAATTAAAGGTGAAAAATAATTAATTAGAAATATTAATAAAATTTTATATTAAGGAAAATATTGATATTAAAACAAGAAAAAGAAAGGTAAATTGTGCGATTTTTATTATTAATTTCACTTTTTGGATAGATTTTTATTAAAAAATTGCACATTTTATAATTTATTAAAGTAGATAGATATTTCAAATGAATTGGACTTTCGAAAATATTTTTATTTAGACTTAGGAGTGGATATGGAAAATTTAGTATAAAAACAAATTTAATTTGTCTAATCCTCCTTCAGCCCTTCATGAAAGCATTGAAAAAACCATTGGAATATAATTGCCTATTAAATCATATACTGAAAGGAAAAACAATTCAACAAGGATTGGATATAATAATGAATGGAAAAATTGAATGTAACAATGATGAAACAAAGAAAAATCATTCAGATTTATGCAATAGAATTAACATTTTTTTAGAAGGTTAAAAATTTAACAAAAAATTATTCTCGAGAAAATGACTTTTGATAAAAAAAAATTCAGAGGGGTGATATAGATGAAAAGTGTCATATTTTTAAAATTTATTTATATGACTTAGAAAACATCAGACGATTCTTTCAAATTAATATTCATTTTAAATTCCTATTTAGAAATTGGTTTCTTCAAAGATTCGGCAATAAAGCCTAATTTGGAGACGATCACTGTTTTCAAACCTAAAGCAAAAAAAGTATCAAAGAAACCTAATTTGGATGCGATCCCAGAAGGACAGAATATTTGGAAGTAATCTTTGATTTTTAAGCGATATGATGAATGATTGATAATGTTAAACATTCTCAATGATTGTTTCTTTTGCATTCCATTTCCATGTACATAATTCACTTTTATTAAATTTATTTTTCTTCATATATATTCAAGTGATAAATTCTGATTTGTTGATTAATTTAATATTGTTCTCATGGCGTATAGATAATTAATTAATATAAAATTTTTTTTCGGTGAGAAAGAAAAGAGTCAAAATCATTGAATTTAAATCTATTAATTCGAATAATACTTAAAAAGATTAAATTTTTGATTTTCCTTGTAAAAAAACATTTTGTTTACATTTTTTATATTCATGAAAAATAGTCCATAGATCGGATTTAATGTTTTAATCATAATTTTGATTACAATTGAATTTTTGCACAATTTTATGGGAATTTTCCCCCTTCTTCCAATGGATTAAAATAAAATAGAACATAGGCCGAAAATAATAAAAATAGGACAATTGATTTGATTGATGGGGTTGTCGGCTGTCAGGCTCATTTTGGTTCTCTCAAATTTCTTTCCTTCCGTCATCCACCGATCTTTATCAAAATCGTCGTCGCCGACAATTTCCGCGCACCTTTCTCCCCTCTTTCCTTTCATTTTTGTGCTACTTTATTCTTTATTGTTTGGCAAACATGGCAAATGATGAGTTGAATGAATGAATGTTGAATCACTTCAATTCATTCTGCTCACTGATCTCTCAATTTTAATTTTATGGCGAAATAAATCCATTCCTCTAATATTTGCGTCATCTCAATAAAAAATTTCATTTTTGCCACTCATTTTCAAAAATTTTATTATTCCAATTTTCATCAATTTAAATAATTTTTTATTTTGTTATTAAAAATGGAAACAACAAATATGCCCTCAATTACATCCACAATTTTGAGTACAATTTTGCCAATTTTGACAAGTACAGCTGTGTCAATGAGTTTGCAAGAATATCAAGTTATTGACTAAAAATTAAAGCCAAATTTTCGGTCAATTTTTAGCATCATTTCTTTTGGGCCCTTGTGGCCGGTTTTATCACCTCATTTTTACTCGGATTCGGAATGGGCGCCAATGATGTGGCAAATGCTTTTGGCACTTCGGTCGGCTCCAAAGTGTTAACATTGAGAAAAGCAAATGTCCGAATAATAATTTATTTTAAAAATAATTCCATCCATCTCGCAGATTATGGCAACAATTATGGAAACTGCTGGGGCCGCATTAGTTGGTGGGAAATTATGAATAACCTTTTTTTGAAATGCCATGGGGAATTATTTTTCAATTTCTCAAAAATTAGGAAAATTTCTACTTAATTTATGGACATTTTTTAACAAATTATAGCAGATTTTGTAGAGCTTTAAGGAACTAAGAAAACAGAAAAAAAAATTAAAGTTCACCCTAACAAGAATTATAGGTCCTCCATTAGAGTGGGGAATTAATTAAAGTGGGGTAATAAAAGAGGTTTACGCTATTCATTATATTTATTGCGAGTTGAATGGAAATTAATTTTTAGGTTACAATGTGGTGGATACGGTTAGGAAAAGTATTGTTGAATTGGAATTATACGCAAATGCACCCCAAGAATTGTTGGTTGGACAAGTGGCCATTTTAGGAGGCAAATTGCCTTTTTAAAATTAAATAAAAATGGACATTGAAGGTTGCAGTTGTTGGCTAATTTTGGCTACCGTATTCCGATTACCCGTCTCATCCACCCATTCAATCATTGGGGCCACCCTTGGATTCACTCTTTTGATGAGGGGAAATGCCGGCATTCAATGGAGGTGCGGACAAAAAATAATAATTAGAATTCTTTATTTGAAGTACGGTTGGCAAAATTGCATTATCATGGATTATTTCGCCAATTCTTTCTGGCCTAGTCTCCAGTTGCATTTATATGGTCGTTGATTTTGCTGTTTTGAGGAGGGTAAAAATTGTGGAATTTTAATCTAATTTAAAATAATTTTTTTAAAGAAAAATCCATTTGCTTGCGGCAATCGAATTTTGCCATTTTTCTATTTTATTTGTTTCTTTTTCTATACTTTTATGGTCGTTTTTGAGGGTTCACGAGGTAAATAAAATAAAATAAAATAAAAATTAATTTTATTTTTATAGTACTTCACCTTCAAAATATTCCATTTTGGATGGCATTGGCGATTAGTTTTTTTGTTGGCACAGTTGCTTCTCTGATTTATATGACCATTTTGAGGCCGAGATTGATTCGATGGGTCAAAAGTAGACGACAAAATTAATTTAAAATTGATTAAAAATTATTTCACAGAAGTTCAACCAACAAAATTGCAATCAAATTCAAATGGAAATGAATTTGGAATGGCTACAATTGAGCATAGAATGCCATCGACCACTATCACTGATATTGCCAACGGCAATATTGTAGAACAACAGACAAATATTGACGATAGAATTGACCGATCGCAACCATTTGAATGCTGTGAATTTAATTTTTTTTAATTTTATATTAATTTTCACACAAATTTTAGAACGAACTAAATTATTTTTCTTATAGAATTCTACATTTTTATAATATTTTTATTCTTCAAAAAAATTATGGGATGCTGCAAAAAAATGTTAAAATTTTTTAAATTAATTAATTTAAATATAAAAATTTATTTTTGATTTTTTCTCTTGCGATTAGTATTTGAATTATGCAAAGAAAATATTTAAAATTTTCATTTCTAATTACTTAAATATTTTAATTAAAAATCCGATAGAATTTTGAAAATCAAAATGATAGTGCATATTATTATAATTTAATTTTCAGCACCAATGGGTTTCATTCGTTGGTTTTTCCCTCGAAAGGATCGAAAAGAAGATCAGCAAACACTTCGCCTATTTAGCATTATTCAAGTTAGAAAAATGGAATATTAATATAATTATTTTAATAATTTTTAATTAGGTGGTCACTGGTTGCTTTGCAGGATTTTCTCATGGAGTTAATTCCTGATCATATTCTTGCATTCTTTTTAAATTTTAGGCAAGCGATGTTAGCCACACAATTGCGCCATTGGTAAAATGCATTTATTAATATAATTTTCCTTCTAGGAATTAAATTTTTTGAATATTTCTGATTTAATAATTTGATTAATTGATCAGAGAGTTACAGAAAAGGCAATTCCAGAATTGTTGTCCCAAAATTTTTTTTTCAATTTTCAAAATTGTTTTATGGTACTTTTCGGGGCACAGAATATGAATTAGATATAATTTTCTTCATATCTTGCCAATTTTTATACTAAGAAAAAATCAAATGGGGACCAAGAAAATATATAAAAAAAAACTATTATTTAAGCAAAACTTGTTAAAATAAATGAAATTATTTTAACTAAACAATAACAATTAAAATAGGAATTAAAAATTCAATTAAAACAGACAGAATTATTCTTAGTAAACAAGGCGTAATTAAAAATTTTGAACGCAATTTCGAAGGATTTACCGAAATTAAATAGGAATAAATCCTTTGTTAATTAAGCATTTGTTTATTTTAGTCAATATTTTTACATTTTTATCTAAATTATAATATTTAATAAAAAGGTTGCCATGTTGGACATTTACCAAACGAGAAGTGTTTACCAAGAAAGTGACACGCCACTTTGGATGATGTTTTATGGGGTCTCCGGAACTTGTTTTGGATTTTGGGCCCTTGGCCATCGAGGTGGGAATAAAATTGGATATTTAATTATTTTTGTGGATAATTATTTAATTATTTTTATAGTGATGAAAACAATTGGCAAAAAAATTACGGAAATTAATCCTTGCAAGTTTGAAATATTTTTTAGTCTTTAATTTATTTATTCATTTAAGTGGATTCGCCATCGAATTTGGGATGGCAATCACCGTTTTGTGCGCCAGCAAAATTGGCATTCCGATTTCCAGCACACATTGCCTGGTATTTAACATTTATTCTAAATCAAATTCATTGGCCAAAATCTACCCAAAAATTTAATGAAAATGCCTTTTAAGGTGGGCAGTGTGATGTTTGTTGGATTGATAAAAGCGGGCGAAGGCGTTGATTGGCGTGTTTTGATCAATGTTGCCCTCTCTTGGGTGGTCACATTACCAATTTCTGCACTTTTTTCCGCTGTAATAATGTTCATTTTGGAAATTTTATTATTGAAATGAATATTTTTCCGAAATTTTATAAATAATTTTATTTATTTAAGTTTTTAAAAAATATTTAAATTGTTTTCTTTAATTTAAATTAACTTTATGATTTTTAATAAGCTTTATTTTATAATATAACAATACAATATTGACAAAATAAAATCATTTTTAAATTATTTATACTAGATAGCTTGATTTTATAAAAATTAGCTTTAATAAATCTCTTCATTTTTTCCATTATTTCTCAAAGTTATCACTAAATAAAGAAAGATATATATTTTTTTTTCTCTAATCGATCAGTCGATTTTCAACCAATGAAATATCCAATACCGTATTCTCCCTTCTTTCTCATTTACAGCATGAAGGAAGGGAAAATTTATTTATTTTTCCCCAATTCCCTCCTCTCTCCCTTCACATTTATAGCCTAAAGGAAAGGATGATTGATGATCAGGGAGCGGATTTATATGCACGAAAAAGTGCCAAAATATGCAAATTTCGGAAAAATTTCTTAAAATATGCAAATTTTATTAAAATTTTCTTAAAATATGCAATTTTTCGATTTTTATTGCATTTTTGATGGACAATTTTTTTCCAAAAAAGGCGAAAATATGCAAAAATATGCAAAATAAAGTTGGTCTTAAAATACTCCAAATATCATAAAAACACTATTTATATATCCAGAAACTCATTTAGAGTACAGACAAAAAATATGCATTTGCATATAAATCCGCTCCCTGTTGATGATGTATGTTCCCTCCATTTTCAACAAGTGAAATACCAATACCATATTCTCTCTTCTTCTCATTTACAGTACAGCTTGTAAGCAAAGGCGTGTATTCTGTTTTTAAATCTATTTTATTTTGCTAATAATTTAAAAAATTTATTTAAATTGAAAAGACATTTGAAAATAAAAAAGAATATGTATTTATTTTATTAAAATTGACATTTTCAATTTATCTTTTAAATAATTATTCTTCGTTCTCATCAAGTTGTTGGCATCATTTCACTTCTGATAGGGGGCTGAAAAATGGATGAATTTATATTATAATGATTTAAACTATCAATTTTAATTACTTTCGTTGAAACTACCAATGGCTCTTGCGAATTTGGATGACCACCGGCTAATATGATTGGCTCACGAATTGGTTGTTGTTCTGAATTTGGGCGTGGAAATTGACGTCGTCTTGTCTTTTTGCCTCGTTTCTGTTCAAGAATAAATAAATAAATTTAATATTAAAATACTTGCCATAAAGAACCAAACGGCCCCAATTATGCATGTCAATGCGACGAAGGCAGCCACCAAAAATATTATGGTCATCTAAATATTTTGGAAAAAATTGTTTCAAAATAAATTATTTTACATCAAAATCGAGCCAATCCGCATCATCGTCTAAAATTGTCTTTTCTGGATGCTGTTCTGCCATTTTTTGAATAAAATTGATAAAATTATTTTATCCTAAAAAATGAATAATTTTAAAATGGATCAATTCTCAATTTTTTGGGTGAATTAAACAAAAAAGGGAAAGGAAAAAATCATGGTATTTTTATTTCTCAATGCCTCAATGTTTTTGTTTACGAGAAAAAATGAAAGTGAAGAAGGGGAATTTTGGGGACATCCAAAAACGCCAAAGGGGAAAAGGTTCAAAGATTACAATGGATTTTGGTGAGTGGAGGGGAAGGAAAAAATGGTTTGGATGACTAATAAATAAAATAAAAATGTAATTTTTGAAATATTGAAATTAAAATATATATCTTAAATTTGCCATACCGTAATCCTCTATTAGAAGCCACCTCCTCTCTATTAAGAAACCCCTTGAGAGGATCTTTGAAAATTAATAGCCCCGGGGCTACTAAAACTGGATTTACGGTAAATACAGTATTTTACATATTACAAATATATTGCCATAGTAATTATATATATTCAAATTATTCAAAATTCTCTGGAATATTTAAACGCTTTTTAAAGACAATGGCCATAAAAATGAATGGATTTGACCAAGGATTACCATCCCACTATTTATATTCCATGTATTCAATATCCATATTTTTCGTTCCACAGCACAATTTTTCCCCTCCCGGCGATTCTTCCCAGTTCCCACTAATATGAAAATGCTATTCCATTCCAAACAGTATTCTATGGCTGCCTATTTTCCTCTTCTCTGCATATATTCACATATCCTCCACCAAATGTGCATTTTGCCTTGCTCCAAAACTCTCTAGGCCGATTCCTCTTCTCTATTTCCAAGGCTTCTTCCTCTCACTATTGGCTTTTCGTCCGTCGCGGTGGCTTATTCCTACTCCTCTTTTCAGGTGTAACAAAAAAGTCTTCTTCATCCATCGATGAACAACTCCTCATCTATTCATCCCTTCGATTCGATCGGTGTTTGGCGGCCACCCAAAGCCCACTTTTGTGTTGAAAATTGAGCACAGAGCATCCAAAAAGCCTTCCTGAAAACCTGATCCACTGGCAGCTTTTTCTCCGCTCAACAACATTTTTTTTGATTGGATGTGTCCATTAATCCCCCAATCCCATTTTCATCCACCCATATTTCCTCTTCCTCCCCTTCCCCGTTGCCCTGGTTTTTTCCCTACTAATCCGGCAAAATCCATTTCGCGTGGACTTCAAATGGGAATCCATCGATTAGTTGTGGACGAGAAAAGTTAACAATTCGCGCAGGGTTTTATATTTGTTTATTGTTTGGGCCGATTTTTTGGGGTTCAATTTCATTCATCAATCCATTTTAAATCGTTAATCAGATTAGACAGCAAAAAAAGGGCGCGCAATGAAATGAGACGGACCAAAATAGGAATGTTTTTTAATGAATGTTTCCTTTTCATTTTTGTCATTTGGTTTAAAAAATGATAATGATTAAAAATATTACTTTTTCCTATCCAACCGGATTCTTTGAATAATTTCTAAAGCCTTAATACTCCGATATTATAAATTTGATTTTTGAAAGAATTTATCGCGCTCAAATTAATGATTATTTGTTGCAAATATTTAGTCCTCATTTCAGGGTAATTTTCTTTGCCTTGCCGTCTTCCTTCATTGTTGTTTGGATTTTGTAGAGTACAAATTGCTTTTTCATCATAATTTGCCATTCTCATTCAATTAGTTTATAATTTCGTCCAAATTTTGAATGAATTTTGCATAAAAAAATAATGAATTCATCCGCCTTTTACAATGCTTTAGTGAAAAGGCCACCGGAGAGGAATGATGAGGTTTGGGAATGAAAATGAATGGGAAAAATAAAATATTAAATTAATTTGGAAAATAAATCAAAATGTTTTGATTGTGTTCAGGATGTTTCGACCATTTTCAATCATTTACGTCGATTGGACGTATTCGAAAGGTTGCATGATGCCCCATTACGTTCAGTTTGTCGAACGGCCAGATTGGAACGGCATCCGTCCAATTATGTTCTTTTCAGGTTCAAAGTGAAATGAAAAATTCAAAAATTTTTCAAAAATTATAAATTGGTTGTTAATAAAATTATGTGTTCTGTTCATTTATAAATAGCAAATAATAAAGACACAAAAATGTTGTCACCAATAAAAATATGTGGAACGAATTAAGGTACTTATTAAAATCAAAATCACCCTATTACTATTATGCTACCCCAAAATTAGCAATAAGATTCTAACACCAAAATAGTATTTTTACATCCTTTTACAATTAAATACGAATAATAAATAAAAATATCAAAAAATTTCAAATCTGCTGTGGAGAAGTACCCAAATTAATATCATTTATTATAAATTTAAGTATACCCAATTTTGTAAAATTATTTATAAAATAATATAGAATCATTAAAAAATAAATAATAATATTATTTTTTAATTGCAGAAAAGGACAATTGGCCACTTGCTGGTACATTCTCCTTTCTGGCTCCGTTTTCATGAACAAACAAGTTTATTTGCCCATTGGATGGTTTGTTTTGTGTCAATTTTAATTATTTTTCTAATCCATCATTATCTTAATTCAATTTCCATTTTTAATTTTTCTTGAAAACTTAAATGAATATTTCTCATAATTTAATGAATTATAATTGGCTAATAAAAATGTAAAGAATTGTTAATATTTTTATTACCGTATTACTCTTTTAATTCTCCATGGGAAATTATTTTTTAACCCACTCAAAAATTAGGAAAATCAGGAGTCTAACTCCTTCTTAAATTGAGGACATTTTTGAGCAAATTATAGCGAATTTTATAGTTTTAGTGAACAAAGAAAATGTAATAAAAACTTTTTAAAGTTCACATTATCCGAAGATTATGGTTATGGGTAATCAAAATCGAGGTGGAGGAATTAAGAGAGTATATATACGGTATTATTTATTGTTATTATATAATTAATTATTATTTATTTCTATATTATAATATTAAAATATTCAATTTAATATAATAAAATAAATATAATTAAAATTCCAATGTCCGTCCATCCATTTCCAAAATGACCCAATTCTTCTACCCCCTTTTTATTCTTTCCGTTTAGAATTGGCTTATCTGAAATTCGAATCTTCTTCCAATTTTCCATTTTCATTTACTCCCCCACCCTCGAATTTGCATATTCAGCACTCTTGAAAAGTCAAAATGGAATGAGAGGACCAAAATTGTTTATTGACTCCCATTTCCCCATTTCCCTTCCACTGTTTATTTCTGCATCCAATTTCCCTTCATATAATTCATAAATAAATAATCAAATCGAAATAAATTTTCCCAAAATTGAGAGAAAAACAATTGGATTAAAAATTATTCTAAATAATTCTCGCGCACATTTCCTCAATCAATTTCCACTTTTCCCGGCCAATAAAATATTTCCAATTTCCGCAACCAGTCCCTCCTTTTTGTCCAATTTTTATTAACGCGCAATGTGTGTGGACCACCGCCGATGGGGCCAGCCGCGCAGATTTGCAAGTCCAACCACCAATGGAGCACTGCAGTCGGTCGGGGATTGACTTTGACTTTGTCCCCCAATTCTATTCAATCTAATCCCCAATCCCCCAATTCAATAGTCCATTCTATTCCACTCTAATTCCACTTTCTCGCATATTGGACAAATTCCCCACCCTTCACCACGTTTTGTGTGACCAAATATAAAAGAAAACATTCAATTCTTTGATTTCGATTGGACTAGGGAATCGATTTTGGCCCAAACACATATTTATTTGGTCAACATTGCAATTCGGCTATTTTTCCTTCCTTTTATTTATGTTTTATTGCTTTAATTTGGTGCAAAAATGCTCCAATGTTTTTGATCGCCATTAAAAATATGTAAATGCTCTTTGCCCTTCTAATCCACTCCTCAATTTCATTGCATAATCCGTCTTCGTCGTCCCCATTCTCAAGACAACCATCCATCCCCCACATTTTCCCATATTTTACGATGATTTTTTGATGACATTGATTTCCCCTCCGGCTGGCTTTTGCCCCCTTTTTTCAACCTCATCATCCCATCACATCCTTCGACCCCATCATCAATTTTTAGTATCCTCCCGTTGACATTTTTTAATTTCCCCTCTTCCCCCCATATCCGCTTTCTTCGCCATCTGTGCGGCATTAAAATCCGCTACCGCCGATTGGGAAACGGAGATTTTCTTCTTCCTTTTGTTCTTCTTTAAAATATTCGAATAAATTGAAATTAAATTTTTGAACAATTTTAATTAAGTTTCGGCAAACGAAGCAATATGAATTTGCGTCGAATGAGTGATTGCATTGTCATTTCCCCATCAGACATGATTGTGGTGAGCTTTTGGATTTATGTAAATTTATTCAAATTAAAGCCAATATTTAAATTAGACTTTGAGCTGGTTTTTTTGTTAAATTTGCCCCAGGCAATATAGTACCCCCCATTCCCAACCCATCATTTTCCTCTCTTACCATTTTCCCACCCATCATTGACTTTTGCTGACGGCAACAATTTTTGAAGGGAAAGAAAAACTAGCAAATGGAATGGAAAACTGGAAAGATAATTAGCCACATTTTCCCGCACAAAAATGGGGGAATCCGATGAAATGGTGGAAAAAAGGTTCATTCTAGTATATTCAAAATATTTCACAAAAATAATATTTTCCTCCTAACTTTGTTTAATTTTAATTAAATGAATTTCGGGACTTATGGCGGCTTTTTTTATTTTGAACCGATTGGATTAGTATTGATAGATCATTCGAAAGAGCTTTGAAAACTGAATCGATCTAGGTTTGGGCGAAGTTATTCCAATTGCTAGGCAACTTTTACAAAGTTGCGAATGTTTAACATGCAATTAAATTTTAATTTTTTTGCGAAATTACACCACAGCGATATCTTACATTAGACTAGTTTATGTACAATTTCCATGCTACAAGCCCTGAGCCTTAATCATAAATCCTAGCCCATAAAAATACTTAATCCTAACTCTAATTGTGAAATTCATAATGGCCATAACTTTATAACCTGAATTGTTTCAGAAATAAAAGAACCACTTCATTACCCTATAAATTCGATTAATTTTAATAATTCCCCCTCCCCCATTTCCAAAGATTGATTATCCGGATGTTCAGCGAATCACTGTCCAATTGAACAATGCCAACAATGGGAATATAGCCTCAAATCAGCAACCAAGCACTTCCACTGGATTCCCCGCAGGCAATTCCATCCATCAGCCAAAAATTCCTTCGGCATTGGCCTCAACCACCTCAAATACCCTTCCATTCGATCCTTCTACCGGATTAAGGTGAATTCGTTCTAATTTATTCTTTCAAAAACGGATTTTATAGAAAACAAAGTGTGAATAACATTGTTGGAAATCATCAAAGAATTTCGCCGTATTCGCCGCCAAAACAACGCCAACACCAAAATTTATACCATCGATTCCCGACAGCGCAACCCAATCCTCGTAAATTACCTAAAAAATTTCCAAATTGGCCAATAAATTAACATTTTTCTTTCAGCCCCAGCTAATTTCTCGCAACCACCACCTCAACGTGGCCTAAACAATCACCAAATTCAGCAAATTCCAATTTCTTCTGCTACAATTTCCCATCGTGTCCCATCGCCTGCCCCAAATTCTTCTGCTTCATTTCAGCAGCAACAATCGACCACCACATTAACCACAACATTACGCTCATCGCCAACAAAAGTGAGTGAAAAAGAATTAAATAAATTAAAATTAAGTAAATTAATTCAAATTTAAATTGTAATTTTGTTCTAAAATATTTATTTCCATTTTAGTCCCCTCATTGCCATCCGCCAAATTGCCTCCAATATTGTCAGCTAACATCAAATAATAATAGCCGAAATAATCCTCAAAATATCCACCACATAAAATCCAATTCAATGTCCGAAAGCACAAATACCATTGGCATTGTTAGCCAACATCAACAAAATGTTGGTCGCCAATTTGGTGGTGGCCTTCATTCCCATGAGATTGAAGTGCCATTTGTTAGGGCAAAGGGCCCAATGCCACAGCCGCCGGCATCCAATCAAATTGCAAAGAACCAAAACCAACAAATGCAAAGGCAAATGGCCATTGAACATCATCAACAACAGCCACAGGAACATTTTTCGCCACCTAGGCCACCTAGATATACAAAGTAAATTTATTATTATTTGGATTAAATCTAATTTGAATTAAAATTGCAGAATTTATGTTCGACCAATTTCCAATTCAACAAATTCATTGGTCCATCAAAAGAAATCCATTTTTGAGGCAAATTCAGAGCCAAATAATAATAATAATTCAACAATGATGCAATCAAGGAATAAATCAATAAATCATCATTCAAATGGTAGAATTAATTCAAAATAAATTAAATAATTGCCAAAATTGCAGATCAAATTGAGGAAGAATTGGAGGAAGAAGGAGAGGAAATGGGAACAATGAAAAGACCTGAAGGACAACATTTGGAGGAGGAAGGAGCGTTGGAGAATAATTCATCCACATTAACCAGACTAAATGCCGACAAATCCGGCAAAAATACAGTAAATGGAATTGATGAGAAAGCGACAAATGATGAACCAGCGAAAATGCCCCCGGCAATTTCAAATTTTCAGAGATTAAGCAAAATTCGATTGAATTTTTCGGGCAGAAAAAATACGGTAGAAAATATTTTATAAATATATAAAAATAATAAATTAATTATTAATATATTTTATTTTTGGAAATGGGCATACCAGTTTGGGGGGGGGGGGGGGTTGGGTGAGCGGTAATGGCGGCGGCGCTTTAGGGGAAAAATATATTGGAGGGAAGAAGGAATGAAGGTGATGAATTGATATTGAATTGAATTGAATGCGATAGAAATTGATATCATTATTGCGCCAGCCAGTCAGTCAACAGCAAAACCACAAATATAATTAAAATCATATAAAATTGGTGTCGAATTTTTAACTATTTTAATTAAATTAATACATTAAATTCTCATTTAATTCCCCCATCTTCGACTTTGAAGGCCTTTTGCTTCTAATAGTTAAATCTAAATAAAAATTCATTCCATTTTCTTAGATCCCTAAAGCTCTACAAAATCCACTAAATTTGTTTAAAAATATCCACAAATTAAGGAGTTAAATCCACAATTTTCCCAATTTTTATGGGGTTTAAAATATTCTTGTCGGGAGTATTAAAAGGGGTTATACGGTATTTAGAATTTTATTTCAAAATTAATTCAATTTTTAAATAAACTAATTGAGGAAAATTTAAGGAATATTGACGTGAAAATTTGATTTTTTTAGCAACCAACATCATCGAATACATCAGTGAATGTGCCAAATCAAATGATGGCAAATGTGCGCATTCGGCAACAATCCCCACAAAATAGATTGCCAAATGGTCAACAACAAATTGTTGGCCATAAAATTCGACAAAGCACCGGTAAATTCATCAATCATTTTGAACATTACCTCAATATTTGCTTGAATTCAGCTTCAAGCATTTCTGGAATGACCGGCGATGAGTCGGATTGTTTTGCTGGTTTGCCGGAGACGGCGGTGGACAGTGAAGGGCCAGAAGGGGAGGATGATGATGAGGAGGAGGAGGATGACGAAGAGGGGAGTTGCCCATCGCATGATTCATTCCAGGT
Source organism: Pratylenchus scribneri (assembly GCA_030063045.1). Lineage (NCBI taxonomy): Eukaryota > Metazoa > Nematoda > Chromadorea > Rhabditida > Pratylenchidae > Pratylenchus > Pratylenchus scribneri. Next base: position 439,989 of record JAQSEB010000064.1, on the reverse strand, counting down.
GGAGGAATGGAAAAATAATTTAAAAATAATTAATTTTAATTGATAGGAATTGAGGGACAGTGTTCGAGAATGTTTGGAGAAGGATCCAGCCGAACGGGGTGCCGAAGATTTGGCAGTTTTGATTGAATTCATGGCATCATTGCCGGCACTGGCCTCATTGCCAATGGCCATAAAGCGGCAATTATGCGAGAAAATGGTATTTGCGCTGGTACCCCAAAAGGGCACATTGATTATGCAAAATGGCGAACGAATTGATGCCTGGTGAATGATTTTGTGGCCATAAATTCATTTTACTAATTTATTAAAAGGTCCGTTGTTGTGAATGGTTCCGTTGAACATGTCCATTCAAATGGCCATCGGGTGGAATACCGTGTCGGCGATTGTTTTGGCGTTCAGCCAATTTGCCAGGCACAATTCAATGATGGAGAAATCAAAACATTGGCCGACGATTGTGAATTCGTTTTGGTGGGGAATTGTGCCAAAAATAGAAAATTAATTATGGATTTAGGTGGAACATGGCGATTTTTACTCAATAATGTCCACATTGAGTCGACATGTGGAACGGGAAAATGACGATAATAGTGGGGAAATTGTGCGAGAAGTGGAGAGAAGGTGGTTTAAAATAGGATGATATTTAATTTGCAGAAAAGAATATTGAAAATGCAGAAAAGATATCATACGATGCGCCTTGACGAGATTTAACGATTGAGTATATGGTTTAGGGGCTCTAAGACCTAAACCGTTATTACCCTTTTCTGGAAATGAAATATTTCCCATTTAAATAAAGAAAGGAATATTACTATTATTATTTAAAGAATGGTTGACAATCAAGTGGAATTGGTCATCACCAAGGCCAGTCCGGATCGTCTTCTCCGCCAATTGTTGATCGATGATGAATTGTTGGCATCGGCTGGGGCAGCCGCCGATTCCGCCCAAATGGATTCACATTTTGTTGAGGATTTCCTCCTAATGCATCGAGTTTTCTTTTCGGATTCCGCACTCATTGTTCGTCAAATGATTGATTGGTTTCAATCCGAACCAAAACATCGGGATCGAGTGGTAATTGCTTATATTTTTAATTATTTAAATGGATCTATTAATTGCCTTTAGGCTCGAATAATGCTCATTTGGATGAATAATCATTTTGAGGATTTTGAATTGAATGATCCCACCGGCAAAATGACATCACTTTTGAATGAATTCGATGATGTAAATTTATTAATTAAATATATTTTAAATTGAATTAATTATAATAGTTACTTGGCGATTCAAAAATGTACAATCATCAAAGTTTGTTGAGCATCACTTGCAGCGTTAAATCGCAGCCAAGACAAGTTGGAATTGTCAAAAAAGAATTGGGGAAAATATATAATATTATTTCCAGACAACTTTGACGCGTTCAGACCGAAATGAGCCATTGGATTTCCAATTAGTTGGAAGTTCATCCCAAGGGGGAATTTATATTGTTTGTGTGAATCCGAATACGGCTGCCGAGAAAAATGGCCTAAAAAGGGGAGATGAGGTGGGAAATGGACTTAAAATGAATTCTAATTTAAAATTGATTAGATTCTGGAAGTGAATAGTCACGATTTTCGCAAAATGTCATTGGCAAAAGCGGAAGATTTGTTGCGGGAAAGCACCCATTTAAGCATAACATTGAAAACAAATTGGATTGGATTCAAGGTGGAATCATCCAAAAATGGAATCCATAAATAAAACAATTATTTAAGGAAGCAATTGCCCAGGATCAAGTCGATTCTGGCCCAGTTTTTCGTCCCAATGCCAATACCGCCACCCAATTGGCTGCAATGCCCACCAGATATCAGAAGAAAAGTTCAGCACCAATGATGGGAAACAATAATCATTTTCAAGGGCAAAATCCCCAAAGGGAACGGCGTTCAACATTGAGTGCCGCACTCAATCAATCCGAAGTAAATTTGCAAAGGAAATAGCCAAAATATGAATATAATTAGATGCATCCAAATTCCCATCAATACCATCAAAAGGCGGGTTCCGCCACTCCAACTGGGAATGGTCCGGGTGGCGGTGGTGCAGTTTCGAGTAAAAAAGTGTTGAATAAATTGCTGCATATGATTCGAGGATCATCCAACATTTCGGGCCAAAATTTGCCATCAACAATGGATGAAATTGTTCATCAACAGCAACAAATGGCCGATTCGGTGGATGAAGTGAGCCAATTTAGCTAGTTTGGATTTTGGAATTATTTCTCCTCAATAAAAGATGGCACTTCCCTCCCTTTCTGTCGGTGGTGGCGGCGGTGGAACACTTCGTGCCAGTCGCTCCAATCCTGACATTTCGGCACATTCATTGATTGCCACCAGCGGCATTAGTTCCTGTTCCTCCGTAATTCATCAAATTTGTCATTATTTGGCATTTTTCTCCAATTTTAGGCCGCCTCATCCTCCTGTTCATCGTCCACCAATCGTCAAAGTTCCCTTTGCACAAATGGCATAATGCAAGCTGATCAAGTGCTGAAAGTTTACCGAAGTGATCAAAGTTTTCGATACATTCCAATTTGCTGCGAAACAACCGCAAAACAACTTGTCCATTTGGCATTACATGTAAATAAAATGGATGGAATAATTTATGAATAAAATATGAATTTTAAAGGAATTTGGCATTCCACAGGAAATGAGTGGAGGAAATGATTGTTGTTGGTGGGCACTTTATGAATGTTCAGTGAGCCAGGAAGGAGTGATCAAGCAAAAGCGATTGCCTGATTCGGCCAACAATTTGACCGAAAGGGTTGGCCTAAATGGTCGACTTTATTTGCGAGATTTGCAAAAGGTGTGGAATTTATTAATGAATTTATGATGGAATAATATTTTAGGGTGAAAATACGCTGCTTCCGGATGAACTCATTCCGGAAGTGCTGAAGCAAGCACGTCTTCACCTTTACACGCTGAATGCCCAATGCATTGCCACTCAATTGACATTGCAGGATTTCAGTGTTTTTTCGGCAATTGAACCGACTGAATATGTCAATCATCTTTTCCAATTGGTCGACGATGAAAATCCGTGTGGTGAAAGACGAAGCAAAGGTTGGCCAAAATTGGCTGAATTTGAGGTCAAAAATGAATATAATTAAAATTAATGCAAAATTATTCTGTAGGATCTTTTCAACAAAGAAATGTGGTGGGTGGCAACCGAAGTTTGCTGTGAAAGAAATGTCTATCGACGCTCAAAATTGGTCAAAAAATTCATCAAAATTGCCCGACATTGCCATAGTAATTAAAATATTAATTCGGGCAATCCTTATGAATTGAGGTCATAAAAATTTTTTCAAAAAGGGAGAACGAACCTGGCATCTACCTATTTTATCATTATTTATCTTCTGGGCAACCGCTTATTTTCCAGAAAGTTTTTAATTAAATTGTTTTGGAAAATTTTTTTAATTAGATTATTATTTCCGGAAAGTTTTTTAATTCAATTCTTTTCGGAATTTTTTAATTCAATTCTTTCCGGAAAGTTTTTTAATTCAATTCTTTCCGGAAAGTTTTTTAATTCAATTCTTTCCGGAAAGTTTTTTAATTCAATTCTTTCCGGAAAGTTTTTTAATTCGATTCTTTCCGGAAAGTTTTTAATTCAATTCTTTCCAGAAAGTTTTTTAATTCAATTCTTTCCGGAAAGTTTTTTAATTCGATTCTTTCCGGAAAGTTTTTTAATTCGATTCTTTCCGGAAAGTTTTTTAATTCGATTCTTTCCGGAAAGTTTTTTAATTCGATTCTTTCCGGAAAGTTTTTTAATTCAATTCTTTCCGGAAAGTTTTTTAATTCGATTCTTTCCGGAAAGTTTTTTAATTCGATTCTTTCCGGAAAGTTTTTTAATTCGATTCTTTCCGGAAAGTTTTTAATTGGATTGTTTCCTGAATTTTAATTAATATTTTATATTATATTCGTGACATTTATTAATAAAAATCGGCACAATCCTTATTCAGATGATTAGGTAAATATGATTTTTAAAAAATATGTCAAATTAGTACTGATCATAATGAAATTTATTAAAAATAATTTTTTGGACATCAATTCATAAGGAATGCCTCCATTTATTATTTTATGCATTCATTTATTCGTTTTATTCCAGTGCTCCGCAATTTGAATTCCATGTTTGCAATTGTCAGCGGATTGGAAAAGCCCGCAGTCCGTCGATTGGCCCACACATGGGAAAGAGTTCCCGGGTAAATTATTTTATTTATATCACATTTTTATATATTTATTTTGCAGAAAATACCTCAAAATGCTAGCCGATCTCCAACAATTGATGGACCCATCCCGGAATATGTCCCGTTACCGCCAACATTTGGCCCAACTTGCCCAAGAACCACCACTCATTCCAATTTATCCAATCCTTCGCAAGGACCTCACATTCGCCCATGAGGCAAATCCAACATTTTGTGGGACTCGATTAGTCAATTTTGAGAAATTGCGAATGATTGCTCAAATCATTCGAGGGATTCAGCGTTTCAGCAGCGTCCATTATGATCCAATGGAATTGTTGGTTGGATCGGCTGGCAGCGGAATGGTCGCAAAAATAAATTCATCCAGCTTAATTCCACTTTTTGTTCAGATTTATCAGCCGGACATGTTAGAACCAGGAACAATTCGCAAAGGTGGCACTTTGATGGCAGGCATTGTTGCAGGCAGATTTGGAGGTGGAAGCAGTGGAGGAAGTGCAGGCGGCGGCCTTTCTCGCAAAAAGCTATTCGAACGAACATTGATGCTGAAAAGAGTGAAGGCATATTTACAGTCAATGCCCATCATCGATTCTGAAGTAATTGAAATGATAAAATATTTTTGGATTTTATGACAAATTAATTCACATTGATTTGATAGGTTGAATTGGATCGGATTTCATTGGAATGCGAACCGCCAGCACTTTCCACCGTTCAAAGTTCTTCAGTCCAACAACTTCATCAACACCAATCCGGTTCATCCACAAACACTGCTCGTCGCCGTTTGCCCTCCCCATCGCCAAGCAGTCTTTCTTCTCAATCAAACCAGTCTAGCTCAATTCTTCATCATGCCCAACAAAGATTGCCAAAATTCGGTCATTCAATTTAATTCATTTTTCAAATCAATTCCCAATTAATTAAGGTGTTGAATCGCCGCAGGCCGTCCAAAAAATGCTTTCCCTTGTACAAAATAGTAAAATTAAGCCAAGGTCCCATCATCCAATTGGCCGATCCCAACTTCATCAATCACATGGAGCATTGTCGGCATCGGCCGAATTACCGCCAATTTGTATGTTTTCTTCAGTGAATTTAACACTCATCTTTTATAGCAGCAAATGATCAACGAAAAAGGACTTCATTGGCCAGTACAAATAGCAGCAAAACGGAGGAAGGTGCGACGGAAAGGGCCATTTAAAATAGAATGAACTGACGCAATAATTTATGGAATCTCAAATTGAATTCAAAAATACAGATTGTTCAAAATATTTTTGTATATATTCGCCTCTCCTTCTCAACTTTCACCAAATAAAATGTTTTTGCTCAATTTATTAATAAATGTGTTTTTATTTGAACAATTTTAATTTCATTTTTAACAAAGTTTGCATGTTGCTCCACAAAAGTCTCTTTTCTGCGCTTCAGTGTAGAAATCATTTTCGCAGAATCCATTCATTTTCCAAACAACGCAACTTAAATAAAATAAATTATTATTTTTTTCATTCCATTTCCCACTTTGTATGTGGTCTATCCGTGCATCCCGCAGTTCCGCCTCCACCCGTTGAGGAACCTTTGCATGTTTCTTGGCAATTTTCTTGCATAAAATCGCGATAAACCTTAATTAACGGAATTAAAATTTATAATGTCAAAATAAAATGTACCGGATTATTGCATAATGCCAAATTATCCTTGCAATTCATGGCTTTGTCGCCTCCAGCAACTATTTTATTATTTATAATGAATATATTTATTAAAATTACTGTACCCGGGGCATTTGTCCCTGACGGAATATTTGGTGGGACAACTGGTGGGAGAGTTGTGGCAAGAAGGCGACGAGCATCATTGGTGAAATCCTTGCATAATTTATCGTTGGATTTATCATTGCAAGTCAATGCGCATCTTTTCTGCACCGCCTGATCCTTGCATTGGTCCATTATCTGATAAAAATAGGATTTCGCCTATTGACCTACAAAATATTTTTTACCTTTTTTGCCGTACAATCTCCATCTAAATCCGCACACAATTCGGTTTCCTTGTTCTGGGCAATTACTTCTCTACATTTTCCGCAGGTTGATGGACATTGTGTTAGGGCATATGCCATGTTGTTACAGAGGGAAAAATCGCATCCCGTCGTAATAATGTCTGTGAAATGAATTGTTTTAAAGTGGAATTCATAAGTTATGATTAAGCATTCATTCACCTTTGCAACTATCGTAATCAGGGTGTTTACAACAAAGTTTGCAGCTTCTCAAACACCGAGCGGCAAAAACAAGTTGATTTGGTACTATTGAAGAATTATTCGTCGAGAATATATACTAAATGGCATTCAAAACGAACCAGCGCAATTACTATTTCTTGTATTTGCCAAAGCTGTACCAGATAACCGTGGTAATTGACCAGAAACTGTACTCAATTCCACTAAATTGAATCGACCAGTCGGTGCCGTGCTGCACAGAGGCTCGGTCGGCGTATCCGGATCAGTGGCCAATTCACCTTCATTCGCGCATGACATTGCACTTGGCAAATATGCCCCATTAGCAAAACAAGGCCCCAAGTCGTTAGGGCCTGCTGCCACATCAAGATTTGCTGGAGCTGCTGGACCGCCACCAAATGCCATGCTAAAAAAGAAATTGAATAAAATTAATTATTTAAAAAATATTTACTTAAAAAAGGTGAATGCAATGAGAATTTGTATCAGAACAAATTTATAATAATTTGATTGAAACATTTTTCACAGATTAGAAGAATAAGCCAAATTAATTTAATCCTTCCTCATTTATCCAAGGCTTTTATAGCCATCGAAACAGTATAATAACCCATTTAGCCATCCTTTTTTGGTTATTTATTCAATTCAATGAACAATGAAGGGCTCGGGGCGATTGTTTACAAAAACAAAGGGTATTAATGGGATTATAAGAATTGATAGACATTAGACAATAACAAGGAGCCATTATAAATTAATTATACTAAATTTATATTATATTATTGCATTTTGCATATGAACAAATAAATGCTAATCATAATCATAATAATTAATAATAGTTTAGCCCGTTTACTGAATGGAATCAAAATAAACAGAGAATCAATGCTAATTTTGGATATAATTATTCTATCTTCCTTTTATTATATTTTATTTTTGTCCAGTTGAATTAGAAAGAATCACAAATTTCAATTTCCGAATCAGTAAACTAACACAATATTCGAATATTTTTCACAAAATAAATGTACATTTAATAATAATTAATTAAAATTGAATTCTATGTTCAGTTTGTTTTTTCTTCCTTTTCTCCTGAACTTGTTGGGCATGTTCATTTTGCCTTTTCATTTTCCGTTCCTCACGTTCTTTTCGCCGCTGTTCTCGTTCAAATTCGTCCAATTCATCCAAATCAACCTTAAATATTTAATTTACAAAATTAATTTTTCCCGAAATTCTATTTACATTATCATCTTCGTCCAGCCAACTTGTTGCCCTTTCCCTTCCTTCATTCCCACCAAAATTGTCGTCAATTTCCTTCAGTTCACCAAATTCTTCAATTTCAGCCTTAAATTAATTTTTTTATGAAATATTCCAATTTTAATTTGCAAACCACATTCCCCAAATATTCATCCACTTCATCCTGCATCTGGAATCGATTTTGTCCTTGATTTGCGAATCCTTGCTGATTTTTTCTCATCAAAAGCTTAATTTGAAATAAATATATTTAAAAATTATTTTATTTAAAATAAAATGCATCAGTATTTTGGGTTTTAGCTACCCAAATTTTGCGAACCAGCCAATATTTCAGCATTCTTTTAAGAATCAAGATAGTATATATAAAATATAATAATGAAAAGCTTTATTCGGATTATTCTCTTTTTATTTTAAATGACTTAAATTCTGATAATGCTTTTGACGAAAAACAAAAATATTTGATTTGAATTTGACATACAGTAAATACTCTTTTAATTCCCCACAGGAATTATTTTTCAACTTCTCCAAAATCTGAGGAATTTTAGAGAGTGGAATTAAAAGAGTATCTACGGTATTGGTATTTCCACCTTTTTGGTCATAATAAAATGTAAAATCCACTAATCCTCTAATTCTTTCTTTAATCAATTCGTCCAAATCAGTAAAAAATAGTATTAAATCTACATAATTATTTTAAACTAATATTCATTAATTTGGTGCGCATAATCCGGATGAGGCTATTTTCACTCATATAATATAATTTGTACCTTCTTTGGTGCTTTCACTTTTGGTTGCATTTCGGCAAATAAATCTGGTTCATCAGCATTCTAAAAAGAGAAAATTCAAATTTTAAATTATTGAAATCTATCATTTATTTAAAATAATAAATGATAATTCATTCTCAATTCTAATGAATTGAATTTCTTGAATTAATTTTAAAAAGATTTTTTCACCAAATTTCGTTTAATGCATTCAATCCAACCTTTTCTTCAATATTCGATGGTCCATTTCCGGGATTTGCACCGCCTCCATGCGGATGCCCCCTTTTCTTGGCCGCTTTTTCGGCCAACAATTCTTCTTGTCTTCGCCGCCTATATTCTTCGATTTGTTCGGAAATTGCCGAATTCGCATTCGATTGCTCCGACCAATTTGACCAACTTGAGTCTGATATTTAGGATAAAAATGGAATTTGATCGAATAAAAAATATTCGTTAATTTTAATTAAATTTAATTTGTTTATTTTATAATTTCATATTCTATTTGAATGCCTAAACCTGCTAATGGGCTCATTGTGGGCGAATATGTGCCGGCAAATTGTTCATTGCCAGCCGATTCCCTATTCGAAATATATGTCGGCAATTCGCCGATCCTTTGAGGCCGACGAAAATATTTACAAGTCAAAATGCGAAAGAAGAAACGAAAAACAAAGAAAACAGCCAAAATTAGTCGTTTAACGGCATTCATAACAATATTCGGCATTTTTTTTATACATTGAAGAGGGAAATTGAATCAAAATTGTTGATTGGGATAAAAAACTAAGCAAAATATTTTATTGGCCAAAACTGCACTTTTCAATGGCCAAGGCTAGTAAAATATATAAAATAAAATGCCAATTCCTTCTTCAAATTAATATTTTTCTATTTTGCTATTTGTTAATGGGAAAAGTTTTTTTTTGACTGTTAAAGTGCTTTTTTTGAGGCAAATTAGACTCAAATAAGAGTTTCCTTAGAAAATTTTTAAGGATTAGAGTTATGGTAAGGGCGGCATGGTTCCAGAGGATAGGGATATGTAAAGATTAGGTTTTGCTTATAAAGTTTGATGAGTTATGGCCATTTTTGTGGCCATGCGGTTTGTGGCTCATAACTCAGTCACCAAAGGGCCAAATTTAAATGAATTAAATACAGAGAGCAGCTTTTTGCATGGGTTATCGAATTATAATATCGTTCTGTATGACGTATCTAACCCTAAAAAATTTTCTAAGGAAACTCTTTTTTGAGTCTATTGCCTCAAAAAGCACTAAATTTGCTAGGCAGAAAAGCCGCAGGTTTTGTTAACTTTTTTTTTGATAGAATTGAAAAAAAATTTATATATATTAGGTTTGCTCTTATCTAATCTTTCAATGTTGTTTTGTTAAAGAATTTGATAAGAAAAGTTGGATAAATTGGAAAGGATGACCCTAAAAAATTTTTCTATGAAAGTTCTACCTATAAAAGCAAATGCCACTTTTTATGGTCAAAGAGGAATACTTTGAGAAAAATGTATTTGGTTGGGGTAATGGAAATGGAATAAACAAAATGAATCATTTAAGAATGTTGGAAGGCTACCAACTAAATAAACATGCATTTGATATAAAAATGGACAATCATTCTACATCTACTTTCATTCGCATTGCAAACTTTGGCTGTGTTTTTTATCCATCTAAATGAATAAATACCCTTTCGGCGAGGGGCATTTCCTTCTCACTATTTCCGTCTCACAGCGAATTTGATGAGCTGCAAATTGGCATCTAATTAATAATTAACCAATTTAAATCATCTAGATCTAGGAGGATTTTATAGCCACTAATTATTGGCTATCCATTGATATATTGATCATCTAAAACTGTAAAGTTTTTGCTAAAATTTATAAAAATCCCTTTGTTTTTGTATTTATGGCAATATCTTGGCCTAAACATTGGAGTTTTAGATGATTATTCCAATGGAGAATGGATAGTCAATAATTAGGGCTATAAAATATCTCAAAGATCATATAAATTGTTATTGAGGGCAAGCTTCAACTTGTCAAAATGGCCGAGAAGGAAATGGCCTTAACGAATTTCTCTTTAATCCAATTTAAATTAAATTTATTCAGTTAAATTTGAATAAAAAATAAAATTTTGAATAACCCAAAATGGCCTCTGCCCCATACGACAATGAGCAATTGCCAACTGATGGGACAATTTATCCGCCATCCACCGCTTTTTCATGGCCTCATGGCCTTTTGAATGTCCTTCGATTGGTTTGTGCATTTCAGAATTATAATTTCGACTATTCTAAAAGGTTTTCATTCTTGGCGTATTCATTTGCCGATTTTTGACCTTCATTGTTCCAATTTTGGCCATTCCCTATGGTCCCACCATCCGCATTCCCGTCACGGCATCTGACTATATTTTCTTATTCATCTTTTTTGGCTTACCACTCGCCGAAGCAATCTACACAAATTTTCATCACCTTCAAAAGGGCACATTTTGGTCATTTGTGAGTTTTGCCCAATTCAGAATTCAAATGAATTAAAATGAATTATTTAATTTTTCCAGTGCCTTCTTTTCTACCCCATTTATATTTGCATTTATTTGCCCAATACCATTGCCACTTCAAATTTGATTCAGCAAGCTGGATTAATAATTAACACATTGACCACCCTCGGTTCGGTGTTACTCCATGGGCAAATGGTAAATTGACCATTTTTTTATTATAGTAATTGTCCCCTTTTTCCCTAAAAGATTTTCTCCATTTTGGTTTTGCTGATTTGTCCAATTCATTATTTGGTCAACCGTACTTGGGTTATGGCTCTTTTCGACCTCAAATATGTTTGTTCCAAGGACAGAACAGCCATCCAACAATATCAAGCCGGAAATGGAGGAAATCAACAAATTTGAATGGAAACAATTAAATAAATGAAATATCCTTCAGAATCCCAACATAAATAAAAGATTATCATTGATTAATTTGCCTTTGAATATTTTTTCAAAAAATAAGGCAATTTCCACTTTTGTTAATAAATAAATCTAATTTTTCGTTTTACATTACAAAAAATTATCTTAATTTTTTACTCTCGTTTGGCAATAATAATGAAAGATAGATTCAATTTTTGGGTGGGCGTTCCGCCTGTCGTTCATCAATTCATTGCAATTTACGTCTTCTTACATTCAATTCCCATCAAACAAATTTTCTTTATCATCATTATCGCTTGAATTGTGAATTTCAACCCAAAACAGCTGTCTTCCATTTTCTTTTTGGTTTGAGGCTTGAATGCTTTTTCATTTTTGTTATTTTCGCTAATATCCCTTCTGTTTGAAACAAAAAATGAAATAAGGGGTGGAAAAAAGGATTTGTTGGGGAATTTGAAATGTAAAAGAATGAGAATATCCCGTGAGGTTTGAATGAAGCAAATCATCGACAGCTGTCCAATTCCCACAACTTGATCCATTTTTCATCCTTTCCTTCTTCTCTTTTAAAATAAATTCTTCTAAACTCTTTGAGCCATTCAATCATTCAAGCCATCGACTTTCAGCAGGCAGCAATAAGCTTGTTCGGATCAGCCAATTCAACCGCAGCATTTAAAACAGTCAGTAAAATAGTAAAAATTTATTGGAATTATTCCCATTTAAAAACGAATTATTTATTTATATTTTATTAAAACAATATTTTTCCTATTTATATTTTCACTTTTCCCTTTAAGAATCTTCTGTAAAAATGTCGGATCAAGAGGAAGAATAGTAAGTATTTTTACATTAGAACAAATTGATATACAAAAATTGTATGACTTTTCGTTTTCGGGCATTTTGGATATATAGAAAAATATAATCTCTAATAGATAAATTTTAATCTTTCCAAAAATTCTAATTACTTTATTACAGTAGCGAAGAGGAGGTCGAGGAGGAAGTTGAAGAAACACAAGAAGCCGTAGCAGCCGAGCCAAAAGAGGAAGCAGCACCCCCTGCGGCACCAGCCGAACCAGCTGAAGATGGGGAAGAGGAGGATGAGGAACAGGATGAACCAAAACCACCGGCATCCCCAACTCGTCGCCCCAGTGTGCCAGAATCTGGGCCACAGGCACAGTGAGTAAAAATAAATTACCCTAATAAAATTAATTTTTGATTGGAATAGACTGCGCAAAACGGAGCCAATCAAAAAAGAGCCAGAGGAGAAGGAAATGACCGAGGCAGAAATTGCCATGATGGAAGCAAAGAAACGGCATGAAGCTGAGGAGGAGGCAAAAGCACGAGACAGTGATGAACGCCGCCGTCAAGAATTGCAACAAGTCGAGAATGAATTGGCCGAATTGAAACAACGCCAAATTGAGAGGAAAGCCGAAAGGGAACAAGAGGAGAGAGAAATGGCCGAACGCCGTAGGCAAGATGAGGAACGAAGGCGTCAGGCTGAGGAGGAACGAAAAGCCCGAATTGAAGCTGAAAAGGCCAGAAGGGAAGAGGAAAAACGCAAACAACGAATGATGGCCGGTTCATTCGGATTGGTTGGAGGAGACGGAGAAGGAGGAGGAAAGAACTTTGAGGTAAAAAGGAAATTAGGGGATTATGAATAATTAAGCGAATTTAATTAGATTAACAAAAGTGGGGGAGGTGGCCAACAACAACAGGGATTACCGGGACAGGCCAGCAGCAAAAGGGGAATTAGCAAAGAACAAGCGGAGGAAGCAAAGGTGGGAAATTTAGAATGGAAAATGACTGAATTATTAATTTAAGCGCAATTATATGGCCATTGTGAATCGACCAGTGGATGTTTCGAATATGTTGCCAAATGACATTAAAGCAAAGATCAAACAATTGCATGCGAGAATTGTGAAATTGGAGAGTGAAAAATACGATTTGGAGAAGAGAATGCAACGCCAAGAATATGATTTGAAGGAATTGGTGGAACGACAAAGGAACAGTGCCCGCCAAAAGGCATTGGACAGTGGGGTGGATCCAAGTGAAATGGAAAACACAAATTTGCCGGTAGGAAAAATAATGAATGAAATATTTCTTTTGAATTTAGGCAAAAGTGCGTGTCGCCTCCAAATTCGACCGCCAAACTGATCGCCGCGATTATGGCCAACGTCGAGAATTGTTCGAACATCCGCCACCCGAGCCGCAGCCAGCAATTGCCCACGGCAGTGGCCGTCCCCCGAGTGAATGGGGCCGAAAGGAATTGGAAGAATTGGAACAGATTCGCAAGAATTTGGAGCCACCAAAATATGTGGAACAGGTCAAGGCCGAAGGCGAAGAGGCACGACCACCGGTGCCTGTAATTCCAATGCAAGTGCCGTCATCCGAATGGGAGGTGAAATTAAAGAATATATAGGGATTAATTTATATGTAAATTAAGGTGCCACCACCAGAAAAACAAAAGCCAAACACTTTTGCGGCCGAAGAAGAAAGTGGTGGTGCCGTAAATGGGGATGCAGCTGCCCCACCACCACCGGCAAAGAGTGGAGGATGGCGAGATAAATTGAAGGATGTGAGAAAAATTAATATTTGAATAATTTAAATGAATTTAATTTTACAGCAAGCGCCGGCACCGCCTCCCAAAAAAGCCGCAGCTTAAATGAATTTGGCCGAATATTAAATTGTGTTGATCAAAAATATTGGATGAAGAATTGATGACAGCCTAAACAAAACAAAAACAATAATAAAAATAAAATGAATAAACTTTGCTGTCTGCATATTTTAGTTGCTCAAATTTGAATGGCATAAAATTGAGAATAGGAAAAATTTAATGAAATTTAAAATGATTTTATTAAAGGGTGGAAAAAATATATTGAAATGCAGAAAAAAAACTTCGATTCCAAATTTACTCATCAATTTATAGATATTTTTAATTCGCATCTAATTCTAATGTCATATATTTCGGCATGGTTTAACCGGCTGTAACTTAATTTTGAATCGAAAAAAATGAAGGTTTAAATGGTTTAACACCTCTAATTTTTGATCAAAAAACACCAAATTATAAATGAGATCTATCAAATGAATATTAGGTTTGGGGGTTTAGAAAAGACCACTATAACTTTTCTGTCTCCATTTTTAAATTGTTTTTCTGCAAATTAAATATTTTCCTTTTATAAATTTTTGCTATTAAAATTGGTATTAAAATTCCCAAGGCCGAATAATTCAATGTATTTTAATTGGTTTTTTCCTCCACCACCTGTTCTTCCCCATTTTAAATCAATTTCCTTCATTCATTCGTTTTCTATTCAACAATTCCAATTGCCCCAAATTTTGAACAAAATAATATTTTTTATCTAACAATGAACAAAATTGGGATTGCCCATTGCATTTGTGCCTTTTTGATTTTGACAATTTTATTCTCAGATGGCACAAATGTAAACAACCCAAATAAAAGTAATTTCCACGCAATTTTATTAGGCAATTTTCGGTGAATGTTCAAAGGCATGCACTGGCAAAGGGCTGAAATGTGTTCGAGAATGTGAACGATGCGTAAAGAATGCATGCGCCAGCCAATGTTCATCAGCGAATTTATCCGATCCAAAATGTGTGGAATGTTATGGAAAAGAACATAATTGTGCCGCATAGATGGATGAACTCAATTTAGAGAGGAATTTTAAACCAATTATAAAGAATGGAATTATTTTATTCATGAATAAATGCAAAAATAAAATGGAATGAGATTTGAACATCAAAAAATTGTTGGATTTGTGGTTAATAAAAAAATAAATGAATTATGCATTGAAAAAAATGAAATTGAACTGATAGTTAATTTGCCTTTGGTTTGATATTCTACTGGCCATAATTTCCTGAATATTTTTTCAATGTTTTCTCTTTTGTATTCCTCCTTCATTTCCACCATTCCCTTCATCATCATCATTATTGTCCAAATTTTGTTGTTCTGCTTCGGATGCCGCACTACTCGATGATGAAAATTGTTGATTGCCGGCTGCATTCCCGATTGGCACAAGTGAGGTGATCATTTCGTCCATCAAATCATCACCTCCAGCCGCATTTGGGGCAGAACCAGCCTTTAAAAATGCACAAAATTCAATTTAAAATTCATACTCCAATCAAATATATTACCCTTTTCTTATCCGGTTTTCGATTGTTTTGGCAATGATTTTCAATGGGTTTTTTGTTTATTTTTTTCGTTGGCGATTCAAATTTGGCTGCAGGTAATGTTCCATCCTCCATTTTCACTGTACTTTCCTCGCTGAATGCTTTTCCATCATTGTTATTTTCCATCATTTCCTCATAAAGGCGATAACTTTAATTTCATCAAAAATATTACAATACAAAAAATTATTGTAATTTTTATACAGTTCAGCGACCAATTCGCTGGTGAAAAGAATTCCAGTGTGGAGGCCAAGCTGAAAAATAAAAAAATAAATCAATATAAATTAAATAAACCATTCTAAGTGTGAAAACTCCATCATTTTTGAGGAATTCATCAACAAAACGAATCACATTTTTGCGTTCCCCTGAATAATTACAATTAAATTAGTAATCTTAATTGTTTCACTTTTGATTGTTTGTGCATCCAATTGCTTTTGTGTTGGATCCATTTGATGCAATTCAAATGCCTGGGCCACATACCATCGACCAAATTGTGGGAAAAACATCATTGTTGTCCTAATAAATAAAATGGCACAAATTTTATAGAATATTATTAATAAATTTTTGATAAATTTAATAAAATATTTTTAATATATTTTTGACAAATATAATAGAATATTTATTAATATATTTTTGATAAATTTAATAAAATATTATTAATATATTTTTTATAAATTTAATAGAATATTATTAATATATTTTTGATAAATTTAATAAAATATTATTAATATATTTTTGATAAATTTAATAAAATATTATTAATATATTTTTGACAAATATAATAGAATATTATTAATATATTTTTGATAAATTTAATAAAATATTATTAATATATTTTTGATAAATTTAATAGAATATTATTAATATATTTTTGATAAATTTAATAAAATATTATTAATATATTTTTTACAAAATTAATAGAATATTATTAATATATTTTCAACAAATTTAATAGAATATTATTGATATATTTTTTACAAAATTAATAGAATATTATTAATATATTTTTGATAAATTTAATAGAATATTATTGATATATTTTTTACAAAATTAATAAAATATTATTAATATATTTTTGACAAATATAATAGAATATTATTAATATATTTTTGATAAATTTAATAAAATATTATTAATATATTTTTGACAAATTTAATAGAATATTATTAATATATTTTTGATAAATTTAATAAAATATTATTAATATATTTTTGACAAATATAATAGAATATTATTAATATATTTTTTATAAATTTAATAGAATATTATTAATATATTTTCAACAAATTTAATAGAATATTATTAATATATTTTTTATAAATTTAATAGAATATTATTAATATATTTTCAACAAATTTAATAGAATATAATTAATATATTTTTGACAAATATAATAGAATATTATTAATATATTTTTGACAAATATAATAGAATATTATTAATATATTTTTTATAAATTTAATAGAATATTATTAATATATTTTCAACAAATTTAATAGAATATAATTAATATATTTTTGACAAATATAATAGAATATTATTAATATATTTTTGATAAATTTAATAGAATATTATTGATATATTTTTTACAAAATTAATAGAATATTATTAATATATTTTTGATAAATTTAATAAAATATTATTAATATATTTTTGACAAATATAATAGAATATTATTAATATATTTTTTATAAATTTAATAGAATATTATTAATATATTTTCAACAAATTTAATAGAATATTATTGATATATTTTTTACAAAATTAATAGAATATTATTAATATATTTTTGATAAATTTAATAGAATATTATTGATATATTTTTTACAAAATTAATAGAATATTATTAATATATTTTCAACAAATTTAATAGAATATAATTAATATATTTTTGACAAATATAATAGAATATTATTAATATATTTTTGATAAATTTAATAAAATATTATTAATATATTTTTGACAAATATAATAGAATATTATTAATATATTTTTGATAAATTTAATAAAATATTATTAATATATTTTCAACAAATTTAATAGAATATAATTAATATATTTTTGACAAATATAATAGAATATTATTAATATATTTTTGATAAATTTAATAAAATATTATTAATATATTTTTGACAAATATAATAGAATATTATTAATATATTTTTTATAAATTTAATAAAATATTATTAATATATTTTTGACAAATTTAATAGAATATAATTAATATATTTTTGACAAATATAATAGAATATTATTAATATATTTTTGATAAATTTAATAAAATATTATTAATATATTTTTGACAAATATAATAGAATATTATTAATATATTTTTGATAAATTTAATAAAATATTATTAATATATTTTTGACAAATATAATAGAATATTATTAATATATTTTTGATAAATTTAATAAAATATTATTAATATATTTTTGACAAATTTAATAGAATATAATTAATATATTTTTGACAAATATAATAGAATATTATTAATATATTTTTGATAAATTTAATAAAATATTATTAATATATTTTTGACAAATATAATAGAATATTATTAATATATTTTTGATAAATTTAATAAAATATTATTAATATATTTTTGACAAATATAATAGAATATTATTAATATATTTTTGATAAATTTAATAAAATATTATTAATATATTTTTGACAAATTTAATAGAATATAATTAATATATTTTTGATAAATTTAATAAAATATTATTAATATATTTTTGACAAATATAATAGAATATTATTAATATATTTTTGATAAATTTAATAAAATATTATTAATATATTTTTGACAAATATAATAAAATATTATTAATATATTTTTGACAAATATAATAGAATATTATTAATATATTTTTGATAAATTTAATAAAATATTATTAATATATTTTTGATAAATTTAATAAAATATTATTAATATATTTTTGACAAATATAATAGAATATTATTAATATATTTTTGATAAATTTAATAAAATATTATTAATATATTTTTGACAAATTTAATAGAATATAATTAATATATTTTTGACAAATATAATAGAATATTATTAATATATTTTTGATAAATTTAATAAAATATTATTAATATATTTTTGACAAATATAATAGAATATTATTAATATATTTTTGATAAATTTAATAAAATATTATTAATATATTTTTGACAAATTTAATAGAATATAATTAATATATTTTTGACAAATATAATAGAATATTATTAATATATTTTTGATAAATTTAATAAAATATTATTAATATATTTTTGACAAATATAATAGAATATTATTAATATATTTTTGATAAATTTAATAAAATATTATTAATATATTTTTGACAAATATAATAGAATATTATTAATATATTTTTGATAAATTTAATAAAATATTATTAATATATTTTTGACAAATATAATAGAATATTATTAATATATTTTTGATAAATTTAATAAAATATTATTAATATATTTTTGACAAATATAATAGAATATTATTAATATATTTTTGATAAATTTAATAAAATATTATTAATATATTTTTGACAAATTTAATAGAATATTATTGATATATTTTTGATAAATTTAATAAAATATTATTAATATATTTTTGACAAATATAATAGAATATTATTAATATATTTTTGATAAATTTAATAAAATATTATTAATATATTTTTGACAAATATAATAGAATATTATTAATATATTTTTGACAAATATAATAGAATATTATTAATATATTTTTGACAAATTTAATAAAATATTATTAATATATTTTTGACAAATATAATAGAATATAATTAATATATTTTTGACAAATATAATAGAATATTATTAATATATTTTTGATAAATTTAATAAAATATTATTAATATATTTTTGACAAATATAATAGAATATTATTAATATATTTTTTATAAATTTAATAGAATATTATTAATATATTTTCAACAAATTTAATAGAATATAATTAATATATTTTTGACAAATATAATAGAATATTATTAATATATTTTTGATAAATTTAATAGAATATTATTGATATATTTTTTACAAAATTAATAGAATATTATTAATATATTTTTGATAAATTTAATAAAATATTATTAATATATTTTTGACAAATATAATAGAATATTATTAATATATTTTTTATAAATTTAATAGAATATTATTGATATATTTTTGATAAATTTAATAAAATATTATTAATATATTTTTGACAAATATAATAGAATATTATTAATATATTTTTGATAAATTTAATAAAATATTATTAATATATTTTTGACAAATATAATAGAATATTATTAATATATTTTTGACAAATATAATAGAATATTATTAATATATTTTTGACAAATTTAATAAAATATTATTAATATATTTTTGACAAATATAATAGAATATAATTAATATATTTTTGACAAATATAATAGAATATTATTAATATATTTTTGATAAATTTAATAAAATATTATTAATATATTTTTGACAAATATAATAGAATATTATTAATATATTTTTTATAAATTTAATAGAATATTATTAATATATTTTCAACAAATTTAATAGAATATAATTAATATATTTTTGACAAATATAATAGAATATTATTAATATATTTTTGATAAATTTAATAGAATATTATTGATATATTTTTTACAAAATTAATAGAATATTATTAATATATTTTTGACAAATATAATAGAATATAATTAATATATTTTTGACAAATATAATAGAATATTATTAATATATTTTTGATAAATTTAATAAAATATTATTAATATATTTTTGACAAATATAATAGAATATTATTAATATATTTTTTATAAATTTAATAGAATATTATTAATATATTTTCAACAAATTTAATAGAATATAATTAATATATTTTTGACAAATATAATAGAATATTATTAATATATTTTTGATAAATTTAATAGAATATTATTGATATATTTTTTACAAAATTAATAGAATATTATTAATATATTTTTGATAAATTTAATAAAATATTATTAATATATTTTTGACAAATATAATAGAATATTATTAATATATTTTTGATAAATTTAATAAAATATTATTAATATATTTTTGACAAATATAATAGAATATTATTAATATATTTTTGATAAATTTAATAAAATATTATTAATATATTTTTGACAAATATAATAGAATATTATTAATATATTTTTGATAAATTTAATAAAATATTATTAATATATTTTTGACAAATATAATAGAATATTATTAATATATTTTTGATAAATTTAATAAAATATTATTAATATATTTTTGACAAATATAATAGAATATTATTAATATATTTTTGATAAATTTAATAAAATATTATTAATATATTTTTGACAAATTTAATAGAATATTATTGATATATTTTTGATAAATTTAATAAAATATTATTAATATATTTTTGACAAATATAATAGAATATTATTAATATATTTTTGATAAATTTAATAAAATATTATTAATATATTTTTGACAAATATAATAGAATATTATTAATATATTTTTGACAAATATAATAGAATATTATTAATATATTTTTGACAAATTTAATAAAATATTATTAATATATTTTTGACAAATATAATAGAATATAATTAATATATTTTTGACAAATATAATAGAATATTATTAATATATTTTTGATAAATTTAATAAAATATTATTAATATATTTTTGACAAATATAATAGAATATTATTAATATATTTTTTATAAATTTAATAGAATATTATTAATATATTTTTGATAAATTTAATAAAATATTATTAATATATTTTTGACAAATATAATAGAATATTATTAATATATTTTTGATAAATTTAATAAAATATTATTAATATATTTTTGACAAATATAATAGAATATTATTAATATATTTTTGATAAATTTAATAAAATATTATTAATATATTTTTGACAAATATAATAGAATATTATTAATATATTTTTGATAAATTTAATAAAATATTATTAATATATTTTTGACAAATATAATAGAATATTATTAATATATTTTTGATAAATTTAATAAAATATTATTAATATATTTTTGACAAATATAATAGAATATTATTAATATATTTTTGATAAATTTAATAAAATATTATTAATATATTTTTGACAAATTTAATAGAATATTATTGATATATTTTTGATAAATTTAATAAAATATTATTAATATATTTTTGACAAATATAATAGAATATTATTAATATATTTTTGATAAATTTAATAAAATATTATTAATATATTTTTGATAAATTTAATAAAATATTATTAATATATTTTTGACAAATATAATAGAATATTATTAATATATTTTTGACAAATATAATAGAATATTATTAATATATTTTTGACAAATTTAATAAAATATTATTAATATATTTTTGACAAATATAATAGAATATAATTAATATATTTTTGACAAATATAATAGAATATTATTAATATATTTTTGATAAATTTAATAAAATATTATTAATATATTTTTGACAAATATAATAGAATATTATTAATATATTTTTTATAAATTTAATAGAATATTATTAATATATTTTCAACAAATTTAATAGAATATAATTAATATATTTTTGACAAATATAATAGAATATTATTAATATATTTTTGATAAATTTAATAGAATATTATTGATATATTTTTTACAAAATTAATAGAATATTATTAATATATTTTTGATAAATTTAATAAAATATTATTAATATATTTTTGACAAATATAATAGAATATTATTAATATATTTTTTATAAATTTAATAGAATATTATTAATATATTTTCAACAAATTTAATAGAATATAATTAATATATTTTTGACAAATATAATAGAATATTATTAATATATTTTTGATAAATTTAATAAAATATTATTAATATATTTTCAACAAATTTAATAGAATATTATTGATATATTTTTTACAAAATTAATAGAATATTATTAATATATTTTTGATAAATTTAATAGAATATTATTGATATATTTTTTACAAAATTAATAGAATATTATTAATATATTTTCAACAAATTTAATAGAATATAATTAATATATTTTTGACAAATATAATAGAATATTATTAATATATTTTTGATAAATTTAATAAAATATTATTAATATATTTTTGACAAATATAATAGAATATTATTAATATATTTTTTATAAATTTAATAGAATATTATTAATATATTTTCAACAAATTTAATAGAATATAATTAATATATTTTTGATAAATTTAATAAAATATTATTAATATATTTTTGACAAATATAATAGAATATTATTAATATATTTTTGATAAATTTAATAAAATATTATTAATATATTTTTGACAAATATAATAGAATATTATTAATATATTTTTGATAAATTTAATAAAATATTATTAATATATTTTTGACAAATATAATAGAATATTATTAATATATTTTTGATAAATTTAATAAAATATTATTAATATATTTTTTATAAATTTAATAGAATATTATTAATATATTTTTGATAAATTTAATAAAATATTATTAATATATTTTTTATAAATTTAATAGAATATTATTAATATATTTTTGATAAATTTAATAAAATATTATTAATATATTTTTGACAAATATAATAGAATATTATTAATATATTTTTGATAAATTTAATAAAATATTATTAATATATTTTTGACAAATATAATAGAATATTATTAATATATTTTTTATAAATTTAATAGAATATTATTAATATATTTTCAACAAATTTAATAGAATATTATTGATATATTTTTTACAAAATTAATAGAATATTATTAATATATTTTTGATAAATTTAATAGAATATTATTGATATATTTTTTACAAAATTAATAGAATATTATTAATATATTTTCAACAAATTTAATAGAATATTATTGATATATTTTTTACAAAATTAATAGAATATTATTAATATATTTTTGATAAATTTAATAGAATATTATTGATATATTTTTTACAAAATTAATAAAATATTATTAATATATTTTTGACAAATATAATAGAATATTATTAATATATTTTTGATAAATTTAATAAAATATTATTAATATATTTTTGACAAATATAATAGAATATTATTAATATATTTTTTATAAATTTAATAGAATATTATTAATATATTTTCAACAAATTTAATAGAATATTATTGATATATTTTTTACAAAATTAATAGAATATTATTAATATATTTTTGATAAATTTAATAGAATATTATTGATATATTTTTTACAAAATTAATAGAATATTATTAATATATTTTCAACAAATTTAATAGAATATAATTAATATATTTTTGACAAATATAATAGAATATTATTAATATATTTTTTATAAATTTAATAGAATATTATTAATATTTTTTTTATAAATTTAATAGAATATTATTAATATATTTTTGATAAATTTAATAAAATATTATTAATATATTTTTGACAAATATAATAGAATATTATTAATATATTTTTTATAAATTTAATAGAATATTATTAATATATTTTTTATAAATTTAATAGAATATTATTAATATATTTTTTATAAATTTAATAGAATATTATTAATATATTTTCGACAAATTTAATAGAATATTATTAATATATTTTTTATAAATTTAATAGAATATTATTAATATATTTTTGATAAATTTAATAAAATATTATTGATATATTTTTAATAAATTTAATAGAATATTATTAAAATATTTTTGATAAATTTAATAAAATATTATTAATATATTTTTTATAAATTTAATAGAATATTATTAATATATTTTTTATAAATTTAATAGAATTATTAATATATTTTTTATAAATTTAATAGAATATTATTAATATATTTTTTATAAATTTATAGAATATTATTAATATATTTTTATAAATTTAATAGAATATTATTAATATATTTTCGACAAATTTAATAGAATATTATTAATATATTTTTTATAAATCTAATAGAATATTATTAATATATTTTTTATAAATTTAATAGAATATTATTAATATATTTTTTATAAATTTATATAATATTATTAATATATTTTCGGCAAATTTAATAGAATATTATTAATATATTTTTGATAAATTTAATAAAATATTTTTATTATTTGACTGACCAATAAATGAAAGAAATTGAAGTAGCCACCAAAAGAAGGCCATACCAAAACCAAAGAAGGATGAATATTTTCTCCGTGAAAATGTTAATGACCAAAACGCATTGAACTGAATATTTTTGAATATTCGCAACTTGGCGGACCTAAATTAGATTAGATTAATGAATTAGTACAATTTATTTATTCACCGTGAAATCACATAGAGAAACACGGGGGAAATAGCCGGAAGATTGCCATGGAATTCCGGCCATAATATCACGGAATACACTGAATCCATACCATTGGTAGCGATCCGTCTCCAAAAATCTGCAAATTCCAATTAAATTTACTCAAAATCATGTAAATCCATGAACTTATTCATCAAATAAAGTTGGGCAAAAACATTGGCCAAATAGAGCAATTTAGTGAGCAAATACATCAGCGAAATGAAACAGGCCGAATTGTAATATTCAGGAAACGACTTAAAAAATTAGCAAAATAATTGGTGAAATTAATTGATTAAATACAGTGTTTTGTGGATGATTAAATGTCGACGAAGAATTTGATTCTGGAAACGCAAAGCACGAGCCAAATGATTGGCAAGAACTTGGAGGGTTCGTTGTCGACTTGATTCCTAATTTAAATGGGAAAATAAAAGATATTTTTGATGAAATAATTTTGACAACTTATAGCCAATAAATTGAGTTAAAAAAATACGGCTAATTTGTCGAAAAAAAATATTGAAATTGCCGAGTAAATAGTGTCAAAATAATTATTATGATTTAAGCGTTTGTTTTCACTTATCATATAGCATTGGATAGAGCTCTTAAAGACGCATCGAATGATATATAATTTCGCATGTTTTGATTAAAATTAAAGGGTAGAGGATATTAATTAAATGGTTTAAACTTTAAACCAATTTATTTTGGGTCAAAACTAAGTTAGAAATTGTTAAACCCAAAATAAAACAATTAAATGATATTTCTTGATGAGCTCTATCGATTAGGTTAGGGATTTATGGTTTTGATTGATCTAGGAAAACTGCTAAACTGTTATCAACTATTTGGCATTTTCAATGATTTTTCATCAAATTAAATGTTTTTTCGGTAATTTCAATGTTTTTTGGTAATTTTTTCCCTAAAAATAAATATTATTTATTATTATTTAATTACAATAATATCCATATAAATCAATATAAAATTATTCATCCAAATATTTTTTCACTTGCCTCCATATTTTGGGAGTCCTGTGCCTTGAGGACAATATCATGAACTCGAACACCTCAATTCAAAAAATATTCAAAAAAATAAATTAAATAAATTGTACCGGATCCCAAACTGACAGTCTTCCAAATTAGACTAAAAATTATGAAAAAATATTTAAATTATTTTTTTGTTTGCCTTGGCAATCGAAAACAAGCAGCTTGAAGTAATAAAAAGAATGGGACCCATTGATAATAGGAAAGTTTGCGTTCCGAAGAATACCTTCCAAAAATAAAATATATTCATAAAAATAGAATATTACTTAATAAATATATTAAATAAATTCATAAAAATAAATATTACCTTTCCGATTCATGGACTTGGGCAACATGAACTTCTGGCGGCAAATAATATGTATCTTCAGACCAACAAAAATTTTCGGCATATTGTTCCCAACTGCCGGGAAATTTATTGGGGAACATACATTCCAAAGGGCTAATAAAATAATCCAATTAATGAGGCAATTCCCATTCAATTTTTTACCGTCCTCCAAATTGTTTAAATGAGATCAGAACGGAAAAGGCGAGGAGCATATTTGGAGTATATAAATAATTCATTCGGTCGGCAAAATCATCTGGAAAATATTTTAAGGCATTCATTTGTTAATTAATTTACCATCTTTGCGCGCCGATAAATAGCGCACCATGGAAATTAATGTTTCAATCATCATTCCTCTGGTTTAGGGACAATTTAATAAGAAAATAATTTTTCTAAATTTTTAAAATAATTTCAATTTTTTTGATTTTTTATAAAAATAATAGAATGAAGTGGGAAAATGGAAGAAATTTGAAAATTTTAAGGCACTTCAAATTTAAACGGGACTGTTAATTCGAATTTGAGGGTTGCGCGAGGGAATTGAGGGAAGTGGGGTGGGTTCGACCCGAATGGATTGAATTGCGCACCCCAACAGTCAGGCTCTGCTGTTGAATGATGTCCTCCCACCTTTTAACTGCTGGGCCCACTTTCTTTCTCTCCATTCCCATTCATCATAGATCGATATGAAAACACTCCTCCGGGGGATGATGGACAAAAATTGGAATGCGAAGGAAAGGCCAATTGGAAATGGAAAATACGGACATTTTTGGAGACCAAAAATGGACAAAAAAAGTTTTGAACGAAAATAAGTCCGGTAACATATTTGGAAAATATCAACAAAATAATAAATTATTGGAAGAAAATTGGCAATTGCAAAGATTGGAGGCATTGGAAAGAAATGACTCATTAATCAAAAATGTTATTTTGAAGTGAATTCGAAAGGAATCAACAACAAAAATGGAACCAAAAATTGAATGAATAAAAGGAAAATGGAATAATGGGAATATTGCATTGTGTTGAGAAATCAAAGTTGGCTAGGCCAAAAGCAACAAAAATATGCGAGAATACATCATAAAATAATAATACACAATTTGTAACAAAGCGCATTTTGGAAGAGGGAGAAAATGGGGCCAAATCATTGTAAACAAACAACAAAGCCGCGGATTGGCCCAAAGCGGCAGAAAGAGGAAGGGATGCGAACTTTGAAGCATTCCGTAAAAATCTAATAAAGATTGGTTTTTCTCGCAATTCTTGCATTTTTGGTTAATTTGCTCTCAAATTTATACCGAAAATAATAAAAATATAGTTATAGTTTTAAATAAATGTATTTTTGTTTTTGTTCCAATTCATCGTATTCTTCAAATTCCCCACAATTCGCAATGTTTAATGTTTATATAAATGCATTTGATGTCCACTTTCATCGGCTAAATGTTTCGATTCACTTCCATAAACCATTCGAACATTTTTAAGCGGTTTTTCCTTCTCATTTTCTTCACCATTATCTTCGAGTTCAACCAATTTTGTAATGGACAACTATTGGAGAAATATATAAAAAAAAGAAGAATAAATTGAATTAAACCTGGGGCACATATTTGTATTTTCCCTCAAAATATTGTTCAGTTGCCAGAATCATAGTGGCATGGGAGACCAAAACAATGTGTTCTTTAATAAATTTAAATAAATTAAAATAATTTATTTGATTAATTTAGTAATGTTTTATTTTGTTTGGCTGAAGAAAAGACTGCGGAAAATTAGTGGGGCCAAAAATATTTTGTTTTAGTCTATTGGAACTAGGTTTAATCACCGAAAATGACACTTGCTGTGTTTTTTTAATATCCACCATTACTTCATATTTTTTACCGTAATTTTTTAAATTCATATTCCACACTTGCCTGCATTTTCTTCGCCTGGGGCAATCCATTCCTCCCTTTTCCCCCATTTCCCTTTTTCTTCCTCCTTTTCTAATTTGGTTCCTATCAATTTCAAATGATCTCCTCCTTCCCCTTTATGTTCATGCCGAAAATGAGATGCTTTGTCCTCATCATTTTCAGCCTTCAAAATTCTGGCCAATATTTCCTCTGCCCGAATAACGCATGCATCATCCCTGTCCCCAATTTCCACCTAATAAATTCTAATTTCAATTCAATTTGTAATTTTTTTCCACCTCTTTTGCGCGTTCCATCAATTCTTTCTTTCCATATTTTGGCTCATCACAATCCAATCGATCATGTCCAGCTTTTTCCAATTCTTCACAGTCCGAAAATGTTGGTTCTCCCTTGGATTTATGCATTGATTCCAACAATCCGGGTTCCAATCGAATTTTCACTCCTGGATGGTTTTTCTTGCCCAACAAAAGGCCAGCCGTTTGCACCGTTCGTTCGAATGGCGATGCATAAATGTGCTTCACTGGGATTACCGCCAATCTTTAATATAAATGAATACCCTAATTTTCCTATTAAAAGTCAATTCCTAAGCCCACTCTAGAGGGTAACTATATAAGCCCATTCTAATAGGAAAAATACGGTATTTTTAATTATCCTCACATTGGCTCCATTTTTGCTGCCATTTCCTTTCCCTTTATCGACAATGGACTATTGTCCTTTCCAAATGTTCGGCCATTAACTTTGAATGGTTTAATCAAATCCGGGTTCATCTCCGTCTTCTTCTCTTCCTTTTTCTTCATTTCATACTCCTTCTTCAATTCCTCCCCTTTCTTCCTCTTAATTTCTTCCTTCTTTTCCGTCTTCTCCTTTTCCTTCTTCAATTCTTCGTCCTCATCCACCAATTCTTCACCCAACATTTTGGCCCATTTCTTTTTATTTTCCATTTCCTTCTTCTTTTCATCCTTCTCATCATTTAATCCATTATCCAATCGATGAGCATGCCGAAATATCCAAATTACTCTTTTCACTTTTGGTAAATCTTAATTTTGGCCAATTAATCCTAAATTTATTCCCAATTTTTACTCACTATATTTCGTGCTTTCCAACAATTCTGACTCATTCAAATTCCATTCAATTTCCAATTTTCTTATCAAATTTTCCATTTTTTTGAAAATCATAATAAAATTTCCAATTGATTTTTCCTTGAGGAATTGGCGCAAAAATGAAAGTGCCGCAATGGACATATTCGTTTCGGCCTCTTCGCCCATTCTTTTTGAAATCCATTTCAAATTTTCCACCAATTTTGGATTGTGATCTCTGATTTTGGTTGGAAACTAAATAAATAATAAAAATTGCATTTTTGTGTTTTGTTTTTGTCCATCCCAATCCAACCTTGGCCATCATTTTGTCCAATAAATTTTTTGCGAATCCAAAATAGAATGCCTCTACCAAAAGTCCATGCGGAATCAGCATTCTTCTCCAAACTTTGAATGTTTTATTTTCCTCTTCACCAATTTTATTGTATTCATCCTTCAAAAATGGTAGCACAAATTTCAGCCATTCACTCATTTTTGAGTTTGCAAATATTTTTTGGAATTTCAATGGAATCATAAATTCCAACCATGCATCCATTTCCGATTTTTCAAATATTTCTTTTTGAAATCCCCCAAATTCCTTATTGTTTTTCTGCAAAATTTTATTACATTTTAATATTTCAATTTTAATTCCACCTGCTCTTTGTTTAAGCATTTTTGAAAGAATAAAATTATTCCAAAATGTTTCTCCAATATTTTCCTCATTTGTTCCTTATTTTTTGGGTTCATTTCCAATCCAAGTTCTTTACATATTTTAATAAGGTATTTATTAATTATTATAAAATTTATTTACGTTTATTTTCCTCTGCATCAATGTTTTGTCCATATTTAAATTGTTTATAACATTCAGCCAATTCCAAAATATCATTGGCCGATGCTTTTGCTTTTACCTCTCTGGCTAATCCAAATTCGCAACAATTTCCAATTAAAATTGCGAATAAAACAAAACTTTTAATAGCGTAAATTATCATTTTAAATGTATTTTAATTTTTGGATATTTTTGATAAGATTTTTAGATATGATTTAAATGATGGAATTTGGGTAAAATGCGCAAATTTATTCGATTATTTGAATACTCGCTGATTTGAAGAGGGAGATGGAATTTTCATTTTACTGTGGGTATGAAAAATGAATTCAGAATGGGTGTGGATGAGAATGGGTTCGGCACTGGCCATGGAAATGCCGGAGGGGAGTGAGAGGGACATCATAGATCAAGATACAAACCAATGAAATCGAACACAACTGTTGCTGGTACAAATTTTGTAGGGATTTGATTGATTTTTTATTTTATTCAGAAACTCAACTTCTAATTTAGAATATTTGTAAACTCAAATTGAGATGGAAATGATAATGTAAATGTAGTTAAGACAAAAAATAATATTTGAAAATAGCAAATAGTTTTTCTTTGATTAATTTTAATATTTTAAAAATAAATAAAAATTTCAATTAAAATTAGAAGGGGAAAAGCAGCTGTTTCCTCTGAGTTAATCCTCATATTATCACATATGTTCAATCCCCATTTCCAATTTATTCTAAAGTTTTGACCTAGTCTAAAATTGACAATCAATAAAAGTTTTAATTCCATCTACTAAAATAAATTATTTTATTTAATAATTTTAATTAAATTATATTTTATAGATTATCGCAATGCCGAACATAAACAGTGGAATGGAATTCACTTATTCGGCTCGAAATGCCGTTGGGGCTCCATTTTTTGAAAGAGCACCTTCCATCATTATTCAACCGGATGGGTTCGATAATAAAACATTCAAATAATTCGAAATTCACAGTTCAATTTTATTTGAATGCCTTTGCAATGCGAATCCGCAGCCAACGGTCAAATGGATTTTTAAAGATTCAAAAGGGGAAAGGGAATTGACTGGGGACAAATATTTGGCCAAAGTGAAGAAACAAGTTGGCAAATATGCGGTCACATTGACTGTCAAAGTTGGTGCATTTTTTGATTTATTTAAATAATATTCTCATTGAAGAATCCAACCCAACAAGACCAGGGAATTTACAAAGCTGTGGCCACAAACCCGCAGGGAACACATTCAGTGGAGCAGAATTTCACGTTGAAATGCACAGCAAAAGATGTGTTCAAACCGATCGATTCATATATTTGAGAAACATTAAATGTGAATATAATAAATAAATCATTTTAGGGTAAAGTGATTCGGTTTCATTTAAATCTTTCATCTCCGAAAAATTGCCCTTTTTTTTGCTAAATACAATTTCTATTATATATTTTATTTACACAAATTGAGTCAACCTTCTTTTCTAATTTCCGCCCAAATTGATTTGTGCTCGCCGAATTGAAGGTCATCAAAGGAAAACCGCATTTTTAATTGCAAATATATTTCGGGAAAATGCATTTAATATGATTGAATAGAACTCTGATTTTTATAATTATTTTTCTGCATTTTTCCCATTTTCAATTCGTAAAACATGAAAAACATTCTAACAATTCACAAATTGATCATCCATAAAAATATTTCTCAATGCGCACCCATTCAACCAACAATTCCCAAAACATGCTCAAAATTGTGAAGAGCCCCCGCCTTCCCCCTTTCACCTCACCGCCGTATTCACATTCCCTAAGGGCATAAAATGTAAACTTTTATTTTGATGGTTGGACTCGTTCCTCGCCGCCAAACAAAAAAAAGTGCGTAAAGCCCATTCGATGATTGGTTTGGTGTGTCATCCATTCAATCACAAAAAGCAATGATCGCATGATCACTAAATGTGCGCATTTGACAGACGTAAAGCAACGTAGAAAATATTATTTTGATCCTTAGTGATTCTTCCATTCTGCTGCTTATCTTCTCAAATTAGAGACCACCAATTGAGAATATAATTCATTGCTCCCTTTTCTAAAGATTTTACCGTTAAATTGATAATCATATTCCTATAAAATGTCCACCTCCGCTGTTGCAATGAATCCACCAACCTTTAATTCAAATTCTAACACAAAACCAGCAAATGAACTCAATTCAACAAATGGCAATCAAAAAGAAGAAGTCATATTATTTGAAGAAGGCACCCAACAAATAATTGATACCAAAATTGGCTATTCTCGTTATGGGAAAGGTCCCAATAATTTTTTGTTCATTTGCGGCGGAGTTGGTAAGAGAAAAAAAGAGAAAACAGAAAAATAAAAAATTATTGTCATTTTTACAGGTTGCTATAAAAAGGTGAAAAATATAAAATTATTTGGAATAAATTCAAATTTAAATTGCTGAATTATTGAAGGATTATCCAGAAAGTATGCTTCGCCATTTTGACCCAGAATTCGCCACAATTATTTGCATTGATCCGCCGGGATATGGGAAAAGCCGACCACCAGATCGAAAGCAGGAAATAAATCGGTGCAAAAAAGATGCACAATATTGTTTGAAATTGATGGAGGTCTAAAGAAAAATATTAAAAAAAATGATCCAATTTTAAAGGAACTCGGATTGACCCCATTCGCTGTGTTGGGATGGTCAGAAGGTGGTCGAACAGCAATTCACGTTGGGGGCCAAGGCAAATCTTTGGTCAGTCATATTATTCTTCTTTCCACCTCAACCCAAGTGGATTTCCGTGGTGATATGGCATTCAAAGGTGAAAATACATTTGGAATTAATTATTTGAATAAAGGAATGCGAAATACTTCGCAATGGTTGCCGACGGCCAAAGATGTTTATTTGGAGCATTATTCTGAAGAATTCCTCAAGGAACAATGGGCCGCCTTATGTGATGTTGTCTCATTGTAAATGAATAGAAAAAAATTGAACAAATATAATAATATTTTAAAGGGTTTACAAAGATTTGGGTGGTCGTTTTCCATCGGATCAAGTCCTCTCAATGCTGAAAATGCCCGTTTTGGTCATCAATGGGGCACAGGATCGTTTTGTTATGGATCCAAAATTAATGACTAATAAAATTGCGAATTCAAGGTCCAAAAATGCAAACATTTTTTCCTATTTTTATTTATAATTGTAGAATTGAAATTCACGCTCAAGGTGGCCACGATTTACATATCAAATATCCACGTTGGTTTGCGTTGACTATGACCAAATTTGTGAAAGAAACAGCAGCCAAAAATGGAAAATAAAAATGAATGGCCATTGATTAAAGAAATTTAAATATTTTAAAATTCATTTTCAATCCAATGAAATCTTTTAATAAATGACGAAATAGATAATACATTTAGTAATAGTAGATATAATGGGAAGGGGATAATATTATTTTTATTTGCTTTATAAACTTAAAAATTAAATAATGAATGCATTTTCATTCTTTCTAGAAATAATTCAGTACAGAATGATGGAAATGAACAAATTATTAAAAAC
The DNA here is from genome assembly GCA_030063045.1 of Pratylenchus scribneri. NCBI lineage: Eukaryota > Metazoa > Nematoda > Chromadorea > Rhabditida > Pratylenchidae > Pratylenchus > Pratylenchus scribneri. The sequence goes on along the minus strand of JAQSEB010000064.1, from coordinate 406,468 downwards.
GAAAAAAAAAAATTTTGTTTTTTTTGTTTGTTTAAAAACATTGTGCTGTTGTTTGCTTTTAAAAATATTTTGTGTTTTTGTCTGCTTAAAAACATTTATTTTTTTTTTGTTTACAAAGATTTGTGTTTTTGTTTGCTTAAAAACATTTTGTGTTTTTGTTTGCTTAAAAACATTTGTGTTTCACTTAGCTTAAAAACATTTGTGTTTAACTTAGCTTAAAAACATTTGTGTTTCACTTAGCTTAAAAACATTTGTGTTTAACTTAGCTTAAAAACATTTGTGTTTAACTTAGCTTAAAAACATTTGTGTTTCACTTAGCTTAAAAACATTTGTGTTTCACTTAGCTTAAAAACATTTGTGTTTCACTTAGCTAAAAACATTTTTTGTTTTACTTAGTTAAAAACATTTTGTGTTTCACCTAGCTAAGAACATCTTGTGTTTCACATAGATAAAAACATTTTGTGTTTCATTTAGCTAAAAACATTTTGTGTTTCACTTAGCTTAAAATCATTTGTGTTTCACTTATTAGCTAAAAACATTTTTTGTTTACTTTTGCTTAAAAACATTTTGTGTTTATCTTAGTTCTCAGCTAAAAACATTTTCTATTTGTTTAAAAATATTTGTTTCTTCTAATTATATTAATATAAAACATTTGAAACTAATTGAAAATGCCATGATTTATCTATGTACAATTTGAGGCATTGTCTTTATTTTGTAAATAAAATTCCTCGAGTGATTTGTGAGTGAGGGGGGGGGGGGGGATAATCTTCTCGATAATTTCAAAAATCTCTGTTTGCCTTCTTTTTGAGGAATGGATTTTGATTTTGACCAGTTTTTGTTTGGAGGTGTTTTTTGCTTTTATTAGTCATAATATAAATTAAATGAATGAACGGCAAAATGCACTTTTTAGAATTCATTAGCGTAAACGAGTTTGGTTGTTTCATAGAAAATAATCTTTGACATTTTTAGAATTAGTATATAGTTGCATGATTATCCCATCCCACCTATCACATTTTGCCCTTGCCCTCCGTCCCTTTTAATCTTCCGTTTTCAATATTATTTAATTTAATAATTTTTAACTTTTTTTTTTCATTCTACCATGTCTACATGGTGTCTGTAATACTTTCCTTTCTTCCACTAACCTTTTGATTTTTATATTTCCCCAGCCACCAACAGTCATCTAATCCGCCTATTCAATAGTTTTTTGCAATTTTTTGGCCTTTAGTGTTTAGTAAAGCGGATCCATCACGAAAATTACAAGAAAATCTGGGCAAATCTTAAGAGAATGCCATCCCATCATAAAAGGGGATGGATATATTTAAAATGCAAAGGGTAGGAGTCATTCAATCATTCTTTTTGGCATTTAAAAGACTTCCTTCCTAAAAACGTTACGGTTTTTATAGGAGGAAAGGAAGAAAATTTATTCATTCAAAATAAAATATTATTATTCGAACAATTACTTATTATTCAACTAAAGATTCAATAAAATTTGAGTATTTTTGACACTAGAATGTTCTTTTTAAATTGCACATTTTTGTGTTTTTTATTCCTTATTGCATTCATGGTAGTTAATTCATTTGAGAGGTAAATATTTTAATTGAAATAATATTTAATAAAATTATTTTTTAGACCAATGCAAAATGCCCCAACGGAATATGCGCATCCATATGCTGATTTTATTGCTCAATGGAACAATCGCAGCGGATATGATCATTTTTGCTTTTTCAGCCCAATGAATTGTCCATTCAACAAAGGACATCCATACAAAGCCGTGGTCAATTTTTGAATTGAATTCATTTTTTTAAACATTTATTGTAATTTAGGTAAAACAAAGTGAAATCCCGGACTTTTTGCGGGCTTTGAACGCATATCGACGTTGGCTGGAGGAACAAAAGAAACAACAAATAGAAAATATGAAGAAAAAGCCGAGAGGAACGAGAAGAAAGTTAATGGTTGAATATGAAAGGAAAATGCGCCTCAAAAATGGTGGGAAATAACAATAAGTTTGGTTTCGGACAGTTGGACAATTTACAATAATTTTGTCACAAATTTGGGGGCTTAATTTCATTTTAATGTTAAAATCAATGCTTAAAATGTTTTTTGCGCTCTATCTTTCTCCCGAATTTCGAAATTTTTATTGGCAATTTTCCATTCTTTTATCTTCAATTATTACTCATGTCAATATTATTAAGTCGTTTTTCGGTTCCAGAAAATTGATACAATTTAAAACCTAAATTGGGAATTTATTCTCAAAAACCGAAAATAGGAGAAACCGATTCCAAAACCAAACCGATAACTGTCTAATACCGATTCAGTCATATCTAAATTTTACTATGACATTTTCCAATTTTCTTTATTAATTCTGATCTTTGTAACATATCAAAAGTTTCTCCTTTTCATTTGTATTTTTTATCCAGCAAAAATTGTAGTTTTCTTAGACGATAAATGTTATTCATTTTCAAAAATGGAATATACCTACGAATGTTCATCAAAGATGAAACATTGCCATGTGAGGGGATTAAAAATGAAGAAAAATTCATTTTTACAATTGAAAATTCTTTCTTGGATATTTTTAAAATGGTATATTTCATTAGAATATTTTTAAATAAATTGAAAAAAAATGTTAGGTGATGATGATTGATGACATAAAATGGAATTTTGATGGAACTGCTGGGCAGAAACAAATGCCAAGAATTTTGTTGTTTTGCCAACAAAAATGCCGTCCTTAAATCCAACATTCCACAGAAGTAAAAACAGTCTCAATGTGATCACATTCCACATTTTAAGCAGTTTTATTAATAAAAAAATTAAAATTGAGGAATTTTATATTATTAATAAAAGAATATGACCAATAAAATTGAAAGGGAAATAAAAATCAAATTGGCCAACTTCCATTCTTTGCCATTTACCGATGAATTCGTCGATTCATTCTCATTGTCGGTGCCACAAAGCTGAAAAATTCCCGTTAATAATTAAAATTTAAATTTCCATTTTTTTACCTCGCTTAATTCCTCTTCGCCTCCATAAATTGCCCTTGGCTTTGTCAATTCGGTTATTTCTTTCAATGAACAATTCGCTGTACATCCGCCCAAAATTAATTCTTCCATTTGCCGATTTCGACGATAAAACATCTTAAAAATATATAAATATTATTTTAAATATATTTCCCAATTATAATTTTACTTTCACGTAATATTTTGCCTCCTCATTGCTATTATTGTTTTCCCCTTCTTCTTTCTCATATAATTCGATGATTATGCATGACGCATATGGGGGCAAAGTAAGCGCATTTTTTGGTTCACCAATTTTTAAAGCAGAAAGGAGGACAAGGAGAGTATTGTCATGCTGAAATATTCAAGAAATAATATTAAATTAATTTTTAAATATTTTTCAAATAATATTAAATTAATTTTTATATATTTTTCAAATAATATTCCAATATTTTTGTAAATATTTTTGTACTGACCGCCGAATAAAGGACCATTTTGCTTGAGGGCATCACTTTTTGGCCCACTTTGGTCACATTTCTCATTCTGCCAATCAAATCGCCCAATAAAACTCCTAAATTGGTACAAATATTCAATGCAAATTTATTTATTTTTACCCCCAATTAATTTGGTTATTTCTTCACTTCCATTAAAATCCGTAATCCAACTCAATGTTCGAATTTGCCAAATTACTTCCATCGTTGTCATATTCTCATATTGAGGCCATCTTTTGTTGACCCAATCCGGTTGTGCAAAATTATGGAAAATCTATCCAAAAATGGTCTTTATTATTAAAATAATTCATCCATTGATTTTCACCTCCGGCATAATGTGTCGCAATTTGATTAATTTTTTCATTTTGACCAGTTTTCCCTCGGTTATATTCAAATATGGGCGCACAAATTCCACCAAATCGGCGTATTTTTCCAACAATTTAGTGTCAGTTTCATTCCGAATTTGTCCAATCAATTGTCGATAACGATGGCAATGATAGGACCAAGGATGGGTTAACTTTAAAATTAAAAATTAAATAAAATTAAAAATAAACAAACCACATCCCCTTTGAGGGATCCGGCAGTATGAATGGCGATTGGTTGCCATTCAAAATCATTTTTGAATTTTTCATTCAAATTTGGTGGAAACATTCCACTCAACAATGATTGGGCACTTTCAATTGCTCTGTCCACTTCGGTGGAACGAATATGTACCTTTAAAGAGGGAATGCCATTTTAATTATTTTGAAAATCACTTCTTTGCGATCAAATCCATCCGAGAGAAATTTACCAACATATCTTTCTCTTAAAAATTGCCCCAATTCATGCATTTGTTGCATTCCAACCTACAAAAAAATTAATAATAATTAATAATAAATTTATTCATTCACTGTTGTCAATTGGGCCCATCCCCGAGGCCAATAACTTTCATCTGATTTGAAAAATAATTTAATAATTTTTTGGCTACAGTAATTTTACCGTATTTATCCCATGGAAATGGCTTCTCAATGGGTGCCCTATCTCCATGTCTCCAAATGGCATGCACATAGCGCAATTTATCTTCGCATTTAATTTGAAGAAAAATTGGAAAAATTAATATCAAAAATAATGGAATAATCGAGGCAGAAAATATTATTGCCATTTTTTCTTTTGAAAAGGGATAATTTCAATTGGATTATTTATGAATTTAGCGACTAAATTGTGAATTCCAAAAATAGTGCAAATTTTTGAACAAAACCATTAAATTATAGAACTAATTGACATCTTGAAGAAATCATTGTAATTAAAAATTTAAAAAAAAAAGGAATTCATTAATTACCTCATTAATAATTTGTGGGTTTATCAACATTGAAAATCAAATTAATACCCAAAAATATTTTATTAGCATTTATTTTATGACCACAAATTTAATCAAAAATCTTAATATTACTTAATTTAGTTCTCCCTTCATTCCCAAAAATGAGGAAATCATAATTTGTTCGAAGAAAGATTGATTTGATTAATTAATTTATTTTGTGTTATAATCCAATAAGAATTAATAAATTTAAAATATAAAAATGATATAAATATTGGAAAATAAATTTATTCTTAAATAGGAAAGAAATAAATAGACTTAAATAAAATTGGGTTTTTTGTTGGAATTCGGCGGAACTGATTAATTAAATTGATTGAAGAATGGAATTGGATAGAATTGTGAGGAAATGAAATTAAATTGCAAGACACTTTTATATAATCCACTTAATTTCTTGTTGATCTTTGCGTTTCGCTTCCTTCATCAATGTTTACTCATCATTCATTAATTTAAAATACAATTGATGAATAATTCATTGCAGGAAATCAAAGTGGGCGGTGACAAAAAATAATGGAAATTATTTAATAAATTTAAAAGGGATCAAACATAAGTGTGAACTGTGCGATCTTCGCAAAAAGAGAGTATATTTTGATAACAATTACAATGAATTTTACAATAGATTAGTCATCATCTAGCACTATATATTATTCATAACATACAATACATTTAAATAATTTGGAAATGTTGGAATGAAATTTGTTTACCCAAATTTTTGGCAAAAATATAATTTTTCAATTCACTGATAATTTGATGTAATTAAGTATTCTTTAATAATTATATAGTTTGAATTGAACCATAAAGTTGATTAAACAAAGAATTGGCAGATTATTTGACCAATGAGCAAAATTATAGGTTAGATGGCCAATTAAATACCAATATATATTTATTTTCCTTCTTTTCTCAATTTTCTATTCCATGTAATTTAATTTTTTTTTCTGAAAATAAAAATAATTTTGTCCGAATTATGACCACTGATTGATGTTTTCTATTGCATACAATATAATATTGGCTCAAAAAAATAATAATTTAATAAATTCCAGTATCATTTTGAGAATATAACACAAATCAAAAATTAATTTGCCAATTAAATGTCATATTTCGGTCAAAAAAAATAATATTAAATTCCATTTTAAGCAAATCTATTTTTGCCATTTTTATGTGAAAATTTTAATTTTACAAATTTAAATTCGAGTTCTAAAATTATCTTTTTCATTAGAAATTTCTAAAATATCATAAAAGTGTCCATTTCTTACATATTTTCCCATCAAATTCAAATTTTCCTCATAAAATTGTCAAAATTCATCTGATTTTGCTTTTGTCATTTCATCAGTCAAATTAATATTAAATTCCATTTTAAGCATTTTATTTTTACCACTTTCATGTGAAAATTTTACAAATTTAAAATTTTAATTCTTATTCTAAAATCAACATTTTACATATTTCTTAATTTCTGTCCAAATTTTTTTCATATTAGATTTCATTTTTTCCCATCAAATCCAAATTTTCCTCACAAAATTGTCACAATTCTTCCGATTTTGTCATTTGGCAAATGTAAATATGCATTGTATTTGGCATTTTCGCATCGTTAAATTTGTTTCAATTTGCGATTATTTCCCTTCATCTTTGCTCCATTAATCCATTCAGTTCCAATTAAATATAATTTGACTGCAATTACTAATTGTTTTTGGTATTTGGTAAATGAAAATATTGTATTGAATTTGGCATTTTTTCCCATCAGTAAATTTGTTCCAATTTCCGATAGTTCCCAATTCCCATTCAACTTTGCTTCATTATTCCATTCAATCCATCCAAATTAATATGAATATTTTTCTAATAAAATTAAAATTTCCGAATCTTAAGCTATAATTTGACTCATTTATTTTAATAAATATTCGCCCAAATGTCCATCAACACAAGTTCGAATGATTCAGTGAGTTTTTAACTAAACCTAAACCACATTAAAAAATGATGAACTCAACTATATTCAATACCCTTTTTATTGGTGTAAATTCTCATTATTCGATTAAAATTAAGCTCTATCAAACTTATCGAAATTCTGGGCCAAATGCTGCGATGATTGTGCCGGCCATTCTGCTCAATTTTGTCACAATTCCTGGCTTTTTCCTCAATTTAATTGTTGTAATCATCACTTTAATGTCAAAGTGAATATTTACAAAGCAAAAACCAAAACACTTATATTAGATCTCTTCATGGAACTGCCAATTTTTTGATGGCCTTAATTTGCTTTTTCGAGGCACTTCACCAAAGTGGGCACACAATTTTACTGTGCATTGCCCTCAGCGGCATCAATTTTGTCACCTTAACAAATGTGTTTTGAATAAATGTAATTTAATTATATTTTATTTATATTTAGGCATTTCACATGTTGATTTATATGATTTTTTCATTGAATGCCGCTATTTTTGGGATGGCATCGGCCGCATTTGATCGGCTTTTTGCAGTCATTGCCCAGCATAGGTAACCCAAATAAATATATTTTAAATATTTCGTCTTAATTTAGGCATAAAAGACTGAATAAAGCAATTTATTTGGCAATTCATACTTCATTTTGTGCTTGTTATGGAATTTATAGTGTCCATTATGTTTATGAATTTGTGAAGGAAAATCCAAAAATGTAGGCCAATTTTACATACATTTTCCTTACCGTAGATGCTATTTTAATTCCCCAGGGGGAAATTATTTTTCAACCCATCAAAAATTTGGAAATTTATGGATCTAATAACTCCTTAATTTGTGCATATTTTTGAACAAATTTATAGTTGAGTTTGTAGAGTTTTAGAGAACTAAGAAAATGCAATGAAAAAATTTAAGTTCACCTCGAGTGGGACTACATATGAGTGCTTAAAGTCGAGGATGAGGAACCATTATAGAATAGAAAATGGGGGAATTAAGAGAGCATTTAAGGTACATATTCAATTTTTAAGTCCAAACACTGGAAATATTGCGGATATTTATGGCGTCAGTCCGGATATTGGGAATAAATTCTTTTTGAATACAATTATTTTGAATGCAATCAGTGCCACATTTTATATTGCCGTTGGCATTGCAATTCGATGCAAAAAAGGAGGCAATAAAAGCATTCATTATTTTGATCAATTAATTTAATTTAAGTTACAAAAGAGACGAATTCCCGTCTTCTCAAATCATTGGTGATCATTTTGGTAATCACAATCGGCGGATATTGCGTCAATTTGGGTTTTTATCAAATTATTTTCATCATTGCCGCCCAAAGTCCAATTTTATTATGGCATTTGGGTTTTATTTTGGGAATTTTGTTGAATTTTGGTGTCGCAATGAATGGACCAATTCTCTATTTGAATAGGTAAATTTGGAGAAATTTGGGGAATGAATTTAATCAATATTTTTGAAATGATTTTCAGTTCGGATTATCGAAAAGCATTCAAACGGAATTATTACAAAATGTTAATTTTCTTTGGCAAAAATTCATCACAAATTGCGGTGGCATCCGGCGATTTATTCCAAATTAGGACATCCATAGCGAATAATACCCAAATTCATCAAAAACATCTTTCGACCAATCATTCCCATAATAATAATAATGCCCGCGGTCATCCATTTTTTGTCCATCAATCGAATGAAGGAAATGGCCAAAATCGGAATAATAAAATTGGAAAATCAACACAAAATGAATGGGAAGAAGGAAGCAATTTTATTTGAATAAATTCAGCAGAATATTATAATAATTGAATTATTTTCCATTAATATTTTGATTTATCGATTTAATTTGTTTTGTCCATTTTTGTCATTTCATTCACCATCTCCCCACATATGGCCAAATAAAAAGTCCACCATTGGCCAAATTGCCTCCCCATGGTTCCAAAATTGATCTAAATATATTCATTAAAATATTTCCAAATTTAATAAAATATAATTTTGACCCGCTAGTCCATTGATCGACAAATGGTTTTGCCTCCACAAAATTGGTAGAATGAATCATGAATTGGCAAAACAAAATGAATAGCATAAAATAGGTTGCCATCATTTTCAGCAGAATATTCCGTAATAATTAAATTATTTCTTTTCAATTATTATTTTCCATTTCCCTTTTATAATTTCCTCATTTGGAAATAAAAAAATTTAATTAAAATTCTTCAAATTTTCTTTTCATCTTTTTGCCTATTTTTGTTGATTTTCCATTTCCGTTTATTTCCTCCTTGTTTTTTTTTTTAATAATTTGATTTCCAGCTGTTCTCTTTGAATTTAACATTTTGTTTTTTTCATTCTTTGATTATTTTTTATTTGTTACTAATTTTGGATTTTTAGGAATTAAAAAACGGAATATTGAATCAAAATTCCAAATAAATTTTGATATTCAAAATTGTTTAAAATTATTAAAAATTTCCATTAAATTTTATCTAATTAAAAAATATAATTTCACTTTTATTGTATTTAAATTCATTCAATCAAGAATTTCTTCATCCTAATTTTCAGCGTCTCAGATGGGTGGGATTTATTTGCAAAATATGGAATGGAATATTCTATGAATGGATGTGGAAATTTGGATAAAATTTGAAATCAAAAAATAGAAAATGAATTAATCAAGAAATAAAATTGATTTTTGAATATTCAATGTTTTATTCCAAATATTTAAATTTTCCTCTTGATCGAAGTTATCGGAAATATTTACCAAAATATGAATAATAATTGGAGGAAAGAAAGAGAGATATTTTATTTAAAACCAAAAATTTAAAATTTAAAATTACGATTAAAAAATAATTGCTTTGGCATAAAATTATTTTTGTTTGCTTCTCACTTCATTCTTTCATCTTTTCTTCCTTATTTTGGCCTCATTTATTCCCTTCTCACTGCTGTCCATCTCCCTGCTGCTGGCCACCATCATCGGCCACATCAAGCATATCAAGATCGGCCTCGGCAATAAGGCAATTAAATTCAAGGCGCTCATCTTCAGTCCATTGGGCCTCGCGTTGCCAAAGTTCATTCAATTTGGCCTCACGTTGTTCAATGCGTTGTTGATGTTCATTCCATTTGGCCATGTTTTGCTCAAATGCAGTCGCACGTTCCACACTTTTGGCCAATTCTTCTTTCAATTGACCATTGCGTTCTTCCACTCGAGCCATCTCCTTTTTGTGCTCTTCTTCCCATTGGACCATCTTTTCTTGGCGGAGTTTGTCGAGTTGTTGCCGCTCGGGTCCATCTTCCAAAGCTTCCACCTGAAATTGAATAAAGAAAATTAATTAAATTTCAATTCCAAATTAATTTTACCCGTTGAATAAGATCTTCCACTTCCTTTGCGAGTTCAGCAGCCGTTGGATTCATTTTTGTTTGTAGATTCAGAAAATTTTGGCAAATTTAAAAGGGATTCAAAAATTTGCTGCAAGGAAAATGATGGAAAAATGTACGATAATGAACCGTATTAAGAGGGAAATGGAGACAATTTTGGAGTGAATACTATATTATTGGAAATAAATTAAATCGTGAAAATAATTTTTTGTAATTAAAATGGGAATGAAAGGAATGATTCCCAATTAAATTAGTAATTTACTGCTGGGGAAATCTAATATTAAATAAATGATGAATTCATTCAAAATATGGATGGGAATGGGATTGAAAATTGAAAAATTAAAATGAATCAGCGACAGAAAAGTAATTGGGGTGCGATTAAACGATAAAGCCCGTACGGGGTCGAGTCCACAAAAGACAAAGGGCTTTGCAAATATGGGCGAGTCCACAATTCTGCAATTATGGGCGAGTCCACAATTCTGCAATTATGGGCATGTCCACAATTCTGCAATTATGGGCATGTCCACAATTCTGCAAATAAAAAAATTGTGGTTTCCTTTATGTTCTTAAGGATGAAATAAGCTGAATTTTTGTACTTAGGGGTTTTCGAAGGTGCTGATCACGATTGTATAAATGGTTTTTTAATTTGCCTAGTCCTGCGCAGCTTGGCCACGACACTATGGCCAAGTTTATTAATGTTCAATTTTGATGATGGAAATGTCAAGTATAGGGTAATCGAGGGTGCTGAATATGATTGAGACAAAGATTTTGAATTTGATTCAAGTCTCGCATAGCTAGGCCATAAGTTATGGCCATATATTAGGAATGGGAGAGCTTCTGCGCATAGAATGGCGGTATATTCTGCTTTGATATTTCTAGTTATCTTCTAATCCATAACAATAAAAATTTGAATATTTCATGGCAAATACCTGAGATCAAATGTAAAATCATCATCACCATCATATTTAGCACCCTCGATTACCCTATACTTGACATTTCCATCATCAAAATTGAACATTAATAAACTTGGCCATAGTGTCGTGGCCAAGCTGCGCAGGACTAGGCAAATTAAAAAACCATTTATACAATCGTGATCAGCACCTTCGAAAACCCTTAAGTACAAAAATTCAGCTTATTTCATCCTTAAGAACATAAAGGAAACCACAATTTTTTTATTTGCAGAATTGTGGACATGCCCATAATTGCAGAATTGTGGACTCGCCCATAATTGCAGAATTGTGGACTCGCCCATATTTGCAGAATTGTGGACTCGACCTAGCACCGATAAAGCCACATAACCGCAGCAGGATAAAATTCGGAGTCTCTTCCAATTTTACACACATTTTCGCCGCTGATTCACTTTCATTTTACAATCACATTCACATAAAATTTAAAAGGATTCATCATTTATATACATAAAGTGCCATTTAAAAAAGTCAAATATCTTGACGATGAGGAATTGTGCTGGCATTTATTAATTGACGAATTTGTTTTGCAAATTTTATTGGGAAATTTGAACACTTCAAATTTGTCGCTTGGCCCAGATTGACAATAGACGCAAAATGCTTAAATTGTTTCCGGTCGAAATGGGATCGTAATAGCCTTTTGAGAAGGTGCATAAACAAATATCGGACTTCGGTCCAAAACTTGGTCCAAAACAGTGGGGAGAACAAATGCCGATGCAAGAAGTCTACGGCTGAATTAAAAATAAAGATGGGAATGGGAATGGGAATCCTTTCGCCAGGATTTTCCGATCCTGAAACTGAACCCTCAAGAAATGGGCGAATATATTGACAAATAACCCAAATTTACAAAACATGAAAATTTTTAAAATCGAGTAGAAAATATTTATTCCATATTTCCTCCAATGCTTCAATTTTACCAATAATTCATTCATTTCCTCCCATAATATCCCTCGATTTTGCCATATTGAACATTTTGTTTTCTTTTTTTGGGAATGAATGCTGAATCAAAAATCAAATTTCAAATAAGTTTTGATATTCAAAACTTTAAAATTTGTAAAAATTTTCATTAAATTTTATCCAATTTAAAAAATAAAATTTCACTTTTATTGTATTTAAATTTATATTTTTCACTTCAGAGTAATTTCTTCCTTCATTTTGGCAACAAATCTTTGCATCTTTTGTGGCCCCATTTTGTGTCGCAACGGAAGTATACCTAATAAATAATTTAAAATTATTAATAAATTAATTCCTTTTTAATCAAATTATTAATTCATTTTATTTCACTATATTTAATTCAATCCAAATATTTTTTCATATTCCATATTTCACCTCTACAGTCTATAGACACTTTTTGAAATTGAGTGAGGGCTAAAGGAAACAAAAATTTCATTTCATTCAGGCTATCTATAAATGAGAAAAGAGAATAAGAATATGGTAGAAAAGAGGAAACAGGAAAAGGAAACATAAATTTTACTTTGGTTTTGAATCTGATTTCCTTTAAATTAAAATAAATTTTTTTATTACCCCATCATTGCACCAGGCACATTCCGAAAATGCCTGCAAAATGCACATTGAATAGCTGCCAATTGCCTGGCAAATTTGTCGCTTTTCCTTGTTTCTTTGTTCCTGACCAATTTGGCTATCAATTACCATAGTCAATGCTTAAAGGAATGAATGGAATTAATTACCAAATTTCACTTTACCAAAAATAATCACCAAAAGACAAATTTTACTGGGAAAATGCATTTTTTAATTTGTTCAATTCGAATACTTTGATTGGAAAAATTGAGAGAATGGATTAGATTTTATAAATGTTTTTGGGATTGATTCCATGGATAAATTCAATTTTGAGGGAATTTAACAGCTGACAACATTTTTTGGAATGTTCAGTGGGGAAAATTGGTCTTTTCTGGGTCAATTCATTGGCCAAATTGATTTATTCCATCTTTCAAAAACTTTGGACATTTTTTTATCAAATATTTATTAATAAAAATGGATAAAATTTTATGGAAAGTGAATTCAAAAATAAAATAATGAGAGATTAATTTTAAATGGCAAATTAATATATTTACAATTTCAAAAATAATTAATTTAATAATGCTTTGAATATTATGCTTGAATCCATCTGATTCTTTTCCTCTTTAAACGGATGTCATTGGTTGCGGATGAAATTGCTTAAAGACAAAATATTTAATAATGATATAAAAATGAGCGGTACAGTACACTACAACTGGGCGGCGTCTCAACTGGGCCGGTGGTTGTAGCTAATTAAGGGTTAAACCGATATAGATAATTTTGTTATCAAATTTAAGAGCGCACTTCTGGATATTGATTGATATAAAATTTGGAATTATGTTCAAAAAAACATGAAAAATTCGCAAAAATATAATAATACTCTTTTTTAAGTAAAACTTTGCTAATTCTAAACCAAATCAAATAAATTTTATATCTCTCGATAGCCAGCAGTGAGCTCTTTAATTTGACACTAAAATCGTCTATATAGGTTTGTCCTTAATGAGCTACAAGCGACTGCGCCCAGTTGAGACGTCGCTCAGTTGAATGTATCCTAAAATGAATGGAAACAAACTTTCGTCGGTGATTCAATGAATGGTTCTTGATTGCCGGCTGACAGCACCGGTGATTGGTAGATTGGTTTGCCAATGTATGGCGAATATCCGACACCTTCTTCCAGCGTAGATGGGATTCGGGCCTTCTTATTCCGTTGCTGAATTTAAATAATTTTTTCAAATTAATTCCCAAAATTATTTCCTCACCGCCATTGCAATCCAAATGGCCGCTGTCACGCATGACAGTAACACAAAACCAATGACCAAAATGACAATTATCAATGCCACCTGAATGCTGGGAACATTTTTGAATAAATATTTTAATTTTAAATAATTTTTATTTTTACTTTTTATCGTCCGGATATTCCATTGTGGGACTATAATCGACCATATTTTATTGAGTTAAAATACTTTATAGAATTGTAAAAATTGAGTAAAATGGAAATAATAAATTCAAAACGGTGTTTTGATAAAGAAAGCGTCTCAAAAAAACTATGGAGTAAATATTATTTCCTTTTGGCCCCAACAAATGAATGGCTTTTTGGCCAAAGCATCAAAGAACATGGATAAATAAACAATGGGATACAGAGGAGGGAGTGAGGGAATGTGGCCAAATTAAAAACAACCCACATGGAAATCGTTGAATCGATCATTGTAATCTTCTTCCCAAATTGAACGGGCCGGTTGCATATTTTTAATTCACAAATTGGAAATTTTATTATAGCAAATTAGCTAAAAATTAATAAATATTGTATAATTTAATTAATTACTAATTATTCTATATTTGGTATATTCTTTATAATCAAAAATATATTTATTCAAAGTTGACATAAATTTGCTATTTCCACTTTTCATCGGTTAAATTTGAACAATTCTTTAAAATGGGATTTAAGGATCAAAGACCAGGAAACATTTGCTCTTTTTTTGATTTAAAAGGAGGAAACAAATTTGGATGTTTTTTTTGACAATTTTAATACCAATTTTGACTTTAAAATTTTACTAAATCTTAACAAATGTTATTAAAATTATTCACCAAAAATTGAAGAAAATTGGAGAATGAAATAGAGGACAATATATGCTGTAAAAATTGTCATTTCTTCCCCATTCACAGCATGAATTATGTTTTTGTTGTTTACTTATTTTCCCTCTAAAAAATTGTAAACAACTCATTTTTGCCTCATCACACAACAAGAAATGAGTGAAAATTGCGCAAGATTTGAAGGCATTGATAAGGAAATGATCAAATGAAAATATTTTGAAAATAATGAATAATAATAGAAATGATTTTTAATTTTTATTCCATTTAAAAATACTATCATATATTCAATACATTGAGTATAGGGGGTGTTTTTGGACTTTAATATGCAAAAAAATTTGCCTCAATTTTCAATTCAATGGAAAAATCATTTAAATATTTTAATCACAGAATTAATAATCATTCAAATTTCACTGATGCCAAAATTAATTTCGGTTCAATTCATTCAAAATTTCCAAAATGCGAAGGAATAAGCCCATAATGTCCATATAAATGCTGATGCATGCAATAATATAGTCCTCCTCGCTATATTGATGCTAAATTTGGGGAATATTGTTGGGAAAATATTCAAATTCCAAACCATAATCATGTCGATGTCGAAGACCAAATAAACACTAAAAATTGCGGCACCGGCCAAACTCATGAAAAAATTAAATGCCGGCGACATTAGGATCATCTGAACAAATTATTTAATTTAATTATTCAATTAAATTAAAATATTTGATTGAAACCTGAATCATTGTGGCCATTAGGAACAATAAAGAGAGGGAGAACATGCAAGCATAATGCTTTTGAAAATCACGTTTTGATTGCAATGTATAGATGAACAATGAAATGACAACAATGGCAGTGAGCGCAATTGCTTGCAAAACAACATGAACATCGTAGAAGGAAACTTTAATTAGAAAATAATAAATTAATTCAGCGACTATTGAGATGGATATGGATATCATTTTGGTTAAATTAAGATGGTAAAATTGGATTTGAGCTCCCAGATTCAGAATCAATCAAATGATGTTATCATTCGATGGTGCTCATCTAGTTGATCAGTCTGAAAATGTCGAATGTGCTGACCAAAAACAAATTTTGGACCTTTTTGGGTACTTCTTAATTTTCTGTCCTCAAATTATTTTTCACCACCAAAAGCAATCCTATTTTATCCTAAAAATTGTTCATAAGATTCTAATCCAACAGAACTATTTTTCATCGTTTCGTTTTACAATCAAATAAGAATTTAAAA
Organism: Pratylenchus scribneri; assembly: GCA_030063045.1. Taxonomy (NCBI): domain Eukaryota; kingdom Metazoa; phylum Nematoda; class Chromadorea; order Rhabditida; family Pratylenchidae; genus Pratylenchus; species Pratylenchus scribneri. Next base: position 390,545 of record JAQSEB010000064.1, on the reverse strand, counting down.
TAATATCAAGGAAAATTTTTCAAATCTAGCCACAGTAAAGATAATTAAGAAGTACCCTTTACGAACTATAGGAGAGGACACTTCACATTTATGAACTTTTAATGGCCATAACTTGGCCTAAATTGCACCTTACTTTTTAATACTCAACTTGTCGAATTCTATCGAATGGTATATCATTTGTTTGATTTTGAATACAAGAATTCAGAGCCAATTTTTCCAATAACCTTTTTTTTGGTAATTTTTAACGCTTTTTTATGGCTCAAACTCAAACTCTAATCATTTCACTTGTATTCTCCTAATATCTTGATGCTCACCGACTGCCCCAATTGTGATTGCCTGCAAAATTGTCCAAGCAGCTAATAAGAAATAATTAAGGGGAACGGTGTGAGCATGAATAAACATTGCGAAAAGCAATGCCAATGAACCGGCCAAAGAGCCGAACAAAAACAATGGCCTAAAATTCATTGAATATCACTTTAATTTATGCATTTTATTTAAACTGTTGTTGAATGAATGTTTTGACTCCTTCGGTCATATAAAAAGCCGTACAAAGAATGACGGTGGCCACAAATTGAAAAGCCAAAATGCCGAGAACTTTTCGCAAAAATGCTAAAAATTGAATTTGCAATTTTTTGACTATCCAAATTATAATTTGGAATACCCAGTCGAATATGAAGTTGGGCCATGGCAACGGCATTTGTCTGGCCCAATTCATTCAAATGTTTCGAAAAAATTGCGCCGATTTTGCCATTCACTTTTTTTGATGAGTCTTTTTGTTCATTTGCCCAAAATTTAGCTTCACCTTTCTAATGTAAAATTATCATTTGGTTACATTTCCAATTTTGATTTCCAAACCTCAATTCTTGGCAGAGCATCTTTCCCATTTGAAGGAGGATTAGTTAGTATGGCGGAATTGGCCAATGCTTCTTCATAGGTTGGCAATCCTCGACCCAATTCATAGTCCTGATCGGACATCAATGGGACGGATTGAGGGGAATTTGGCATCTTCCAAATATTTTTTTAATCTTTAAATTTCTAGATACTTTCTTTATATCTTTTAATTTTTTATGTGAATAATATTGAACCCATAAAATATTGTTGGATGAATCAATTATTTCCAGCTGGCTAAAACCAGCTTATAATTGCGCGCCTACTCATCCAAACATTATTTTTTATTCGACTAAAATCAATATTTCTTTCTTCTATAGCCATAATTTATAGCTAGCTATATTCCCAATTTGGATTAAAATTAATAAATTTTCTGTAAATTAATTCAAATATAAAAATGAAAATTTATTTTAATTGGAAGGAATAAAGCATTAAATAGAATGACAATCCTCATTTGGAAATCAAAATTAGGCATAAACAATCATTTCATTGTTCTTTAAGTATCTTCGGATTCGGTTCCATATCCGTACATGGTGAAGACCGTCCTCGTTTCCTTGGAGCAGAAGGCATATCATTTGGCAAATTTTGATTATTTTCTATGGTCAAAATTATTCCTCTTTCATTCTGTGGTAATTGCCAATTTGCTTCTATCTTCCCAGCATTGTTCAACTGCAAAAATTTCAATAAATATTCCATCATTATATTTATTCAACATTTAATTCCTCGTCAGGCTCCGGCGTGGATGGATAAGAAAAGTTCTCGAAACTATTTGAAGGATCCCATTTAGTAGGTATCGACTTCGATTCGTTTATGTAATCAACTGGTTTCGTCAAATGGCAACATTGGGCACAATCATTTGTTGGAACTGTAATATTATCCATTTTGATTGATAAATTTATTTAAAATTGGATTACTTCCTCCTTGTTTCCCTGGTGAACATGGATCCAAAATGACCACATCCTTCCTGTAATAATTGACAAATTAAGAGTGAAATAAATTTAACAAACCGTTTAAGAATTAATGGCCCTTTTCCCATGAAAAATACTTCGATGAAACATTTCGAATAACCTCCATTACGGTCACCGGGAACATAATATTCATATACATTTTCTTGTAGCTTTTTCACATGCAAAAATGGATTATCAAATTTGTCTAATTTAATAAGCCTTTTATTACAGTAACTAAAATTTATACGTATTATGATGAAAATATATGTTAATTTTTATACCTGTCTTCATCAGTGCCAATTTTGGCAATTGCAATTGCAATATAATGTGTATTATAACTATAGCATTTTAGATCCATAAAATAAAAATTTAACATTTCCAGATCATCAATCAAACATTCTATTGGGAATTTCTTCAAAATTCATTAAAATATTTCACTAATTTTGCTAAATTTACTCACGGCATAGCTATCCCCACTGAAGGCATTCACACTTGGTGCAGTGTCTCGAGCAAAAAAGAAAATACCTGCTTTATGAGTTTATATATTAATTAAGTATAATAAATTTTAATTTGCCTGGAACACGTTCAACCCCGGGAACCAAATGCCCTTTCTTGGCTAATTTTCGATTAGGCATCAGTTTCAATTCTTCAGATTGTTCGCTATTAATGATTCTGAATAAGGGAACGAATATTTTTAATTATATAATAATATGCTATTTTCTAACTTATCGGATCTATAAAAATGCGTGAATTTGCGCATATCTTTCATCTCTTTACCACAATGGAAAGAGCAAAATCGCAAAGCTTTAACATATAAAATGTGGAATTGTTTTTCCGTGATACCTAATAATCAAAAAATTAAATTAATTCATAAAATAACAAAACATGATTTGCATTCCAATAAACGGTATTCAGCAAATGGTTCTGGCGTTATTTGCCCTTCATTGAAATAATGCAATGAAATTTCAACGGTATATCTAATAAAAGAAAATGAAATCGATACTTTTAAACTGTCAAAATATACCCTTTATCCGGATCAACATTTCGAACATCCCATTTATATTTATCTGGATTTAGAACTTCTGGCTCCAAATCGGTCATTCGGCGAGTTATGCCCCAATCTAATTCATATATTTTGATGACAATTTTATAAGGGCCTTCTAAAAGAATTATTTGCGAAGGATTTGTAAAAATTTTCACTTACTGATCTGTCTTTTATCTTCTTTTGTAAATTTCACTTTAAATCCGTAGCTTCTAGGCAATGCTTCAGCCACAAAATGAATTGGAAAGTCGATTGGTTCTTTTATTATTTCAAATTTGCTCATATTCATATTGGTCAATAATTGGCATTAATGCGGAGAATTCTTTCCTATAAGCGAATTCAATTTTGCGACTTTTCAACAGTGGTGAAAATAGGATTAGATGGAATATTTAGGTAGCAAGTGGCAGCTGGCAGCAACCTGCAGGGGATGAAAGAGGAAATGGAATGAAGAATAATGTTGCAATGTGAGAGAGAAAAAAGTTATGGCCGTAGGTAGAGGTCGACATTGCCTCTTTTGCTGTTGAAAAAAAACCTAGAAAGCCAATTGAAAAGAACGCTTTCGTTTAAATATTGCCGGGAACTGGAAAATCGGCTTATATTTGGATTTGTTTTTTTCCTACTTCCTTATCTATTTTATTTTGCCCGTTTATTTTTTTATACCTTCACTTCTAGGTACAGCTTTTGACTCAAAGTTTATTGGAAATTGAAATCGTTCAAAATGGACATGAAATTCAGCCATAATACAAGAAAAATATTCGGAGTGAATACTGTATGGAAAATAAAATGGATATAAAAGCGAAAGGGAGGGCAAATGGAAGAAGGGAATTGATTGAAGGAAATGTACACCTAAATTGCTGTTGGGCAAATCAATGGAAATATATTTGAATAGAAATGGTAATTTTAATTTACATTGAATATGCCGCATAGTAAAATGTTGAAAAATGGATGGTATAAAAGAAATTAAAAATGAATTTTTATCGCAACTTACTAGAATAACGTTTTTTGCCAATAAAAGGAGGGGTTTATCCTTGAAAAAAAAAAGAAGAAGAAGGGATGTTGTCGAATGAGCAAAAATGTTTTATGGCCGACCCTCGGGATGGAATTGGATGGCCTTGACCTTTAATGGCAACAGAGAAAATATTCATCAATGGAGAATGAGGGAGGAAAGTGCATCGCACAAATTTTAACATTGAGAGTTTGTTTCCGGAATAATTTAAATACACTTTTTGTAACATTTGAATTAATAAATTTTCTATAAATAAATACAAGGAGAACATTTAAATATTTTATAGAAAGGAACATTGAATATTCAAATTATTATGAATTAAAATAATGAATAATTAAAATGGTTGTCTCATTTACACAATTTTTATTTGTTTACAATAATAATTATTATAGTAATAAATAATGATTACAAGAGTGAATATTATTCGGAGAAATTGGAAAATTAGAAAGAAATATTAATCGAAATTATTCCTTCCAATAGCATCAAATTTCCATATTGCTTTAAGGCTCTGATGATGGAGTGGTTGGGTATGAAGTATTATTACAGAAACTATTCGAAGGTGGAACTGGCCAAAGATTGCGCGACGATGGGTAATTTCCACGAAAATTGAATGGCGTTGTCAAGTGGCAACATTTGGGGCAATTGCTGGTTGGAGCTAAAATATCTCTATTTTAATTAATTTATTTTATTTTAATAACTTCTTGTTTGCCCTAATCTATTCGTTGCCAATAAGTTTATTCCATCTCTGACCCTAAAATAATTGATCTAAATAAGTAAAAGAAAATGATGTGGAACAAACCCGTCAAAATGTAATCGTTTTCCCATGAAAAATATTTCGATGAAACATTTTGAATATCCTCCAACGAATGGGGAACTGGGAACATAATATTCGTATTCTTGTATGCGTTCATTAAATTCCATACAAAGGAATGGATTATTGAACTTATCCAATTTGAAATTTCGGAGTCGTTTTTCGCAATATCAAAAAATAAAAATTGATTTAAATTTTCTATTAATTAATTCTACCTGTCTTCATCAGTGCCATTTTTAGCAATTGCAATCGCTATATAATGTGTCGGAGTCCCATAACATTTAATATCCATAAAATAAAATTTCAACATTTCCGGATCGCCAAATAAACTTTTTATTGGAATTTTCTAAAATTTATCAAAATTATATTCAATAAATTTTTGTGCATTTTCCTACCATATAACCTTCGCCACTGAATGGATTCAGCATTGGTTCTCGATCTCGGGCAAAAAAGAAAATACCTGTGTGAATAATTTGAATCAAATTTGTTAAATTTTATTTGCCTGGAATTCGCTCTACTCCCGGCACCATGTGCCCTTGATTTGCCTTTTTTGGTTTCCCTATTAATGTAAATCGTTCATTGCAAACATCGACATTATTAGCGATCCTGGAATGAATTTTTAAATAATATTTTTTATTCAATTTTCTAACTGATCAGATCTGTAAAAATGAGTGAATTTGTGCACATTTCCTCCACATTCTCGCAGGCAAAAATACTCTGCCTTTAATTTTAAATTATGGAATTGTTCCTCGCTAATATCTAATAAATTGATGAATTGAATAATTATTAATATTTTTGAATGCCACTCACATGATTGACAATTTCTTAATTCATAATAAGCATAAGTCACATTTGGGTCATTAGAGTCTTGTATAAAAATCTGCACAATGTATCTAAATTTTACATAATTCTCTCAATTTTGTTTGTGAACAAACTTTTTATTTGGATTCACTGAGCCACTTCTGCCAACATCCCACTTGTAATTATATGGCCAAAGTAACTGCGGTTCCAAATCTTCACGACGATTTTTCCTTCCATTTGTAATCTCGAATATTTTAACAGCAATTCGATACTCGATATTCACAACGGAAAATGGAAAATGTATTTATATTTTTTACTCTTTGAACCTACTTCCTCGCCTGTTTCTTTTTGTCCATTTTATTTTAAAACCCCCACTTCTAGGCACGGCTTTTGCCTCAAAGGTAATTGGAAATGGAAAATTTTCAAAACGGGGATGAAATTCAGCCATAATTCTGTAAATAATTAGAATAAATATTCTCTAATAATAGTTTTAACTTGAGGGTAAGTCCTAAATAAGTGGATACGGTATGTAAAAGAAAAAGGGAATTGAAGGAAATGTGTAAATTGCTGCTGGGTAAATCAATGGAAATAATGAAATAAGATGACAATAATAGCCAGAGTGTAATAAAAGATTAAAAATTGTTGGAAAAATGAAGACAATTAGTTTAATCTTTCTTAGTGAAAGGTGCTAGAAATGAAATAAAAATGGATTTCTATCGCAAATCGCAACTTAAGAGGAATAGCGTCTTATATGGCTCTCCGGAGGAGGGATTATCCTTGGAGAAGAAGGGAGATCGCAAATGGGCTAAAAAGATTTATGGCCGGCAACGGGACAAAATTGGACGGCCTTGGTTGAAGATGACCCATTCTGAAAAGTGGAGAAAAACCCAATAAAGCGTTGTTTTAAAATGGCCCATTCAAAAAAGAACGCTTCCATTTATAATTATAAAGATAATCGCCTTATTTTGGATTGGATTTTTGCTTTGAAATTCAAATAAAAATCCATTGATATGATAATGATTTCTCCTTTTATTCTTTATAATTAATATTTTGGTATATATTTATTTTTTTTTGCCTTGATCTTTTTTTTAAACTGACATTTTTATTTATCATATTTTTAAAAATTGAGGTAAAATAATTGCAAATTCAGAAAGATTTAACCTTCTTTCAATTAACTATTTCCAAATATTTATATTTTTATTAAAATTTTATTTTTATTTCCGGTTATTCCGGTTTTTTCCTTTCCCATTTTTATTTATCATTCAACCCCTCATGATCAATTTCCCCACTCTCCGTTTCCTCCTCATTCATCAATTCTCGGCCATTTTATCAATATTTAATATATATTTATTCAATTCACAATTCCACACTATTTCCAAATTTTTACGCTTCTTTTCCTCCTTTTTTATTATTGACAGCTTCTTTCGGCTGGCAGCAGTGGAAAATTCGTCAATGGAAAAAAGAGGCGGGCAAAAACACAAAATTTCCGAGGGTCATGTCATGATGGTCTTTGATGACATAGCCGGCGGTGGCCGGAATTGCCGGAACCAACAGCAAAGGTAATAATGATGGGGCGGGACAAAATTGGCTTATAAAAATGGGGCAAATTGGCTCCGGAGAATATCAATTCCACAAATTTCCAATAAAAAAGACTCGATTCCTTCCTAAAATTACCTTTCAATAAAACTCAAATTTTCCAGTCTAATTTCTGAAAATGGATGCCATCAAAAAAGGCTGCCAATGCGGTTTGAGAATATTTTTTGGGGCAATTTAATTCACAAATTTTAATTATAGAATGCTGCAAGGACAGTAAATGCTGTGAAGGCGGAGGAAAATGTTGCCAAGGTGTCCAAAATATTCTCATTTAATATTAAAAATAATTAAAAATATTCAAAGATGGTTGCAAGGAATGCAAATGCCCGAATTGTGTTTGCTCAAAAGGGAATAATTGCTGTGCTTCCCAACAATGCTGCGGCGCAGTTGCACATTCACAATGCTGCAAATGAATGAAAAATGAATTGAATTGATGAAATGAATGAAATTGAATGAAGAATGAACCAATAAAAATAAAAATATTCATTCCATTTAAAATGGCCTAATTTTAATTCAAATTGGATTTTATAAAATGAATCAACAAATTAAACAATATATTCTATTTAAAAAATATTATTTCATTTTCATTACATATTTTTTGGCTTCTTCTGCTGATTAAAATTGAAAAAGGGTAATTCAAGGATTCTTTTCTTCACATTTTGTTCGTTTCCTTGGCAATAATGCTGCTTAATGAATTAATAGGAATTTCTCTTAATATATAAAAATAATGCAAAAAATGCCATCATAACTCAACTCAAAAAAAAATAATTAAAAGGATTCATTTGTCTGTCATTGCTCCAACTTTTTTTGAATCGATTGAATTATGATGAGAAGAATGAATAAAAGAAGAACATAATAATAACAATTGGCCAATGTCTTTTGGCCATAATCCCCTCCGCCCATCCAAAGTCCCAGTCACCAACTTCCACTCCAATGATTCTTCCATCCAAATTTCTAAATCAAATCCATCCACAAAAAATACATTTATTGCTCCACAATTTTAGTTGAATCCATGAAATCTCCCCAAAATTCGACCACCCTTCCCCCGGTTCAGCATAAACACATTTTGCTGGGCGCCCATTTGTTGGAATCCAAATTTGAATGTTTCCTTTTGAGGGACATTAGCAAAGAGGAAAAACAGGCACTTCAATTGCAAACAACTCCAATCAAATTTTGCCATCGAGAGTTCGTTTCCAAAATAATTTAATGACTTTATTAATTCGTTTAATTTATTTTTTTAGACTTTTTAAAGTGGACGTCGATGGATTGGAAATGTTGGATAGGCTGGCCACAATCGGGTATCGAGTTGTTGGTCAGCGAATTTAATAAAATAATAAAATTAAAATTCAACATTTAAGTTTCATTCAGAAATAAAAAAAACTGATAAATCTAACCATTTCTGAACATTTTCTAATAATTCGTTGAAATTTATAATAAACTTTTATTGACGAATATTTTTCTTTGTCTCTATTAGCCCCCCCCCCACCCTCTCTATAGAAGCTCTCCTTTGGCTTTGAGGTACTGTACCTGTTGATAAAAAGAACTTTTTAACAAAATTATTCCATTTCTTAGTGCCATTGGGTTCTATAAAAAAGCTATAGTTTGTTCAAAAATGTCAACAGATAAATTTTCCGCATTTTTGGGGCTTCTAAAGTTAGAAGCACCGGGGCTTCTATTAGAGGAAATACTGTATTCATTATGAAGTAATAATTATTAAATTAAATTTATTTGAACACAGGAATGTCTACTCAAAGCCCGGGAATACCAATCCCAATTGCTGGGGCCAATGCCATTTGGTGGACATTGACGCGGGAATTGAATTAAATTGTATTGTACAATTTTTTGATTGGAATAAATTGTTTTTTTTCCACTTTCCATGTTTTTTTTCGCTGCGATAATAAATAGAGAAAAAAAGGAAGATGGAAATGATTTAATAATATTTAACAAAATATATTATTAGAAAGTTGTTATAATTTAATTATAATATTTTGTAATAAATTGACAAAATAAATTTCCAATATTCTCAGTTCTTACTCATCAGATAAATCATATTTGAGTGAAATTATGATTCTAATTGTTTTGGCCATTTTGCTTTCCATTGGCCCAATTCTCCTTTACATTTCATTGGCCGCTTTTTCTCGTCGTTTTCTTTTTGATTCGAATTCGAATGAATCAAAAACAGCAAATAAAAACAATAAGAATAATATAAATAATGGAATATGCACCTCACCTGGATGCATTCGATGCAATCGAAATAAACAGGTTTAAAAGGCAGAATCCAAATTCTGGATGAATTATTGAAAAATGAATATATTCTCTGATTTGGATTAAATTTTTTAAACTATTTTTAATCCAAATTGGCTCTTGAAAAATTTCAATTTTGTTGCAGGAAATAAATTCGGCAATTCTTCGATTCCAAAATGCTGGTTTTTGCCAAAATACAAAAATTTATGGTAAAATTGAGGAGGCGTTGATTTGCTCCAAATCGGAGGAAACCAAACTTTTCTTTGAAATGCCTTTTGCCGAATCAAATCAATTGAATAGGCCAATTTGGCCAATTGAAGAATTACCCAATGAATTTGTGCAAAAATTGGCAATTCTTGAAAATAATCATCAAATATTGGTGGAAGAATGCGAAAAGGTTTCTAATTTGAATGAATCGAATTTATATTATTGGAAAAGTTTATATTTCCAATATTCATAGGTAATTAACCAAATTTTTTTCAATGGAAGACCGAAAATGAATTTATCACTTTAATTTAATTTATAGACTATTATTTTTTAATCTCATTATTTTTGAATATTTATGCATTAGAAAAAAGGCTAATCGAAATTTTCAGCCCAGCATTTTATGGATATTGCCAAAAACGAAATTTGTAGCCCAACACTAATCCTCAGAAATGTAAATCTTTGTCTAAATCATACGATCCATCCTTCGAGTCTTTTTAAACCCTAAATTTGTAGTCCTAATTTTAATTCTGTTTATTGTTATATTTTTGGATAGAGTGCTACAACTTTCACCACATATAGAAAAATTTATTATCGTAATGTTTTCTGTCAGATTCAGATCTCATAGTAAATTGCTAACAATTCTAGTTTGATAAAATCCCTCCTTTGACTTGCGTTAAAATTATTTGAAATTGGTTTTTAGGCCCTCCAATATGGCTATCTTTGGCGAAGGAATGATGAACCCCAAAGTGGCTCAAATTGGTTCACATTTTCATTAATAAATCAGGGCGCATGGCAGGAACAACAATGTCGAGAATGCCCAAAATTGACTGCAATTTTGCATCAATTGGATTCAGGTCAAATCGCAATTTGATGCGAGCATATTTAGTCAAATTGGTTAAATGATAGGACTAAAAAGGAATTCATACTCAGGTTCGAATCCCCTCCTTTGATGGCCCCAATGATGAAAACCCCAGCTTTCCAATGGAAAATGACGAAAACAAAACTGTTCCCTAAAATTATTTAAATCTGAGGGGTCATCAAAAGTCAACTTTTTTACATTTAAAATTAATAAAAATGTTTACATTTATTTAATAAAAGACCAAAAATTACAAAAATATCCAATATTTCTATTCCTTTTCCCATTTTAGGCTCTATTATTAATAATTAAATAAAAAATTAGATTGAATTAATATTGCTTACAGATATAAAAGGGAATAAAATGTAAAAATATTCCAAATATTTGCATTCATTTTACTTAATTTTTAGGCCCTCTCCTGACCGAATGTCTTTTTGGCAATGTTTTCATTTCATTGTTGCCAGCAAATTCGGCAATTGCCGAACATCGGGGATTGACCAATGCACGACTGAGGGTTCATTTTGGTATGGAAGTTCCAAACCAAAAAGGCGATAAATGTTTTATGATTGTTGGTGGAAAGGTGAAGGAACCACAAATTAATGAATAAAATTATTTTAATTAAATATTTTAGAAATTCAATTGGACCGCAGGCTCATCGACAGTCATTGATGATTCCTTTCCGTGAGCATCAAAAATATTTAATGAAAGCTTTATTTAATTTTTCAGACATTCTGTCAGTTCGTTGGGTTGTCCGGAGGATCGAATTGTGCTTGTACTCGATTTTTGGCATTTTGGCTTGAATGAAAAGGAGAAGGCGGCTTTAAGTCGAATATTCCCTCCGATGAATAATAAAACATAATAAAAATGTGTGAAATATTCCAAATATTCGTAAAATTATCAAAATCTCATTTCTTTTCCCAAATTAAAAACCAATATTTGTCCGAAAAGTCGAATGTGTCCATAAATAAAAATTTCGAACGGAAAATCAAAGCTATCTTTTCCGTTTTCACCAATCCATTCCCCCCACAGTGAATTGTGTCCTTTCCATTTCATTGCCACATCATTTTATTGGCCAATTTAGATTAGATGCCGGAAAGTGGCAGATGGGCAATGCCCAATATTCGGAAATGGAAAGAGGGATGGAAATAAACAATAAAAGGAGGAGGATATAAAATTTTAAGCCACCGTGACCAAATCACTCATTCTCATATCAAATCAAATTCATTTTTGAAACTGCCATTATTATGAAAATTATCCGTTTAATAATTTAATATACAAATTAAATAGGTATGAGGAATAGTAGGAGACCCTTTTTATAGAGAATATTGTAATTTAAAACCTATAATTAATGGTGAATTTGAGAGTTTATTGAAATAACTAAACATTGGTAAAAGGAAATAGGCCAATTTTGCTAAAATCACCAAATTTAATTCATTATATTTCCTAAGATTTAATATTATAATTCAACAGTAGGCTTCATCTCTTACAGTACTAGATCCATTTCATTAAAAATTATCAGAAATCAAAATTTTTGTTTATAAATTTCCAAGAAATGTCGCAATTTATATTGATTTTAATCCTCTTTTTCTCATTGAATGGGACATCTTATTGTGTAAATAAAGATGGCATCGAATTAGTGGTATTGGAAACGGGAAAAGACGATGCCAAGGAATTTGCTCCGGAAACGGCAATACAAAATTCGGTTAAATTGGTGGAAAAGAAAAGAGACCATCGAATCCAAGAATTGGGGGATCAAATTAACAGTGCTCCTTCATTTAAAGAAAGAGCCGATCAAGCCCAAAATTCGAAAATTGATAAAAAAGTGAAGGAAAAGCAGGAAATTAGTCAGGTGACAATTGTAAATGAAAACAAATTGGTTGAACAAATTGCAGAAAAGGCGAATAGAATGCAGGTGAATTTGAACAAATGATTGATAATTAATAAATTAATTAGCTTAATTAATTAATTAATTAATTAATTGGTTGGATATATTTATTCATTTTAGAATACTGGGAACTCTTTGAAGGAAAAAGAAGTTAAATCGGAAGTGAATCAAACGGAACTGGCAAAGAAATTAGCCATCAAGGCTCAAGCGGATCGGATTATGAAAATTGAGGAAGCCAAACAGAAAAGGGATGAACGAAAGCAAAAAGATGAGGAGGAAGAAAAAGCAAAAGGCAAGTCATTTTTGGGAATTAAAATATAATGGAATGCTAAAAAAAAATAATTTTGACAGGGCCTTGGGGTAAGAAAATTAGTTTCAAGTCAAGAACAATGGACAAGGAGATGGGAAATAATCAAAATGGCAATAAACATATGGAACTGAATGAAGAACAAAAGAAAATATTGGGCCTTTGATTGATTGATAATTTAATTTGATTATTCGGGCAATTGGACATTCGGGCATTTTTCGCCATCTCTGTCAATTATAATCGAGAACATTCTAAATTTATTTAAATTCATAGCATTATTGTATTATATTTATTCATTTTTATTTTTTCATTTTATTGGCCTAAACCCTAAAGCAATATATTGAATATCGTAGTTGGGAGGGATGCGATATTTTTCATATTGGGAGATAAAAAAATTCTTAAAAAGAAAAAAAATATTTGCCGTAATTTTATACTGTCCAGTTGTAAAATATCAATAAAACAAAAATAATGTTGAAATCAAAAATGCAAATAGAAATATTGAATTTGAATTGTTGGATTGATTCATTTTTGCGGACCCTTTAACCGGCAATGCTTCCAACCAAAAATCGCAAAAATTACAAAAATCAACATCGGCACAAATTTTCAATAAATATTCAATGTCCTTCCAAACTCTGTAATAATTTCAATTAAATTAATTTGAATAATTGGAAAGAATCACATTCTCTGGCATTGATTCAAAAATGTGAATGCCTTCAATTCCTTTGAATATTTTATTTCTGCCGGATCACCAATGCATCCCCTTCGTAGATTAAATTGCATTGGATTGGTCACATTCATTGCCCGGACTTTAAATTAATTTAATTATATTTATTATGGATTTAATTGTCCAATTATATATTCAACTCACTCATATAACAATATTTGTCGGCACAATTGTCCCATCCCTGCATGCAATCCAATGCATTCGTACATTCCTTTCGATGGCAAACAATTCCTTGGCCAACTTAATTGGCATTTGAAAATACTACATTTATTAAATGATAATTAAATAAAAAAAATGTTATATTGGGCATAAAAAGCATCTTTTTGTTTTTCTCAATAAATTATACCTATTTAAACTTGATCAGCTCAATCACTAATTAAAATTATTATAATTAATTCTCATAAATTAAAAAGCTGAAAAACTGACCAAAAAATTGCAGCAAAAATGCTATGATCAAAAATGAAGCATTTAAAATATAAAATTGAAATAAAATCATTCAGCATGGAATGAAATGCCCTATAAATTATTTAAATTAATTAATTTATTCAAGACAATTCTTGTCAATCCAATATCGTGACATTCCCTTTACCATTTTGATTAAGAATTTCCCTTTTTAAATGAATCAGAAAAGAATGTGGAAATGATTCAGAATTCAGACGGACGCATTTTGCTTTTCAAAGGGTAAAATTGGAGAGGGAGAATGGAAATTAAGCTTGACTGAATTGATGGACGGATTTGGATGTATTGATGGGTGATGTGGCCAATTGAAACCACCTTTCCCCTTCATCCACCTTTCATTTCCCTTTTTTAGCTTTCCAATGGCCTATTATTTGATGGAAGGATTTAGAGAAAAGGATGAGTTGGCAAATTTTCGAGGGAAAATGGGAGGCAAACAATTGAACGAAAATGGATGGAAAAATGGACAAAAATAGGTCATTTTTCGATAAAAAATAAACCGTAATTTATTTGGAATTTATTCTTCAATATGAAATTGATCACAATTTTTGGGAATGGATTAATAAATTCATTTCAAACAGCAAAAATTTCTGGACAAATTTCCCAACTTTTTGCCTCTTTTGCTTTCCAATAATCGCCGGTGAATATCAAATTATTTTGATTTGATTTTCCATTCTGATTTGATTTCGATGGCGCAAACCAAAGTGGTTGATGTTCTGCAAATAAACCAAAATTGAAATTAATTTTAATTAATTAAATTGACCTTTTCCTCTCTTTTGTGATTCTTTCAGCCGTAATCTTTGTGCCTCTTCCAAACATTTTTTCACTCGATTTGCAGCCCCAAATTCGCCAATTTCACAAAGTCTTTGATCCGGTCGCCTTCTTGAATCTGTTGGGGCCACTCCGGCCTCCTCCTCATTCAATTCAATGGCAAATTTTGTGAAATTATGCATTTGCTGGGAATTTACACTGAAATTTGAAATAAATTCAAACTTAATTTATATTTTTGCCTACGGCAATTCATCCACTGCCCAAATATTCTCGAATTCTGTCGAATTTTGTGCCATTCCATCCATCCTTGACAATCTGGCCCATTTATCCCAAATTGCCTCAATTGAATATATTTCATTGCCTTTCCCGTCAAAAATTGTTCCATTCACCTAAATTAATTTATTCCCCATTTTTTGCATCATTTTCCATTCCCAAACCATTCTTTGGGGCATTCCCTTTTTGTCAGGATGGAATGTGATCATTGCCTTTTTGTCGTTGCCAACATTTTTCACTTCCAATTTTCCATTGCATTCCGTCGTCGTCGATGAATTCGACCCATTTTTTATTGAATTCCAATTCAAAATTGAATCCAAACTTGTCAATGTGGAAAGCTGTGAAAACATTCCCTCCATTTTTAATTCATTTTATATTCCCCTACCTTTCCATAAGTGTAACAATCTCCATCATTGAAACGAATTGTTGTGGCCCCAATTGGGCTTAGGCAAATGCTAGTCCCTTTCAATTTTGATTCCATCAAATATTGTTGCTCCAGAGTCCATGCTTCCCCTTCCACGTGGAGAGCGGAGCCAGGAGGATGATGGGAAACATAAAAATATGAATATTATACTAATTATTAAGTGAGATGAATCCCCTAGGGCTATTATCTTAGAATTTACCTAATTTTTAATAGAATTAATTCATTAAAATTTATGTATTTATTTTACTTGTTCCGCCAAAGAGCGCCATCCTCTGTCCGCCCTTCGATCGCATTCGAATGTTTCACCCAACAAAGGATTGAATGGCTTTGTGGGCCTCGAACCAATTGTTGAATAGCCGGAAATGGCAAAAACACAAACGAATGCCATTCGACGGTTTGGGTCCTTTTCAAAGCTGGCCAAATCCAATAAATGAGCATATTCCAATTCCTCCGTTTGCCGTTGAAGCATTGACAATGGCTCATTGAATTCCACCTTTTTTAAAATGTTTTTAGCCAATAATTTATAGTCCAAAGTCCAAACCGGCATTGCCATCTTTGATAAATCTTTTCCTCCAACTGCACTTTTTAACATTTTTAAATAATTTGGTGTCGCATTTTCGGGCCGAGGCGGAATTGTTTTTCGCCTTTCTTTCATTTTTATGGAATTAAATTATATTTTTACAATTTAATTGTCATTGATTGAAAGTTTTAGGTTTTTTCTTTTGGAGTGGTCTTTTTTGGATGGAGGCAATGAATGGAAAATGCTGAAAGGGGAATGGAATGTTGGTTGGAAAGAAAGGTTGTTGGATGGTTGGTCTCGGTGGTGGTGAAAGGGAAAAGAGACGAGAAAATTGTGGTGGAAAGAAAATATCGACCCAAAATTGAGGAAATATTGAGGGAAGACTGGCAGCAAAAAGCAGAAATATTTGGCCAGAATCTCTGCGCAATTAATTTCCATTCATTCTGGCAGCCATGTCAACCAATGCCACCGATGTAAAATTGAGCAAAACAATTGCATATGCACTCCGGCATAATCCAGCAAATTATGGGCTGGATTTGGATGAACAAGGTTTCCAAAATAATGAATATTATTACAATAGAGAGTCCTAGAAAATGGCAGAAAATTAAATATAAAGGATATAGAACTTTTTGTCCAATTAGGGTTAATAATATTGGAATTTATTGTCTGAATAAACAATTATTCCAAATAATTGACAATAATTTATGATAATAAATTTTAATATTTTTTAGGCTGGACTAATATCGAATCTCTTTTGACCGGATTACGCCTAAAAGGCTTTCCAAATTTATCATTGGCTGACATCGAGCGGATTATGGATGAGCAGCGGGGAAAGATTCGATATGAATTTGATGAATCCCGTCAACGAATAAGGGCGACCCATGGACATTCTGCCGTTCCAACAATGCTTTATGAGGTAAAAATTGAAAATCAATGAATTAAATTAATGAATATTAATTTTAGGCAATATGCCCGCCTAAAATCCTTTTCCATGGGACTAGTCCGGAAGCAGCAAAAGCAATTTTCGATTCGGGCCAATTGAAGCCAATGAGCCGGAAATTTGTGCATTTATCCTCGGAAAAGTCGATGGCATTAAATGTGGCCAGGAGAAAAACTTCACAACCAATTATTTTGCAGGTAAATTAAAAAGGGAGATTTTGTAAATTAATTCCAATTGAATTTGAATCAGATTGACACTATGGCCGCATCGAATGGGGGCATTCAATTCTATCGACCAGTGAACGATACAATTTGGCTATCGGACTCAATTCCCTCAGAATATATCATTAAATTAAATTAAAAATAAAATGAATAGAAATTAATTTATATTGAATTTAATAAATGCATATTTTTTATTCTACCAATGATCATCATTTTATTTTAATTATATTTTCCATTACTGTAATTTTTGGTAAATTCATTCTTTTTCATCATTTCTTCCTTCATTCAATTCATTTGCCTGAGGGAACAAAAGTGCAATCGCACATCCCAGCACATTCCTTTCGTGCGGCATCGGTAGTTTCAGTCTAAAAATGATTAATTAATTAATTTTTTGCCATTAAATTCCGTCAACCTTTGCACAATTATTGTAGCATTCTTGATTCTGAATTCATTAATTAATTATTCTCTCAATTAAATATTTATTTTGGCCTACCTTGCAGCTTGAACGCTTCACAATTGTGTGAAGCATATTTTGGCGTGGCGAATGGGCCACATTCATCAGCACCTGATTTAATGGCTGATGTGGTTGTGGCATTTGGGCCAAAATTGATGGTTGATGCTGATTGAGAATTAATTAATACTTATTTTATGTAAATTTATACTTCAAACATGAACATAGCAGCCAGTAAAAAGGCAATCGAAATTGAAAATTTCATTATTCCTCAGATTTAGAATAATCAATTTAGTTTATAATGGTTTATTTTTGACGGATTCGATTGAATGAAATGAAATTAGATGATGGCCTGGTGGCCATTTTCTCGGAGCAATTTATTTCAAACAGCTGTTTCTCCTTTAAACAAAAAGATGCTCCAAAGTCCAATGATTTATTTTTATTAGTCATCTCATGAACAATAAGATGAAAAACACATTTAAAAATGGAACAAATTAAGAAATTAAATTAAAATAAAATTTGAATAAATCAGAAAAATCAATTTGTCCAATTTCTTCTTTTCCTCCAAGGTCGAATTTTTAAGGTCCATCTTAAATCGGCTTTACTCCTTTGAAGTGCCCATTTCGATTCGATGACCGCCGCCATAAATCGGATAAGACGATTCAAGATCAAGTGGGGCTAAAGGGGAAGGAGGAGGGTTAAGTACTTATTGAAATGGAAGAATTTGAAAAGTGTATGTTAGTTGTAAAATTGCGTGGGATTTGGGTCAGTCTTCCCCATCTCCCATTCTACCCAAATAATCCTAAAACGAGAAGTGCAACAAATTCCTTTACATTTGCATCCAACAAACAATTCATTATTTTAATAATAATTTATTTCTAATAAATGTACGGAATTCTGCCATTGTGGATAAAATTTTGGCTTTTTTGCTCTTTTGTGATTTGTTCCATCGATGTTTCCTTCACAATGCTCAGACCGGACTCACTTCGGGATGGCAAATTCGGAAAATATTATTCATTATGTTTGTCATTATAATGGATACATTAAAAGTTAATAAAATTGGATTAGGGCACATTTATGCGGTTATTGACACCCGATATGGGGATTCGAATGATACAATCACAAAAGTGACTGGCTCATTGATGTGTGTTGAATTAATGCTCAATTTGATCGCACTTTTCTTGGTAATCATTTTAAAATGGGCAAAAATAAGGCGGACAATTTTTCAAAAAATTTTAGAAATAGAGAATAAACTTTGCTAAAAACATTTTTTTCAGCTAAAAATATTTTTGCGTTTTCTTTTGCTTAAAAACATTTGTGTTTCATCCATCTTAAAAACATTTGTGTTTGACTTAGCTTAAAAACATTTGTGTTTCACTTAGCTTAAAAACATTTGTGTTTTCGTTTGCTTAAAAACATTTGTGTTTCACTTAGCTTAAAAACATTTGTGTTTCATTAATCTTAAAAACATTTGTGTTTCATTAATCTTAAAAACATTTTGTGTTTTCATTTGCTTAAAAACATTTTGGTTTTCATTTGCTTAAAAACATTTGTGTTTTCGTTTGCTTAAAAACATTTGTGTTTCATCCATCTTAAAAACATTTGTGTTTGACTTAGCTTAAAAACATTTGTGTTTCACTTAGCTTAAAAACATTTGTATTTCACTTTGCTTAAAAACATTTGTGTTTCACTTAGCTTAAAAACATTTGTGTTTCACTTAGCTTAAAAACATTTGTGTTTCATTAATCTTAAAAACATTTGTGTTTTCATTAATCTTAAAAACATTTGTGTTTCATTAATCTTAAAAACATTTGTGTTTTCATTAATCTTAAAAACATTTGTGTTTCATTAATCTTAAAAACATTTGTGTTTCATTAATCTTAAAAACATTTGTGTTTTCATTAATCTTAAAAACATTTTGTGTTTCATCCATCTTAAAAACATTTGTGTTTGACTTAGCTTAAAAACATTTGTGTTTTCGTTTGCTTAAAAACATTTGTGTTTCATCCATCTTAAAAACATTTGTGTTTGACTTAGCTTAAAAACATTTGTGTTTCACTTAGCTTAAAAACATTTGTATTTCACTTTGCTTAAAAACATTTGTGTTTCACTTAGCTTAAAAACATTTGTGTTTCACTTAGCTTAAAAACATTTGTGTTTCATTAATCTTAAAAACATTTGTGTTTTCATTAATCTTAAAAACATTTGTGTTTCATTAATCTTAAAAACATTTGTGTTTTCATTAATCTTAAAAACATTTGTGTTTCATTAATCTTAAAAACATTTGTGTTTCATTAATCTTAAAAACATTTGTGTTTTCATTAATCTTAAAAACATTTTGTGTTTCATTAATCTTAAAAACATTTGTGTTTCATTAATCTTAAAAACATTTGTGTTTGACTTAGCTTAAAAACATTTGTGTTTGACTTAGCTTAAAAACATTTGTGTTTGACTTAGCTTAAAAACATTTGTGTTTCACTTTGCTTAAAAACATTTGTGTTTCACTTAGCTTAAAAACATTTGTGTTTCACTTAGCTTAAAAACATTTGTGTTTCATTAATCTTAAAAACATTTGTGTTTCATTAATCTTAAAAACATTTTGTGTTTTCATTTGCTTAAAAACATTTTGGTTTTCATTTGCTTAAAAACATTTTGTATTTTTGTTTGCTTAAAAACATTTTGTATTTTTGTTTACTAAATCACTCAATTGAATTTAATTAATTTAATTACCCAATTTTCTCTTCACAACTCCGTATTAGCAATTTATATTTAAATCTAATTTATTGTGGGATTTGATTAATGCCTATAATTTTAAATAATTTCAGGATTTATTTCGCCGAGTCCATTTCCATTCTCTGATGACCGCATTTACAACCAGTGCATTCGTTTTTTGGAAAACAACATTTTATTTGGCATTAAATTTAATTCCAAAATTATTTGGTAATTTTTTTGAAATTTTTTCCTTTACATTTTTTTTCAATAGGTGGTCAACATTTTATTGCCTCGGGCATTCCATTTTGGAAGGAATTGGCCATTTTTTGGCTTCCAAATTCTGTTTGGATTTTTGTTCCATTATTTTCAATGATTTGCCTTTGGAAACGAATTTCATTGGGATGGAATGAAGGGAAGGAGGATTTTGATGAGAATTTCAAGGAAAAATTGTGAGTATTTTGTTTATCTACAATTACAAGAAAATAAGCACAATTTTATAAATTTTAAAATATGACAAATAATCAAAATGAATTTCAGCACCCCAAAAAATTATCATTTTGGCCAATTTGATCGAATTGTTGAAAATGGAAATGAATTGGAAAGTGCACATTTAATAAAAGCAAATGAATTAAATGGAGGCGAAAAGGCAGAATTAAAGGCCCAAGCGGAGGAGGATGAATAATTTTATATGAATAAAAAATAAATTAAATTACTAATTTGCTAAAGCATATTGAATTGAATTTTGAAGGATTGATGCAATAATAAATATAAAGTTATAATATTTTGTTTTTGTTAAAATATATTAAAAATAAATGGTAAAATTCTAAATTAAAAAGATTAAAATAATTTTAAATCATCAATTCTATACGGTTCCATTTTTCAAAACAACGGATGGATTCTGAATTTCAATTTAATATTTATTTTGTTAATTTTCTTTCCTGCCTCTTTGCAAAAACCGCTCTCCCTTTGAATTTTACACACTTCTAATAAGTTTTGCTTCAATTTACTATAAAAATTAATTTTAATCACATTCTATCAATATATCTTACCCGATTTTTCGTGTCTTTTTGGGAATTTGCGTATTTTTGCATTTTTATTAATTTTTTTGGACACCCTTTCAGCTATTTGAAAAAAATCGAATTCTTCCAAATTTGATTTTCTAAAATTTTACAATTAATATTTTTTATTTACCTTAAAATATGCCTATTTTCTGCCGATTTCTCCCCTTCAATTATTGTTCCAATGCCACTACCAAATTCATTATCATTTTCATCATTAAAATTGTTAATTATTCCTTGATTTTCCATTTCATCATCGGCCATATTCTTTCGCCGAATTGCTCCTATCATTTCCCTCCAATCACATTTTCCAATATCTCCTATATTTTGGCAAAATTCATTGATTCCAGTTAATCTCTCGAATTCATTTTCAAACCATTTTTTCAATTTCGTAATTTTACTTTCTTCATAATATTCCCCCGACAAATTGCTTGCTGCAATTTTAAATAAGAATGCCAAAAGAATATCAAAATCCATTGCATTCTTCTCATCAGATTTCTCTACAATTTATTTCCTTTACATATTTGCATAAAATTTCACTTTTTTACCTTCGATCTGTGGTTTGTTTTCTTCCATTAATTTTAATAAATTTATTTTAAAATAATCCAACACATTTTTGATTGTATTTTCCACTGTCCTTATGTGAATTTTACAATGACCTTTCCCTTTTTGCATCAATTCACTGATTGCAGTGGAATTCTTGAATATTTTACAACAACAGTTTTTTAGTGGTTCAAATTGTATAAAAGTTAATATTGCTTCTTCGATCGGAAAACGAATCAAACAATGTTCACATAAAAATGATGCCTTGAAGGATTCAGAAATATCTGTTAAAATAAGCTAACATTTATAATTAAAAAATGTAAAAAAAATATAATTTACATTCCGCATAAACGATGCCATCCATTTGATTTGTCCACGAATCATTGGCATAAAAACATTCATTTGATGGATCAATCCAATTGGCAAATCGCGCCACCCAAGAGAAATTTCCTTTCGGCTTATTTTTATTCACAGAAACCGATGGATTTCTGTATTTCATTTCATCTTCTTTATTAATCTTTTCTCTCTTTTTTTGAAAATCCAAAAGGCGAGTGGCCGTTCCCAGAAAATGTTCCGCCATTAAAATGTGTTCAGCGGTGTTCAATGTTTTCAACTCCGACGAGAGATCATCTTGAATTCTTCGAATTTCTTTAAAAAAAAGTTTATTATTTTTCCATATATTTTTATTTTGTATTATTCTACATATTTATTAAGTTAGGTAATAATTTGCATTCCCTCACTCATTAACGAACCCATATTATTCTTTGAGTTGTAACTCAAAATTGTTGTCAAAAATTTCGATGGTTTTCGCTGAATATTTGGCAATTTTTCCTTTTCGGGCAGACTTGCAATTTCAACGAAAAATAGTGGAAAATAAATAAAATAATTCGAAATTTTTAGCATCAGAGCGGATTATTTAATTTAATGTAATAATAAATCTGAATTCATTTGAGATATAAAAAATGACGGGAATTTAATCGATAAAGCCAATCTATGATGATTTTTACTGAATACCCTCTATTGGAATTGGAATTATTTAGAAGATGGATAATAAAGGATTGGTCTTATTGACGACCGATCTCCCCAAAACCACATCAATTTCAGCCCCTTTCCTGGCTGCGTTTTGGGTTAGGTTTATTTTCTTTGATATCCGAAATAGTTCGGTTTTCGGTAATTCAGCATCAACAGATGAGGTATCAGGCGGATTTAGGGAAGTTCTGGTTCTGGTTCTTTTGAGCTGGTTTGACAACTTTTTGATCAACAAGATCACCGGTTGAATATCATAAATATCATTTTATGCTACTCTTTTTTAGTAGCCAAAATCTTTTTGTTCCAATTTTTATTTGGGAGTTGTACAATTTCTTCCTTGCTTTTCCATTGTTAATTCATCCATTTTAGTCTTGGTAAAGTTTGAAACGCATCAAAAGCGAAATATTTGTTCCTTTTTCCTATTAAAAAAATCTTTTATTTCAACATTTTATTTCATTTTTATTGTATTTTTAATCAAAAGTTTAGTGTACGAAATGAGCGTATTAAATACAGTACAACTCTGGCTAGTCACATATTAAAAAAATAAAAATCAGGGAACAATTATTAAAATAAAACATTAATTAATTTGAGGAAAATGTCTTTTCTCTGTAAATTTTGTGTAAATATAATCTGATAATAATGAATGGAAAATATTATTTATTCTCAATGTTCAATGCCGCCGGACAATTCATTTTTCCATGACTATTCAAAATTTGGTCAATGGACAATTTGAATGATTTTCTCGTCGTGTTTGATTGACGTTTTTCAATTGTTGACTCCTCTGTGGGCGATGAACTCGTCGAAGTGGCCGAATGTTCGGAGGAAGCCGAAATTAAAGTCTCAAAAATGAAATGATTTTATTTAAAACCATTTTGATTGTCACCTCGTTTTGATGGTTTTGTTGGCTTTGCTGAATTTGATTCAAAAAAGCTTGTTGGGCGGCTGATTGCATCAAAAGGAAAAGTTGCAAGATTTCCAACATTTTGGCCAAATGGAAATCCGAGGGGCAATTGAGGAGGAGGAGCAGATTGGAGATGAAAAGAAGGAGGCAATGAGGATTTTTGGTGATCCACCGTTTTTGGCATTGTTTGGCCAATGGATTCAGTTGGGTTTGAGGCTGGTTGGATCAAATTGAGCAAATCTGAATAATTTAAATTAATTTTACTTATTTTTGCCAATTTCTTACTTTCAATTCCCATTCCAATTCCACCATTATTTCCTCCTCCAACAGTGCATTCTTCCCTTCTCAATTCCAACGTATTTTGTCCTTCTTCCTCCCTTCTTCCCTCCTCTCCACCATTTTCCTCATCAATTCTTTCTTCTTGTCCTTCACTTGGACTCACTGATCCCCCTCCATTGGCCAATTCATCCAAATCCTCCATATCCGAATCGGAATCGGCCATAATTTGTGAATCGTCTCCGTCCCCTCCACCGCCTCTTTTTCCAACATTCAATGCCGCCGGCACTTGACTGGTATTTCTAAAATAATAATAAATTATCATCGTTTTTGAAATCAATTTTTCATTCACTTATGCTTTTGGGTGGCCGCCCGATCACGTTGCCTTCTATTTTTGAACCAATTTCCAACTAAAATATAAATAAATATAATTAAAAGAGTAAATATTTTTTGCGTCAAAAGTAGTTTTTGATTTTTAGCAAATCAGAAACCGGTTTTAGACTCTACAAACCTTATAGCAATTTGTATTTCTCATCAATATGCATCGAATGATATATATGTTTTTTAGTTTAAATAAATAGAAATTAAGTGAGTTAAACCGTTTAAACCATACTTCCAATTTTTGCTTTTAAACCACTTTAACTTTAGGCCAAAAGCTAACATATTATATACCATTCGATGCGTCTCGATGAGATCTAAAAAATGGTACAAGGTTTGTAGGGTTTAACCGGTTTCTAAATTATTAAAATTCAAGCATTTGACGCAAAAAATAGCATCCTAATTAAAATTATTTTTGTTTTACCCTGCATTGGGGTTAATCCAGTCTCATCGGCCAATTGTCTCTTTTTTGCCGGATTTGGATACGGGTCCAGCAAATAATGTTCCCGCAATTTTTTCCTCTACAATTTGCCATTAATTCATTTTTCTCATTTCCAATATAATTCACCGTTTTCTCCTTGAAACAGTGTGTCTTTTGTTCCCCATCCCAAATTGTCGGCGGACATGGATATTTCTTCCGGACACGATATTTGTCCACCGGGCCAAGTGGCCTATGAAAATTCAATTAAATTTCACTTCAAAAATAAAATTTACCTTCCTCGAATCCGTTCCTGTTCCTGATAATGTGCATCCCACCACATTTGTTGCAATTTATGGTGATATTGTTGTGAGAATTTGTTGCTTTCCAACAGTGAATATAATTCCTTGAAATTTCCCTGCAAAAGTAAAATATATTTTTTACAATTATTCCAATTAAACTTGCCGTATGATAGCAAATCATTGTGCGTGCCCGAAGCACTGGTTCGGACATGCCAACTTTGATTTGAATAGCAGGTGGAAGGGAAAATAGGAATCGGGCAAGCTGTTCAATGTCATTGGCCTCCTCCAATTGTTCACATGTCCGAACAATCTTAACAAAAATATATTTAATATATTAGTCCTAGTCTGGAACTAAAGTTGTTGGATCAAGAGCTAGACTAGACTTTCTCACCGGGCATTCGTCGGAGGCTTATTAAGCTAATAGTGGCCCAATGAAGTGGATAGGAATTAGAGACGAATCAACTTCAAATTAACATAGATCCTCTATTTAAAATCCCTTCCTATTTGAAGCCCCTTTAGAAGGTCTCTAAAATGTATAAACCCCGGGGCTTCTAATAGAGGATTTACGGTATTCTTTATTAATGTGCAGGAAAATGTGATAATAATATGAAGGGAAAAAGACAAAAGAGAGGAAAAGGGTGGGTTTAATAAGGCAGATTGGAGCAATATTTGATTGATAAGGTAATGGGTGATTGTGATTGGGCAAAAAGTGGGGATACGGTACAGTAGGATGAATAGGAAAGGCCCTTAGGCATTTATTTTTATTGGCATTGACAATATTGAAGTGTAAAATGCTGGCAGAAATCATTAAAACTACTTGGAATTAAATATTAAAATAATGAAAAAAAGAATTCAGTAATTTTAACCTAAATTAAAATAATTAATGTTTTGGCTAACCTGTTCAGTGTTTGCATTCAAATGGAAAAGTGCAGCTGCGGCCATTGGGAAAGGGAAGAATTGTGGGACACCACCGGTGGCAGCAGAAGGAGGAGGGACTTGTCCACCAATTGCAGTTGGGAAAAGGCTATTTGTTGCCGTTGGATTTGCAGATTGTTCTTGAATAGTTATTTTTGGTTCCTTCTCATCATTTTGTTGCTGCTCATTGGATGTGGCCGATGGACTTGAAGGTTGCGAAGATCTATAATAAATTCGAATATTAAAAAATAATATAGATATTCAAAGGCACAACCTTTGTTGTTGTTGTTGATGGATTTGGGCATTTGCGGCCATCGCTTGAAGCATTCTTTGCATTAAAAATGCTTGGGCCTGTTGCGTTCGAATCATTGGATTCTCTTCCGTTCCATTTTGCCCAATAGGGAATTGAAATGGTGGAGGAATTGCTGCCGGAAATGGAGAATTCAATAGGCCACTAAAATATATTAAATATTTGAATTATTAAAATAATTTAGCTAACCCCTCATTCGCATTCAACACTTCCCCCCTCTCCTCTTTGTGTTCATTGCGCACCAATCCATTGCCAATATGTTGCTTCCCATTTTCCCTCTCATCATCCTCTTCCCCTTCCCCTTCCCCATTCTTCTCCTCCTCTTTCATTTGGATTTGGCCCACTTCTCCATGTCCATGTCCATCTTTGGCAGATATGCTCGGCTTATGTGCGGCGGCCAAATCCGGCCCACCAATTTGCTCTTCCCTTTCATTGTTCTCCTTTTTCCCTTCTTCAAATGGCCCATCATCGCCATTATTATTTGGTCCAGGGGAAATGGCAACATCTGCGGCATTGGACAATGAAAGTGGAGGAGAAGAGGCGCCCAAACCAAACACTAAATGGTAGTTTTAGATATGAGGCATAATATTGGAGTGAGACCGAAGGAAAAGGAAACAAAATGGCCTTTTTTGGATTTTAGTATATAAAATTTATATTTCTAACAAATTTTGATCTACAGTATAATCCCCGTGGATCCCGAATTCATTACCAAGTGCTGTTGAAGATGGACGAATCGACGATATATTCGATTGAATTTGTTGCCCTTTTCCGGGCTTTTCCTTCTCTTCATCCGCCTCCTCTGAAGGATTTGGTCGGCTAATTCCCTGCTGTTGTTGTTGTGACATGAAAAGTGTAGTCCAAAGTTGTTGAAATTTTTCGGGATTCATTTTTGTTAACAATTTTTAGAAATTCAATTTGTTTTATGGCACATCTATGAACGGAATACGGAATGAAATGAAAATGAAAGAAAGAAAATATGAAAGGAAATGATGGAAAAGGATGGGAAAGGATTGGTTGCTTTCCCCCGAAAGGATATGGTAATTATTGGATTGGTCATGGATAGGGGGGAGGGGGGTTGCCTTTTTATAATGCAGCCAATGAGTGAGTGCGAAATGCGAATGAATTGGGGGTACAAATAATAAACTTTTGATGAAAGAAAGGAAATAACCAAAACATTTTAGAGAATAAAATAAACACACCTCTAAATAATAGTCCAATTCTAAACCAGTCAGCCACCCCACCATTACCGTGTCCCATACCTTCCACCACCCATCCCCAAAGTGTCATCAACGTCCAAATACATAAAAGGGGAAAGAATATATGTATTTTGTTGTGTTGGCCCATTCATTCCATTCCAAATTCATTCATTCATTCCCCCCTCGTGTGTCCTTCTCATCACACATTATTGCCTAAAACGACGTCCACATCCAACCAGTCGGTGGTCGTCAACATTACAGAGGACAACCACTCCAATTTCACTGCCGCCTCTCCTCACATTCATTCCATTCATTCCGCGCGATGGGCCCGGGGCCCTCTCAATGCCCTAAAAGTCGTCCGCCATTCTCATCTCCATTTTCCCCTAAAATGGTCGCGCCATTTACTCGTTTTATCTCACAGACAACCCCCTCCCACCAATTCCCCGCAAAATCCATTAACACAACGATGACAACCCCCCTCCCCCCAAGGGAAAGGGGCGGTTGCATTTACTCTACGCCATTTCATCGCCAACCAATCCCCCCAACACCCATCCCCCATCTATTGGATGATGTGCGCCGATTCTTTGCGCACGGTCGAGCGGGGCGCAAAAGGCACACAAGGCCTAAAGGGGGGAACAAAAATGTGGGTACAAAGTGGAATTGGTGCCCTTCGGGGGGAGTCACTTGGTGAGAAGAGCATTTTAGGGAGTGAAGGGCAATTCCATCCATTGGCGGCACCCAAAATGAACGAGAGGAAATTGGTGGGGGATAAGTATGGGAATTGTTGAAGAAGAACACCACAAAAGTCACAAAATTTCATGGGCAGAAACCGAAAAGACATAAATGAGGACAAAAAATGTCATTGGGATAATTTGAACTTGTTTTTGTTCAAAATGAGGGTAGGTATGAATGTGTGGAAAAGGAGCAAAAAAAAGGGTATTTTGGAAAGAAACAGAGCAAAATTGGATTACAAATGAAAGAGCTAAAAAGCTGATTTGCCCTTCTCGCATGACAAACAAATTCCATTGTGGCTCATTGCCCAAAGAAGGCGGGAATGGCAAAATGGCACAACTAATGCCTGCTTTATTGTGCCATCTTTTTGCCTACTCAATGACATTTTCTACACAATAATAAATATTTCCTGCTTTGCTTAATCCAATCAAACATTCATCCACTCTCTTTCATTTGATAATATTTGGCTGCATTAGTAGCCCATTAATTAGGAGGCCATCCATGATTATGTGGGTGGATAAGATAATTAGCAAAATGTCACCTTTCTGAGATGGTTGAAAATTTCGTAAATTTGCCTAAAGAATTAAAAAATTTGGCAAAATTTTATTATTCATTGGAAAATGGATGCCGTCCTATTTCCTAAAAAATGAAAAAATAATGGAAAGTGGGAATTTATTTGAATTTTTATGAGAGATGGAGATGGTATTACGGGAAAATTTTATTTGGTGGTAATGATTTTCGGTTCAGAGTTTTAATTCTAGAATTAATTTTCCGGAAAGAAAAAGAAAGTAATCTCTCAAAATTTACTTAAATATTAGCAAATCTTTTCTTGAAAGTTTTCATTTAGAATTTAAAGTTTTAATTCATTTTTAGGAAACGCGCTGTTATGGGAAAATAAAGAGCAAAAATTCACCAATTTATAATTTGCTAAATTTGAAATTGAAGGTGAATTAATCAAAATAAAAAGAAGAGGAAATTGTCAAACTAAAAAAGATGATTAGGCTACTAAATTGGAGAGGTTCTCCTGAAAGCAATTTGATTCTGATTCCAAAATTTGATTGGATTGGATATTTGTCCTCCACCAACCAACAAAAGTATCCGCCCATTACCAAATCCAAATTACTCAACCTCCTAATATTGTCTTTCGTCGGAATTCCTTTCAACATTAAATGGGAATGAATGAATGTTATTTGCGCGAAGATGGGTGCCACCCAACTTTAATGTGGGTAATTCAAAACATTGGCGAATTACAAAATAAAAAGGAGGCGCAATGGAGAAGAGGAGGAGGATGATGGAATGATCGGCTGGTTGGTTGGCTGATTTGTGTGGGAAATAAGAGGGCAAATGTGTGATTTATTTAGTGGGGAATGGGAGTGGCACACTGTAACCATTTTAACGATAATTCGTAATAAATTTGGACAAATTTGGGTAGAATATACTTTATTATAAAAATGAGTTGAATTTTTCATCATATTTGGTGGAAATAATGGCAAGGGATTCGGAGGGGGATTTGTTAGTTCTTTGGATTGGATGGGCTAATGTACATCGGAATAGGAGGAAAGGTTGACAATGAAATGCTATTATTTATATAAAAGAAAAGCAACCACCATTCACCAACATTGAGGGGGTATATTGATGTTCGGCTTTTATTTCGCGCCAATCGAGGAGGGGAGAAGAAGCCGATGGGGGGAAAAGTTGCACGATCCGTGCTTCTTTCCTTCTTTAACATTGAGCCAGTTCCCCAAAATTGCAAGACACGATATTCCCCTCCCAAAATTGAAGCCGTTGGATTGGATTTCACATCCAAACATTCCGCCGATAGGATCCATCTCAAAGCAATTGTCAAGAGGGGAAATTGGGAGGGGACAAGGAAAGAATTGGCCAAGAGAATTCCGCGAAATGAATGGTAAAATACACCAATTCAATAATTTAATGGGAAAATGATGAGAAAAACTAATTTTAATTGAATTAATTGTACTCATAATTGATGGTCATTTTTATCCACAATGGCCCAATCCAATTCTTCTTCTGCTCCTCATCATTTTCAATCCCCTTCCCCTCCTTCCCATTCTCGATGGATGGCTCTTCGGCCCAATTTATTGGGGCCATCGCATGCCGCAAATGTTTGTCCAAGCGATTACATTGTTATATGTATTGCTGCCGCCTTCGCCGCTATATATAAAAGAATGGGGCCAATATGAAAGGGATGATTGGGAAATGGGATGGGATCAACTTTTTCCTATTAAATTGAGCTGGGCAATTCACGGCTAGCTATTTGGCCAGAATATTTGATACAGCCCAAAATTATTGCCCATTAGAGAAAACCTTATCAAAAGTGTCTTTTTCTGTTATTTAATTTTGTTTAAAATTTGTGCGCATTTTTCCTTTGTATTTTTTGACTTTATTATGCTTTTTAAAAGAAGGCGACTTTTATCGTGCCAATATTACAAAATGGAAAAGGGTGGCTAGGATGATAATTCCATTTCAAATCTAATCAAAATTTCTGGCTAATCACTCAAAACAACGTTATTGTTTTAAATTATAAATTTATTTGTATTGGGATTAAAAAGTAATTTAGGAAGGAAATGGAATAAAGGAAAGGAATGATGGCACCAAGGAAAGTGGCAAATTGAGGGAACAAAGTGAGCATCCAACGATGATATGTGGAAAATTGAAATGAATGAATGAATTGTATTGGGGGGGGGGGGGGGGATGGCGCAATCAGTCTCTCCCTATTTTGATGACACTTTTTGTTGGCGAATTATGTACAATGGAAATGCATGAGGGCATTTAAAACGGGGCAACAAAAAGCAACCAAACACAACACAATGGATGGACGGATGAATTTGTGATTGGATTGGAGAGGGGAAATTGAATTGATGGATGGATTGGATATATCGCTGGCGGCAAATGATCCATCCAATTCATTCAATTCTATTATTAAATTGAGCATCTATTTTGAATGTAACAAATTATGGATGACCAAAATGGACATTTAATATATGAAATGTAGAAATAAATTTGGGGACTTTTTGCCCTGGAATTTGAGTGAATTAAGCCCGAATAATGTTTGTATTTGAATTGAAATGGGAATTTGTGAATGAATGAAATGGGGTTAAAATAAAATGCATCCCGTCGATTAAATGGCGGCCCAATTGCCAAGGACATGAAAATGTGGGCAAATGGACGACGACACGGCCTTGGGGCGACCCACACGATTTTGGCTGCTACTCCATTGGTGTGGTTATCGTATACCCACCCTTCTCATTCCATTCCACCCCCCCCCCCTTCTCATTCCGTCGTCAGCATCATTGAAAGGAGGAGAAGGGGGAGGGGCGGTTCCCTTTCTTTGCCTCCTCCATTACTCCATCCATCCATCCATTTTGCCCCCCCAATCTGCGCTGAAGGGGGGCCAATCTTGGGCCCGCCCACCATTTTATTCGCCCAAATGGCCCTTTTCGGGTGGGAAGGGCAAATTTTGGATGGGCGAAGAGAAAACA
Organism: Pratylenchus scribneri; assembly: GCA_030063045.1. Classification (NCBI taxonomy): domain Eukaryota; kingdom Metazoa; phylum Nematoda; class Chromadorea; order Rhabditida; family Pratylenchidae; genus Pratylenchus; species Pratylenchus scribneri. Next base: position 358,908 of record JAQSEB010000064.1, on the reverse strand, counting down.
AGAATTAATGGGGTTGGACGCGGGATTAATAGTTGGAATTGGGGGAATGAGGGGGCAAAAGCCTTTTCTATTTGTGCAATGAAGGCTGAAGGGCGAAAATTTGGTAGACAATAAATTCGTCTGAAGAATCTTCCAATTCGCTTGATCAATTTTAGAATTATAATAAATTTATTTTGTGTATTACATTTTCCCAACTTTTTTTTTCACATCGATTGCACAATTTCCCCCCCCCCCCCCTTTTCCATCTTTTAACTTTTAAACAAAGCCAATTTTGGCACTTCACTGGAGGATGTTTTGTGTTTGCGCGCAATTCATTCATTCAACATTAACAACCATTCAATCCCATTCATTCATTCATTCCTTTCTTGCTTACTAATTCACATTTTATTAAAGCCATTAAAAGTTTGGTGCAATTTTTTATCGAAAACTTTCGAATTATTTTGATAACGGTTAGCAAACGATTTTCACCATCAAAAAATTAGCATATTTGTAGAGCTCATTGCGACGCATCGATTCATATATAGTTTTCTGATTGAAACTAATAAGTGAGTTTTAAAGCAAAAACTTGGTTTAAATGGTTTAACTCATTTCGGTTTGGACCAAATCAAACAAACTATATATGAATAGAAATAGACGCGTCTCAATGACTCTAAAAATGCTAAATGGTTTGATGTTGAAAATCACTCTCCAAACTGTTATAAGCTTGCCGTGAATGTAAATTGTCGACAAAAAATATTTTCCTTAAAAGTTATTTATTTCCCAATTATATTTATTTATATTTAATTCCTCATTTTTTGCACCGATCCTTTGACCATTCATTTCATCAGCCAAAATCAATTTACCACTGAATGACCGCGCGGATTATCCTCCCTGCTGTCTCGAGAAAGTTTTGGGGGAATATAGGACATTGATGGAGGTAGATGGGCAGCACATTTGTGGCGAATTGATGATGATGAGCAGCAATAATCAAGGCTGGGAAAGGCAATTAAGTGTGAACACAAAAAGGTGGTGGTGGTGGTGGAATGAATGCCAATTTGTTTGATTTTTGGGAATTTGGATGGAATGCAACCATCGAGAGTTCATCATAATTAAAAGGTCATCCAAAAATAATGAAAAATATATATAAAATTGAATGAATTCCTTCGATCAAAATCAATTCCTCCCATTCAATTCCCCCTTCTACTATTCAGCATTTTTCCATTGGCAATTTTTCATTCCATGTAAATTATTTCCCGCTGTTCTTCCAATTATCCCCACCCCCCTTCCCAATGTTTTGTTCAATCGAATGGGTGGAATTGTGCCCAAGGCGTTGCATTGTTATCCAAAGGGGAAAGTTTTGTTGGGAAGAGGGCATTGGCACGCTTTGTCCCTCATCCAATTCACAATTGGTTTGGCAGGCAATATTGCAACGGTGGTGGTTGAGGCCAATTCCCCCGGGCACTGTTGGAAATTATTTTCAAGCATTGGTATATTCTACTATTTATTTGCTCCATATTTTCATTGCCCAAGGCCCTTTTTATGGTGGGATATTTGTGCTAGGATTATAAATTACCGTAACTAATAATGGAAAGAGGGCAAATTTGTTAGATTGGGGAATTCAATTTAATTTCTAATAAAATTCGCCTAATTCTGTGACATCCAAAATTGTCCCCATCAACCATTTTTGCCTCATCACTTTATGGATGTTCCCTCTCCTTAAACTTAAATGAGAATGGGCGGCAATTTTAGTGTTCGTCCGGTCGAATAATAAGAAGGGAAGGGAAATGAACAATTGGATTCGGCAAAATGTCCTCAAATGACTATAAAAGGGGGAATACGATGGATTGGGGGCACAAAATGTTCAGGGACATCCCAAAAGTGAACATGTGTTTAAAAAGTGAGGAGAAGAGTCCATCCAATCCACCATTTTTGTCCATGACTGACTGACAAGTGGTCGGAAGGCAAAGGAATTTTTGGCCTCAAATGCCTTCCCTTTGGCACTCATCCCATCAATGGGATAATTACAATGGACACGGTGAGGCACAAAAGTGGGAATAAGGGCACATTTTTATTGTCCATAAATGATTTTGGGCATAAAATGAGCTCACTTTTTCCTCATCCTATAATTCAAATAAATTTCTGGAATTTAGAATTTATATCCTAAAAAATTAAAATAATATATTTGAAAAATTTCCTGAGAATGTAAAATGATTTTTTGCCGAAATTTGACCCAATAATTTGCCTTAAAATGGCCAAAACACAGCGAGCAGATTTGGTGGGAATAAATGGGAATATTAGGAGAATAATCCATGTTTTGGATGGGCATAAGATCATCTTTTAGTGGAAATAAAATATCCAATTCAAATAGATTGAAAGAAAAATGACTCCCTTAAAATGATGAAAAATTGTGAAATTAATTCGAATTATATTTTTATTAATTTTATTCATAAAATTTAAAGGGAGTCTATTATTTGCATAAAAATAATTGAATTTACCAAAATTCATTAATGTCGAAAAGTATTATATTTTTGAGGCCATTCTTTAAGATTCCCTAACCTCTACCCCTTAGCCCTAATACCTAGTCATGGCCAAGTTATATGGCCATAAAAATAATTTTTCGACACAAAGGAATTTGAGTAAATTTCATTTATTCCAATATTTAAATATTTATTTTAAATTAATTGTTGGTTATAGGCAACAAAACTGGTGAATATAAGGAAACATGAAAATTGGCCCTTTCAAAAATGTGATGGCATTTGTCAAATCAACAGATCATCCATCCTCCGTCCTCAATGCTCAATTCCCATGCCTAATCCCGAAATGGAAACAAACCACAAATTGCGCATTAACAACATCAAATCACCAAAAAATTATGCAATTTTTGCATTCCAATCCAAAGAAACATTTATTCCATCCAAAAATGTACAAATAGTTTATGAGAAGCAATTGATGAGAAGAGGAAAAGGCAATTGAAGAAGGGAAGGAAGGAGTCAATTGTCAGCAATTTGTGGTGCATCTTCTGCCCATAATATCCACCCATTTGGTGTGCGCATCCTTTCCCCCCCCCCCTCCTCCTAATCTCCCCCAACCCAATTGCCCACTTCTTTCCCCCATCCCATCATTTCTCCTTAATTGGAGCGTTTAGCTTTGCCCCAGAGAGGTTGTCCCGTTTTTGTGTTGTTTGCTCAAAATCTTCAATTCCAATGAGGACGAAGCAAACAACCCAAAATTCTTTTGGGCCTTCTAATGTGGTCTAAAACATTTAAAAATTGCCAATCATTCCTTTGGATAATTTCCTTTTATATTTTCCAATCCTCTGTTTTTGATGGCATTCCATTATTTAGCATTCATGACTAAAGTAGTTGAGATGCTTAATGGACTGGCTGGTTGGATGGATTCTTTTCGTCGGCTGGATGGATAGATGGTTGGCTGATTGGTGGGCCAAAGAAAAGCAATTGGGACGGCGGATGGATGAATTCATTCGGCGGGGAAATGCACTCATTCATTGAGAAGAAGGGAATGGGGATTCCGTTTACAGTAATCCAGGCAATGGATGGATGGATGTCGACGGGAGGACATGAAGATGGCCATTGAGAATTCCCTCATCACTCCCGGGCGAATTGGCCAAGGGGAGGGGGAAATTGTGCTTAACAATTAGTGCAGCAGAGCCCCAAAGTGGAGAACAATTTTATTGGAAGCAAATGGAGAAGAATTGCTCTTTTTTGCTTTTGATGAGATAAATGAGGAAAAGCAAAGGAGGAGAGAAAAGCGGGGATATATTTTATGTTTGCTGATGAGGGAAATTGGGGGCGAATAAATGAATGAATGAATGAATTATCAAATTAAAATGATGGAATTAATTGAAATTATATTTCCAATGAATATATTTTGGCGTTAAAACTGAACATACTATTTCGCCGAAGAAGCAGAATACAAACCTAACCTTAAACCTTGCCCTTACCCTTAAACCTATGCCGTCCCAGTTCTAACCTTTAAAAGCCTAAATTTAGTTTTTCGAAAACTCAAATTTTTCTACTTTTCTGACGAAAATAGTGTGTATAAATTTCAGTTTTAACTGAATTTCAGTTTTAAGGCCGATATATAATACCAAAAATGAATTCAATCTGCATTTGAAAATATAAAATTATTTTACAAACTTCCCGTGACCAAGAAGGAAAAGATGCAAGGATTTATTTTGGTAGGCCCAACCCAATAGTTTTGCATAATGTACTTGGCCTTATTCCCTCCTTCTTTTGGAAGATGCCAATTGGAGGGGGGGAAATTGGAGCAGTGAATTGCCTTTGGCAATGGATAAGCATGAATTCTTCTCAATTTGCACAAATGTGAATGCCAAATTGATGGGATTTGGCCTCGGAAATTGACTTCAATCAAAAATGCAATTCTTTCACCAATTCGCATAAATTTCGCATTGGAAAAGGGAAGGAAATATACGGTAATGTCAAAAAATGCGACAAACAGACAAAAATATTTGATGGAAAAACAGAAATTGAATGAGAAATTTTTGTTATTATTATTATTATTTATTTAAATCTAATAAATTTAAATTTTAAAATGTATATTTTCTTTTGGCACTTTGCATGTTTTGCTTTTCTTCCCCTCAATTTCATTCATAATGGCCCCCCCATCCAATGCTCATCATGCTAATCCCTCTTTTCCCCCTCTTTTTCCACTTCTTGGATTCATTGAAGTGAACAAAATTGCACCAAAAATGAATGAATAGAAGGGCCATTGGCCGGTCATTCACTCCTTTAAATGGGTGAGGGGAAGGCATGTCATTTCATGGAAGGTTTGATGATAATAATAATAATGGGAAGTGTGTTATGGACCTTTTCAAATGGCCAAAAACACCCGCTGAGTGGAAAAACGAGAATGGTGCCGAGAATGGGAGGGGATATTTGGGAGGGGGAGGAGGACATTGTTATTGGACCAACAGCGGGGGATCCGCTTCATCCAAAATCGCCTCTTTTCAATGAGAATGACAGTCTCCATTGCCCTTTTTGGCCATAAATTTGCCATTATCTTCCAACATTTGGGGATTAGATAATAAAAATGGAAGGAAAAGATCTTTAAAATTAAATTATTATTAAATATATTCCATACTGTCATAGTATATTCCAATTATTTTCTTAGTAGCATTTGCCGTCATTGAACTGGATTAATAGGTTAAGAAGTACCCAATGCCCATCCATTTCATCCACTTTGCATGTTCAATGTCTATTTTGGCACCCTCCATATGGCTAAATGTGCGGTTTTGGGCTTTTTATGTGGCGCAGCATTTTATTCTCTTTTCCCACTTTGGCCAGTTAATTATAGACCATAATGAATGGAGGAGGGGAATATTTTCTGGGATAAATGAAAAGCCGAAAATGGACAAAATGGAGAGAAGCCAAATGGTGGATAGTCTGGGATTTAGATGAAATATATTTAATTTAATGTTTTTTTGGATATATATTTAATTTAAATATTTTTGGTAATGTAAACTTTTAACATATTTTAATTTCCATTTTTATCTTCAATTAAAAATGCAAAATAATTCATTTTTCCTTTGTTTTTTGCACAGTTGAGTAAATATTTAGAAAATTGGAATTAGCGAAATTATTGCTTTTTTGAAATGTCGGAAAGATAGAAATGAAAATAGGTAATTTTGGATGATTCCATTCAATTTGCCACTTTATTTTGGTGGATATTGCTCAGCTGAATAAATTTTATTTTTAAATTAAATTTAGTCAAAAATTCCCGACATTCATCACATTATCATCAAAAATATTTAAAAATGTTTAATTTAGAATTTAACCACATATTTAAAGGCAAAATAATTCATTAAAAATGCTTTTCGTCGAAAATATTTTCCTTTATTTATTTTATTTCTCTTTTTATTTATAAATATAAATAGTGAATATGAATGTTCGTTTATATCATAATCATAATCATAATCATAATCATTATTTGTTAATGAAGACTTTCAGAAAGCTCCGAATAAATTTAAATGTTTCCCCAATTTTTATTCCATTTTTAATCAGCATGGATTAATTCTAAATTCATTTGACACTGAAATGAAAATCATTCAAATTCAAATTATATTCTCCGTTTTATAAATAATATTTTGAATAAAATCTGCCTAAAATTAGATCAGCATGATTAAAATATAAATAAATTACAATTAATTGCCTCTTATAAGTTTAGAAAAAGACACTTTTTTCCGTCATGCCTCTTTCATTTTTTCTACTTCTTCTAAGCTTATTTGATATTTGTTGTGCACAACAATATTATTGCATTCGTAAGTAATTGAATTAATTTTTCTAATTGAATTCAATTCCCATCTGGAGCTGGCGGCGCTCAACTAAGCTGTGGACCCAAGGCGCAAAATCCGTCACAAAATTTGGATCCATATCCTTCCATCAACCTTTGTTGTTCTAACCAACGAGATGACATTGATCCAGCTATAACACCACAGATTTTTGACGCTAAGCCTCCGGCAGCATTGCCAACAGATTGTGTTCGTATGTGAAGTTGAATATAAAATTATTATTTAAATTAAAAAAAATTCGGAATTTTTATATTTGTTAATTAAGCGGCTATAAGAACATCATTGAAATTTGAATGCTTCCCGGACAGACCGAATGTCCTTTACCATTGGCATCCCTTTGTGCATTTTAGAAATGATAGGGCAATTTGTTGCAAAGGAACGCCAACAAATGAGCCGGATGGTCAGTGAAAATTCATCAATTTTATTGGAATTAAAATGAATTCAGTTTATGATGGCACACTTGCGAGGCCAGTGCCAGCTGCTGATTTTGAAATTGTGTTCCCGCCTGGACAGACACCAGGCCCAAACCCAAATCCAATCCCAGGCCCAATTCCACCAACTCAAACCTCAGCTACGAGACGTCCAATGCGTCCAATTGTCCCTTTTCGACCTTCGCGTATTTCTTCAGCTTTTTGTCGCGATTTGACCATTCCTGGAAGGCCATTTGATTGTGCCGCAAATGCCGATAGGCATATTTGGCACAAAATAATAATAATATTCTCCCATTATTCAGATGCAATGATCCATTATATATCAATTTAATGGCACAACAATGTCCAGCCACCTGCAATCTATGTGGACGCCTGAGGCAACAGAATCCAATTGGTGGTGGAGGAGGAGTCATTGACAGACACATTGGCGGAGGAAGAGGTGTCATTTTCAATCAAATATTATTTTTACAGTAATTTAAAGGTTGTCGTGATTGGATTCCCCCATCGGGCCATATGAGTTGCCAACAAATGGTCGCAAATTTATATTGCCAAAATCATCGGTAACAAATAAAAGTGGGAAAAATAAATTCAATTCTTTTTTATAGCACTCAAATGGTTGCCCAATGCCCGGTTTCATGTGGATTTTGTACTCCTTCTTTCTGAATGAAATGAATAAATTATGAATGCTTTTTAATATTTATTTAATAGAAATATTTAAAATGGCGAAAAAACGTTTAAAATGGACAAAAGATTATAACGATTTGTTTTGGTGGTTTCTCCTAAACCACTAAAGCATATATCCATTGAATAGAGCTCGTCAAGATGCATCGAATGGTATACAATTTGTCATGGTTTAAGTGGTTTTGAACCAAAACTCTACGATGGTTTAATGGTTTAGTACCCTTAATTTGTGATCAAATCATGACAAATTATATACCAATCGACGCGTCTTGACGAGATCTATAGATTGGGTATAAATTGGGGATCTAAGAGAAAAACCACTAAACCGCTAGAATCTTTTCGCCATTTTCAATTTTTTTCGCCAAATTAAAGACAATCCTTTATTTTATTTATACTATGAAATAGAAAAAAATAATAAAATTGTATTTTTACTATCCATTTTTTCTTTCCACATTTGTTTTATTTCTCCATCATTTTAACGCCCCCACTCTAAAGTGATCACATTTTAAATAAATGCTTAAATTAATTCAGTCAGAGAATCCACGTAAGCAAAATGGAATTTTTTATTTAAAATATTCCCGCTGAATTAATTATTTCAATTAATTATTCTTCTTATAAATTTAAGAGTTGATCAAAGTTAAAATCATTCTTAAAAATTTCCCAATTTATCCGATCAAAATGAATAAAATCATTTTTGTTGGGTTTTTCCTCCTTTTCCTTTTCAATGAAATCCATTGTGACGACGAGACATCATTGCCTAATAAGCCGGAATCTCCACCCGAAGTTCCAGTACCAATTCCACCTCAAGCTGCTGACAGCAATGAAACTATGCCATCTTTCATCAAACCATTACCAAATGGCATGCCTTTGCCATGGAAACTACCGAATAAAGGCAATAATTCTGTGAATCAACCATCGGGTGAACAACCGGCTGGAGAACCAACATCCTCCACTCCGGCTGTTGAAGCTGAACCCCCAACATCGGCAACTACTAGCCAACAAGCCCCACTACCTGGCAATGAACCTAATGGCAATGTGAATGAACCGGAAGCACCCGAAGGAAAAAACACTAGCGAAGTCCCAATTCCACCTCCGCCATCAGAAACGACATCTTCTGAACCAATGACCACAACCACCACAAGTGCCGAAGAAATGTCAACGAAAACAACACCATCCGTTGAAGAAGATTCGACCACAACTCTTGCTGTCGAAACTGAAACAACATCGGAAATGCCAATGTCATCAACAGAAGAACAAAAGATAACTTCTTCAATGGCACCGGAATCTGAATCAACAACAATGGAGGTGGATAATCATAAATATATTTGAATGTTAAATTATATTTTTAAGGAAATGATGTCATCAACGGAAACAATGCCTGAAGAAACAACAATGGAGGTACTATAATAATAATACAGATATATTTGGGTTACTTGTCAATTATTTACTAGCAGATTTTTATTGGGTCAACTGGGGATAAAGGTGACCCCTATGAATCATCTGGTATAGGGTTACGGTCTTTCAGGAATAAGTTATCATCAGCATTAACCCTAATCCTAATCACCCAATAAGGGACCCTTCATTTCTAAAACATCTGCTATGGTAGATAAAAATAATAGAAAAGGGGATACGGTCAACTGGGCGTTTCAACTAGGCGATGGCGCTTGTAGCTCATTAAGGGTAAACCGAAATTGATGATTTTGATATCAAATTAAAGAGTGCTGCACTTCTGGTTATCGATAGATATAAAATTTATTTGGTTTAGTTCAGAATTAGCCATGTTGTGTTCAAAAAACCCTGAAAAATTCACAAATTTATAATAAGGATCTTATTTAATGATTTTTTAAGTACAACATTGCTAAATCTGAATTAAACTAAATAAATTTTATATCAATCGATAGTCAAAGCGCGCTCCTTAATTTTATTCTAAAATCATCAAAATCAGTATAGTAATTAACGAGCTATACAAGCGACGACGCCCGATTGGGACATCGGTCAGTTGTACCGTACCCCAGACAAGTACAAATACAAATACCTATCCGTATTTGAATGTTAAATTATATTTAAGGAAATGATGCCATCGACGGAACCAATGCCAGAAGAAGAAGAAACAACAACGGCTAATTCAATGATGAACACTTTTCGGGCATTGGAATTCTATAAAAATCAAATCCCGGAATGCCTTTTCGAATTGGTTCAAATGAATTTGACCGAAGATGATTTGAATGAACGTTGGGACAAATCTTTCAATCAATCATTTATGATGGCAGAAGAACATCGTAAAGAAATCATCATGGAATATAAATATTCAACACCACCCGAGAATGGACGCGAAAATAAATATCAAATTGATTTGAATAATAATTTGGTAATTATTATTATTCAAATAAATTAATTTGCATTTCTATATCAGGATTTGGACAAACCAGATTTGGTAAAGCCGGGTGGAGAACAACGTCTGAAGGAAAAATTTGAACAACGCGAAAGGGAGAAACCATCGGTGCCGTTGAAAAATATGCTGGAATTGGATGGTGAATGGAAATTTAATTATTAATAAAAAAATTAAGGCATTGACTATTTTATGGCGAGGGAAGTTCGATTGCTCAAAAACCGGTTCAAAATTCACTAAATTAAATATTTTTTAATTGATTTCACTGTTTAGTTATTGCATGGTTGCACTTCTCACATCGCTTCGTCAGGTCCAGGGTCATCCAGTCCGTGTGATGCCAATTGCGGTCTCCGTGAATAAGGTGGAAAATAAATAAATAAAAGATAATTTTAATTAATTTTTAATAGAACATGACGGACAAAATTAAAATTTTCCATGATTACGAAACTGACACTGTTAATCGCGACGATCGTTTCTCTGTGATGTTGGCAATTGCGCATGATGAAATTGGATATGCCAAACAAAATCCACCGGTCGATTCGAGTATGGCTTTGTATGCCACTTATGTGGGTGCCGATGGCCAAAATGTGTTGGTGGAAATTCAGGCCCCGAGGGTATAAAATTTTATTTAAATATTTATTAATTAATTTTATTTATTTTTAGATGCAAATGGAAGAGATGACAACGGCGAGCAGCAATGACAATGAGGGCCCCAATATTCTAATCCATCCGAATTCCGAATGAGCCATCGGGGGGAGGGGATTGAAATATTTGATTTTCCAATTTAATTCCCGATAAATTTTCAATACATTTTTTGAAAGGATAATATTGGAATTTAATAATATATTCTTAAATTAAAGCAATTATTTAAATTAAAATTGCGAAGAGAGAAAGCAAGCTAAATCCTTCAGCTTATTAAAAACCCTCAGGGCATATAAATTCTACAGTAATTTTATGGTTAGCTTGCAAGGGAATTCTTAAAGTATTTTTGATCAATAATAATATTCAATTGGAAAATTTTTAATTTAATCATAATCATTTTATCAAACAATTAGAAATCATAAATTATTTTAAACAAATAATTTTCATAATTTTGCGGCATCAATTGGTTTTTTGTTTGAAAATGATTTAATATGGAGTGCCGTTACAATTTTTGCATTGTCACTTTTTCGATAAATGTCCGCTGTCGTAAAGCCCAAATTATTGCCATTTCGGGTCACATAGGCATCAATTAAAATTGTATCACCTAAATTATAATAAATAAATCATATTAAATATTTTAAAATATTTAAAAATTATTTTCTACTTGCCTATTTTGACTGGAGCAATATAATTGACAGACAAATTTACACTAACTCCCCCTTTCCCTCTCTCCGTGGCCATAAGGGCGGTTGTGGTGACAATATCCACCAGAGTTGCCGTTAATCCTGAATCAAGTTAAATAATTGGATTTGATAGACAAAACTGTCAAAAGGAAATTATTTTGGATCACTAAAGCCTGCTTTTAATGACAAATTTGATAATAACTTACTATTTTTATTTTGATGGAATTTAGTAGTTGAACCAATGGATATTAAATTAACAAAGCAGCTAGCTTTTTAAGCATTAATTTTCCAAACTAATTAATCAGAGACCTATTTCACTATTTGGATGAATGTGCCAAATTAAATATTATTATTTATTCTGTGGATTTAATTGAATATATTTATGCCCATTTATGGTTGATTAATCGAATTTTGCGCACTGACTAATTCAATCTTATAATAATCTTTCGTTCCATTCGATTAATTTCTTTATTCTTTCTGCTGAGCATTTTATTATCAGAATGACTGTTCAAAAATAATTGAACAGTAAATTATGGCCGAAAAATAAACAACCTGATTTTGGTCTTTTTAACACTTTATGGTTAACTTTTTACAATTTTTTATCAAATTTGCCGATGCTTTCGAACTCAGTTTTAAAGCAGCTAAATCTAATAATCTTGTGAAAATTTGATTTTATTGTACAAATATTTTCCACCCATCAATATATTTAACCTCCATGCAAAGTGCCAAATGGGTTTGTGTGTTCCTCTTGAACCTCCATTTCCACCTTCACCCGTCCCTCATCCACATCAACAACTCGGCACTAAAATATTTTCATTTTATCAAAAATAAAAGTTGAACAATTTTAATTTTTAATTTATATCATTTTTATAAATTTTTTGCATCAAACCATTTATTAATTTATTTACATTTCTGACATGTCGTTGAAAGCTTTTGGCAGCCGAAAATTCCTTAAATACATTTTTTATATACGACAAATATTTCTTTGAATTTCCAATGGCCATATCTGATGATTTGATGAAAAATAAATGCAATGGTTAATTTGGGAGAATAAAAATTTTAAAAAATTAAAAATTATCCGGCGAATATAGAATTTTATTGTGATAAATTCAGTAAAAATGTAAGAGAGAAATGAACAAAAATTTAATATATTATTTAACCACGAATTATATTTATTTTCCATTCTATTGTTTTAATAAATTTTCTTTCATTATTTATTCATAATTCACATTCTTTGCATGTTTCATTTTGCTTGAGTCAATGAATGTCGTTTAAATGAACTTGAATTGATCGAAGTTCGAAGAAACAAATTCCCATTCAACAAATCTATCTCGCCAATTGAACAATTGTTTTGTTTTTTTTGTTCTTCTTTACTTTTTCTTTTGGCTTTATCCGCTTCACACTTTTCTTTCCACCTTTTCCCCTCGAGGCAATTTTATCCGCCCACGTGTTCCTCTTCTTTCCTCCAATTAATTTTCATAAAAAAGGAATTAATTTTAATTCTCCGTTAAAAAAATGTATGGCCATGTTTGCCGTAGTCGTTCCTGTGCCACTTTGGCACCTGAAAGCCTTGCCAATGAACCGTTGCCAAAATTGAGTCGAACAACTTCCTCAGCCGACATTGCCCAAAGACATTTGGACATTAATTCGCCGACTCGGTCATTTTAATAAATTCAATTTTAGAATTTGTTTTTTTGCCGTAGATGGTGGCCGTACAATAAGCCCTATTATTGGCCATTAACCAGCAATTTGTGCTCAATTGTTTCCAATTACAAGTCCGATCATTTTTCCCTTAGAATTCAAAATTTTTCATTTAGTTTTTATCCACTTTTTCGGGCATATTGGCCTTCATATCGAAGTTATTTGGTAATTTTCGAATATTTAATTATAAATCATCATTTTTAGCTCGAAACAAATTGGTACAATCGAAAATTCGATCGCTATCAATTTTTGCCCTCGGATCCATATTACAAGTGATCACCATTAGGACATTTTAATTATTTTATTCTTATTTTAAGTTATTGGCCACATCGAAGCAGCTATTATTATTGGTAGGTAATTTAAACATTCATTTGAATATGAATTTGTCCCTATAAGGTTCCACTATCCATACTTCAAACGATGGTATGGCAACTATTAATAATCCTCATTTGCCCAAACAATGTGGAAGAAATACTGTAGCAAAAAATTGATACCATACCCTTCTAAAAGACCCAGATTATGTGAAATACAATTTAGCAAATATTATATTTAAATAAATATATTCTTAGAAATTAGAATAATAATATTGAAAAATAATTATCCAATTCGAAAAAATATTTAATTTTATGGGCAAATATTAAAGTGAATATATAAATATAAATAATTATAAAATGAATGAATTTAATAATTCGCTAATTGACCCAATAAATTGTTCATTTTTGATCATTTTTAATTCATCATCTTTGGTCAATCCATTTGGCCTATATAATAATGCACGGCATCCCAATTCCAAAACTGGTTTCAAATCTCGGTTCACACTGTCGCCAACATGCAAAAGGGCATCGGGCGAATCCTTTTTAATAAAATTTTTTTTATAAAATTTTCAATATTCCACCTCCAATTTGTATCGTTTCAAAATCATCTGGAAAATTTTTGGATCGGGTTTTGCCAATCCAATTTCTCCACTGAGAAAATATTCATCGATTATTTCAGGATAAATGAAGCCTAACTAAAATAAAAATAATCGTTAAAAATAGATTGGAATTTTGGACTTGATGGAGAATTTGGCGCAATCGACTGTCAAAATTTGAAACAATAACAATGGCCTGAATATTTGACTCCATTTTTCGAATTTTTTTGATAGAATTCAAAAGCTGAATTTATGAATTTTAAATAATTAAATATTCATTCTCCATTTTTTCTCACTTGATTTTCGGTTAATTCCCATGCTTCCACACTGCCATAATAATCAATTAGGCGATCGGCAAATTGAGTGGGAATCTATGGCAAAATAATCAATGTCAAAAAATATTTTATTGACCGAAACATCCGTCCCAAAAGTCCTTCGAATCAATTCTGTCCACCAATTTTTGTACCCGCCCCTTTTTCCATGACAATAGCAGGGCATTTCAATTTCTAATTGGCCAAATGCTTTTCGAAAATTAGAGCCCATTTCGGCTTCTTCTGGTATTTTGGTAATTGCAAATTCTTGGCGAGCAATTCGGGAATAAACATGTGGGACGGGCTAGCGGAGCCGAATCAAAGTGTTCATTGCGTCAAATGAAATGATTTTGGGTGGTTTCATTTATTCTATATCTAAATATATCAAAATTATATGTATATTTTATATATATATATATATATTAAATATTAATATTATTAAAATAAATATTAATATTATTAAAATAATATATTATTATTATTTTATATAATTATTAATAATAATAATATATATTATATTATCTCTTATCTCATTATTAAAATAATATATTATATATTAATATTATTAATTACTATTATATTATAAATAGAAAATATATAAATTGTAAGTTTATTAAACTAATCTAATCAAGTTTAATTTTTCTGCAAAAATGGCAACTATCAAATGATTTTTTTGATGCGAAATTGATGCAAATTTGTTGTCTTTGTCATCGATGCGTCAATCAAAATTAATTTTGATTCGTAAAAATTTATCCGCATCAATTCAATCTTCCCATTACCAAGTCCTCCACTGCCCACTCCTACTCTTCAATCCTCTCCTCAGTCCTCACCAATAAAAAAAAAGAAAAAATAATTCAAATAATTCAATAAAATAAATTAAATTATTAATTAAAGCCCATTAATAATAGTTAAATAAAAATGTCCAATCCGACGGATAGAGGCCATCATGGAATATTCTCTCGAAAGCTTGACGAATCGGAAAAAATTCCACCAAATTTGGTGAATTCATCAGCAGATTTGGGCCAAGGCCAACAACAGGCCCAACCCATATCAGCAGAAGACGACGACTGGAGCTGGAGTGGACTTTGGGGGGATAATGTTTACAACCGTGACGAAAATGGAAGGAGGCGAAAGAAACGTAGTCAAAAAGATAAAATTGTAAAGTTGGGGAAGGTAGAAATTTCCAAAAAATGGAATTTAGCACATTTACCCAATTGGGCCAATGTTTGGATCGATGCCGATTGATGGAGAGGAAGATGGGGGAGATGAGTTAGAAAGTGCGGATTTAAATGGAAATAACAACGTCGTCAACAATATTAGAAACAATGATCGAAACGGCAATAATCCAAGGTTGCCAATATTGGTGTTAGGGGCAATATCCTTTTATATAAAATCATTTCCACTTGGGTCGAAAAGAGGGTGGAAAGAAATTTGGACAAACAAATTTTGCGGATTAAAAATCAATTAGATTTAAGTTTAGCAAATTTGAAAGAAATTACAAAAAGTTTAGACCAAAAATTAGCAATATAGGCCAAAATCGGATAATTTTTATTTTTGATTGACCATAATTTTCTACCATCACAAATAGATTTTGGTACTAATGAAATCCACAAAAGGAACATGATGATGGTGGGAAATGGATCATACTATCAATCAAATTGTCAATAAGTGGGAGAAGGAGGATGGAAGGAATTAATTTCCTTTGCTCTTATTAGAATATAGAATCATCATTAATAAAAAAAAATAAACAATCAAAATGGAATAAATACTTGATCTAATTAATCTTACTATGCACAAATTTTGTAAAAAAATTTGGCATTATTTGATGCTGATTTCAACAAGTTAGTTTTTTTTGTGAGCTCGAAATAAATAAATTACGGTACACTAGAACTGGGCGCCGTGGCTTGTAGCCATTAAGGATGAAACAGAAAAGATATAGATAGATAATTTTGGTATCATATTAAAGAACTCACTTCTGGCTATCGAATATAAAATTTATTTGATTTGGTCAGAATTAGCAGAGTTGCTATTAAAAAAAGACATAAATTTGCAAATTTTTCAGCTTTTTTTGAACACAATTCAATAAAATCTTAACCAAACCAAATAAATCTTATATCTATCGATAGCCAGAAGTGAGCTCTTTCATTTGACACCAAAATCAAAATCATCTATATCTGTTTCGTCCTTAATTAGCTACACGCAGCGGCGCCAATTTGAGATGTCGCTCAGTTGAATGGGTCCGAATAAATTATTCCTCTTTTGATTGGACTGAGTCTTTCTCCCACTTTTGACAATTTGATTGACAGTTTGATTCGTCCCTTTTCGTCTTGTGTGAGCCAATCTTCTCATTAGTACCTGGATTTCCCTTACAGTACTTTTGTGGCCAATTCAAACAATGAATTTGTTCCATCCGCCCATTCGAATCCGCCAATTCCCATTAATCCAAATGGGCAATTTGGATCGAATAATCCATTGAGATTCGAAGATGATGAGGAAACTGGTTTGGAGGCAATAAGAAATGGAATGGCAAATTCCACAGAAAATTGCAGGTTCTTTGGCCAAAACATATTCCGTTGGGAAAATTTGACTTTTTAGCTCCATTTCGGGTGGTCATTTCCGTTGGTCTGAAACGTCTTCGACAACAGCTTCTCCACAAATTCATCGATCCAATCTATTTTCGGAATCAAATACGAGTGAAAATAATCAACACGCATGGTGAGAAAAGTGCATGAATTTATAATGGGACTTTTTCTATAATAGTTGGCAAGATTCGGGTTCGCCACATCCTCCCGTTTCCCAATGCCATCGAAGTACTTTATTCCGCACATTACCGTACACACTCGGCACACATCCATCAATTGCTGCCGGAAATAAAGGAAAGGTGATAATACAAAATTGGGAAAATTGAATTGATATTTAATGGAAAATAATACAAAATATTTTTGAAATTTACAGAATCCCAGTCGTGTTGGCCGAATTCTCACTGAATACCAATACTCTGATTCGAATGATTCCGATTCTGATGATTTAGGTTTACTATCAAAAGTGCGAAATAGTGGCATTTTGGACGCAATTGCCAATAATCCAAATACGGAACCAAATTCACCAGTTCCTCGGAATCAACAAAGACAAAATGTTCAGAGAGGCGATTCCCTCCTTTCCTTGGTGGGATTAATTAATTCAATTGGGATTATTCCAATTTTAGGAAACGGCCAATTCTGGCACAACAAATTCCTCATTCACCATTCACACTGATCCACATATTTCCCAATATGTTCAACGAAGACAGGGCATTTTTGATGAGGTGGATTATGACGATGAGACAACCGGATTGGAGCATTTGCTTGAAAATGTACTAAATAATAGGCATTTTCCAATATTTCAATCCTTTTCAGCCACCAAGTATTCGTCCATCGTCCCCATCCAATTCCTCTACAATCACTCCAACCCCGCAAAGTTGCAATGCCAGCATTCAAACGGAGAATACTCTGACGGAACAACAAATTCCATTGTATTTGCCAGTTCGAATTTATATTTTTTAAATGAAATAATGCCATTAAAATTCAGAGACGACCTCCGCTCAATCCTCTCCTATTGGCCAATGAACATCAAATATTCCAGGAATTGGCCAACAAAATGGACCTTCAATTTGAATTCCGTCAAGAATTGTGGGTTTTTATAGAGGATTTGATAAAAATATCAATTTTAATTCAGAGGTGCAATTTATTTTTCGCAACCGGAAAATAATCGCATTTTGGTGCTGAATTCCAAATTGTATAAGGATGAAAATAATATTGGACAATTTCAAGAAGTGATTCGAATTTCACTGGTAAGCCAATCAAAAACATTTCCAAAGTTATTAAATTTTTAGCATGAAAATGGCCGAATTTGTCGTGAAACAAATCTTATGCCAGTGGAAAAATGGTTAGGCCATGCCACCATCGAAGGGCTTTGCCGTCATTTTTTCGTAATTGATCAAGTCTAAATTTGAAGAGAATATTAGAAACAGCTCAATGAATGAGGAGAATTGGGAAATTTTTAAAAACAAATTCACATTTTCATATCCGATAATTTTTAATGATTTCACATTTTAATCAATATTAATCATTCTTTAATTAATTCTTCAATTTTTTATCGTAAAATTTGCAATTTTTTAATGTTGAACAAATAAATTTTCACTTTTTGGTTTTTGATTGATGAGAAATATTTTTGAGTACATTTCATTGTATAAATTTGAAATTTCCTTTCATAAAAATAAAATCATAAATATAAAAATTTATTCAATTTAATTGAAAAAAATATTTGATGAATTTTTTTATGATTAAATTCATTTTTATTTTAAAGTTAAAGCCGAAAATATGCAAAAACAACAAAAACAGCCAGTGAGCCAAAATGCTGGGTAAGTTTCACAAATTTTTTAAATATTTTGGACATTAAATTCAGTTGCAAAATATTGGGTGGATTAATCATTGTTGATCCATTGGCCCAATATCCATTGGATGAAATTTATAAGAAAATTGTTGAACCAATTTGGGATCTTTCCGATATTGAGCCATCACAAAGGGTGATTATGGAAATGGTGAAAGTACGGATTTATGAGCGGTTGAGACAACGTCCAACTGAAATTCAACATTTTATTGAACATTATTGTGATTTTAACCAAATTGAATGGGCAAATTTGCTAGTAAGCCTAAATCAAAATAAAATTGGGTAATTTCATTTTGCCGAATTATTCAGCTAGAATGCAAGGAAAATGCCTGCAAAAATTGCCATCTAGAATACACTCCGGAAGATGATCAGCCAAATCTATATAAGGCAAATGTTGATCAGAAATTTTGTGAATGTTCCGAATTGACCAAAAATTCTTCAATTGAATTTGTTCCCCAAAATTTGGAGAAAGGCCAAAAAATCAAGTCATATAGGGTCAGTAAAGGGAATTTTTGACAACATTATTTGAATTGATTGGAATATTTGTAGGGCGAAGTGTTAGAAATTGACACCAGAAATTGGGCAGTTTATGTGGAAATAAAAGGAAGACCAGCGCCAGGGAAGGTTGTTGAAAGAAAGGCAAAAGGAGGAGGGATTTAATTCCCTTTTCCAATACAGTATGAAGCCACTATTCTAACCAATGCCATGGTTTTTGATTCTCGATGTCGAACCTTGGACAGAATTGGCCATTTTGATAATCCAATAATGGAAGGATTCATATTTGGGAGAGCAAGAGAGCGATTAGCACAGAATTTGGTCAGTATTCGGCCATATTATGCCGTAAACCCTATTTCAGATTTCATTGGATCAATTCAACCAAAATGAACGACAATTTTACTCTACAGTTCAATTCTCTAAACGGCGTCAATTCAATCTAAAGCAGAAGGAGGCAATCCATGCCATTGTTTCCGGACTCCATCAAAATTGCCCATTTATTCTCTTCGGTCCACCGGGAACGGGCAAAACTGTAACGCTCGTTGAAGCGGTTCGATTGATTGTTGAACAGAATCCAACAAATGCCAGAATTTTGGTTTGCACTCCGTCAAACACCGCCGCGTATGTTTGCCAATGGATTTATTTCCTCATTTTATAATTAAAGTGATAATTTCGCAATGGAATTGTTGGGAACTGGTGCATTTCGAGCAGATTCAATTCTGCGTATTTATTCACTAAGTAAAAAAGTTGAGGATCAGAATCCGAATCTCATTTCAACAAATGATGGCATCGTTTGCATTTGGTCTGTGATTATCCGAAATTGTATTTTATTTTCTTTCCATTTTTTAGTCAATCAAAGGGATTTCTTAAATTTGGTATTCCACCGAAAGAGAAATTGTTGGAGAAAAATGTGCTCATTTGCACTTTAAGCACATCCACTTATTTGGTGAGGATTAGGGAAATATATCTTAATTAATTATTCAAATATCTGATTTTATAGATCAATGGCGGTCTTAAGGGTTGTTTTTCGCATATTTTTGTGGATGAAGCTGGCCAGGCTGATGAATTGGAAACATTGATTCCAATAATCGGATTAATCGATCCAAAAATGACTAAACTAACTCGGGTGATTTTGGCCGGCGATCCACAACAATTGGGGCCAGTTCAAACATGCGAATTGCTGAAAAATTTAGCAAAACGTAATGGAATATATTATATAATTTATTAGTTATTTTTAAATTTATAGCTGCTTCCCTAATTGAACGACTCATTGGAATTGATTTGAATCGGCAAAGTTCTTTCAAATTTGATAAGTTTGTAACAATTAAATAATTTCATTAATTTGTATATTGGTTCAGACGTATTACAATATTGTTGGAGGAGAATTACAGATCCCACCCAACATTGGTCACAATACCATCCCGCCTATATTATGGTGGCATTTTGCGTTCAAGTGCTCCAATCAACGAAAGGAATACACTTTGCCGTTGGGAAGGATTGCCGAAGAAAGTTTGTCTTTGTCCTTTGGCTAATAAATCCAAATTTCAATTAGGATTTCCCATTATTGTGGCATTCCATTGTATCTGCCGAGACCGTTGACAATAGTAATTCAGTCTGCAATATTGGTGAATGCGAGGTGGTCCGTCAATATGTCTACAAATTGACCAAAAATGCCAAAGTGCTGGAGGAGAAAATTGGCATAATTGCTCCGTATCGTTATCAGGCAATTGGAATGAATTTAATTAATTAATTTTAATTATTTTAATAGGTCCGTCGCCTTCAGGCTTTAATCGGGCATGATTTTCCCGGAATTGACATTGACTCAGTGGAAAGATTTCAAGGCTCAGAACGACGCGTCATAATCATTTCCACAGTACGAAGTTGTGGAATTGGATTTTTGGATAATTATAAAGTAAAATAATATCATTACATTATAATGAGGATTTAATGAAATTTAGCGATTTAACACTGCAATAACACGTCCAAAGGAATTATTAATTATTGTTGGAAACAGTGAAAACATTGGGAGGATTCACGGATGGCAAACGTAAAAAAATTTAATATAACTCATCTACATTCATATTTATTTTAGTCTGATCGAATACTGTAGGCAGAATGGATCTTTGATATTCCATTCAGAAGAATTCATCAACAGATATTCAGATAGCAATAAAGAAGAAAATAATTCCACTGAAGTCAACAAAATAAAAGAAATTCTATCAGAAAGGAAATTAAGACAATTGAAATTACAAAGAGGATTCATCAATAAAGCGAACAATCAGCAAATTAACAGCAATAATTCTGCTGGAAATAATGCTGGACACAGTAGTGGATGGGATTTGGACCCATCTCCTCCATCAAATAATGCTGAAGGCAGTGGATGGAATGTGGATGTCCCTCCTCCATCAAAATCATCTCCAAAAATTGCTGAAAAAATGCCACGGGATCGGAACAAAAACCAAATCAGTGGAAGACTTCAAAAACCCTCAATGTTGGCCTATTCTTATTCCGAGGAGGAAGATGAAAATAGTGACAAAGAAAATCAAAATTTTGCTGTTGATTTTGGAAGCCGTGAAGTGGAACAGCAACTCACTTTGGAGCAGGTAAATATTGGAAGACATCAAGTGATTAATATTGGAAATTTCCCTTGTTTGCCGAATATTTTTCATTTCATTTAAATTCAGAACTGTAATGGAGCACAGTATTTTTCTGAGGATTCTAATGCAAATGCAAATATTTGCGCATCATTTTCAAACATCGATAATTTATCAATGAAAGAAATCACCTCATCGGCTAATCCTCAAGAATATCCATTAATTTCAATGGCTGACAAAAATGCATTCCAAGAATTAGTGCAGAGAATGGGTCTTCGTTTTGAAGTACGCAGGCTTCAAGGTACAATTTCATTCTCCTCTTCGTCTTCGAATACTCATTTGATTTTGGATCCAATTGTCAAAGATGAGGATAATTTAACGGAAAGGATCCGGTTTTCTTTGGTAATATTAATATTTCCCATTTTTCCAATTTTATGATTGTTTAGTATAAAAATGGTCATTTGGAACTTGAAGCGGACTGGATATTATCATTATCAGCTGAATGGATTCTACTTTCCGCAATCGAAGGCATTTTTTTCATTTATGGCAATTGAAGAAATTCAGCACATTGCAAAAACAAATCTCACTTCACACATTTTTAAATGATTCTCTGTGCCATCCTATTTTACTAAAAGCCTTTATTAATTTTCATTAATTTATTTTTTTTTAAAATAAATCTAAAAAATTTTTTATAATAAGTGTATAAAAATAGAGTTGGTTTGATTTATAAATTATTATTGAGTGGAGGGGTACGGTATTCCGGATTGGATTTGTTCTGATTTCCCTTTTATGCAAAAAAACTAACAATAAAAAATTTAATTCATTTATCCATCCGACATTAAACAAAGAAAGAATTGTTTAATAAAAAGAATATTTATCATGGTATCATCGTTGAAAATAAACACAAATGGAATTTCTCTCTTGTTATTGATGCACTTTCAGCCAAAAGGTCACATATCAATATTTGTATTTGGTCGAATAATCCTTCGGCGAAATCACCAACCTGTGAATTGGAATTACTTTATAATTTTTTATGTAACAAAAAACCATCATACCCGCGTCCTTTTCGAGCGCCTCTATACACGGTTTCGATGATGTCGATCAATTCCTGGCCATCATTCATTGGCCAGTTGATTTTGTTATTATTTCCGGTACCCAAATCGATCATGATATGCTTGTTTCTGGAAACATACTTTTTTATAATTATTAATCATTTAATAAAAACCTAAAGAAGAACATAAGAGTGACTGGATCGTAAAGTTCATACATCTTGTTGAAATCGGGCACCTCAGAAATATCGACCAGATAAATTGCCGCAAAATTCTTCACTTTATTTGCAATTTTGTAGAGGGTCTAGAAATTATTTTAGTCAAATGATAATTTAATTGTTTTTACCTCATCCATGCGCATGCAAGAAGGATCCCAGTCATGGCCAAAACGAATAACCACAACACGATCTTCCTCGGCCAAAATGGACTAAAATTGGCACAATTAGGTAATTTGTGTTTTAATATTGCAATTTATACCTGGTCAACTTGCCAACCATTGTGCAAATGCGGAAGCATATACGACATTTTGCTTTTTGTTGTAATGTATTATTAAGCAATCACGAAAATTTCTAAAAATTATTCCTTTGATAAAAATTAATAGAGGAAAATAATATAAACTGAGTGGCTTAACTTATACTTAAAATCCTTTCTAGTTTCTATTAATCCATATATATTCTTTATTCTATTAATAAGTTAATTTGCATAAAAATAAAAGCTACCAATTTTAAGTAGCCCAAATTATCTTTTCTTCTGTTCAATTAATCAATAAATAATTCTTTTCTTTGTATCGAATCGACAGAGATAAATAAATTGAAAAAATATTGCATTGATGGTTGACCAAATGAGAATATAATTTATTAAATTTTTATTTTTGGAGCAAATAAGTAACAACATTTTTATGGTATTATTGAAAAATAAAAAAAAAACAATTCAATTTCTATATTTAATAATCATCATTCGGATGTTTTTTCTTGAATTGTCCAAGCAATTTTTCCTCTTCTTCTGATTTTAGCTGTTTAAGTTTTCTCAAATTGAAACCAACTTCCGAAACTTCTTCAAAACGTTGCATAAAACGATTGCCGAAGACGGAAAAAGTACCGACTGAGAAACCAGAAATTACGCCAAAAACAGCAGCAGTGAGCGAGGCTTGAAAGAATCTGCCCAAATTTCGCTAAAATAAATTTTCTTTTTAATCAAATTAATTTTATTCACCTTAAATGGTTGTTTCCGGTTGACAATTACACCAAGCACTCCCAATGAAATACCAAAGAGAGAGGATATGCTTAAAAATCAAAATTCCTTTTTATATTAGTATTAAAAAATAAACAAACTAGAAAATTTTGGAATAAACTTTTTTGAAGTGCCTTTTTTCTTCCGGTTGGATTAACAATTTTGTTTTAAAATATGTCGATATTTTTTGTAATGTTGGATTTATTCTTCGCTCCTTTGTTGGAAGTTTTGGTTCGGATGGTGCTGCACCAATTGCCTGCAAAAGATCTTCCTCTGTCTCAATTTTTCCCATTTCTAAAAATATTTTGATTAAAAAATTAATAATTTATTAAATAATAAAAGTATTTAACTAATTTACAAAAGTAGCATCATTTTTTTGTTCTAAAAATATTTTATGAAAAATTCAACAAAAAAATTAAACAACACACATTTGAAGTATTCTTTCCAATATTTTTGGATTAAGTCCCGATTTTTCTTCCTTCTTTCCTTTTTCACTTCCAATCCAATTTTTGTTTTCTTCTGCAAAATGAATTCCCTCTTTGTGTTTAAATTGGTAAAAGCCAGTTCTGGAGCGAGTAAAATTATCAAATAATTGATACGGTCCATCAACAAAACAGCAATTTGTCCGTCGATTATTGAAACCTTTTTGTGAAAATTTTAAAATTTTTAATTAATTTTTAATTTTAAACCTTCAATTTCAATATTTATGGCCAAAGTATTTAATTGAGCAACTGCAAACCAGAAGTGGATGCCATCGGAAAGGATCATTTGGGATGTGAGAGGCTCTTGGATTTCGGTGTATTGAGTATGGCCTGAAAATAAATGCTATTTTATTGGCTATAATTTTAAATGGACCTAAACAATGAGCTTGGCCATTTAGCCAGCTAAAAAGTGAAACGATGGCAGTAGCTTTGACACATTCCGAAATCATTTGGTTCCGTTCTTCCCGGGAATCCGGTCGCCATTTTTGATCCACCGTCTCAATTAATGACCGAACATCTTTCATTGCCAAACGACCATATAAATGTGTTTCATCTGTAAAAATTGAATTATATTGATTTAATTTTGTCAGTGGAATAACTCACTGCTATCATATTCAAAGCCGGGACATTGCCAAAGGATTCCAGCATCTTGTTTAATATTATAAACTTTTGGAGAGAAAATCAATTCCTCTGTCACATTGAATTCATCCGGGAACATTGGGGCATGGACAAGTTCCGATTCGGACATTGGAAATAACTGAAAATTATTGCTTTTAAAATAAATTAATAAATGTGTAAACATTTTTCATTGGCATCGTCTGCCTCACTTGAATGAGATGATTGTCACGCATTGTGAATGAAAGTTCACCCAATCGACGTCTACAATAATAAAAAATTATTTTATTAAAATTTATAATATTTGAACCTATCATCTCCAGTAAATCGCATTTTCCGTTTTGGATATGGCGGCTTATAAGCTTCCTTTTCCGTTTCCCAAATTGGTAAATGTTCATAAAGAGATTGAAAACCGGCACGAATCCAAAATGATTCGCAACGAGGATTGTGAGAAATCTAAAATAAATTTGAACATAAATCTTTAATTTAAATTAACTCGATGATTCAGCAGTTTTGTATTGTTATGGCCCAAAATTAAATGTGCATCTTCGACAATGGATCGAAGAAATTTGGTCAAATTTTGAGTGCGTTCTTCCCTTGAATAATTTTCTATTTCCGCTGAATGTTCTTCATCCAACCAAAATGATAAGGAATCGGAAACGCGATTCTAAAATTATTCATTTTTACATTTTAAATTAAAATTTTGAAAATGAACCTCTAATTTTGATGTAGGAAATTTGAGAGACTTATAATAATTTTCTTCCAATTCTTCCGTTGCTTTGTTGTCTTCGACCAGTCTGCATTTTGTGATAAATTTATAAAAATTTAATGAATCGAAATAGGTCGGAACCACTGGCACATTCCATGCCTTTCTTGGCTGAACCAATGGTTGCATCCATGGTCTAAAATTATGATTTTGCATTTTTAGTTTTAATTCAATGTTTAAACCTGTGCCATTTCTTCTCAGGAACGCGCCATTCTCGTTCATAGGGATTCACAAAATCAATCTTTTCCTTTATTGTAGGCAACCAATTTACAATTTGTTGCATTTTGTAATAATCATTCAGCCGATTGCCAACAGAAATATATGATTCGGACTAAATATGATGGATGAGTAATTGATTAATTAATTCTTAATTTATACCATTGCTTCTTTTCTAAGCCATTCATATTCACAATCGTCGAATGAAAATTGCTTCATTCGCCGATACCATGGAAGTTTGACCATATCCGTCGGTGGATTCCAATAATCTTCCCGATTGTCTGTTTGCTGTTCAACAACATTGGATTTTCTAAAATCCAAATTTATGATTGCGAATTTGAATAAGTTTAATTGTACTTACTCAGTTTCTATTGGGGCAAGTGAAGAGGAAACTGGCAATGCTTGTAGAATATTTGTTTTATTCTGCAATCGCAAATGACTTTTATTCGTTCTTCTCAAAATAAACATCTTTCTAAATTAAATCAAAAATCAAATAAAAAACTAATTTTAATTGGATTATTAAACAAATAAATTGATATTAGAAATCAATCAAATTATTCGAATATTACAAATATTTTATAAATTTTATTCAAATATAAAAATGATGAAAACATAGAGATTGGATTGAAGTGAAGATAAGTTTTAAAAACTTATATATTTGGATGGATTGTATTTAAGAAATAAAGAGAGATGAATAAATAGCAAGGTGTGTATTTATTATAAAAACCAAATTTAACAAATTGTATCAAATTGTAAATATATAAAATTTCGGAATAAATAAGAAGGGAGGATCATCGTTGTTTAAAAACAGCATAAAAAGTCATAAATAACGAAGAACAACATTACGAAAAGGCCGGTTGAGGGTCGAGATACAAAACATAAATGAGAGGTTGAAACGTTGACCTGTTTGATGATTTGCGTGGCTGAAAATTAATAATTCATTTTATTTTTTGAAAATAGCAGAAAACCTTATTATATCCTCGTCTCATTTTCCCGGTCCAGCGGGTTGTTGCATAGGCGCATTGGTAATGGCAATTTGCGGCAATTTCGGATAGGCATCACGATCGCGGAGTTTGACTGGTTCAGGCTGCCCTTCGGTGTATTTGAGGAGAAAATAGGAAGCCCCTCCTTTGATTTCCTTCTCCTTGACCAATTTCATTTCGCTTTTCTTCCCGCTGTAGAAATGGAATTCATCGAAAGGTGGACTTGGACAAGTGATGCGAATCACATATTGAGCATCGGCGCTGTCCTAAATATGAATGGAATAAATTAATAAATTCTTTATATAAAATTTTACGTCTTTAAGTTTGCGAAGGAAGGAGCGAGCAAAGGCATGCTTATTTGTGTAGAAGTCGAGTTTCTTCAAGCCCTTCTTTCCAATGCGACCATGAAGCCAATCGATCAATGTCTTAGAATTGATTCATTTTTAATTTATTCAAAATTAATTTAACCTTAATCGCAGACGATTCGATATCAAGAATGGACTCTGGCTCGATGACCACTTTCAGTTCAGGAATTTTGTGAAAGGTTGGCAATTGCAATAAGTTCAGCTTCTTGAAATCGAATTCAATCAATTCACAAGTGCCAAACAGAGCCAGAGTAATAGTCTTCATTTTTGAGGAAACTAAAATTTAAATATTTAATTTATTAACTTAAATATAAAACCATCTTCGTTGTCCAAAGCAACGGTCGACATTGAATTCTTATCGGCCAAGGTGGCTCCTTGCTTCAGAAAATTAGCACAATTTCCCAAATACATAACGAGATCGATTTGATTGGCGAATGGTAGAGTATTATCGAGACGTCCATGAATACGGATGGTGTGGATGGCGGTCAGTTGGGCCGGAATTTGCTGCATAATTTTTATAAATTTATTGTAATAATTAATAAACAAAATTAAACCTCCTTTTCTTTATAGACAAATCGCACATTTTGCCCTCCAACAGTTCCTTCAAATTCGAATTCGATTGGTCTAATAAAAATCGGTGTTAAAATAATTTTTCAATCATTTAAATACGTTGGATCTGGCTTTGGTTCATCATATTGTCTTTTAGCCGGTCTTTGCTCGTATTCACCACTATCGTGTGGTCGTTTGCGATCGTACTGACCTATTTTAATAGTTTAATTTATTATTAATTTAAAAAGTTAGGCAAACCTCCATTGTTATTATACTCATTGCGATTGTCTCCGCCATAGCCTCCTCCACCTCGTCCTCGATATCCACCGCGTCCACCTCGACCGCCTCCACCATCACGGTCATAGCCGCCTCCGTAGTTTCCTCCACGGCCTCCACCATCACGGTCATAGCCGCCTCCGTAGTTTCCTCCATCGCGACCTCCGCCTCCATAATTTCCTCCACGGCCTCCGCCTCCGCGATACCCACCATTTCCATTATTTCGATCATCATAGCGTTGCGGTGGTCCTCGACGGTCAAATTGTCGTTGATCGCTGCCACGGTCTTGTTGTTGGTAACCACCTCGATTTCCATCATTTCGCTGATTATGATTGTATTGTTGCTGCTGACTGTCCATTATTCAAATGTCGTCGATGAATTATTTTTATTAACAATGTATTAACGTTTCGTTTACAGAAAAAACCTTAATTAGAGTTTAAACCAGTGAAAAAATATTTTTCAGTGTTGATGATTTTAATTTGTAAAGTAAAATTTTTTTCAAGATATAATTATTAGATGTTTTTTATCATTAATTAAACTGGCGTTTTCCTGCATTAATAATTTGATTTCATTGCTGCACTGCTTTAATTTGTTTGGTTTGGGAATTGGATAATTATTGATTGCTTTATATTTCAAGGAGAAAAACAAAAAGTAAAAAGTAAACGACATTTCCGAACAACCGGCAGATAAGCTGAATAAGTGATTTGACTTATTTATTATGGATGGATAACAGTAGCGTTTTTTGACATAAAAAAATATAGTAGTGCGTTTTATTTTATCTCAAAACCCAGTCTTCGTCTTTATTAGGTGAAAGAAACGATAGAGGAGATGGGCTATAACAGTTAACACACAAAAATCAAAAACAAGACTAATAAAATGCAAGTTTGTATCCAATATCAATATCCAAGCAGTCCTCGTAATTTTTGTATGGAATTGTAATGGAATCAAATCGGATTTAAGTATTTTAATAGGAATCTTTTCTTTCCTTTCCTTACAAAATATACAATTTCCGAACATTCTTTTTTACATTTTATTCAAGATATTACAACAACAAGAAATACAACAATATTTATGATACAATTATGATGGTATTAGGGGAAGAACAATAACTTGACCTGATCATTCGGGCACATCAGGTTAGTCCATTTCATTCAAAATTTGTTTAATTTTTGATAATTTTATTCAATTCAGGTCGTTCAGGATGGCTATGAATTCTTCGGCGGCAACCCAAACTCCGGCCTGTTGACACTGTTCACTGCTCCCCATTACTGCGGATTGTGAGTTTTGTTTATTTAGAAATTGGAATGTATCTTCGCAATTTTAGGTATGACAACGCTGGCGCTATTGTGAAAGTTTCGGGCGACTTGGGCATCTCAACAAAGGTTTGTCAATTTATTTTCAGTTTAAAGTTTGATTAAAACAATTTTCAGGTCTTCCAACCAGGCTTCCAGCAGGCAAACAAGCGAAATGGAACATCATAAGGCAAAGAAGAGAAGCAAGGGTGATGATGAACAATGAAGATAATACACAATTTCCCACACATTGTTGCATATTATTTCCTATTTTCCCATACATTGTTGTATATTATTTCCTATTTTCCCATACATTGTTGTATATTACCATTCACCCTAATATCATAATTGTGTTGTGTTCTTCATTTTTGTTGCATTGATTGAATGAATACCTAATTGTATTTTTTGAATAAATATTTCAGTATTTTTGCACGTTTTTTAATTTCCTTGTACAATTTTTGCTATAATATTTTTCATATTTTTATAAATGAATATTAATTTATTATTATTATGCATTTCAGCTAATCGCTGATCATATCAAATTCTATTTTAAAATCAATCAAATAAAATGGAAAGCGAAAAAGGTTTTATAATTTTTAAACTGAATTTTATAAATGTAAAATTAAAGCACAACATGTTTTTGACAAGTCGACTGGAATTATTACATTGAAAATCGAGAAGTTCAGCGAATTTGCACAAGGACCAAAAGGGCCAGATGGTCGCAGACTTAGTGATCCAATCTATGTTCCAGGGCTACCATGGAAAATTCTTGCCGAACCAAACCAATGTAATTGGGATAGAATAAAATTTCTCCGTTTTCTCTTAGAACGCAAAGCATCAAATGAAGGTAAAAATTTATTATACCTTAATAAATTTGTTTAATTAAGACACAATATGGAGTCGCCGTGCATCAGCCATTCGGAAAGTGCTGGCCCAGAAGGAAGGAAAGGAAGATTATGTTCGAGAAATCGAGCATGATTATAGTGCAAATGCAAAGCAGGGATATTGGGGTTATGACCGGTTAATGACAATTGAAGTAAGTTTGCTTTAAATCAAGTCCAAAAATTAAATAGAGCGATAAAATTTAACTGTTTGATTTAACGGCCCAAACACAATACATAAATTTGATTCATATTCAAAATTTGAAGAAGTTTTGTGAATGCAATTTGGCCACTTCCTTGGACGATGAAAATGCATGTGGACTTTTGGTTATGGCTGATCAGTATTCTGCTAAACATCTAAAAGTTGAGGCAATCAAATACATTCAGAAAAATGCAAAAAAAGTTAGACAAAAATTTATTTGATCATTTAATAATAATTTGAAAATTATAAAGGTTAGGCAAACGGAGGGTTGGAAAATGTTAGTCAATGGAAATTACGGCGAACTGGTTGATCAAATTGTGCAAGAATTTGTGCGAATTGTAGAAGAATTTGTGCGAAAGGAACATGAGAAATGATGCAGTGCAAATTTAGAACGGGTTGCCAAAATGATATTCACTTCGATAACATTCAAAAATATTCCATAAATGCATTTGATTTATTCCAGTTTTACTTTGTTCCTATATATTGATCTTCATAATAAGAATTGTCTTTCATTCTAATTCGATATTTCATTGTTGTTATAAAGATTCGCAACAATTTTCTCTTCAATTCTTGCCATAAATCGTTATAAATTTGTTTTTTGGATAAATGCATTGAATGATGAAAGTTAAAAATTAAAAATAATGTAAATTTTCATTTGATTACATAATAATATTACTAAATCTTTTTCTCATTGTTTCGTTGTATTGAAAAATTTATAGAAAATCGACTAAAATAAATGTCTTCAACGTCAATTGAAAGCAAAAGTGATAGTGAGGAATTTGAAGATGCCATTGATACATTGGAAATCCATCATCAAACACCACAAACCGAAGAATTGGATGCGCAGCAAATTACTAGCAATCTCAATTTAAATCAGCAGAAACCACCTAAATTCATACATCAACCATCAATCCCTCCTCCTCTGGGGCCTCCTCCACCATTACCAGAACAATTTTTACAAAATCCAAAGTCACCGCCGCCAACACAAATTCCACCCCCATTGCCGCCTAGAAGACCATTTCCCAGAAATCAATCACCTTCGGCGGCACTTCCATCAATCACAGTTCCTGAAAAAACAGAAATTCAAACAGAAAAAAGGTAACAGATTTTGCCTAAATATTAAAATTTAAATTAATATTGTTAGCAACACCGATCAGCAGCAAAGTTATGGTCGCCAACGTGGTCATACCAAAACAAATTCATTGGATCGAGGGCTAATTTCTCTCGCCAAATGCATGAAAACGGGTTTTTAAACATGTTTTAATTCACATAATTTATTCTCAATTTAGGTCCATTTCCACCGCCAACCACCTCAAAATCAAATTCATTGACTCGAGGAGCATCCCCGAGTGATATATTGCCGACTGTTGATGAACAAGATACTCAGGCACAAGGCGTAATCCAAGGAGTAATTCAGCAAGTTTTGCTATCCGATAACATATCTTTGGCGGATGAAAATGATTTTAATGTCAGTTAAACAATTTTAATTATCATTATAATTTTGTAATTAAAGAAAGAGGCGACCACGAGCAGTGATATTTCACCAGAAAAGAAAATGGAAAATCCCAACAAAATTAAAGAGAATATCATTCCTGTTGATGATAAAATTCAATTGAATTCATCAACCAGTCAAACAATAATAAACAGAAGAAAGGCTAAATCAACCGGAGGATGCTCATCAACCGATGAAAAATCAAATGAAATAGCACCGGCGGGATTGACAAAAGTAATTTTGAAAATAGTCCAAAATTAAATTGGATAAATTTAGCAAAAATTAATTGTTCCACATTACGAAAATTTGGTGGAACAATCACTCCCTAAAGAATCATTACCGGAAATTAGCAGCAAATTGGAAGATGAGAAAAAACAAAAAATAACCACCAAAGGGAACAGTAAGAAAAGAATTGATGAAAAACAGCATCGAAGAAGTGCCTCGGATAAATCACCTACAAAGGTTGGTTTTGGATAAGCAATAGCAATAAATATTAAAATGGGCTGAAATATTTGGAATTTGGAAAGGCAAAAATGATGATTGTTCAATTCGTTCATCATTTCATTCCTTCCTCCATTTTGACCTTAGCATTTTTAATGATGAATAAGCGTAAAAGAAGAAGCACAAACATTCCATTTCCACAGTCTTCAACAAACGATATAAATATAGTCACATTCTTGGAATAAAAAATCACAAAAAAAATTAAAATAAATTTAAGAATAAAATTTTAAAACATTTTTAAGATGAAAACCGCAATTGGTCATCATCAAAAACAAAAATCCTCCACATGGGAACCAAATCAAAAAACGGGATTACTTCAAAAGCCGGAATCAATTGATCCGATTACGCGGGATGTTGAGAGGAGAATTTCACTCAAAGAGAAAGGAAATTTGTCAAATACAAAACAAAATGAGTAATTAAAATTTTAAATATTTAATTTTAAATAAAATAAATATTTTTAAGCCATAATGAAACAAATGACGCCTCATCATCGGAAGAAGTTTTTGGCCAAAAACATTCAGCCAAGGAACATATTCGACGTTTTGCTCGAAATTATGGAACAGTGGCATCGGATTATTTACGGGGGACTGTCCAAAAAGTGCGGCAACATGCGGCCATTTTAACGTAATTTAAAATTATTATTCAATATTTTTGATGATTTTAAGGAAAAATACAAACAAATCAGGGAAAATTGTTGGTGCCGAAAATGATAGTAGAGACGGTGCATCATCGGTAAATTTTTTAAATTAATTTTTAAAATGTATTTATTTTTAAAATGTAATAAATATTAAAGGTTGCGGACAGTGATGAATTGTCGTTAGCTAATTGCATTTCCGAATCATTGCCCGTGCCGATGACCACACCAATTGGTCGGAGAATGCGGGCAACAAATTCTGCCGAACCACCAAATTCATCGAGGCCAACTTCCGCCGCAACAACCTCATCGACCGTTGGAATTTGCAGGCCGAAAAATGTTAAAAAAGGACCATTCGATTTTGTAAATTTTTTTTTAAATAAATATTAAAAATTATTATTTTATTAGGAACAACTTCGCTTGGTACAAGAATTAAATCATGAACATACGGGCGCAATTTGGTGCATTAAATTTAGGTAAATTTATTTATTTTTACTTCATTTAATTAAGCATAAATTTACAGTGATTGTGGTCGTTTATTGGCTACGGCTGGGCAGGATAGGAATGTTCGAGTTTGGTTCGTATTTTTCAATTTTAATTTAATTATTTGAATATATTTTAGGGTTCTTCGATCCCAATTGAATTATTTCACTTCTCTTCGTGAACGTTACGGCCAAGAAGTTGGATCGAATTTGGATTATTCCCTGATGCAACACATTGGGAATATGCGACCAGATTTATATGAAAGTGTTGTGGAAGAAGAAAAGGATGACGAAAATGGAGAGGACGAAAAGATTGGAAATGGAAAGGAAATGGACGAAAAAATTCAGCGAAATTCGAATTCAAGTAAAGGACAGGGGCCAAAAGGATCATTGGCCTCCTCTTCCTCCTCATTCTCTTCAAGACCTCAATCGGCCGGTGGAATTTCAACAAAAGCGGCACAATTCCAGGCAAAAGGTTTTTAATCATTAAATAGAGAAATATTTCCAAAATTTCAGCCAATTCTTCGTCCTCTTGCCCTTCAAATTTTGCCATATTTTCTCCAAAACCATTTTGTGTTTTTCGTGGCCATACCGCCGATGTACTCGATTTGAGTTGGTCTCCCCGAAATTATTTCATTCTATCCAGTGGAATGGATCGAACAGGTCAGAAATTAATTTCTTAATTTTAAATTAATTTAAATTTAAGTAAAACTTTGGCATTTAACCCGAAATGAATGTCTTTGCTCATTCCAACATTTGGATTTTGTCACCTGCATTGCTTTTATGCCAAAAGATGATCGATATTTCATTTCGGGTTCATTGGATGGCAAAATTCGACTTTGGAATATTCCCGAAAAACGAGTGGCTGTTTGGAATGAAGTCGAAGTAAATTTTTAATTAAATATTAAATTAATTTATTATTAATTTAAGCAAGTTGTAAAATATATCACTGCAATTGCGTTTGTCAAAAATGGCAAATTTGTTGTTGTGGGAACATATTCCGGACGGTGTTTCTTCTATTCAACCGATGTAAATATTAAATAAAATAATTTCATTTAAATTAAATTAATTAATTTAGCAATTAAAATATCACACGGTGATCGATGCCCGCTCTTCAAAGGCAAAAAATTCGCGTGAAAATGACAAAACAAAAATAACTGCATTGGGCGTTCATGGAGATAAATTGCTAGTCACGGTTTGTACTCATTTAAATTTTATAATAATTAATTTTTTTACAGTCAAATGATTCACGGATTCGAATTTATGATTTAAGGGACATGGATTTATGCTGGTATTTATTTTTAATTATTTTAAATTTAATAATAAATTATTTTTTCAGCAAATTTAAAGGCGCTCAAATTGAACAAAGTCATATTCGTGCCGCATTTTCTCCCGATGGAAAATATATTGTTAGCGGTAATTTTAAATAATAAATTTAATTTAATTTATTCACGAAAAATTAAGGTTCTGAGGATAATTTCGTCTATTTATGGAGAACATCCTCATCGACTGTCCGGAAAGATCGAAACCATGCATGGGAACGAATTAGAGCACATCAAACTGTGGTTTGTTAATTTTTTTTTAAAATTGGAATACTTATTTATTTATTAAAAAAAAGGTGACCACCGCTGCATTTGCCCCAAAACCGCAATTAATTTTGAGTTGGCTTATTGAACAACAACAAAAAATGAAAATGGAACCAATTGCGAGTAGTACTCCGGAGCCATCGGAAAATAATATTTCACCGTCACCACCGAAAATAGCAACAAAAGCGGAAAAGAATGGGGGAGGACAATCGGCCAAAGAAAGGTAAAATATAAAAGTTGGGCTTAGTTTTGTATCCTTGATTTTTTTCATGGTGAACTAATTTTTTTAAAATTATTTAAGTCATTACTTTTTTGAGAGTTTTATGCAATTTTGCATTTCCCCTTATAACCCTTAAAAACCATAAGGCCGCTAAAGATAAAAAAAAATATATGATCATTTAGCGCATTGGTATGTCGCTCGCTTTAATGTATGGAGGAAATGACAAAGAGGTCTCGGTTCGATTCCCATGGATGGTGGAAAATTTTTTATCCTCCAAAATCAAAAATAATGTTATCAAATGGCATCTAGTTCCAAAAAACTGGTTCAAAATTAATTTTTTATAAAATTTTAGATATTCAAACAGTGTTGAACGACCGTTCCTTGCATTGGCCAGCAAATTGGCTTTGCCAACGGCCAATTTGACTGACATTCAATTGATCAGGCGTTCCACCAATAATCGGCCATTGAATGCCTCCTCTCTGGGCTATTCCTCCTCAATGTTGTCCATTGCTTCCGCTGCAACCCACCAAAGTGTGAATGAAACAATTGGGAATGGAAGGTGAAAATTGGATTAAATAGCGGAAAAATAATTTAATTTATTTTTTAGGGATCGTCGTGCAATGGGCGATGTGATTGTTTCTGCTGATTTGGGCGGCTCGCTGAAAATTTTTGTGAATGCAATTCGTCTCCAAACGGGCGCATCCAATTTTTTCCCATATTAATTCAAAAATTATTTATTATTCCCCAATCCTCCTTCGATCGAAGCCAAATAGCCATATTATCAAAAAACCTCAATCAAAATATCACAAAATTATACTAATCAACGGATTCATTACCGTATTTGATCTGAAAAATGGACCCTTGAGTCCTACCTATATTATATATTATTTTTTTGTTAATTATTTTTTCTGTATAAATATTTGTTTTTCCCTCTAATTATGCCTTTCTTTGATAAATAAAAGTGTCCAAATGGAGAATTAAAATTATTTTTTTTATTCAAATATTTAATGTTTTGTAAATAATTAATGGGAAAAGAATGCACAAATAAATCGGAAAATAGAGCTAATTTACTATGTTTATTTAGTAATAAAACTTAAAACAAGAATAAAAGGGGGATTCATGGAATGAAAAATATAATAAAAAGAAAAAGTGTTTAGTATAAATCCGTTTGTAGAAGCATTCATTTTTGTTGATTGAGATCATCACATTTCTGTTGAATATAAAAATATATGGGATGGTTTTGATTGAGATATGTTTTGGGTAGAGGAGAGGGAATTGTCGTTGCACTCGAATTCGATTCCGTTTGCCAATTCCAATTCTATTTTCAATCTGATTCGATACAATCCTCGCTGGTTGGATCCAGATATTTGTCGGTTTGACATCCGCGCATTCCGCCACGCAATTTGACGCATTTCCCTTTGACCGTTTCCACCTGCAATTATCACCCATTTGTTTAATATTTTTGCCTTTTCCAAATTCACCTTTTGCACTTTAATTTTACAAGTTTGTCCCTCCAAATCAGCCTTTCCCCCATCTTCGCCAATTTCCCTTTTTTGGTGCCGACGTCGAATCCACAATTCCAAATTCCTTTTCAAATGGCTTTCTTCTTTGAATTGTTGTTGTTCATTGTTCCCATCCACTTCATCCATTTCCATACTGCTGAATAAATCCACCCCATTATTGGCCGAATTTTGTTGCTGGCGTTGATGTTGTCTTCGTTGGGCGAAAATGGATTGAGGAAGGAAAAGGAGGAGTGAAGCCAAAACCAGAATTCGCATTTTTTTTATTTAGAAAATACGGTATAAATAATTTGCTGAATTGAATGGAAATATTAAAAATTCCAAAAAAATACCAAAAATGATGAAAATATCATTTTAAATTTTACCGAGAGATATTTATAAAATTAAAATAGCAAAAATGAGACTGAGGCGATATACTAATTTTCAAAAAATCCGTAGAATAATTTTAAAGCGGATTTGGGGGCGGATGTCTCATTTTGATTTTTCTGTGAACTTTTCCCCAGGGTTTATTCTCCCAAATGTCTCATTCACTGGCATCATCCCAGACCCAGAG
Organism: Pratylenchus scribneri; assembly: GCA_030063045.1. Lineage (NCBI taxonomy): Eukaryota > Metazoa > Nematoda > Chromadorea > Rhabditida > Pratylenchidae > Pratylenchus > Pratylenchus scribneri. The sequence goes on along the minus strand of JAQSEB010000064.1, from coordinate 321,442 downwards.
AAACTTTCTTTGTTCAAATTAAAATTTAATTGGGTTTGGGATTTTTGCATTTTCCAGAATTTTGCTTTTGGGCGTCATCTCAAATTTACAAAGTTCTCCAAGTTAGCAAAATTGGCAACAATCATTTTAAAATTTTATTTAGAACCTTGGGACTTTTGGTTGTTTTTCCACTGTCCTCAACGAATTTAAACCCAATGTTTTGCCTTTTTGGCCAAATTAAATTCTGCCGACGGAAAAGCTTTTAGTCTCCTCTCTCCTGTGAGTTCTTCTTAACCATTTTTGGCACTTACAAAGATACATATTTTGGCATTTCCCCGCCCAATCCAACACATAAATCCCCTCCGGAAAAATATGATTATTTTGTATTTGCTCATTGGCCTTTTGGTCGGGAAGAATTTGTGAAAAAGAAGCTAGAAAGAGCGAATTTAGTTTTTTTTTTTCTAATCAGTTTAGTCAGTATCAATGCCTTTGCCTTCTGCTTCTGAATGTTGGCATTTTTAACCAAAAATATTATAATCCTTTCTTATAAACTTTGACCGAAGCCGAAAAAATTTATAATTTTTTTTTAATATGAGGATGAAAAAACCATAAATATACTTAACTAAATAAAAATATTTTCATCCGAGGAAGGAAGGAAAGAGGAAGATGAGAAAGGAACAAGGAATGAGGAATTTTAATTTGGGCAAAAATGCTATGAAAGATCGGCTGAAATCTTCTAAATATTTTTATTGCAAAATTCACTTAAATCCGCCCAAAAATGACTAACTACGCAATTGAATTCCTCATAGAATTAGAAAAGTACAAAAATAAAATGGAATTTCTTCGCTTATATTTATATTAATTTCGTACGAAATTGAAAGAGACTGAACTTTTATTTAAATTTTAATTAAATTTCTTGGAATTGGAAATTGTGGTGGGCGAAAATTGAAGCATTTCCGTCTGTCTAATTTAAATTGAGAATTAAAACTATAAATATAAAATATTTGCGTTCATATGACCTTATAAAAAACTATTTATGCCACTGGCAAAATGAGTCCAATATAGTCAGGATTAATGCCCCCGGGCGAAGAATTGTCCAAATAAATGTCGCCATTTTCACGGCATTTCTCATTTCATCCTTTTCTGTGCTATTTGACTTCCCATTTTTAGTAACAACATTTAAAAAGGGTACACAAATTCAATTCGAAACTAATCTAATGAATTTTTGGGTATCCAAGGGATGTGCCAATTTGGGAAATTGGCAGCAAATAACCAATTGAGGAATGATGGATATTTTATAGACATAAAAGGAGTAAAAAGAGCCATTCAAAAATGATAAATGAGTGGTGGTGATTGGGCCATATGTAAAAATGGGATATGTGGGGAATTGGATGCGCGACTAATTGATGCCGAAAAGGGGGGGGGGCAATGCCAATGTATTTTGCTCCCATTTTTAATGGGGAAAAGAAATGTTAAATTTGTAATGAATTTTGGCAAGTAAACAGAAAAAATTATTTGGATTCCGGCTTCCCTAATACCCGCCATTCAATCTTCTCGAAATAGACTGTTAGTGAGGGACAGGGTGGGGCAAAATGAATGGACAAAATGCGCAGCAATGGTTGGATGGAGGAATAATCATCAAAATTAATCAGCCAAATCATTGGAGCATGGCATTGCGATGGGATGGGATGGGGGATGGACAAAAATGGAATGCCAAAATGAGGGCAAAATACAATAAAATGCCATCGAGGTTGAAGGGTTATTAGCAGCGAAGAGTAAGCCAAAATGGATGGAATGGGATGGGATGGGATGGATGATTCCAATTAATTGTAAATGAAAAAAAAACGAAAATGCTATCGACTAAATACATAATTCTTTTTGCTGGTAGTGGGGATTTTGGTATTGGATACTAAAAAATGATACCGGAAAAGGAAGGTGAAAGGGGAAGGGGAGTAGGGATGGGAATGGGGGCCGATGAATGGCAAATGTGGATGATGATGATGGTACTTGGTACATTTCAAATTGGGATGGCAATATTCAAATTCGAAAAATCTTATTTTATATTTTTAAAATTTAATCAGAGGCAAAGAATTCATAAATTATCAATTGAAATTGAAAAGAATAATTTATTAAATGGACGGATGGATGGGGTATAAATTCCAAAATTTGTCGGTCTGTGGCGAAGAATTCCAATCATTTTATAAAATTAAAATGCTATAATTTTGGGGATCAATTCTGCGATCAATGATTCAATTTTTGGATTTTTGTACCATTTCATATATATTTTTGAGAATTAAATTGAAATTTGACGGATTCCGGCATTCAAAATGTACAAAAATTCCAATAAATAATTTAGTAAATTGATGAACGAATAAAATAAATTGAAATTTTGAAAAATATAAATCCTCTCTCACTTGGCTAAATCCGCCGCCAGCAATGATTTTATTTCAAAAATAAAAACAAATGAATGAATTTATGCAGGCATAAATAATAAAGAGGTTATTTTTGCATTTTTGATTGGGATAATTAATGTGTTTTTTGAAATTTGCGAATATTTCAGTGTTTTTTCATATAAAAAATTACAAATAAATTGACGATTCCTCATCCCTGCACTGTTCATTTTCTGGATCAACATATTCGGCAGATTGGCAAGCCGGCTTTCCCCCAAATAATCTGACACATTCACCCTTAACCTGCTTCACCTGAAATATTAATCAAATTTAATTTAAATTCATCCAGCGGGGATATTTAATTTTGTATTTTCCGGTACTTAATACTTTGTCCCCTTTTTGAGGTCAACTGGAAGAAAGTGAAGGGTCCCTCCTTTGGGTCATCAGCTAGATTAGGGTTATGGTAATTGAGGGTTACCGTAGATGATTCCCTATCCAAAAATAGCCCCTAATCCTAATCCTGACGACCCATAGGGAGGACCCTTTACTTTTAGGGATACAAAGTACATAAATAAGTACCTATTCTCCAATTTCGAAACCCTTTCCTCCGCACATTTATGGCCAAATTTTTACTGTCCAAAAAATATATATGCAACTTACAATGTGGACTTTGATCTCGCATTTTCTGCTTTCGCCCATTTCGCCGTCATTTTGGCCATCATTTACTGCTTCTTCTTGCACTCCTCCTCCGTCCCTCATCGTCGTTATCATTCCAACAATTTGCTTTTGCGGCGATTCTTTTGGCAACAGTGCGGAAGCATCCAAAAGGCAAAAGCTGCTGGAGGCGAACAGAATCAAAAAGATGGGACACAAAAGGGAGGAGGAGGCAAATTTGCTGCGGCAAAAAAGACGGTGGCGGTGGTTGATTCTGCACGTGTTGGGCATGAGGAATAATGAATTGATGAAAAGCGAATATATAATTTGCAATTTATTGAAGAATAATATCTGTAAATTGAATAAAATTTAGATATGAATGAATTTTATTTTAATATTTGCATCCGATTATTTCCGACAGACCGACCGTATTCCACACAAGAATGGGAAGGGGAGGGGGCGTCATTTTGGATTGTTTTTTAATTGGGCATTTCCATTTTTGGTTAATTGCTATTTTATTTAAAGAAATTGGAATTTAGTCCAATTACCAAGAAAATGTGCTTCTTTCACCGCCGTCAACATCAATTTATATAGGCTTTATGGGCTATTTGTATTTTTAAATAAATATCCGCCGATGTTCGTGAGATTTGGTCTTGTTTATCATTTTAGACCCATTCATAGACTAATTAATTTATATAAAAGTGTTTTTATGTCCGGAATTATCACGGAAGTCACGAAAACATTATTTTGGCTAGGTGGGTGGCTTTTATAATTTATCTGAATTTTGAAGCAGTTTGGGGGAGGGAATGGATTTGGGAATAAATAAATATAAATTCATGTGCACTATATTTGCCCTTTTCAACGTTTTTAATGGACCCAGGGGGTGGCAATTTGGCCCATTAAAAATTGTGGCAAATGATGGAATTGATGATGAACAAACCATGGGGGTGGGACTGGGACTGTCTGTAAATGAGGAGGGAATGGACCAGTCTGTGAGGGGAAGGGGGCCATTTGTTTGGGCGGTTTGGGTGTCCATTTATTCTATTCTATTCCCCGCCGAAGGGTGAATGTCCATCACGATGGGGGGAGGGGAGATAAATTACCCAAAAATGGAGAATGGAATTTGCGGGAATGGACGGACCCAGGGGAGGGGGAATTGGCATGTCCATGACATTCCTGAAAAGTTCAACACCGCACCCAATCATCGCCATATTTGGAGGAGTGCTTTGGAGTCAATCAGACACACACACCGGTTTTTGCATCATCTTATTTTATAATTATTTTGCTGATTCATCCATAATGGAAACTTCCATTTCCTTTTTGGGAATTCAATTGAATGAGGAAAGAATGCGCGGTTTTGGATTGGATTTGGATGGAGGCTTCTTTTAATTCGTTCTTTGACCCCAACAAATATATTGGAATTAGAAGTATTCAATTAAAATTTAGCATAAATTCCATCCTTCCAATGTGGATTTTCCATAATTTTCTATTTTGTCTAATGATGATGGGGCAATTTTTATAAGGGCACATTGGCAATAAATGTAGGCGGCGGGTATTTTATGTTGAATTATCCTTTAATTTTTCCTGTAATTTGAATTTAATTTGCCAATTTTTATTTCTGCCAATTTGGATGATGTTGCGATTTTGAATTTGCCCTCTAGACAGAATTTTAATTAAAGTCACAGACATGAAGCCAAACTAAATTCATTTTACTTTTATTTCAAAATGCCTCCGGGCAATAAATCCTCCACACCACGAGACAATTTGGGGCCGAATGGGCACCGGAAATCGTCGATGAATGACGCCGACTTTTTTAGCGCATGTTGTGTCTGGGCCGTGTGAGTCCCCCTTGGGTGTTATTTGTTCTTGAATGAATGGAATGATTTGGTTGTCACCAATTCCCCCCCCCCCCCCACCCCCCGTCGTCTCGATTAAATCCAGACAGCCGGCTGGCACATTTAATGGATCCTTTGGGGCATTGGGGTGGGAAATGGGTTTCGAATGTCTGTCCAAAATTCCATTTCCGCCATTTTTAGGGCACACCCAACCAACACAAAAACAATGTCCGAATGACGAAAGCGATGGAACGGCGGAGACCCAAAAAAGAATTATTCCCAAAATGGATGCCAAAAGTGCTCAAAAATAGAGAATGGGAGGAAGTTGGCCAAAAATTTTTTTTGGAAATTTTTAATTTCAATTTCCTTTTGAAAATGATGCTCCCCCAAAAAGATCATTTTTTCTATTTTTAGGCAAAAAATTATCGGAGAATGGCACCCGCAAATAATTATAGGCCATTTAAGGAGAGTGGGTGAGGCAAAAAAAAAGAAAACAATTTTGACATTTTAAAATGATGACATTTTCAATGATGCCCAAAAATAAATTATTTTAAAAATACCATAATAAAAGGGAGAAAATAATTATATATTTAAAAATTAATAATATTATTTAAAAATATTAAATTTTACAAATTTTTACACAAAAAATCAACCAAAATATTTTATTATGGATGGATGAATGGATGTGTTTTTTTTTGTTGTGGATTTTAATATTTAAATGTAAATAATAAAAAGATTAGAGGAGGACAAAAAGGATAACGAGATTCACTTTTTTTTTGTTGTAAAATGGAAGAAGGACAAAAGCATCAATTTTAATCCACAAATTGCTGCTATGGCCTTCATTCTTTTTGTTTTTATGACTCGATGATGATTGGCATTTTTGCGAATTTTGTATTTGCCGCATTGATTAGGCAAGAACATCCACTGGGCACCAACACTTGTTCCTGCAGGAAAATATCCGGCAAATCATCGGCCATTGTCGCCGACAATGCCGCCGTTGTGTCCACACGGACCATTGCTTTCTTCCAGCCTAAATAATGGCAAATTTAAATCCAAAATATTCATTTTTGGGGATGACTGACGGTAAATTGTGCCACAAATGGAATTTTCGCCGCATTGCTGTTGGCCACCGGATGCGGAATTCGCACAATAGTGCACATTGAATCGTTGTTCATTTGGGTCCAATTCCACCAATGAATCCGAGGTTCGACCTGAATTCCCAAAATCATATTTTAAATTCCAATTATTCCATTTCGCGATTTCTATTTTACACCATTTTTGTCCTTTTTTTTCCCAAATGATGCCAATGTAAATAAATTAAATTTCTGCTGACCGCCGCTCATTCGCCCTCTCCCATTTTCCCGTATTTTTTTCTATTGACCTTCACAAATTCACACATTTCTACGCAAGGTCAAATGGTCAAAAAAGTTGTCGAGACCGGTTAAGTACAAAAAGTGTACTTTCCTTCCCCCAATAATTTCATTACCAATATTCCCCCCTCCCTCCAATTCAAAAGGAAATGCTTCCGTGAAAAATAAATTTGTGCATCCATCAAGGTTGCATTTTCGGACAAAAACGTATCAAAATTGCCTTTGGGGCACAGAGAGTAAAGTTTGTAAATTTATTATTGTAGTTTGGTTATTAATTAATTAAATATTTAACCAATGTTGCCCATCCATTTTGTTTTTTGTTTTTCATTAAAGTTAGAATGGAAAAATCATGAAAAAACACGGTAATTTTGGAAAATATTTTCATATGACGACTTCCTCAAAATGTCGCAAAACATTACGCAACTTTTTTTTGCTAATTATTAGTGGGAATGGTAGGGAATGCCAGTGGGGAATATTCATCATAACATAGTATTATTATTATTATTTTAAATTTAATTCCTACTTGGTATGTTTATGTTCCTCGAATGCCCCCCACTAATTACTAATTAGTCATTCATTAACTCACTAATGGACTTGAGAAGTGTGGCATTATGGTCGGATACTTCCACACAATCGCCCAATTTGCGTACATGTTTTTGCTGAGAATGAAGGACCAACAAATCGGCTTAAAAGAAATAGCGTAAAATGAGGGATCAATTTATAAATTTGACTGACTTCCATGCAATTTCAACGATTCATCATCCTGGTAGCCTTTGTAGTCTGAATCTGAGTCTGCTGGATTGTAAATCATCAAATCTGAAAAAATGAAATGGATATTTTTGGGATAAAATTGGGATTTGGATGGACTGACCATGATCAATTTGGGTGCCATGTGGAATGATGAAAGCGGAAATGGAAACAATTTGGATGGATGAGATCAAAAGGAGGAGGAAGAATTTGACGAAGAATTTATTCGGTGCCGAAATTGTTGTTGTTTTGGACATTGGAAGGGAAAATCGGGACATCGATGATGATTGGGAGGAGGAGAATGATTGGTTCAGCAAAAGAAGAACCATTTTGGTGGTCGAATTGTTGGAATTTGAATTGGATTGATGGGAAAAGAAATATTCGCGGAATTTATTCTGAAATTGAAAATTGAAAATATAAATATTATGTCTGGGTTTGGTTTGGGAATATTTTGAGGGAGGGGGGGGGGGTGGAGGGGTTCAATATGGGGGAAGGTGGGAAAGGTTGAAATGAGGGTGGATGGGGAATAGTTCAATTGAACAATAATATTTAAACAAACAATAAAAAGGCTCATATTTCGTCCACGTTGATATTCGCGCGTCCATTCTCGGGAAATGATGATTTTCCCATTCCCAGAGTGGATGATGCTAATGAAAGTTTGAATAAGGCATAAAAGACCAAAGAAAGAATGGTTTTAGGCAAACAATGCGTAAATAATCCAATTTAATCTGCGCCTAAAAATATCCAATAATTCCATCATAAATCAAACATAATTTTGAGGGATTTTCTTTTTATGGGGTATTACGATTACGATTACGACAAATGGACATGGAGGAATAGTCTAGCGTCGATGGCGCCAGAGTTGCCGGATAAATTTATATAGCATTTTATTAGGCATAAAATTAGCTACAAAATGATATCAAAACATTGGCCATTAATTGGATTTTACAGAGTTATGGCCAAAAAACCGTAGGCTGAATTAAAATTGTTCTTCTGGCCATTTTCTGGCCATAACTTGCTATATCCGAGATTGGCAAATGCTTTTAATATTATTTGAGATAATTTTATCCCTAAGTAATAAAATACTATATAAATTTATCCGGCATCTCAGGCCCCATCGATGCTAGACTATTCCATGTCCAATTGTGGTGTCCCCTAATTTTACAAGGAGAGATTTGCCATTTTTCAGATTGGGCAAAATGTGGACACAATTTTTGAAATTATTTTTATGGGAAATGAGAAAATGACTAACCAACTAGCCATTTAATTTTGGATCCACGTTCCATTAAGGGAGGAACGAGTCATTTTATGGACAATGAATAGAGGGAAAAGGGATTTGGGCATTGGAAAGAGGATATTCTTGGCTTTATTTTTAATATTGGAATAAATGGACAATGATGAATGCACTTTGGTTTGGTTAACAAAAGGAAGGAAATTGAAAGCATTTTTGGGTGTACATTGTACAATATTTTATGGATAGGAAATGAAAAATTCGAGGAAATGAGGCCAATTTGTTCAATTCACATCCTCCAAAAATGAATAAATTAATAATTTTTGAAAAGAAATAATAGATTAATGAATTTTTGTAGTTTTTATCAAAACGACATTTCCCCATAAGGGACACAATATGGGAAATGATCCCTTCTTTGATTGACCAAAAATTGGGTGCGGTTTATATTTATATATTATCAAATAATGAAAATAAAACAATAGAAGGCCACAGGGGATATTCCCCCCACCTTTTTTTAATTCCCTCCGGCTTCCGGCATTTGATTTTACGTCGATAAATTGCGTGTTTTTTGGCAGCTGATTAGAAACTGGACCAAAATGGAAACAGCGCGCACAAAAATGTAAAAGAATGCTGCGTAAAAACAATGGCCAAAAAGGAAGATGAGGGTCATACGAAAATGGCATCCAGTGCCGTGACCCATTTTGACACTTTTTTTTGAGTTGATTGGGCCTCAATTCATTCACATGTTCCTTTCCCTTTCAACAATAGCCACAAAATTGTGTGGATTTTGTGCTTGAATTTTGAAATTTATTTTTGGAAAGCAAAGGAAAAAAATGGCACAAAATTGGAATTAAATGAGGAATAAAAAATATTTAAAATGATCAAAATGGAAAAAATGGGAAAGACAAAATGAATGATGGGAAATGGAAATTCCCCCTTTTTAAAGGCCCATTTTATGCGCAAAAACACAGATTAAGGGGGTGGGGGAATAGAACCCATTCTCAATGAATTCATTGGCAATTTCCCCTCAAGGCGAAGAGGGGAATTCCCTCATGAAATAATTTTGGGGTTGGACAAAAAAAATCCGCTTTTTGCTGGGATTGATGATTGCCAACTGTGCTATATTTGGATTGGAATTAGAATGGAAATGGAAATGGTTGGACATTGGACTGAATGGACTTGGGGGGGGGGGGGGCAAAGGGGCCATTTTGTTGGAATATTATGTGTGGGCGATGGATGCGCAAAAAAGTTGGAGGATGTGGAGAATTGGGGGGAAATGGACGCCTTCGGGGGAAATTGGCGGTTATTTTGGAGGAGTTTACTTACGGAGAAAGGAAAATATGATGTGAAAATGGTAATTTTTGGGTAAGTGGGAGTATATTTTATGGCTTAGAAGGGGAAATGACGTCCTAAAATGTTGCCTTAAAAAATTGGTGAATTAAAAATTGCACCTGCAATTTATATTATAATTTTTAAAATTTATTTGAGGACACAAATTGACATCATTTTCGTGAAATGAATTGGAATTGGAATTCATTTATTTATTTTATATTTGATAAGAGACCAATTCAATGAATGGGTGTGCCACATTGGTGGGTGGGTTGATTTTATTTATTTGATTTATTAGTTCAATTAAATTAAATTCATTTTTTAACCTTAAATTGTGATGACATTTTTGGAACCAAATTCAATTTGCGGTTCAAGGTTCAAATTGGTAAAATTAAATTATAAATTTCAATATTCGGGTGGTCGTTGAATAATCAGAATTAGAACTTGGGAGTGGGAGGAAATGGGGAATGGAAGGGGGCATTTTGGTGGGCTGATTAATTTCATTTTGCATTGCACCAATGAATGACCGACCATCGTTCTCAATTTTAATTCATTTCCTTTTTACGCAAATTTTTTTTATTAAAATTGAATAAAAGATCAATCAAATCACTTTCCTTAAAATGCGAAGAATTTTTTGCTGTCCAAAGGTCAAAAATTGGAAAGGAAATGCGCGGAATGGGCAAAGAGAGGAATTTGAGATCGAGAAAAAAAATTAGATGATGGAATAATGGATGGACAAAGCAAAAATGAATGAATGAAAGGACCCAAATTTGCTCCCATCTTTGCTCTTTAGCCGATTGGAAAATGGACAAAATGTTTGACATTGAACTTGGGGGATGCGTAATATTTTCCCCCAAATAATAATTTTAAAATGTAAAAATGTTGCATTTTACAAAAAGTTTGGAATGAATTCTCTTTGCCGAATGACCGATCTTTTCTACTTATTTCGCATTCCTCGGGAATGACGCTGTAGGAATGTAAAAAACAGAGCAGATGTTTTGATGTTTCATTTTATGCTTTTTGGCCCCGGAAATGCATAATCCATCAATAATAAATTGTTTTTTATTATTATTGAAATTAAATTACCGGAAATAATTAGAATGAATAATTCAATGGAATTACTCAGAACATTTATGCCCATTTTTTGGCCAATAATATTTTTTGGCCAATAATATTTGCTCATTGAATGTTCCAACAATATGTTCAACCTTTATTGTGAATTTGATCAAAACAAGCGTGACCCCAAAGATGAATGGAAAATAGAAGGAGGGAATGATATTAGCCAAAAGTGATGTGATTGGACACTTTTTGCGCCGATGGAACGGCGTGAATTGAAGGGGGAATGGGAGAAGAATGGATGGATGATTGCACAATACAAAGTGAAAAATTGGAGTGGGGCAATATTGAGGAATGAAAAAGCCTAAAAGGGAGAAAAAATGGGTGAGGTGGCCATAATCAGATGGAAAAATTCCCTCTATTGTGATTGTTGATTGAGGGTAAAATCAGCTGTTTTGTCTTGGACTTTCCCCTCTTTTTGCTTATTGCAATTTTTTATGTCCAAATTTTGGTCAAATTTGTGGTTTTATTTGATTTTTATACTTTTTATGCCATTGAAATTTTCCCACAAAGTCCAGTCCAGACTGTGTGGCAAAATATACTTAGAATTCATTAGTGCAAAAATTGAGGGTGGATGCAAATTGAGTTAATCTGGCGTGAAAATTATTGGCCAACAAAATGGCCAAGAGTAATTCAGTTAATTTGGAGAAGACAGCAAAAATGGAATAAAATTCGAAGAAGGAAGTTTGGAGAGGAAATTAGCCCTAAATGAATTGGACGAAAGGAATTGGGGCAAATTTTATTTATTAAACAAATTTTATTTATTTAGGGAGGAAAATCGGATGAAATTACGGTTTAAAGAAAGGTTGCTTTTTTTGCAGAAATTTGTACAACAAAATAACAAAATTGAATGAGGCCAAAAGGAACATTGGAGGGAATGAAAAGGGGGAGGAAAACCACGCGATTGGCCAATTCACATTCACAAAGTCAATGTCAATTCCCCAATGTGGACCATGTGAGGAAAAGGAGGCGAGGAAATGCTGGAACATTTTAGTAAATTAGCAGAGGGCAAATTAATCGCAAAATATATAAAACCAATCTTTGAGTGGAGAGTCAATATTAGAGATCGAACGGTTCTGGTCCCGTTCGAGAAAATTAAGGAACCCTATTCGGTTCTGATTCGGGAAAACTTGAACCGAAATTAGAACTAAGAATTTTTTGAATTTTCGGTTCCCAGTCGAACCGAATTCTCGATCGAAGCGAAGCGCCTTTGCCGATTCCTAGTCAATATTGCTTTTCCTTTTCTTTGACTTTTCCTCGGGACAAATCATAAATAATTGCCACTTAAAATTGCTACAGGGATTAAATAGAAGCCTGTAAATGGACAATAATGGATGCGGGGGATAATGAGATTGGGCGGGGGAAAACAACACCAAAATGGAATAAAAACAATAATAAAGTGGCTGTTGAATTAACACTAAATTCCCAGAAGGATAAAATAATAACAATAATAAAATAACATTTGTGTTTTGTATTGGAGTGAAGGATAATTTGTGTGGAAATCAACAAATTAAAAAGCCAATCCCCAGTGGATGGAGCTGGACCCAATTAAATTAAACCCCATATTTCATAATTAGGCGATTTTTGCTCTTCCTAATAAGTTTGGTATATTAAATGTTTACTAAATATTGCAAAGAACCAAAATTCATTGCTCAACCAACTATCGTATCCCATTGGTCGGTCCCATTCCTTTCGCAAAAATATTTCGCCGATTCAACAATTTGTTTTTTTCCCATTTTTGTAGCAAAAATTTTATCAAAAAAGGAGAGAAAGTACCGCCGATTGGGTGAAATTGACCATGAATTGATATTCGGTGTTGAGTGCGCATGTCCTCATCTCATGATCCACTTGAAATTGCCAATCAGTCACCGTTCCAAACAAATTTCCCCTTTCCAAATTTCCCTGTCATTTGCCATTTTAATGTGTTTTTTCCTTGCACAAAAAAATAAGTATAAATTACCCAAAATCATGGTGGAAATTGTTAAATTTAATGAATTCGAATGAAATCATTCAATCGGCCTTTTGGGATAAGGAAAACAAGGCTAAAATGTAATTGAATATCACAGGAAAATATTACAAAATGTTGGATGAAAAGAAAGAGAAGAAAATGCGGTTTAAAATTGGATTTATTGTTTTCAGGAATGAAAGAATAGAATGGATGGGATGAATGAATGTTGCTTGTTTTCGATGAAAACTTTATTGATAATTTTATGGAAAATGGAAGGGAAAATAAGCATCACAGGTTGTTGCCCCTTTTCTTCCAAGAATATGACCCTGGAACCAGTTTACTGGAAGGAAATAAACCCATTTGGAATTGGTAGTTTCAGTTTAGTTTGAAGTTAACCCAAATTTAATATTTGGCCAAACCAAAACTGTGTAAATGATTCTTCGTTCCTTTGCTACAATTTAGTGGACCGAAGAATGTAATGATCAGAACAAATTATTAAATATTTAATTGTTTTTGGCATTTTTGGCCCGATTCCTTGCTGAATACTTTAAATATTTCTTATAGGAGGAAGAGATGGAAGAGTCGCTCGAATTTATTGCAAAAATTGGGTTTGGGTCAAGGAGAAATACGAAAATTGATTGCAACAAAATTATTGGGGGATGGAATGGAAAATGCCAATTGGAATTCGCCAAATTCATGGTCAATTTGTTTGGAAAAGGAATAAATTGTTGACCGAATAAATTTTGGAAGATAACCAAAAAACTCGTGAAAATTTTGAAAGAATGTGAAAAATAAATAAACTCACGTTTTTTTTCCAGTTTTTTATATTATTTCCCCTTTTTGCCTCCTCCTAAATTTGTGCTCTTTGGTCAACAAAAATTAGCCGAAAATAAGAAAATTGGGAGGGAATTTGCGCAAATGAATGTGAATTAGCTGAATGAAAAAGATGGGTGAAAAAGAATGGAAAATGGAAGGGAAAAGCAGCAATTTAGTATTTCCATTCTCATTCATTCAAACTCAGCTGATCATTGGGAATGAAGGGAAAATTTATTATTTTTGTACCTTTTTGCGATTTGATAAAATATAAACTGGTTTTTTACGGAAAAAGATCAAAATGAGAATGCCAAAAAATGTTTGGAGGAAGAAAGGAAATGATGGCACAATTTCGGGTGGAGAAATGCCAATAAATTGTGGAAATTAAAGTAAGGAGTGCCGATTTTAGGCGACATTTTAATTCAAAATTATCATAATAAAATCACAGAATCGAGACATTTGTTGAAGTGGAAGATAAATTGGCCTTTGGGATAATCATGGAAATGAGGAAGGCGAATTGACAGGAAAGAAGAAAGGCAAGGGAATATAAAATATATGTAGAGCCACTCTTGAGTTCTGAATGAATGAATGCAAATTTATTTATGGGTCACATTTCCCTATTAGCTATTCATTCATTCCCCATCCATTCATATTCCCACTTCCATGAACGATAATTAATTCGTATTCGTACTTGATTCCCTTGGGATTTTCACATCAATGTTCCAAATTCCAATTGGTGGCGAAAACGATAACAAAGGGAATGGACATTTGTCGTGGCAAAATGAATGGCGCAAAATTGGCAAAAGTTCTTTCAGCAGATGAATATAAAATATATTGGAAACAAAAGTGAATTGAAATGGCACCAGTACAATCATTTATTCATTCCATTCCATATTCATTCATTCAATTCAATTTATTTCATTTATTCTTTTGTGACACCCATTCATTCAAAATTCTGGTCATCGACCAAATTTGGCAACAAAATTAATTCATCTGGTACTCAATTCTCAAAAAACTGCATTTTTGTGATGGATGGGTTCAAAAAAATTAATTATTCTTTTTTTTTGTTACTTTTCTGTGTTAATTAGCAGAAATTGTGAACGGTTATTTATAGGTTTGAGAAAGACCAAAAGAATAAAATTTTTTAAATTATTAATTCATAATATAAATTATTAAATATTTGATTGATTGATGCGCAATATATTCTTCTACCAATATTTATCTATTTATTTATTGAATTTTAAATCAATTTCCATATAGAATAAAAATATTTTTTTTTTGTTAATAACAGTCACTCACAGCTGCAAAATATTCCGGTTAACAATGGAAAAATGGACGGATTTGAATTGTGAATGAATTGAGTGAATTTTGGATTGGATTATTATGCAAATTTTAAAATAAATTAAAAATTTTTTATTAAATAAATATTACCGTATTTTTCTATTAGAAGCCCTTGGACTTAAAAATTTCAGGGGCGCTCCAATGGGGGCTACTAATGGAAAAAATACGGTATTAGCAAAATGCAATTGATCTTTTCTAATCAATTCACAATTAAAATTTTACTGAAAAAATATCAACACATTTTGTTAAAATTGGATGGTTCATTCAATAACAAAATTTACAATTTTTATGGCCCCATCAATCCATTCTCCCCTCCTCCCAATCCTTTTGCCCTTTTCATGATGCCGACTTTCCCCTTCATTTCTGACCTCCCTGTGCTGCTGTTGGTGTTGGTTTGGAGGGCAAAATTGGGGTAACCGTTGGGCGACAAAAAGCGACGCTTTCTTCCTCTTCTTCTTCCTTCCTCTTCCTCATTTATTCTTCCTCCCAAGTCCAAATCCTCCTTTACCCGTTTGTCCATTGGCCGCCTCGCGCGGTGGTCGCCAAAATGGCAAATGCGCACTGCAATGAATTGGCTGGGAAAAGAGGAAGGGAAGAGGAGGCTAATTCATGCCAAAAGGCATAAATTGTGCCAAAATCTGCCATTCCGGATCATTTATTGGCGCTTTTTTCTAATGGCAAATTTTCCATTATTTTCTGTTGAAAGCCGCACCCATCCATTTCCGATTTGTACTGGAAATGAACAAAAATAGAGTGGAAAAGGTGTGCCGAATATCCAATTCCATTCATTCCCAATGCCACAATGCCCCAATTTTTTCCATTCATTCCACTGAATAAATGGAAGAGGTCATCCAATTCACTGTCCATTGTGATGAACGACCGGCCAAACCCCTTTCTCCCAATTCATTGTTGTTTTTTTGTCCGATCCATCCAAGTCTGATGTGCATATATAATTTTCCTTAGGGCAAAAAATTCCATGAGAAAATTACAATTTTTCTCCTTTCTTTCCTTATTTTGAATTTCCATCATTTTTACAGAATATTTATTACTCATCAGCAATATTTGGCGTGCCTTTTTCCGTAATTTTGGCCTGCTTAAATTCCCAAAAATGAACGGCTTCTTCAAATGTTGAAATGCAAATAATTTTGAGAATAATTTCCATCATAATTTTGCTCATTTCCCAATTAATGAGTCCATCATTTTGCCAAGCAACTTGTTCCTTTATCCACACTGAATTCTCTCAATTTTCCATTCAAGAATTGCCAATTGAGCCTTCAAAACGTAATCATTGAATTTATTTATTGTTTTATTCTTTTTTATAGCCAATTCCCTTCAAATTTGCCTTCCTTTTGGCCAAACTTGTTGTACACAAAAATTGGAGGCTGAATTTCGGCGAATTGTTGAAATGGAATTGGAACGGAATATTCAAACCCAAATTAGCCTAATTAAAACATCTTTCAACCAAAATGCCCAAAAATTAGCCGGTAATTTATTCTTTTCCTTTCATTAATTAAATTAATTTATTCTTTTAGAACATTTCAAAAATGCCCTAAATGAAACTTCGAATATTTTGCGGCATATTTTCAAACGAACTTATGGCCATTTTTTTGTCCAAAATCAAATGGTCAAAATTCAATATTTTAAATTCTCCATAATTTAATTATTTAGATTTTCGATGAATTTTTTGCCGATTTAAACAAAATGTTTGATTCGCCCAATTTTTGCAATGCAAATTTTTCCAGAACCCTTGAAATATTTTTCTCTCGAATTTTTGTTGCTGAATTTTCCCTTTTGAATCCGCTGGTCCATTTTTAAATTGTTAATTAAAAATTGGAATATTTTTTGCAGAGAACAATTAGCCAAGAGGCTGAAAAATGTATGCTCGACTATTTCCCTCAAATTGCGCCTTTTGGCACAATTCCTGGCACAATTACCAAATTGCTGGATCGAACATTTCGCCTTTGGACATCATTCAATTGTGCCCTCTATAATGCCAATGAACAATTGGACAAATTGGGAAAAGTGTGCATTTTAATATGAATTTCATTTTAACAATGAATTTAGCTATTTTCCGTGCCCTCAAATTGCTCAATTTCCCTTGTCCAAATGCGTTTTTGCCATTTGTGTTCCTCTGAATCACTTTTACATCGACCTTGTCCTCATTATTGCCAAAATACTTTCCGAAAATGTTTGAATGGATTCAATGAATTTGATCAACAATGGAATCAATTAATCAGTTAAATTAAATGATCATTTCTCAATAATTATATTTTAAATTTAAATTCAATTAATTTTGTAGCACTTTTCCTCCAATTCCTTCCTCAACTCCAATCTGTCCACAATCCTCATTTTGCCCTCCATCCTTTGCCAATTCAAATTTCCGAGGCAATTATGCATTTTCAGGAAAAAGGCCAACTTTTGTCGAGTCGAGTAAGGAAATAAGTAAATATTTCATTTTTAATGTTTTGGCAGATTCTTTTCCGCTGTTTTGGTGAAGATTTTCAAAAAATTATCGGAGAAAGGAAGAAAAGAAATAATGATATCGAAATGGACAGTAATTCAACGGGAATGGATTATTCTGATGGCGGGGAGGAGGATGGCATTCAATTCCATTTATTGAACATTGAAAACATTGAAGCGATTAAAAAATGGGCGGATCAATTCAAAGATGAAGTGGGCTTTTGGGACAAAAATAAATGGTATAATCCAAAATTAGCTTATTCGACAAAATGGATTTTGGAATTCTTTGCCTGGAATGTTTTGTAAAGAAGGCGGAATCCAATCACGTCCTGGCGAATTTTGTTGGAATGGAACAACAATTGGACGATGGAAACAATCAACAGCCAAAAATGATGAGAACATTAAAAAGAATAATACAATTCGAAATAATCGAGAATATCCAACAGGTACAAAAAAAAGGGTGGATATATGTATTGAATTATTTCAATACATTTTAGAAGAGAAATATGCACATTTGAGGCATTCATTTGGAGCAATTGCCGAAGAATTGGCCAACAAAAATGGATTAATTTATGAAGAAAAAGGAATTCCATTGGATGATGAGGATTCCATTGAGGCAAAATTAATTTTTAATTTAATAATTATATGAATTTAAAGGGAAGTGGCAGTGATTGGGGCGGCGAATATGAATATTATGGTGACGGAATTGGGAATCCAAATTTTCCAATTATTTATCAACGACAATGGAGCAAAAAGAATGGAAGAAATGAAGGAGGGAATGGGAACAACGGTGGGAGGAATTCGAGAAATAATCTCATAATAATAATATTCCTTCTAATATTATTTTATATTTTTATTTTTATTCCATATTTTGTACAAATTTGATGAAAAAATTTAATATTTTTTAATTATATGTAATTTCCCTTTCGCATTGGCTGTGTGCTTCCCATAAATTATTTTGCTCTGTGAAAATGGGGTCAAAGAAGAATGGATAGATCGGCCTGCGGGGGGTAGAGAAACAAGAGAAAGGGAGAGATACAATGCTAAATGATGGGCCATTTCTTTCTTCAATTTGATGCCATTGGCTGCTTCTCACACAATTATTGCCAACTTAGTGAGTTCATTCTATATAAGCGATGGAGTCATTTCACATCAAGGGGTTCAGCGGATACGGTGCTCCTTGCCGAGGGTCAAGTGCGGTCGGCAATACTGTAGGGCCAAAAATGCGTCGACTTTGGCAGGGTTGACAAAGAACCACAACAACAACAACAAGGCCAGTGCAGGAGGAAAAGTCTTTTGAGGCTTATGGAGGGCATGGGGCCAATAAAAATATACCATGCATGGAGGACGGAGGCAAAGCCATGGCCCAATCGAATTTGCAGTTTGCAAGCCGGTTTCTTGACCCGATGAAGCAGTTGAATCCCCCAAATTTTTTTCAATGAAAATTTTTTCCCATATTAATAAATTAAAAAATAGGCAATAAAAATTTTAATTTATAAATAAAATTGATTTATTAATCGAAATAAATTAATTAGAGAATATATTTTCATAAAAATTGTCAACAAATTTTTCTATTTTTGAACATTGATTTCACTTTCATCAGTTGGTTTTAGAATGAATTAAAGATTGGGAAATTGGAAGAAATATTTTGCTGATGAAGAGAGCAGCAGGGGGAATGGATGTATTGTTCATTGGAAATTTTTTCCATGCGCGGGAATACGCTCGCCGAATAATTTCAAGAATATTCTCACCTTTGGATTTTGTTTTTCAGTGAAATAAATAAATAAATAAAAATGATGACATAAACAAAACAACCATGTTTATTAGGGCAAATTTCATGCGTTATATCGTCATTCTTTTGACGCTTGCTACTGATGTGAGCGATTATATTGATATTAATTTTATTTATATATTTATGATTTTCCGGTCTACCAATTCCCTCATTTCCCACATTCCTCTTTTTTCCATTCATTTTTATTTAACTCATTGTCCAATTCCTATTTCCCACCTTTTTTTCCTCTGATCAAATTCAATTCAAAATGAAATAAATACAAATAACAATTCAATTCATTCATTTTAGAAAATTCTCGTGATCCCATCCCCCAACATTTCGTTGATTCAATTATAAAAAATTTCCTTTATTTCATTGAATTTCATTTCTCAGAAGATTTTTTTACAATTGAAAACAAACATAAAAATGGTTTTGCCACTTTCTCTTTTTCTGCCTTTTGCATTTTTCGGCATAATTTTGGCTGCAGATGATGCCGAAAATGTTCTCATCCCTTCAAATTCCTCTCTTCCTCTTTCTTCTGATGATAATGATCAACAAATGAGCATTTTGGGCATGGTGGACAGGGACATTTTTGGCAAAGATCCATCCATTTTAACTTGCCAACAACTCATTTATCGCACAAATGAATTTGTGACTGTTTATTCAGATTGGGAAAATGAGATGAATGATGCCCGAAATAAAACAATTTATATAATCGATGAATGCCATTCATCCATCCACAATCAAACTGATTTAATTGAGGTAAATAATTAATATTTAAACTATTTAATTTATTATTTTAGCAAGTGAAAAGACTTCTTGAATATCAGAAGCAAATGTTGGAATGCAAAGATCATCGCCAAAACAATGATTCGATGAGCGTAATATTTGCATTAAAATGGAATATTTTACTACTGTATTCCAAATTTTTCAGATTGTCGCCGTCGTTTTCATCATTGCATTTCTTTTGGCTGTGGTCGCTTTGATCATTCTTTCCATTCTTTATTATCGAAAATGATGAGAGGGGGAGGAATATTGCTGCTGGCCATAATCAAAATTGAATAATAAATTAAAATAAATATAAAAATATTTTTATAATTGAATAAATTATCTAGATGAAAATTTAAATAATAATTTTTCTTCGCTTATATTTTGACACATTGATTGTGGAAATTTTGTGCGCCTATTAAAAAAGATGATGTCTTTGTTGATTAGTGTGACCGAAGAGGGGGGATGGAAAAAATGGAAGTCAATTTATTTGGCCATAATAAAATAAAATGGCCATAAATTTGGCCAAACCATGTTATTCCCTCCAATTTTGTCCTTCCGTTCCACCAAATTCCCTCGATTCATAATTTTTCTCATTTTTTTATTCGATTTTCCACAATATTTCACATTTTCCATTCCACCCAAAAATGATAATAAATTACGTCAAAAAAGATTTGGTGCGAATTGAGGGGGGATTTATCCATTTAAATGACGCATTTTAGTATTAACCGGCAATAAATGGGCATCCACTGATCTCACGTGGAAATTGCATTCGGATAATTTGGAGGAAATGGACATTTTCATTATAAGGCATTTTAAATTCAAATTAAATTATATATATATTTTTTTTTTTAATATTTTTCGGAATATTTTGCATCGGGCATTTGCCATTTGGGAGGAGGCATCCGCTTCAATGCTAAATTTTACGGAATTTATTGGAGGAGGAAAGGCCAAAATTGACATAAATATTCATTTTTTGATTGGGGAACACGGCGATGGAATGCCATTCGATGGACGGGGTTGGAAAATTAAAATTTTATAAAATTGAATTGTATTTTTAGAGGGCAAAATTGCGCATGCATTTTATCCACCAATTGGAGAATTACATTTGGACGCAGAGGAAAAATGGACATTGAACAGAGAGGATGGGACTAATTTATTTGAGGTGTAAAATATTCGGAGGGATTACCGTATTTTTTCTATGAGAAAACCAAGGGTTTTTTCATAGCCTCTTTAAGAGTGTACTATTATTAGAAAATACTGGGCTTCTACCAAAGTGGGCTTATAATAGAAAAATACACTATATTTTTTAATAAATATTGCAGACATTTGTCCATGAAATTGGCCATTTATTGGGGCTTGGCCATTCGATGGACCAAAAGGCAGTGATGTTTCCAATAAAGAAAAAATTTAATGGACGAATTGAATTGGCAAAAGATGATTTGGATGCGATTAGAGAATTATATGGATAATAAAGAATTAATTTGGAATAATATTTGAATATTTTTATTGGCATTTTCCATTTTAATATTAAAGATAATAGATTATATTATATTAAATAAATTCTTTTTAACAAATTTTGATGGTAATTTTGGAAGTTTGCGCGGATTCGGCCGATTCTATTTGGACGGCATTGGAAGGTGGGGTGGATAGGATTGAATTGTGTTCGGCCCTAGAAATTGGTGGATTGAGTCCAAGTTCAGGTGGAATAAATTAAATATTAAAATATTTTTGGTTGAAGGATTAATTGGGCAAGCGATGAAAATGGCCAATGAAAAAATGGTGCCAATTTATGGAATGGTTAGGCCAAGGGCCGGCGATTTTGTTTACAGTGAATTGGAAATTCAAACAATGGAATTGGAAATTGATGTATTTAGGGCATCCAAATTGGCCGGAATTGTTTTTGGTGCGAACACCGTAAATGGAGAATTGGATGAGAAAATATTGGCCAGATTGGCCAAAAGGGGGCAGGTTAATAATTTAATTAAAAAGGCGGGGCTCTCATCTATCCTCATTTCTCAAATTTGTCCTGATTTTTGAGGAATTTTTATAAATTATCATTTTTTCCTTATAAAAAGTAGAATTTTTTGCTGCGCCGCAATTTTTTGCTAAAATTTTTCCTTAAAGGGTCATTTATAATCTAATTTTTTCCCTGGATGCCACTTTTTTTCTGTTTTTTGCTATAAAAACCAAAAAATGAAATCGAAAAATATTCTAGATTATATAATGGTGAAAAATATGATATTTAAATGAATTTAGCATAAATAAATCGAATTTCATTGATTTAATTTTTTGTTATTCTCAGACCCCAAAATCTGAATTTTTGATGTCATTGTATATAATTTGGAAAATTTTTGATGAGAGCCTTGTTAAAAAAAAAAGGTTGGAATGAATGAATGAATGGAATTAAAAGGGAATGGGAATGACGTTGCATCGATGCGTGGATTTGGTGCCAAAATTGGGCGATGCAATTGAATGTGCCATCAAATTGGGATTTGAGCGAATATTGACTTCCGGTATTGGGCAAAAAAATATATATTTAATTTTAATATGAATATTGTGAAGGAAGGGCAATAAAGGCAATTGATGGAATGAATGATATGGAGGAAATGGCCAAATTGGCTGATAATCGAATTTCGATAATGCCCGGTTCGGGAATAAATTCGGAAAATGTTTGCCAAATTTTGAACAAAATATCCGGCATAAAGGAAGTCCATTCTTCGTGCACATTTCAAAGTTATTTAAATTATATTAAATTAATATAATTAATTAATTTTCAGATCATTTCGATTCAAAAATGCCTTCATTGGAAGAGGAAATGAAAATAAAATTAGAAAATTTTGGATTTTATGGGAAATCGGAAAAAGGGAAAATAAATTTGGAAGAGATTCGAAGGATGAAAAATATTTTGAAATTTTAAAATACATTTCATTTTCATATCATTTTTGTAAAATTTCATCAATATCTATATAAAGAGGCAATTCTTAATTCAATTTCAACTCCAACAAAAATATTTATTCCCTTCATTCCATCCAATAACCAATACCCAAAAATTGTCCCTTTCCCTCAATTTTCTTGCCTTCTGGCTATTTTCCATGTTTTGGCCAATTCCCTTCACATTTGGCCCAGTCAATCTCCATCTACCCCCCCCCCCATCCATTTCACGGCGAATGGCCCAACAAATCATTCAAACCAGTTCCTCTCTTCCCATTTTTGGTTTTCCCATTTTATATTTTTCCCCTTTCCATTTTGCATGCTTCACTTTCCCCCTAAAATTCTTTTGGTGGTCGTCGCGCGTTGAAAATGTTGGGGGGGGGGGGGGGGTGGATGAAGAAGAATTGAATGAATGAATGGAATGGAAAGATTTGATGAAGAAGAATGAATGTTAGCTTGGAATGGAAGGGAAAAAAAAGAATGGAAAAGCACAAAAATTGATGGGCAAAATTGCGCTGTGGCGCCGATCCAGCAAAGAATCGGCGAAAAGTTCATTCCAAATAATAAATTATTATTTATTCCATCAATAAAAAGGAAAAAAATTGACCTTTCAATTCGATTTTTTAAACATATTTTTAGGAAAAAAAATACTTGAATCAATTACAAATTAAATTACAATTCAGATGGAATTATTTTAACCCCTCTGGGGCATTGTTTTTGCCCCTCTCCTTTCAACTTTCAATCACCCCACACGCGCATTTCCCCTTTTTACTTTTATGTGGAACAATTCCATTATTTTCCCATCCCACCAATCTCCGTTCCCCTCCATCCATCCAACCATGAAAAGCTGATGAAAGCCACAAAATCCTCTTTGTTTTGAATAATTCCCTTGTTTTTGACAAATTTGTTTTCGCATTTTTTGAGCAATTTTAAACATAAAAATGCCCCAATTTTGGCTGTTTTTTACAATTTTGTGCAAAAATGGAAGTAAAAAACATTTCACCTTTTTGTGAGGAACATCCAATTCCATTCCCTTCAATTAAATTTTGCGCAAAATTTATTACAATTTAATCGAATCTAAATTACTATTAAATAAATTCATTCATTTTTTTGTTGATTTCTTCCGATTTTTAAGAAGGGCGAAATATGGCTTTTTCCTATTAATTTTAATTAATAAAAGCGTCCAAAAATTTCATAAATGAGAAAAAGGCAAAGGACATCAACATTTTGTTATTTTTTATTATTTTTTGCACAATTTTTTGGCCTCATTGAACAACAACAAAATTCACCGTTAAGTAGGCATTTCTTTGTGGTGAGAATAAAAAATATTTTTCCATTCTTTAAATTAATTTTAGCCGGCGAGACAACAAGCAGCCCAACAATTGAGGCAGTCAAATTAAAATTTTAATTAAAGTTTTAATTAATTTAAAACAGATCTCGAGCAGTAAATGCACCTCAAACAAATGTGAAAAAACAATTCGAGACCATCACAATGCCTGGGTAATAAAAATAAAAATGAATTCAATTTTAAATTGAATTCAAATAAATAAATAACTATTAAAATTATATATTTTGTCCTATTTTGGCCATTTTTCTAGTGGCAAACAATTTGTACTCGTTCCAAGACGACTTTTTCTTCATCAACGCCAAAAATTTTCGCGACCATCCAAACCCCATTTTGGCCTATCAAAAACGCGCAATTCCCATTCCCCAACTCCAATTCACGAAAGGAATGCCAATAATGCCAATTTTCGTTCACGGCAATTGCATCTCCAACAGAGAAGGTCCTCGCCTAAATTGTTTATCGGCACAAATTAACAAATGCACAATCTTCAGTTTATGCTAATTTCTATCTATTTTTTTGCGCGTTTAACTTTAAAAGAAATTATTCCATCTATCATATATCACATCACAGGATTGCTAAAATTATATCTTTCTGATTGAAATATTTCCTAATTTTCATGAAAATTATTATTAGTCCTAAACTAGGGCTAAAGTTGTTCACAAGGCGATAATTGGGCCTAGGCTATAGCCCCGAGCCTTCGCCGGATGCCTAATAAGCCCCCAGTGGCCCAATGAATGGGATAGGGAAATAAGGGGAACTCACCTTTAAATTATTCTTTATTAATTGTACAGTAAAATGTGATAAGAATATGGAGGGCAAAAAGGCAAAGGAGAGGAAGAAGGGAAGGGAGGGATTACAAAATAGATTGAGGCTATATTTGATTGATAGAAAATAGGATGACAGGTGATTAGGCAAATAGTGAGGGTACAGTAGGACGAATAAGAAAGGCATTTATTAGGTATTATTGTCATTGACAATTATGGTCAAAAGAATATTACAGTTATATTAATTCTTTCATAAATATTCATATTAGAAATTGGCAATTCCATCATAATTATGTTATATGTTTTAAATGCCTCTCATTTCTTTCCTTTATTTGCACCATTTTCCTTTATTAAATTTTCATAATTTCTTCCACTAAACTAACATTAATTTTCCTCCCTAAAATGAATAAAATAATTTGGATTAAATAATTCAGAGGTGCCATTGTGCCACATTTACGGAGTTTATTGCCATCTTCTTTGCCTCCAAAACAATTGGCCATTTCCCCAAAGCAATTGCCCCAAATCCAATCCACCGTTTGTGGCCATATCCAAAAATATTCACTCCCATTTTTAAGTCACAAAAAAGAATCCCACTGATCCAATCAAAATCACCCTCAACCCCAACAAAATTGCGAATTCCTCCTAAAGGTATAAAAGAAATGAATTATTTAAAATAAAATATTTCAAATTCAATTCAGCGAATATTCCACCCAAAATGATGCCCGAATTGAATGTGAATGAAGGGAATAATGCTTCGAGAGCATTGGAGATTAAAAGAAGGCAGGAACAATTTATGAAGGCCCAACAAATGGAATTAAAACAAATAAAAGAAAAACAAATTGGATTGGAAAAGGATAAGCCAAAAATGGGAAAAAGTCGACAAAAAATTGTTGAAAAAAATGGAAAAAGTGATGAGGCAAGAAAATGGCCAATAATTAGGAATATGAAATTAAATTTAAGTTGACAAAGAAGGAAAGGGAAAGAGAATTGTTGGCAATTCAAAGACAACAAAAAGTGGATGGAATCGGTCAGGAAATAATGCGGCAAATATTTCGAGAAAGGACATTCTCCATCGCAACACCGCCAATTCCACTTCAGCCACAAATGGTGGAAACAACAACGCCAAAAACAAATGAAAAATTGGCTATTGGGAATAATGGCACAACAATGAAAATAACAACAAACAATCATTTACAACAAAATGTATAAAAATACATATTTGAATATTAATTTAATCATTCACATAGAATATTTATTTAGTAATAGTCAAAATTTTGTCTTTATTCCAATATAAATATACCGTAAATGCTCTATTAATTCCCCACTCTCTAATATTTCCCCACCCTCGATTTTGAAAACCCACAGCTCCTCAGTCAGGGTAAATTAAAAAATTTTTTTATTATATTTTCTTAGTTCACTAAAGCTCTACAAAATCCACTCTAATTCGCTCAAAAATGTCCATAAATTAAGGAGTTTGACCCTAAATATTCCCAATTTTTGATGGGTTAAAAAATAATTCCATATGGAGAATTAAAAGAGAATTTACGGTATTTTTAAATCCAAATTATTCGTATATTTTCCCTCAGCAGGATATATCCATCAGCAGCAGTCGTTTGCCCCCATCGCCTCCTTCTCTTTCCCCAATGCCCCCTCCAACAACAATTAGTATTCTTCGCTCGTCATCAACACCATCGACCTCACCACAAATTGGCCTCGTGACCCAAACAGAAGCATCAAATGCTTTTCCAAATCCGGCACCATTTTCCCCTCCGCCAATTTCGACTTCCGCTCCATCGAATGGCACCAATTCTGGAGGAATTTCGCCTCCAGCAGCGGCTGCCCCGCCAGGCCTAATGCCTCCAAGCGACAATAGTGAGGAATGAGGATAATTGCCCATATAATTGTTCCCTTCTATCAAAGTTGTGGCCGAATTGAACAATGCCAACGATTTTATGGAGGTGGCCAATCGGCATAGACTCCCGGAATTATTTGCCAGCAGGAGGCGGTTGGCCACAAGTGCCTTGGCCGCCGTAGTTTAGTCCAGCACAATTTGGGATGCACAATTTTGTAGCATTTTTTTTTGCCAAATTATCCACAAAAAAAAGTCTTTCCAGGAATTTAATTTTATACTTTTTTTTTTCAACAAATCCCATATATTTTTATTGAAATTTCATTCATAAAAATTGAATTTTGAATAAAAGTTCAAATAAGGAAAATGGTTTATTTTTGGATGGAATTGAGCCGGAAGGATCAGTTGGGAATGGGGAATTGTTGAACAAAACATAACAATGGAATGCCGATTAAAGGAAAAAAATCGAAAATGTTGGCATCATTTCCCGCAAAACATTTCTTTCCATTTTTCAATCCATTCCTTTGTTTTTTTAACACTTTTTTGCTTAAATTCTGGCCTCTGCAAAAGTCCATTTGTCTCGCATTTTGTTGGCGGAATTTCCACCCGGAAAAATGCCACACCAGATAAATTGTCGGCTGCAATCCGCAAACAATAATTTAAGATTCTGGAAAATCCGAGGCGTCGATTCTCCAGGGATTTTGCACCAAAAACTGATAAAGAGGAAAAGGGCAAATGGAGGGATGGATGGTGGCCGATGATGCCACCATTTTTCTAGTCTTTTTTTTATGTTTTTCTTGGCTGGAGGTCACAATTTGCGTCAACACCCCAAAAAGCCAAAAACATCCATTTTTGCCAGCCTACAATTCAACTTGTTTGTGAATTATGCCATCGAGCAAAAATTGGGCAGCTAAAAATAGAAAAAATTTATAAGATGCAAAAAATTTTTAATTTTTTCTTAAAGTCGAATAAATCAAAATATTGACAATTATTTTTGCCATTATTTATGCTCATTTTTAATGCATTTTTCCGAAATCAACGGCGCTTTTCTCATTGCCAAACATCTGTTTTTCTAAATGTATTCTAATTATTGTAATTTGTTTATTCATTTAATTTTATTGAACACACCTGCCTATCACCAATTATTTTTTTACCAAAAGTATTCCACCTTCAATTTCTTTCATTATTAATTATTTTCTGATTTCATTCCAAAATATATTTGTCGATTTTAATAAAAAAAATAATTGTTTATTTTTCCCATCCATTCGGGCCACATTTTTCCATTGAAGATGGATTAATAATGGACAATGGAAAAATAATCCAAAGATGAATTTTTTTTTTGATAGACCATGTACTAAAGATTTTGCTGGATTTTTTTATTTTTCCTTTCGGCTAATTTTCGATTTAAATTAAATTTTAATATGGTCGGCGAAATAACAAAAAAGTGCAGAAAAATTTAATTTAAAATGGTTTTTTAAGTCTGGTATGATTCGGTATGAACTATGAATTTTTTTATTCTTTAATTCAATTTTTATTGAATTCAAAGACACTTTTGATTTTTGCCCAATTTTATTATGCCTCAATTGCTTTATTCAAATAAAACGGTCAATGGGAATTAAAAATGGGATAGGTACATTTAGGTGAAGGCCAAAATTATGTCCAAAATTAGGATATTTTATTTCCATTCATTTTTGCCAGGAAATCCATAAAATGTACCGATGAAAGATAAATAAAAATTTACCACTGAATTCTGCGAATTTGTCGAAGAATTTAACAAGAAAAATTGCAAACATAGACACTATTTGCCCTCACAGGGTCAATGGCGTCAGAAATTTTAAAATGTTTGTCCATTCTTTAAACATTTAGGCGTAAAATAAAATGAGCGGTTTGATGCCAAATCGACTGTAAAATTTGCAAAAAAACTGAAATGCTGGTTTATTGGATGCAAATTGACTTTTTCAAGGATCATTGCTCCGAACAAAATCCACTCAAAAATGTTCATTCATGTTCATATTTATGAGAAAAAAAGAACAAAATCACTCAATTTCCGGTGCCCATATTTAGGTTATTGGCCATTTAATCCCCCTCCTCATTTCCACCCACTCAATCCACCCATTCCATTCCCCTTATGTCCAATATTGCCGGCTGCCATCAACAAAATGTCAATTTCGACTATTTTGTGCCATTCCCCACATTTGGCCCATCCTCCTTCCACCCATCATTTGGTGATGGCCATTCCCCCCTTCTTCCCCTTTTTTGCCCTTCTTAAAATGAGCTTAATGGAATTTTCTTTCCCCCAAAGCCATCCCACATTTTCATTTTTGCTTCCTTATCTAGACTAGGAGTGTTGACTGACTGACATGCCAAAAACCTTTCAAACCCAATTAAGATTGGCCATTCGGAAGCGCATCAGTCAAACAGAAGCAAAATGGAAAAGAAACCGAAAAACAGAATCCAAAGAGGGGGAACATGCCGAACACATTCGCAAAATCGGCATTGGCATTTGGCACCCATCCATCCATCCCATCCATCCATTCACCAATTTCAAGGGATTAATTTTCGGCCACCCCTCCTCTCCCTTCCCCATTCCCACGCTATAGGCCCAGCATGATGTCCCACAATTTTCGTTCAATTCGTCGTTTTCGTTCTGCTAGTCCATTCATTCTTTCAAATTTCACATTCTCCCCGAGGGGTGGAGTCAAAAGCAAAGAGGGGGACACAAAGTGGGTGTGCAAATCGGCCGCGATTTTAAACGCTTTCCAGCAGAGTTGGGTCAAAAATATTTGCCATAAATATTTCCCCTTCCGAGGAATATTTATTCACTTTTATATTACATTATTGGCCAATTTTATGCCATCTTCCGCTATACTCGAATTTCCAAATTCCTTCCAAATATATGACCGAATGATGTCATTTTTGAAAAAAGTTTGGAAGCCAATCTTTGGCCACTTTTGTTTTTAAAAATTATTTCCTTCTTCCCCTTTCATTTTCCTTGAAATCCAATCATTCTAATTGCCTTTTTGAGTTCTCCCCCTCCTCCCCTCATTTGCATTATGATAATTTATTTCCTATTAGACCCCCCAACCCTTTTTGGTACACTTTTTTCCAGAATTGTTCAAAATGCCGGCATCCAAAAATGAATGAAATGAATATTTTTTGATGGATTATTCCATTCAAAATGATGCAAAATACAAAATTAATAAACCCATTTCCTTCCTTTTTTGTGCCATTTTACCCTAAAATTCATTTTAGCCGAATTCATTTCCAATTTTTTTCAGATTCTTTGCCCAAATTTTGTCTCATCTAATCAAATCCACCGAATAAAATGCCATCATCGCCAATCTCCACATTATTTTCCTCCATTCCAATGCCAAAATTATTGGTCATTTTCTTCAGTTTTTTCCTTGTTTTGTCCATTTTTGGCAGCACATCCGCCCTTCCAACACACCAAAAATCAGATTCATCAATTGGACCCCAACAACAAAATGGTGCTAATAATGTAAGAATTGAAATTTAGGAAATTAATTTTAATCAATTTTTTAACAGTTCCAAAATTTCTATTTGGAAAATGCAGCCAATTTTGCGCCAATAATTGAAAAGCGCAGAAGTGCCGAATTCATAAATGGTAAAATTAAATTAATTAAATTCATGTCAATTTAATATATTTGTTGCCATTTAGGCCTCCTCTCATTGGAACGTTTGAATGCGATGGGCAAAAGATCGATGCCGCCATCATTGCTTTGGAATATGGAGGAATAATGGCCGAAATGAAAATGCCGAAATTGGGAAATTGGTTGGAATTTTGGAATGAAGAAAAAATAGAAGAAATGGAACCAATTTTTTGATGAACATTTTTATACATTCATTTTCTCATAATTCCACAAATATTTATGCAAATTTCTTTTTTCCTCTACTTCCGAATGTGCGGAGCACAAAAGGCGGCATAAATGATTTTTTAATGGGAACAAAAACAAAACAATTAGTTTTGTGTAATTTGAGGATAAACCAAATAAACCAGTTGGAGCAATTTGCAATTCATCCATCCAATTCATTCATTCATTTTCATTTCACTGATATTCCCGAATATCTCGCCGCCGCTGCCGTTGATCCAATCCCAATGAATTTCCCCCCTCAAGGATTGATTTGTGCTGGAATTACTCCCGAATCCATATCCCCTTCCTTGCGGTCTTTGTTTTCCGCCAAGCAATCATCCAATTCAATTACAATTATCAGTCCATCCATTCATCCATTTATGCCGGCTGGCGATTTCCTCCTTCTCTCCAATTCATCGCCGTTCCCGAACCCTCTCATTTCCCATTCCCCAATCAAATAAAGTTCGAATAATCAATTTTGATCATTTTCATTCAGTCAATCAAAATGCCATCATCTTCAATATCAAAAAGGAAAAGAATGCGCCAAAATCAGAATCCAATTTGGTTGGCCACTTTGAATCAATGCCTTTGGCACATTCATCGTTCCTCCTCCATTCTTTTCCTTTGTTTGGTTCTTTTGAATGGATTGGCAGGTGTACTTTCCTCAATTGAACGAAACAAATTGGCCGAGGAATTGAGAAAGGTTATTTTGTCCAGGGAATGAGAAAATGATAAATTCCCCAGAAAGTGGCCACAAATTTGACTACATCCTCCGAAGAGGAGGAAATAACCCGACAAATATTGGCACTTTTTGATTATGATGGGGAAGGAGCAGAAAATACAGCAATGAATGAAACAACAATTAATGAAGGAAATTCAACAGCAGAAATGAATAAATGTAAAATTAATTTAAAAATATATTTTATTTAATTTATTATAGTGAATAATTCATCATTGGCTAAATTGGAAATGGAATTCAGTGTGGATTTGGCAGCGAACAA
Organism: Pratylenchus scribneri; assembly: GCA_030063045.1. Taxonomy (NCBI): domain Eukaryota; kingdom Metazoa; phylum Nematoda; class Chromadorea; order Rhabditida; family Pratylenchidae; genus Pratylenchus; species Pratylenchus scribneri. The sequence continues at coordinate 289,925 of JAQSEB010000064.1, read as the reverse complement.
TGTGCAAAATGGAATAATATTCAACAATTTAACGATGAATGGGGAGAATAGGACAATTGAGGAAATGATGGAAATGAGTGACTAAAATTATAAGAAAATTAAAATTAAATACAATTTTTTTAAGCAATTTCCACAACAAAAAATACTCTGGAACAGACAACAGGCGTAGAGGGCATTTTGGAAACAATTGTGGAAATTGATAATACAAATATTAACAATACAAATATTAATACATTAAATCAGAATGAAACAATGATAATGATAGAAAATAATAATTCAACGATGAATTATTTTGGAAATGAAACAACAACAACAACAATTGGTAGATTTGAATATTTTATTAATTAATTAAATATAAAAGATAATATTAAAATTAAAACAATGGCAGAAATCAATACCACATCCACTACCATAATTCAACAAATTGAAAATGGAACAACAAACAATGAACAGCAAATAAAAACGGAAACAACAACATCAATGATTGATACTCAAATTAGTGTTGAAATTGATGGAAATTTGATGAACAAATCCATGGAAAATGATTCCAAAACAACATTGACAATGACAACAGTGGCATTTATTGGAAAGGAATTGAAGGAATTGAACGAGACTGAATCTGACAACGAGCAAAAAATAGAAGAAATAAATAATAATTTGGTGGAGGATGAATCCATAGGCAATAAAGGGGTAATAGCGAAGGAGGATGAAAATGCGATGAAAACAGCGATTGAACAAATTCAACAAAAAGAAAAGGAATTAAACGAATTTGATGGTGAAAATGGAACAATAATATTCATTTATTTAATTTAGTTGGCCAATTGCGCGAATATCGAGAACATTTGAAGAGAATATTGGCAAATGTTGAGAACATTTTGACGAACAAAGGGCCAACACCTGCTGTTCAGATGTCCGATTTTTCCAAAACAAAAAGGCAAATAAAAATGGAATAAATATTTTTGGACAATTTTGCACAGATTCATTGCCATTTCCTCCTCTTTGCCAAATTGGGAATCCGCATTTTTGATGAATCGCAAAAATGCCCTTTCTGCTTCGGTGGATTCCCATCAAATTCGCAAAAGTCCACCGCATCCAACAAATAGTCAAATTGCAACAGAAGGAGTAACAGAAGGAATTTCATCATCAACGTCAACAACAACATTAAGCCAATCAGCAATAATTGGACATAATGAAGGAGGCATAGAGGCGACAACAACGGTGGGAATGGGACAACAAATTGGAACAAATGTGCCAGAAAATGCTGCTTCTGGTCCAATTTTAATTAATAATAAAAATGAATAAATAGGGGAAAAAGTGAATTTGGAGGTTACGGTATGGGAATGAGACAAATCTATTGTAGAGGAAATCTTGGGTTAAGAAAGAAATTAAATCAATCATTTCCTAAAGTCAAATTGTGCTAATTTATTAAAAAAAACACATAAAATAATCATGAATAAGGTGAAAAAATGCAGCCAGCCGTTTCGGATGATTCCAGTGAATCATCCAATGAACAATGGAATCCAAGGAGGAATGGCTTCATTCGAGCAGAATCCATCGCATCAAATTCCCTGCCATTCAATCCAACCGTAATATTACCAGAGGAAATAAAATAAATTTTGTAATGCATTTCATCAGAGAAATAATTCCCTGGAATATTGCAAACATTTGAGCCAAACGGAATTAGTGAATGAATTGAAGCAAAAAGGCACTTATAATCCAGAATTGATGGCCTGGGATGTGAGCGGCGTTTTTCGTTTCCTCGATAGATCAATTGTTGATCAATATGAAGTGAGAAGGATATTCATACAAATTCATAATTAAATTTCAGCGGCAATCAAAACCGCCAAAATCCAGTGAGCAAGCAGTTCGAAGGAATGTGGAAGCATTAGAACAATTGTTGGGCGAATTGAATTTGCAATGTGTAAGCCAAATAGAGGGGTGATAATGCCCATCCTCATACCACATTTAACAGGAGGTTCGGACACCGGAAGTGATATCCAGGCTCAGCAATTTGACATTGTAAGACAAAACATTTTAAAAATAATAGACTAATTTGTGGCTATAGGAGGGACACAAATTTTCCCTTCCTTTTAGTTATAAAAAAATGGGAAAATGGTATAATATTTGTCCTATATTTGTTTAGCTTTTAGGCCATAGCTCTTCATCCACTCAGTTAACCAATAAACGATCTACTAAATCAATAAATACCATTTGAAAGCTCAAAATGTCTTTCTATAATTTAACATTTTTAAATTTTATGAAATCTAACTGTAAAAAATTACATCTCTTAATAATGTAATAAACTAGAATTTTAGAGTGGCTCTGATTTAAACTTTAAAAAAATTAAAATGCTAAATTTTAAGGGAAATTTTGGGCTTTAAAATGGTATATATTACTTTTTTTTTGAGAGCGATGTCTTCTGAAATAATGAACACAGTAGTGTAACAGCGGTACAGTATCATCCTGTTTCCTATCCAATTATGTAAATTATATCTAATCGTTAATCAATAATTGCATTTTATCCAATTTTGCCAATTAATATTCTTAATTTTAGGACAGAACCCAGACGGTCAATTATTTCGCCCTCTTTGAGGAATCAAGTAAACAATTGAATTAGAAAAGAGAATTTTGAATAATTTGAATGAATTTGAAAGGAGGAAATTAGGCACAAAAGGAACACAATTTTGGCCGATCAATTGGTCCAATCATTTAATTCATCATTGCGCAGGGATTCACCATTGAATGAGCGGCAAAATGGCAAAACAAAGGCCAGAAAACAAAAATTAATTGGTTTAAAAAGGCGAAATTAATTAATTCATTTAAAAATTCACATCCATAGGCGATGTTCATGTGGTTCCGTTTGGCTGTGACAAAAGGGGTTATTCCGAGGTTGATTATTCCTTTTACGCATAAATTATTTATACCCATTTAAGGATGGATATTTACGACTTTGTGGAGCATGTCAGGCCATCCGAAAATTACCCGATGAATTTTTTCCTCCGTTCATCAATGAGGTGATGTGCGACGAGGACAAAGCATGCCTTTATTTTTATGATTATCGTAAATTGGAATATTATTTATTAACATTGAATTTAATTTAGCGCATGGAAAATGCAAACAAAAGCACATGAATTTTGTGGTGCTCAGGAATGTTGGAACACAGTAAAAAAAGGGGGGATACAACATTTAAATTAATATTAAATTATTGCTCCATTTTAGATTATGCCAAGTTTGGGAGAAATTCAATCTGAATGTACGGGTCTCATGCGAATGTTTTGTCGATGAAATGTCCTTTTTCGCCAAATATGTTTAAATTAGATTAAATTGACCTCCGATTTTTCTACATTTATTGCCATAAAATAATTATAATAATCTTAAATATTAATAGGCAGTCGGAATTTGATCTATCAAATTTTAACATTTTTTTAAAAATTTCTTACTTGTTTAGAAACATTTGTGTTTCATTAATCTTAAACATTTGTGTTTCACTTAGCTTAAAAACATTTGTGTTTCACTTAGCTTAAAAACATTTGTGTTTCATTAATCTTAAAAACATTTGTGTTTTACTTAGCTTAAAAACATTTGTGTTTCACTTAGCTTAAAAACATTTGTGTTTCATTAATCTTAAAACATTTGTGTTTCACTTAGCTTAAAAACATTTGTGTTCACTTAGCTTAAAAACATTTGTGTTTCATTAATCTTAAAAACATTTGTGTTTCACTTAGCTTAAAAACATTTGTGTTTCACTTAGCTTAAAAACATTTGTGTTTCATTAATCTTAAAAACATTTGTGTTTCATTAATCTTAAAACATTTGTATTTTCGTTTGCTTAAAAACATTTTTGTTTCACTTAGCTTAAAAACATTTGTGTTTCATTAATCTTAAAAACATTTGTGTTTCACTTAGCTTAAAAACATTTGTGTTTCACTTAGCTTAAAAACATTTGTGTTTCATTAATCTTAAAACATTTGTATTTTCGTTTGCTTAAAAACATTTTTGTTTCACTTAGCTTAAAAACATTTGTGTTTCATTAATCTTAAAAACATTTGTGTTTCACTTAGCTTAAAAACATTTGTGTTTCACTAGCTTAAAAACATTTGTGTTTCATTAATCTTAAAAACATTTGTGTTTTTGTTTGTTTAAAAATTGTGTTTTTCAATAAAAAATGATGAGAATGAATTTTGATCTCTATAAGCAAAAGTTTGTCAAAGAAAATATAGTTGAATATTAATTAACGTTTGTTGCCTTTCAAGTTATACCAATTTTGTGTATTTAATTTTTTATGTTCAATAATAAATTAGATTCGAATGAGAATAAATGTATGATTTTTAATAATAAAAATAGACCGAAAATGCAATAAATGCTAAATGTAAATATTTTGTAAAATATATAATTAAATATTCTGTACAATTCAAGTTCTAATAAAAATATCATCAAAAACAATTTATGGTCCACTTCCCGTGTTTGGCTAAAAATAAATAAAATATTTATTAATTGAAACAAGAATTAAAAAACCTACATTTGTTTTGGAACCACTTCCCTATGGGGATGGTTGAGGCTGTCCTCCACTTCCCGCCGGATTTGATGGATTCGTTGGAGGTGAATTATTTTGAGGAGGGGATCCTCCGCCACCTGAGGGATTCGGTGAATTCACTGGCGGGTTTTGAGGAGCCACTTGTGGTGGTGGCTGGCCTCCCGGATTTGCTTGTCCATTTGTGGGGCCGTTGCCGCCACCTCCCCCGCCTAACAATGATGATAATCCGTTCACGGCACCGGACGCTACCCCTCCCAAAGCATTCAGTGCTGCACTTCCCGCATTCATTGCTTGATTCCCTACGTTCTGTAAGTTGGGCATTGCTCCTCCTATATTCGGCACACTATTGGGTAAGACGGACTTTAAGGCATTCGCTCCATTCCTTACTCCATTTCTAACATCTGGAAGATTGTCGTATAATTTTTGGCCAAAACCTCCCCCTCCCCCTGCTGGCTGTTGTTGCTGTTGATTTTGGTGTTGTTGTTGGTTTTGTTGAGGATGGGAATGGTTTCCACCGCCCCCTCCATTGGGAATAGGATGTTGTGAGTTCGTTCTGTAGCAGAAATTTTGGCTTTAAAAATTGAATTCATTATTCCACTGACCCCCGATGGCCATTTGATGGATGTGTGTTACTGCCCCCAGCAGATTGGGGTTGTTTACTATGCAAATTGTCCCCAACATGGTTTCTGCCCCTCTTTTGTTGTGGTCTACCATTCGCTCGCTTTCCACCTCTTCCATATCCACCTCTTCCGTAATTTTCATCATTCACCATTCCACTTTCATCAAATTTATCATCATAATCAGCTTCAGATTCATTATCATATTTTGGCCGTTTTTTTGGCTCATAATCTTCATAATAATCATCACCGTAATATTCCCATAGACGCCGTTTAAGAATTTTTGTCCTTTTCTTCTCCTTTTTATATTTTTTATGTTTTCTATAATATGCTGTTCCCGCTATGGTAGCCCCAATCCCAATTGCCACCAAAAGTGGAATTCGCTTTTTCCTTTTCAATGGCATTTCTCCAAAATTTGGTGATTCCAAAAATTGATTGCTTTTCACTTCATTTGAAACTATTTCGGCAATCGAATTCACTGGAGGAAAATTATAATGAAAATGTGAACTATTCAACCTACTTGATGGTTTTGAGGAGTTGATTAGGGCATTGGATGTCGAATTGAGAATAAAAATTAGCAAAATAAAAAACAATATTCCCAAATGAATTTTGAACATCCTTGGAGGTAAATTTGATTGAATGAATGGATAAAGGAGTAATCAAATGGATTTCTAAGGGTCCATTCAAGTGCCAAACAAATTCATTGATCGCCGCACTTTGTGCCCCTTCTTTTTTGGCCTAGTTTGGTACTCCAATATAATAATAATTCTGCCCATCCTGCATTTCTCTTCCCTCCTCCAATTGGCTGCTTTGTTCCAGGTTAGGTCGCCTTTATCTTCACTGATGGCAAAAAGCCAAAAAGCCGAGGCCCAAGGCCAAACCCCTTTTATATCAAAATTGATTTGCCGAAATGATATCAACAACAAATATCATATGAATTCAATTGGGACAACGGAGAAAATGAATGAATTAATGAATGTGTTTTTCTGGAATTTATGGTGGAAATAATTAATTAATTAATTTAATAGAATACTATATTGTCATGAAAATGAGGGAAAATAAGGAAGAGAGTCTGCCTAATATGGAAATAATAAAAAATTAGAAAGATGGAATTTCGAGAATTAAATATCAAACAAAGTAGGAATAGAAGTGTGGATTTTTCTGTAAAATTTCCATTAATTTTGAATTGCCATTTTTGGAAAGTGAATCGGCCAAAAACTTTTCCTTCCTCCTTTAAAAATGATTGATGAATTTGAATGAATTTCCTTTTAAAAATTCATTGAAAATGGCACAAATTTTTGCAATTTTTCTCCTTCCAAATTTAGTTGTTTTTTAATAATAATAAATTAATTATTCCTATACTTCCGTTCAATTCCCTCCGGGAGACATATTCCATCTTCCTTTTTTTGTTCCCAACTAATTATTTCCCCTTTTCTCTTTGCCGTCATCATTTTTTGCATAAAAAAAAAGAGGAAGGAATGTTGGCGGCGACATGGCCAAATGAATGCAACTTGGGGGCACATTTGGAGATGGATTGGGTGACTGTCATCTACGGTAGGGTTGTCCTTTTCCATCCATCCTTGCACATTTCCACCCCCGCATTCATTTGAATACTATTTTTGAATGAGGAATGCCAAAAAATATGGCCCAATCCAGAATTATTAAAAAATTTAAATTGAATATTTTTTTTACCGTATAACTCTTTTAATTTCCCATAAAGAATTTTCTTTCAATCTCTCAAAAAATTGGGAAAATTTGGGGTCTAAAACTCAAATAAATTATAGCTGATTTTGTAGAGTTTAGGGAACTAAGAAAATGTAATATTTTTTTAAAAATTTGCCCTATATGAGTCCTCAAAATCGAAGTTGGGGAATTTTTAGAGGGTGGAGAATTAAAAGAGGTTTTACGGATAAATTCCATTGAGACTAAATAGGATATCCTTTTCATTGTTTCAACCTACATTCCCATTTTCATTAGTTATTCCTTTCCATTTCCATTTCCATCCATCCATATATTGTATTGCCCATTGCCCATAAAATATTCCAATCCAATTTGGTTTTGTTCCCCCCCCCCCCCCCCCCCCCCAAGACATCCATCCCATCCATTCAAATGTCCCAAGGAAATTTAAGCCAAATTAATTCCCAACACCACCTTCCATCCACCCCCCCCCCCCTTCAATTCCTTTGGCCTTTTCCTCTGGCCCTCCCAAGGAATTACTCACAAAAAAGCCACAATTCTTTGCTGTTGGTTTGAAAATGAAGGCCAAAGGAGGAAGGGGTTGAGGCCATGTTCCGACCTTTTAGGCATGCCCAAGGATGCGGTGTAAAATGGAAACCAAACCCCCATTCCTCATTCGTTTCCATTGGCCTTTTCCATTCATCCCCGCTTTTGCCATTCTCCTCATTTTGGTGTTTTGTTGGCTTTTTCGTTAGCCAACCCCCCCCCCCCCCAATACCCCCCATTATCTTTCCATGTCCAAATTCAGCCTTCCCTTCTCCTCCTTCATTATCCTGGCTGGCACAAAGTAATGAAGAATGGCACTGTTTCTGCCCTTATTCTTTTAATTTTAATTTTCAGAAATGGCCCATTAAAATGAAAAGAATATTGAAAAGGATATTTCGAAGGATATTGAAAATATTTTTACATATTTTCCCATAAAGCAAGGGAAAATCCCTTTTTTTGGTGATATATCCAATTCCCATCCTTTTTAAATAAAAAACCGATTAAAAGATAGAATGAAATTGTGGCCGCAATTCCCACAATTCTCGTCTCAAAAAAATATTCATGTCGCAAAATATATTCCTTGCTGAATTATTCATTAATATTCCACTCACCGATGGATGGCCAATGCCAAATGTAAATATATTATATACCTACATTATAATTATTTGGTTGCATGCACAGATATATTCCCCTCCATTTTTGGTCGATAAATATTGCCAATAAATTCCTGAACCAAAAATATTCCATCTTTGTCATCAGAATATTTCCCGACCAAAAGCTCTTTGCCATCATTCCATTATTTTCAATTGTTCATTTCGTTCGGTCTGCTTTGGCCGGAAACGGAAACTCCGCGAGAATAATTGCCCACCGGCAGCAGCAAAGGCGCATTCCTTCATTCTGCATGCACACCGTTATCCCCCCCATCGTTAATGGAAAATCAATCCCTCCTCTCATCCCTTTTTTCTTTCCATCCATCCATTATTGTCCGCATTCCTTCCTTTTGCCCCATTTTCCTTTGACGTCCAACCTTGGCCCAAAAAGGGGCAAAGGGAAGGCGGGAAGAAGGAAATGGCCAAGGCCACCAAAGCTATTTTGCTTTTGCTGGTTGATGTGCGGTGGATATGCGAGAAAGGAGGAAGAGATGGGGAAGCTTTTTATGCGTTGTTTGGGCCCCACAAACACACAAAATTCATTAGGCACAAAGGTGGTGCCGGCACGACAACGGCATAATGGAATTGGAGGAGGAATGCGGGTGGGTGAAAGGAACACGGAAATTTGTGGCCGAGTTCCGTCTCGGACATTTTGCATAAGTGGCCATTTTTGTGGAGGGAAAGCAGAGAGGGAATAATGGGAAATGTGGAAGATGGATGAGGCCAAGAAGAATGGCCATATAGATCCATCTTCAAATATAAAAGTACAAAGAAAGTGGTCCTTTTTCTTGAGCCATAAATCAACCAAAAATGCGGATTTTTCCGGTATTTTCCTCCTAATAAGTCACAATAATTCTTTTTATCCATCTTTTGTATCATCCCCACTCCCTCCCCCAATTGGCATTTACGTATGCCATCGAGAGTCATCCAACAATCCCGTCTGCTTTTTGGCATTCAAAAATGGATGGAAAGGGGGAAAGGCTAACTGTGATGAGGCCAAAAAGAAAGATAAGAAAAAAAAACATATTTGAAGAGGAGGTTTTCACGTCCGCCAATATTACTTCCACATAGTGCCACTCCCTCCTCTTCGCGCTCTCTTCCCTTCAACCCCCATTTTTTACCCTTCCATTTGGCCCAATCCGAAAATTCGGTCCCCGTCGGCAATATTCTCTTCATTTTCTCCATCCATCCTTTCATTTGAAGGTGGGGAATCTTTTCTTCCCCATTTTTTTTGTCTCCGCCTGCCAATGGGCATCATCGTCACACCCCATCCGTACGCAATCGTCCCTTTTCCTTCTTTTTCTATTATTGCGGCTGTCGGCTGTCCCGAAATTCTCTCTCTGGCCCAGCAGTGCTGCCAGCTGAACACGCAAACGCACTTTGCCTCCATCCATCCCTTCACGCCAGTCGACAGCCAAGAGCCAAGACCCGTGGCCCTATATTCTTCCTCCTCCCATATTCCGTCACACTGCTCTCTCTTTTCCTTCCTTCCCTTTTTTCCCCTCAATCCTTTTCCTTGGCCCTAAACCTCCATCGGTTTGCCCTTCTTGCTGCCTCCTCTTAAATCTTTTCCATTGCCTCCTCTTTTTGCCCCAACACCCAAAAAGCTTTTGTTTAACAAAGAATTTGTTGTGGCCTATTTGGCCCCTTCCCTTCCCCCTTTTCGATGATAACTATTGATTGGATGATGAACAGCCCCCGAGGGCGACATAATGGCCATGGGGGAGGGCACGCCACCATCGAGAATGGAAGGGGCGCTAAAATTTTGCGGTTATTTTTGTGCTTCCTTTTTAATATTTCATTCTGTCCCCCATAATAATTTTGTTGATTAATTACCTAATCTTTTTTGTGCAGCACACGAAGAAATACTATACATATACAGTCAGTATTGCTCGATTTGGAACAGAAATAAATGATCGGCGAGTAAATATGTTTTTTATTTTTGTACCCCATCCTCCCTCTCATCCATTCTTTGAACCTCGCGCATAATTGAAAACAATATATTTTTCAAAAATTAGTAGAAAAAATTGATTCCCATGCATTTGGCACCAATCCCAACAATAATAATATGGTCGTGAATGCAACGAATGTCCACATGAATGCGAACAACATGATGACCAACAATAGCAACAATCAAATGGCCGCAAATGCGGTATTAATTAATGGGGAAATTGAATGTTTTTGGTTGAATGTTTTTGGAATTACTCAAACTCTTTGATTTACCCTCTATTTCATCTATTTTCCCTTTTGAATTAGGCTGCCATTGCGCAGCAACAGCAACAAATTCAAATGAACAATGTGGCGGCCTCAACAAAATTCAGTGACAATTATGACGTGAAGGAGGAGTTGGGAAAGTATGTGGCCAAAAATATATTTTTGAAGCTTTTTAATTTGTGCCTTCATTCCAGAGGAGCATTTTCCGTCGTCCGTCGATGCGTTCATAAGGCCACAAATATGGAGTTAGGAGAATTGGGGGAAAGGGGTTTAAATTAAATTGGTTTAATCATTTTGAAGATATGCCGCCAAAATTATAAATACCAGAAAATTGTCCTCAAGAGGTTGGAAAATATTTGAAAATCCCAAAAATTTCATTTTCCTAAAGACTTTCAAAAATTGGAAAGAGAGGCCCGAATTTGTCGGAAATTGAAGCATGCAAATATTGGTTGACCATTTTTGTGGTTTCCAATTTGTTTTTTGTTCTATTTATTTAGTTCGCCTTCATGACAGTATCCAGGAGGAAGGATTCCATTATCTTGTCTTTGATCTGTAAATTTCCATTTTATTTTATTCCAAAATCCATTTCCCCCAAAAATAGCGTTACCGGAGGCGAATTATTTGAGGTTTGACAAAAAAGGCATATTCGGTCAATTTCCTTTTCCCAAAAATAGGATATTGTGGCTCGCGAATTTTACAGCGAAGCGGATGCCAGGTTTAATGCCAAATCCCATTTATTTCTATGATCAATTTTGCAGTCAATGCATTCAACAAATTCTCGAATCCATTGCCTATTGCCATGAAAATAATGTGGTCCATCGAGATTTAAAACCAGAAAACCTTTTGCTCGCTAGTCGGGCCAAAGGGGCAGCAGTAAAACTCGGTAATAAATTGAGGAATAATTTAAATATTCTACCTAATGTATTAATTATGAATTTATGTGAATAATTCCATCCAATTTTCAGCCGATTTTGGACTTGCCATAGAAGTGCAAAGTGAAACAGAAGCTTGGTTTCTAACATTTTAAACAATTTTAAATATTTATCATTGTCCTAATTTGAGGTACGGTTTTGCCGGTACTCCAGGATATTTGTCGCCTGAGGTTTTGAAAAAGGATCCATACGGAAAGCCGGTGGACATTTGGGCATGCGGTATTAGAATTAAGGATTGTTGATTTGATTTGAATTTATTTTAGGGGTTATTTTGTACATCCTTTTGGTCGGCTATCCTCCATTCTGGGATGAGGATCAGCATCGACTGTATGCCCAAATTAAGAATGGCGCCTATGATTATCCTTCACCGGAATGGTAAAAATAAAAAGTTAACAAAATAAAACACCGTATTTATTCTATTAGAATCCAGTTTTTATCTCTATTCATCCACTAATAAGAAACACAAAATGTTTTTAGCTAAGTAAAACACAAAATGTTTTTAGATAAGTAAAATATAAAATGTTTTTAAGCAAACAATAACACAAAATGTTTTTAAGCAAATGAAACCACAAAATGTTTTTAAGCAAACGAAAACACAAAATGTTTTTAAGCAAACGAAAACACAAAATGTTTTTAAGCAAATGAAAACACAAAATGTTTTTAAGCAAACGAAAACACAAAATGTTTTTAAGCAAACGAAAATACAAAATGTTTTTAAGCTGAAAACACAAAATATTTTTAAGCAAATGAAAACACAAAATGTTTTTAAGCAAACGAAAACACAAAATGTTTTTAAGCAAACAATAACACAAAATGTTTTTAAGCAAATGAAAACACAAAATGTTTTTAAGCAAACGAAAACACAAAATGTTTTTAAGCAAACGAAAATACAAAATGTTTTTAAGCTGAAAACACAAAATATTTTTAAGCAAATGAAAACACAAAATGTTTTTAAGCAAATGAAAACACAAAATGTTTTTAAGCAAACGAAAACACAAAATGTTTTTAAGCAAACGAAAACACAAAATGTTTTTACGCAAACGAAAACACAAAATGTTAACAAAATCTTTTTAGCTAACCAAGCCAGAAAAAAGTATAAAATTATAAAGACTACCTTCTATTTAGATTTTAGAAGTCCAAGTTCAAAAAATTTCTATCTTTGATTTTTAATTGCATGTTGAATGAAAAAACATTTTCTTACGTGTTGAAATATTTTATATATTTTTTAGAATCTTAAAAACATATTCAGAACATAAAAACAATTTATAAATAAGAACAAGTTTTGTCTTTCAATTGCAAAGGCCCCTAACTAATAAAAGAAATACGGTAGTAAAATTCCATCAAATAAATTAAAAATCCTTTAAATATGTTAAAATTTCATTACAGGGATACGGTAACGCCAGAAGCCAAGGCCCTAATCGATGCGATGCTCACTTTGAATCCGAAAAAGCGGATTACGGCACAGGAAGCATTGAAAGTGCCATGGATTTGTGTATGTTCCATTTTAATCCAATTTCCTTCCCCAAAATCCATTCCAAAAATAGGATCGATCGAGAGTTGCGTCAATGATGCATAGACAGGACACGGTGGATTGCCTCCGAAAATTCAATGCCAGACGAAAATTGAAGGTAAATGAAGGGTTTAATCAGTGTTTGCTTAATTTATTATATTACGGAAATTGGGAAAAATTGGGAATTCCAACAAAATTGATGGGAATTATAATGTGATTTTATTTACTTTAACATTTTCCATTCAAATTTCGGGTTGTGTTTGGTGGTTTTTTCACTGTCTTTGGTGCCCAACATTTTTATATGTTTTTTTGTTGGTGTTTTTCTAACCTATTTTTTTCAATTTAAACCCAAAAAATTTATTCACCAAAAATCCAGTCTTTGTCTCCTTTTTGTGTTTTTCCTTCTAGGCGGTTATTTCCGCTGTCACAATGGTTAATCGAATGTCCAGTGCCTTTCGATTGACGCCCCAAGGCAGTCGATCAACACCGCCGCCGCCCCAAACAACGAATGATGGCCAAAATGATGATTGTGGCCAAACATCATCATCGAATGTCCATTTGGACGATTCCTCCCATTCGAATCAGCCATCCACTTCATCCCAAAATTTATTCGCCCAAACATTTGGCAGCAATAATTTGGCGGCCACAATGGCCGTGGCCGATGGAATTGCCAATGGAATTGTTGGGAATGGGACAGAAATGGCAATGGGGGAAAGGATGGATTGCCTTCCGAATAGAACAACAAAATCCACAGTAAAGTTGCAACCTCCAATTCCGCCCAAAACAACAACAACAATCCAAATGGCACCAATGAAAATGGAAATGGATAATAATAATGAGGTGTTTTGGATGGAAATGCCAAATATTTATTAAATGTGAATGAATGAATTGGGATGCTGCTTTTTGCTTTTTAAAGCCAATTTGTGTTTTTGTCCAAGGGATGGGAATTTTAGCTTTTTTTTTTCATTTTTCCTATTGTTTCGCCGGAAATGGGAATGCACAAACAACAAATTTGATCAAAAGTGTGGGTGGTAGGTGTAATGCTTCACAATTCACATAGCGTGAAATGTTTTTGATCTTTTTGTTTTGTTTGTTTTGGCGAATTCATGTGTTTTGTCTTAATTTTGTGCATTTGCTTTTTAATTAACTCAAATTTATTAATATTTTCTCCTTTTTATCAGCTTATCATTTTAATATTTTTACATTTCTTTTTTGGGTTTTTTCCAATTTTTGTTTGCTATAATTTCTCCCCCTAATAAGTTTACCAATTGCCCAAAAATGCCAACCAAAAAATAGAAAAATATTTTTAAAAATTTACATTAAATTGGTCCATTTTTAAATGCCAATTTCCAGGGGGCCATTCTCACCACAATGATTGCCACAAGGAATATGTCCAGTTAGTTATAATTGGCCAAAATATTAAATTAAAAATTGTTAAGGTCGAAATTTACTAAACAAAAAGGATGTTCCGCCAAGCACCATCAAAGAATCCAGCGAATCGTCGCAAACCATCGACGAACCCGATGGCCTTGGGACCAGCGCAACGGACAAAGGTGAACAATTTTGATTGAATGATTGTGAGAAGTGTGGATTGGATTGATTTAATTATTTAATTACTTTTATTATATATTGGATTGCTGTGTTTATATATATCTACTTTTGAACTGGAATGAATGGCCCCAAAAATTAACCACCCACCCAAACCAATTCCACTCATCTCTAATTCCAAATTAATTTTTCTTAATTCATTCACTCTTTTTATAGCCAAAAATGATTTTAATTCCAATTAAAATAATTCATTTTAATAATTTTGCCGTTCGCCTCCTTCCCTTCATCATTAACAATGTAAAACCCTCGTTTTTTTTTATCTAAAAAACCCGATAAAAATTTGTTCAATTTAATTGGGAAATGCATTTTTTTAATATTTTTTGGCACTTTTGTTTGTTTGTCTTTTGCTTTTGTCCTTTTTCACATTTTTTATTATTGTCCTCCCTTCGAATTCATGCACAATTTTATCTTTGTTAGAAATAATCAATCCAATCCATTCTAATTTAAACTAAAAATTTTATTACATTTTTTGATGGGGAATTCAACTAAATTTAATGACGTAACATTTCAATTACATCAAGGAAATAATTTCATATTTTTAATCCAGTTTTTCGCCCATTTCCCACAATTTTCGCATCTCTCTTATTTTTTTTGCTTTCGCACTTTGCCATTTTCTGATATTCACCGCATTTTTTGTTTGTTTTTGCCAACTCACTCTAAATAATAATATTTTGGTCAAAAGTCGTCCGAAAATTATCATCAATTCTATTGAATTTCGGACTTCTTTTTCGACCATTCTCCACCACTCCATTTTTTGCTATTTCCTCTCCCCCGAATATTAGGAGTTGCCGCCCGAATTCAACATGAGAACACCGTGGTGGAAAGAATCCCTCAAAATAGCATTGTCCAAGGAGGGAAGGCCGTACAACCGTTGGCCCCAGTCAGCACCAGTCCTGTGCCCCAACAACAACAACAAGGCCTAATCTACACTGGGCCACCGGGCACAACAGCTTCAGCCGCTTCTTCGCCAGCTCCACCGCTTCCCGCACGCGCTTCCCCAATTCTATCCGGTGAGCCAAATTCATATTCTTTACTTCTATTTCCTTCCATTTTTCCTTTTTTTGGAAAAATAAGCAAAAAAATAAAAAAATTTATTAAAAAGAACTGCAGTGAAAGGCACATATAAAATTGCACATTTTTCAATCATAAGAATGCCTTTTTAACCAATAGATTGAGAATGGAGATAAATTCAAAAAAAGGATGGATGGATTCACAACAGTCCCCCGTGGATTCTGGCCATCACCATCACGTTTGAGTGCCGCAGACTTTCTTTGAGGAGTCATTCATCAGCAAAGAAGAAACCGTTTGAATTCTTTATTACCATTAGATAGAGCTATTCGAACTCTATTGAAAATAATATTTAGGGATTTGTGAAAAGTTTAATATCTTCTCAATTACAAGCTTCTAAATATGGAAAAATAACTTTTATCACTTATTCGACTTTAACCCAATAAAATTTGATTAAATCAAAAAAGCTTTATTCTCTATTAAATATAGTGCTCGAATAGCTCTATTCAATTATACCAAGTTTGCATCAAACAATTTGTTCTTTGCTCAAAATTGCTAGTACTCATCTCATACGTGAATTTATTCTGAACTTTTCCCCTACTCTGTAAAACAAATGAATCAAAATGGATTATTGAGGCGGGAATAAGCCACTTGTCTATCAAAAACGGGGAAGGCTAACTCACTAAAAGATGATTGATCTTCTCCCTTCCCTGAATCCATCCATCCATTTTACCCTTCCATTTCCATCTTTTCGACTTTTAAACATCTCCCCTCCAGTGAAATTTGATAGTTTGCCAATGGTCGTCGGGGTGAGGAGGCAACCGCCGATGTTTTGGCTTTTCCTTTCCTTTTCTTCTTTTCGTTTGCTTGTTTTAAACTTCCCAGAAAGAGTACTCAGTCAAAGTAAATAGTCCACGCAATTCATTCTTCACATCAGAAGCACAATGCAATGCACCATTCATTCACCACTTTCATTTCATTTCCAAATCATTTTCCACTTTTCGCATAGTCAAATTCAGTCCAGTCAGTTAATATTCCTCCAATTGCCCCGCAAATATTTGTGTCATATTCAAATGTGTCTGACAGCAAATTTTAACTTCTTTTTGCTTTCTTTTTGTTCCAATTTTTCCTCAACTTTTAAAATTCTTAACATTTTCCGCCAAATTTTTAGTCGGGAATACTAAAAATAGCTTCAAAATGTTAAAATTCTCTTTCAAAGCAGCAAAAAATGGCATTGTTTTGTGTTTGTTAAAATGAAATGGCCGATTGCCATCCCCCTTCCCTCTTTTCCTCCATTAAAACAAGCAAATTTCCTCAAATTTCCTTTAACAGAATAGCATGTCCGTCCTCCCTCTTTGTTCCTTTCAAATTTTTGCCAACTAAAAATGAAACAATAGCTTTTTTCCCTTTTCAATTTAATTCCAAGGAGCTTTTCCCTTCAAAAAGGAAAAAGTGTTTGAATATAAAAACTCATGATGAATCATATTTTTTTGGTTGGCGGCTATTTATTTTGACAAATAACACAATTTCGGCTGCCAATGGCCATTTGTGAATGTGCCCTTTGGGATAAGCCCACACTCCCCGGGGGTCCATCGTCCACCCCTCACTCAATCCTAAACTGCTACTTTTTTGGCTTTATTCTGCCGCCGGTTGTTTTTCCATCCAAAATTATAATTCACTGGTAAATAAGCATAATTTCGGTGCAAAAAGAGAATTCCCTCAAAATTTAATTTTTAATGAATATTTTTGAATTATGCCAATTTAATCCTCCAACACTACACTTTTCCTTTTTGTCCGGCTTCGCATCGATTAAAAAAATTGCTTCTTTTGCTTTCGCAACATTTATTAAATGCGTCACACAAATTTAGGCATTCAAAATTATTTTTAGCCAGAAGCCCACTCAAAGTCAAACACATTTTGGACTAATAAATTTGGTAATAAAATAAGTAGTTGCGATTCATTTACATTTGCCAAATTGCTCTGATAAATTATGTTTAAAAGGCAAAAGGGAATTATGGCCAAATTCGCCATCAGGCATCAATCAATTCTTTACTCACTTCTCATTACTTTTTCATTTCTAATTTTTTTAAGAAAATTGAAAAAATATTCCAAAAAATGCTAAAAGGCTTTGTCCCTTTGATAAATTCCGAAAATCATCATCCATATTCGCACATTAATAATAATAATGATGCCAAAGCAGTTGTTCAACATCATTCTACGGCAAATGCCCCAACCGCCGCATTGAAGTGTAAGCCAAAAATAATAAAATAGCACACAAAACGATCCACCCATTCCCATTCATTAATTTCATTTTTAACCATCTTTTTTTATTCATTTTTAATCCATTTTCGATTCAATTCCTTCTTCCCTTTGATTATTTTTTTTATTTTCACAATTATTTTTATTTTTGTATGTCAAGTTGTTTTTTTTATAATTATTTTATTTGTCTGTTTATTTTCACATTAAGTTTTTTTTTCAAATCACCAAAATATTTCAATTAAAAATGGACGGCTTAAGCAATTTGGAATGGGAACTGGCAAATTTAAATATAACCACAAGTTAATTATAATTTGGTGTGAAATTAAAGAACTGCTGACTGAATTTAATTTAGATTAAAAATAACCTAGAAAATAAATGGAAAGGATTGTTATTATAAAATTCACAAAATTATTATGGACAAAAATCAAAAAATTATCATTTCTCAATTTGACTAAATTAATGAAATTTGCCATTTAAATAGGCTAAAATTGGCTCTTCTTTAAATATCACACCAAATTAGTCAAAAACAGTTTAAATTTAAGATAACTTAGTCACCGGATCATATTTTTGAATAATAAGGGCCAATTAGAATGAAATTTTAATTTGTTTCCAATTTACAGCTCAAAAACAGGAGATTGTTCGGGTCACTCAACAACTTTTGGATGCCATCTCTTGCAAGGATTTTGATGCATTCTCGTCAGTTCCTTCCTAATCCCACTCATCAAAAATATTTTTTTTTCCAGAAAACTTTGCGATCCAAACTTGACTTGTTTCGAGCCGGAAACGCTTGGAAATCTTATAGGTCCATATTTCTAATGGATTTCAAAATATTTAAATTCAACTTAAAATTGGCTTAATATTTTGTAAATAATTTGTATTTTTAGAAGGCATGGATTTCCACAAATTCTACTTTGACAATGGTAAAAATGAATCCCTTCTCCTCTGCCTATTAATTTAATTTCCAAAATTTAGGGCCACAAATCCCAACAGGCCCAGGCAAACATCAAATCCACACCACATTATTGAACCCAAATGTTCATTTGATGGGTTTGATTTTTGGGCAAAATATTTTTTATTTTATTTTTAAAAATGAATTTAGGAGATGAAGGAGCCTGCATTGCCTACATTCGACTCACTCAATTCATTGACAGGTCAATTCATTATTATTATTCTTTATAATAATAATATGGTAACGAGGGAATACGGTATCAATTGGAAAGGAAAAGAGAGAGCTCTTGTCTTTTCCTTTATCAAGGCCCTGAGGGATCCATCACATCAAACTGTCACATTTCAGCGACGCACTTTACAGTTACAGTACTTACAGAGCCAGCGATTTTGACGAGTCGCATCTCAACAAAGAAGAAACCGTTTGATGCAATCTTTGGTATCATTCGACAGAGCTGTTCGAGTTCAATTAAGATACAGGGATAATCTTCTTAAATTCTAAATAAAGGAAAATGACTTTTATC
Source organism: Pratylenchus scribneri (assembly GCA_030063045.1). Lineage (NCBI taxonomy): Eukaryota > Metazoa > Nematoda > Chromadorea > Rhabditida > Pratylenchidae > Pratylenchus > Pratylenchus scribneri. Next base: position 270,901 of record JAQSEB010000064.1, on the reverse strand, counting down.
ACTTTTTCAACTTTTAAGTCAATAAAATTTGATTAATCAAAAAAGTCGAATAGCTCTATCCAATGATACCAAGTTTGCTTCAAAAAGTTTCTTCTTTGCTGACTGAGTAATGAATTATGACTCGTCAAAATCGCTGGCGCTGAAACATTAACCACCGCCATGGCATCCCCTTCCTTGAGGAATTTTAGCAATAAATTAATTCAAATTTCAACTAAATTAATTAATTCTCATAATATATGTTTCTTTAAAGATTTGGAGAGGCACGCACTTGCCAAGCACAGGAAACGCGAGTTTGGAAAAAGCGAAATGGCAATTGGTTTTGCATTCATACACACCGTTCAGGAGGTAGATTCTCCCTAAAATGGGTCAATCCTAAATAATATTCACCCAAACACAGTTTAGGCGCTGAATTGACAACCGGTGTTTTCGCTGGGCCCTCCGGTGCCGGGAATATGCCCCCATCATCTCTTCTCCAAAGTCCGGCTTATCCACACCAGGCTTTCCATTGATCCACTACAAAACACATTTTTAATATTATTCAATTTCAATTCATAATCCAATTGTCCCTTTCTTTCCTCTTCTTCCCAACATTTTCTTTTTGGATTTTCAAAACAAAACAAAATATTTAAACCATCTTTTTCTGGTCAAACATATTCTCTTTCTCTTATGAACTGGTGATTTCCCACTTCATTTCCTTTTTCCCATTTTTCTAAACGCTAGTATGTTTAGGATAATATGCGTATTTAAAAATCCTCCTAAAATGTAAGATGGATTCACTTTTCCAATGCAAATTTACAATCACCAGAAGCAAAACTATCAAAACAAATCCCCAAGTCCCAATACTCACTAATTTTGTTAATCTTTTCCTCAACTCAAATCCACTTTTAGGTGATATCCACAAAAATGTATATTTTATTTACTTTCGCTTTAGATCTTTCTTTTCTTTTTATTTTCCTTTTATTTTCCTTCTTTTCTTTTTTGCCAAATTTCTATTGCCACTCGCAGAGATTGGTTCAAGAAAAACAAAACAAACAAATTTTTCATTACCAATTCTGCACTGCTTCCCAACAAAAACCAATGTTTTTTTTTATTATTCATTTCAGAATTACTCTATTTCTAATTTCTATTATTTTGTGGGAAGAATGTTTTAAAATCTTCAACTATTGAAATCGTTAAGTATAAATTCTTTATTTTTAAATTGATTTAATACTATATTAATTAAGGGAAATATTTAATTTGGCAAATAAATTATTGAAAATGGCAAATAGAGTATTTAATTTGGCAAATAGGATTTTTTGTCTCAAAAGTATTGAAAATGGCAAATAAATTATGGAAAATGGCAAATAGAGTATTTAATTTGGCAAATAGCAATAAAATTATCATTGCGTAGGAGATGCGCGGGATATAGCCGGATATAGGGGGATTAAGGTGTATATAGTGGGATTAAGGTGGATATAGGAGGATTAAACTCCGAAATGGATGCGAAATGCCACGGGAATGTCGGGGAAGTGTAAGAGAGGCCCGGAGACAGCGCGGGATAAGCCCCGGATATAGGAGGATATACGTGGATTAAGGGGGATTAATCCGGATTAAGCTTAGTTAGGGGCTAGGGATTAGGGTTATGGTTATGGGCGGCATGGGATCTATGGGCTAGGGGTTTAGGGTTTCGGAGCACGCGGGATATAGGGGGATTAATGTGGATATATGAGGATTAAGCCGGATTAAGCTTTGTTATGGGCTAGGGTTAGGGGTTCGGAGCATAGGAATCTCGCGAAGCCGGAAGCAAAACAGCCCAAACCGAGCTCGCTCCCATCGATTCCAGGCCTTAAACCGGCTTAATCCCCCCAAAAATCCACCTTAATCCCCTTTATCCGGATATATCCACGCATTCTCAGGGCCTTCCCAGACCTATCACTGGCCGTCCGGGCCATTTCCCATCGATTCCAGGCCTTAATCCCCTAAATCCACCTTAATCCCCCTTTATCCGGGTATATCCCGCGCACCCCTGGACAGCCCACATGCTTTCGGCAGGCTTCCCCATCACTTCCTACCCATTTCTCGCCTTAATCCCATCATTTTGGTCCTTAATCCCCTTATATCCACCTTAATCCCCCTATATCCCCCGCACTCTCAGGCACTTCCCCGACCTTCCAGTGGCCTTCCGGGCCATTTCTATTCCATTTCTATGCTTAATCCGGCCTAATCCAAGTATATCCACCTTAATCCCCCTATATCCGGCTATATCCCGCGCATCTCCTATGCAATGATAATTTTATTGCTATTTGCCAAATTAAATACTCTATTTGCCATTTTCCATAATTTATTTGCCATTTTCAATACTTTTGAGACAAAAAATCCTATTTGCCAAATTAAATACTCTATTTGCCATTTTCAATAATTTATTTGCCAAATTAAATACCATCCTATTAATTAATAATAATAATTAAAAGATTGGAAAATGAATTTTTATCAAATTTTAGTAATATTTCTAAAAAGGCAGTTTTTATGAATGAATAATTGTTTCTGAATTTGTTTCCATTTAAAATTGTTGCATTTAAATTCCTCGGCTAAGAACATTCGTGAAGTTATAGGCACCGGAAATTGGATAATTTCGCATATTTTCATATCGATACCTGAATAATTATTTTAAATTGAATATTTTTCCCCAAAAAACTGACCATTCAGTGCGATATTTGGTCAAATGTGGATGGTAGGAATAGGCCCAATGGTACGGATCATTCCGATATTCATACGGGCCGGGTGGACAATGGAAATGGAAATAATTGTACGGATAATAAGATCGATAGGTCCAATGTGGACGATAAAGGTATTTGGAGACACGTGGACGAATAATTGGCACTCGGGGCCACGTGATTGGATGGGCAATTAATTCACGGCGATATTCTGCAAAGTCCACGATTGAATATGTTCGCTTTAGAAATTGAATAAATAATATTCGGATTATTAAATCCATTGCCAACCGGAACACATGGATAATTGCCAGCCGATGTTGAGACAATCCCACCCAATGATTGGGATCGAGTAATGGCATAGGATGGGTTCAACGTCTTTCCAGGCTCAATCTTCAATTGTGGATCCGTCCATCGATCCGGGTCCATAATTATTTTTGTATTTCTAAAATGCAATTTAATATTAGAGTAGATCTTGACAGTTTGGAATCGATGCAATTTAAAACCGAAATTGGGAATTTTTGCCCAAAAAACCAAAAATAGGATAAATGGAAACTGATCAAAAACCGTAAATCGGGTTTTAAATTTGAAACGGTCTAAAAACCGAATGGTCTCTTCTCTACTTAATACCCTAAATTGAATTTGAGCACCCGAAAAGTGGTTCAGGAAAGGGAATTCAATAAAGGAGCAAAGTTGATTTCCGAGAGGAATGGAAAAAAAATTGAAGAGTGAACGGAAAAATGGATATCCCGGCTTTGAATGAGTATTGGGTCTCGACCTGTGGAACAGCTGTTGCCTTTGCTTGATCCACTTTGCTGAAACATTTTTCCAGCCGAAATGAGTGGGCTGAATCAATATTAATGGCCAAGGAAATGGCACATTTTGAATTGGATGATGAATTTGTCAAAATTAAATAAGATTTTTTAAAAAATTTTGTCTAGCGTGGACTTTGCCTAATTTTAACGTGTGAATGTGAACTAGCCTACGGAATGGACTGAAATTTAAAAAAAATGAATATTTGTCACCAATTAATTTTATAAAAAATGTAAACAGTGCTCCCATGTTTATCGGCAAACCCTCAGAATGAGTAAAAAAAACACAATAATATTTGTTGAGGAAATGGAAATATCCGGGGGAAATAGTCAAAAGAAGGAATCAGGTAGATTTATGATTTTAATGAGATTGAATAGCAGAATTGGAAGGGTGCATTGAATTTTAATGGAATGTAAATATATGAATTATATGGAATGAAGTGTGTTCTTTTTTGGAATTGTTGGGGGGGGGGGGGGGGTTAATGACCGATTCTTGCATACCAGTTCTTCATGTTTTTGGGGCTTTTTTGTGAAATATGAGAGAGGGGAATGAATGGCTCTATGAACATTTTTTGGTGGGAAAGGAATATTTTTTGGGATTTTTTAAAGGGGGAATTCGGTGCTTGCTTTCATCTTCGCCATTGGCCAAAATCAAATTTGTGTTTGCCTATTCCGGCTTCTCCAACTTCTTTTCGTCGCCGCCAACAAAATTTGGATTCTGAATTTCCACATCGCCGGTTGGGGCCAATCCTTTTGAAATTATTAATTATTTTCCCTTCAAGGCTAATTACCTGGGCATTCGAAAACGCTGAAATTGTGCTCCAATTCATCCGTGTCCTCCTCATTATCGCTCATTGTGTCGCTGACCACTGGACCAGTTGTGCCAAGAATTTTTTGTTTTTGTTGTTGATAATGATGCAGTTGGGCTTTATAAGCTGAAAAAATAATAAATAATATAAAATTTAAATATAAAAAAGGTTACTATTTTTGCCAGCAAAACAGTTTTTGACTTCTAATAAATCAGAATCCGGTTTTAGACCCTCAAACCTTATACTTTTGTAGATCTCATCGAAAGTGGAGATGCATCGAATGGTATATAAAATGTTTGATTTTGACCTAGAATTAAAGAGTTTACAATCAAAAACTGGAAAAATGGTTTAAACGGTTTAACTCGCTCGATTTCTATTTAAATTAAGAAATATATATGTCAGAAGATGCATCACGAATCACGATGAGATCTGCAAAATTGGTATAAGATTTGTAGGATCTAAAACCGGTTTCTGCTTTAATAAAAGTAAAAAATTGTTTTGGTGACAAAAAATATTTATTTAAATAAACGAAAGGACCCAATGTGTCATCGCCGGTGGCTTGGCCAAATGCTTGTTGGCAATTTTTCTTAAATTTATCCTTTCCGGGACCAGAAGGAGAGTAACGGGTGAACTCATTGAAGGGATCATCCACTCGGGCAGTTCGGACACTAAATTAAATTGGTAAATAAAATCAATAAATAATATGCTTTATTTACTGATTATAATAATAAACGCCGCCAATTGTGCCGGCCACAACGCCAACACAGCAAATTGTCAAATATGCTATTAAATAAATGAATAAAATTGAGCAAATTTCTTCACAATTTATTAAATTACCGACGAAGAGCAAATTGCCGGAGGTGGCGAACAATCTGAAGGGTCCTTGGCCATTATGTTGCCTTCCATATGTTTCATCATTTGGCACACTATTAAATTGGAATTATTCTAATCCAAATATGCACAAAATTACCGTTTTTCCATCCATTCAATGTTTTTCAGCCGATTATTATTTCCGGGTTCGACAAATTCCACGAATTCACTTTGACCCTTCTTCACGGCCTCCATTTTCTTGCCATTTCCATTTTCGGCAATCACATCCGGCTGTTCCGGATCGCCCAATGAAAACTGAAAATGAATTGAATTTGAAAAAATTGCCAAAAATATTTAAAATCAATTTGCCTCTTTCATATATTTTTGAATGGCATTTGTGGCCATTTCTTGCTCATCCAATGCCCTTTCCAATTTATTTAACCAAACTTTTTTATGCTCTTTTCCTCCCTCTTCCGATTCTCCACTGGCCCCTTGGTACAGTAAATCTTCCAAATTCTTTTCGCCTTTATCAAAACGTGCTCTCAGGGTTTCTTTGATGAATTCCCTCATTTCGGCTTCTTTTTTCACCTCTTTTTCCTTTTCCACCACTATCAATGCCTTTTGGGCAGTTTGGCACAATTTCCTGTATATTTTATATTGTTCCGCCAATTTTTTTGCCCAATCTTTGCTATGCCCTTTTGAATTCAACAAATCACTTAAATCGCTTCCTTCCTCCACAAATGCTTCCCATAATTGTTTAAAACGGTCATCATTTTCGCTTTTTTTGCTAATCAATTCTTTTATTTTTTTCCCCTTATTCAAAAGTATTTCAACTCGGCGGCGAAAATGTGGTAAAGTTGATTTAGCGGGCATTCTTTTAGAATACTAATTAATTATTAATATGTTTTTTAAGTGGCAAAAAATATTTACATCATTTCCATCCTCTTCGCTCATTTGACGCAGCGCAGTGCCCAAACGTTCCAATTCGGCCAATTCTTCGGCATTTCGGTTGCGTTGATGCGGTTCCTCCGGGTTCAGAACAGCTAAATTAATAAATTTATTTGGCTAATTTAATTATTTCTCCTCACGTTCATCATCAATTGGAATGTCCATTGGCGGTGTCTGTCCACTATTGGCTCGAAGTTGTTCAACAATGCTGGCTAATCGCTGGCGCTGACGTTCCTGCTCAATAGCCGGCGATGATTCTGTCCGATATCTATGAATTCGATAGAGGAAAATATTCAACACTTTTCACTTTTAAAATTGGATACTATTTGGTTATCCGGTGCACATTTTTGGTCTATGGGGATGGGGAAACATAAGATGACCTCTATGGTTCATCCGGTACAGAGTTAGAGTCATTCAGAGATAGGGTATAATTACATGTATCCATAAACCTAATCCTAATCATTAAAGTGGATCCTTCATTTCAAAATTCAAAACCATCTGCACCGGGGATACCGAAAAGTATCAAAAATTATTTACAAATTTGGATCTTGATATTCAGTGTCAAAATATTCCTGCGATTGGGCATCCGTCGTGGATTGTTGCGGCACAGATTGATGTGGTGGTTGCTGTACATTGTTTTGGGTAAAGTAGGAGCCGCCTTCTGAAATCCACCAAAATTTATTAAGTATTAATTGTATATATTTTAAAAAATTTAATCCCCAATCAAAGTTCATTTTATCAGCTAGATTGGCAAAGGTCATTTGGCTGAAATAATTTGCTTTTATTTGTATAGCTTTTCAACAAGTTCAAAGAGAGTTGAAAAAGAAAAATGCGTTAATTCACAATTGAATCAATTTTAATAATTTTTGAATTAGAGTATTTACTATTTACCTTATAAGTTATAACCTAGTTTAATCCCCCATGTGAAATTATAGCTGATTTTGTAGAGCTTAATAGAACTAATAAAAATATTCATCTTGTCAGGAGCTATATCAAGGGCGGAGATTATTATTAGAGACCGGCAAAATGTCATCTGCGGGATTCCGGACCGGATTTCGGATTGGGTAAATTTGGGCCGGATCAAGCAAAAAAGCTCCGGATTTGGCCGGATTTTTTAAAAATCTCATAAAATGTGCCGGATTCCGGACTGGATCTAGTTATAAAATTTTTTCTCCGGATTCCGGATTCTGGCAATAATGGCCGGATCCGGCAAAAATCCGGTCCGGTGCCGGTCTCTAATTATTATTAGAAAGTTGGGAATTAAAATAAGTTATATGGTAATTGATATACTGACAAGATAATTAACATTTTCCTACCGGAATAGAGTCTATTGGCCAAAATGTGGTTTGCATTGATCAATGCTGCCAGAATTAGGATGTACGGCATATTCATCCATTTTGTTGTGCCCATTTTTCCACCATTGGCAGATGACGTCATTTAAATGCAAAAAACAGTGAATTTAAATTGTGGTTTCGGCGCCTTTGGCTGCAAAAGAAATAACCGTTAGGAATTAATGGCGAATAATAAAATGCCGTGGACGGGGAGGGGGACTCAGGGGTTTAACATTAACAATGTCGTCAATTCCCCTCATTTTCCCCTATTCTATTACTCCCAATTGCCAACAGAAATATGGGGCCACCAAACCCACTTACAAATTGAGCGCCAGCGCCTATGCCACCAAAGCAAGAAGGGGGAATTGATGTGGAATGGAAAAGGCTGGTGGGAATTTGGTGGAGTCGAGAAGAGCAGGGCACTGGCAACTGATGAGAAGAAGCCGGGTATATGGAGGGAAGACGGCGGTAAAGCGGCCAATGGGCTTGGCACAAAAAAGAATTGATTGCCGCCAGCCGCTGCTTTGTTAGAGCCAATACGAGGGAATGGCCGTAGGCGAGTGCCGAGAAAATTCGCTGCCGTTGAGGTAAAAGGCTTCAGAAAATGGATGGCTGGTTGGTTGGGGTTGTCAGCTCTGCGTGAAAAAACTACGAGGCACACGGACGGCGGAAAAAAGCTGACTTCTCTGGGCCCTCTCTCCCGCGCGAATGGCCTTTTCGATGTTCGGAGGGGGACGGCACACTTCCTTTTTCCCTTTGTATCTGAAAAATTGGCATGTTTTAGGCTGTGTGTGCCAATGTTGGCTAGAATGCATTTTTTGCTAATGTAGGAATTCTGTTTCTCTAATTCACTCACCCAACTTTTTGGACAAGCTTTTTGGACCGTTGGCAGTGTTACTGAAAAAATAGCCTGAGGCCATTCCCAAGAAAAACCATGGACCAACCAACCGGTGGCCTATTGAATTTCCAAAGTTGCCGTGGCACGAAATATAAGAATGGGCCAATGGATGCCTCTGTTCTCTAGTCTCGCAGTCGTCGTCGTCAGAATGCTCTGACGGAGTAGTCCCGTGGATTGTAGAAAACTGAGTTAATTTGGCCTTAAGGGACCGTCCAATGGCAAAATGGTCTCCTTTTTCTTTGACTGGCTGAAAACTGAGAATTCCTTCTAATAATTTATTCTCAGCCAATTAGAAATTTGGAACATGTAAATTTGAATTAATAAGGAAAAGTGAAAATCACGATGGCATTAATTTATTAAAATCTAATGTATTTCGATGTATTTAAGTACATAATATGTACTTGAAGAGTGGTTTTGGATTAACAATCTATGAATAATCATGCTAAAGTGTGAATATTTTAATAAGAATTAAAAAGAATGAACGAATAAAGGGGAAAAGGAAGAGCATGGAAGGGGGAAATCATTTTGGCCGGATGGAATTTTTTTGTTGATGAAATAGCATTCGGGAATGGGAGAAGGATTGTTGGGGGAAGGAGCAATCGGCTGGCCGTAGTCAGCCAGCTTGCATTTACGCACGCAGCACTGTCCCCGGGAATTGAAGGTTTGTCCAACTGTGGCCGATAAAAAATTGAATGATTTGGAGTTAGAGGAGAATTGGACAAGAATGAAAAGAAAGAGCAAGTATCTATCTCGTGGGAGGATTCGAAAAACCATTTGGTTTGGCGTCAATTCCCAAAAATATTCAAAGAAATGCTGATAATGGGGCCATGGACCATAATTATTATGCAGCCAAACAAACAAATAAAATGCTTTATTGGGTTAAATATTGAGGTGCTAATTTCATATTTAAATTATATGGAATTGTGTCTGGAATTTGTAACTAAAATAATTGTGCTTTGAATTTTGAATTCATTTGCAAAAATGATGTATGATCATTCGAAAATACAAAAAGATTTAATTGAAAAGAAAGAAAAATATAATTTTGACATTTTTTGAACATTTCGAATGAAGAACAAATGAATAGTTTTCTAAATTCAATAAATTAATTCATTTGATGCATTTAAAATTTCATTTGAAAAAATATATAAAGCCATCCATCATCTTGGTAAGCTGAAACCTGAAATCATCAAGAAGAAATACAGCCACAAAAACATTTCAGCAATCAAAGTAAAGATTTCCTCCTCAATTCATCATAAGCCATACCATAAGAAAAGGATACCATATTCTCACTTTCTTCCTTATAAAATAGCAGCTGAGATGAATTGATGGTGCCGCAGGCTGAATTATAAATTCTAGCGAAAAGAGAAATCTCTCATTTCTATTTATTAAGTGATATCCATTAATACTGTATTTATTGGTAAAGGGAATCGTTATACACTAAACGGATATAGGTATATATCTCTTTAATAATTATTTTAATTTCGACGAATTGGTTTTATAAGGTTGAAAACATGCCTAGATAGTTCGAACATTTAAACAAAAATATTCCATTCTTTTTAGATATCGAAAAGAGGGCAAACATTTCAATGAAAAAAGAGGAATTAAACATTGAAAGTCACATAGAAACATCCAACTAATACGTTTTAAAAACTCGAATTGTACATTTTTTATTGACTCAATATAATGTTGAGATTTAGGGTTTAGCTAACAAGGAGAATTTATTCCAATTCCAAGTAGGTTTTTGGCAAAGTGTCAATGTTCCTCTCAAACCATCAGTTGGAAGAGATGAAGAATTTAGGAAGAATTGATGAGAAGACATCGGCAAGAAAATTGCTTTTTCCTCTTTCCAGCAACTTCCTTCTTCGCTCTGAATAGTTGGGTGAAGTGAAAGGACTATAGGATGGAAAAGCGGGCCGAATCGATTTTGGGCAGTTGCAAATATTATATTTGTGAGGGCGCTGTATTGTGTTGGTGGATGCTCTATAGTAGGACTCTGTCCTCTTCCGTTCTACTTTACCGCCCTATGAAGTCGATTTTCGTATGGATTTTGATGGGCCAAAAAATTGGCCAAAAGTCCGTTTGTCATCTGTTAATTCGGCAATAGTGTTATTGGATACTCTTTATTCTTCGGCATAAAATACAAACTAATAATAATAATTTTGCCATCCCTCTCCCCCAAAACCCATCCATCCATTCGCGCTACCATTTTCCCAAAAAATTTATGTAAAAATTGAAGAGTAAAATGAAATATTGAAAATGGATTGGCAAAGTGGTCAGGAATTACCATCGGCTGAAATCGACAACCACAATGAAATGTATGATTTGGCCCAATTGGGCGATGAACATTTGAGAGAAAATAGTGAAGAGGCCAGAGAACATTGGCCAATGAATTGGACGGTTTGTAATTTTTATTCCAATTGATTTTAGAATATTTTATGCAAAATGTGAAATCCAATCCTCATTAAATAAAAGTTTTACAGATAAATTTAATAGAACCCTTATTTATGAGATAAAAATTATGTTTTGTATACGGTATGCGAGGAATTCGAAATAAATTTGAATTAATTTATTTTGTTTTTATTCTTGGCATTTTAAATCCAGACAGATAAACCCTGGGAAATGCGAATTGATTTTTTTGGTTGATTGAGAAACGAAGCCGACGGCACGGCACATAATTTGCGCAATTCAAGATTCAATCTCTTTCAATAAATTAACATTCAAGAATAAGATAAACGGAATTATTCACTAGTAATTAGCATAATTATTTTATTATAATCTGTGATACAAATATAAAATTTGAATCAAATAAAAGATCTTCGATTTAAGCAAATGGATAAACTGCGATGGATGCCACCGGATACAGAAGAAGCTAATTCAACAATTATGGCCAGTGATGATTATCAGCCCCAGGGGATCGATAGTGAAGGCAGCTCCTTCAACAACAATGCAAACATGCCAGGCGAGATGGACGATGGCGTGGCAACAATTGTTGATGAATCGATGGAGAATGATCCCGAGGATCAGCCACCTTTGGGAAGTGACGACGAAGAACAAGTTAATTAAATTAATTGAACCGTAAAATTAAATAAATATTTTAGGAAGATCCAAAGGATTATCGCAAAGGTGGTTATCATCCAGTCCAAATCGGAGATGTTTTCAAGAATGGACGATATCATGTCATCCGAAAACTTGGTTGGGGTCATTTCTCCACTGTTTGGCTTTGGTAAAGCATTTTTTATATTACTGATTTATCACAATTTAAGTTGGGATATTGAAATGAAACGTTTTGTGGCGATGAAAATTGTTAAATCCGCAGAACATTATACGGAGGCGGCATTGGATGAAATTAAGGTAAATCGCGAAAATATTTTAGTAAATTATTTATTTATTAGCTCCTTGAATGCATACGCGACTCGGATCCAGCAGATTCATCATTGCAGGTTTGAATTAAATATTTTCGTACTTTTTTAATTGATTAATTTCATCACAGAGGGTTGTTCAACTTTTGGACCATTTTACGGTCAGTGGTGTCAATGGAGTGCATGTTTGCATGGTCTTTGAGGTTATTTCTCAACATATTCCCTCATTTGTAATCATTTTAGGTGCTCGGATGTAATTTGCTAAAATTGATCATCAAAAGCAATTATGAGGGCCTTCCCATCGCTTTGGTCAAAAAAATAATCAAACAAGTTCTCGAGGGACTCCAATATTTGCATGAAAAATGCCAAATTATACACACTGGTTCATTTTAAAAGTAAAACCGCTTTATGGCTCATTTTTTAGATATTAAACCGGAAAATGTTTTGATCACAATGAATGCGGAGGAAATTAAAAAATTGGCAGAAGATGCAATTTTGGCTGGAAAAACTGGGAAGAATTTGCCTGGAAGTGCTGTTTGCAGTTCAAAGCGGTGCTTTAAAAAAGTAAATGAATCACAATTTATTCCATAATATTTTCCAAATTTTTTAGATGGAAGAATCAATGACAAAAAATAAGAAGAAAAAATTGAAGAAAAAGAGGAAACGCCATCGCGATTTATTGGAACAACAATTGAAGGAAATTGAAGGGATGAGTGTGGACAGCACCAACAACGAACAAAATGTAATTACATTTTTGTTATCAATTTACTTTTCAATTTTAGACACTTCATTCTTCCTCCGGTGGCCGTTTGCATAGTTTGTCATTTTCTTCTGCCGAATGTTTGGAGGACCAAAACAATAAAATGAATTCGACCAATGAAATTCAAGTGGAAAAGAATAATTTTGGTGGTTCACCTCAATCAAAAAATTCATCGGATAATTCAACAACGAATCTCAACATTTTCGATAAAATCAAAATCCCACGCATTTCATTGAACCAGAAAAATGCTCAAGAAAAAGGCGAAAATAATGTAGAAGAAAATGAGGCAAAGAACAAAGAAATTGGTGGAAAGCAAAATAGCAAAGAAGAGTCGAAAAAGGACAATGAAGGAAAACAACAAAAAACCGTTGTAATCAAAGAAGAAGTCAAAGGTAACATAATTTTGAATTAAATATTTAATTAAATTATGAACTAATTAAAGTTTCCACCTCTCCAACTCCTTCATCAAATCAACAACAATCGACCACCCAAATGACCTCTTCATCGGGAAAAAGAAGTAGCAAAAAGAAGAAAGGCGGAAAGAACAAACAAAACCAACAAAATTCATTCAAAAAGGAAAAACGCGACGATTCCCCGTCACCGCCGATGAATAGAGAGGAGAAAAATGAAGAGGAAGAAGAGGAGGAAACAAAGGAAGAGGCAAAATTGGAATTACAAAATGGAGGAAAAGTGGAAAAGGTCGAAGAAGAAGACCAAAAAATGGGAAATGCCGAGGAAACAATGAAGGAAGGGAACAATCCTCAAGCGGATCAAGATGTAAAATTTAAATAACAAATTTAAAATGCAATTTTATTTTTAGGCGGAAGCTCTCTCAAAGAACAAAAAGAAGAAATTAAAACGAAAGAAGAAAAAACAACAACAGGAAAATAGCACCGCGGCCATTGTGGAAGGGGAAGATGAACAAGGAATGGACAAAACCAGCATTGGCGGTGGAATTGAAATTGGGGTGGAAACGGAAAGAAGAAATATTGAAGAGGAATGGAGGCAACAAGGGGAAGGGGAACAAGAAGTGAGATTAAAATAACAAAACAAAAATTAATTGAATTTTACAGGAAATCGACAATGAAGAACAATCATCTTTGATTCGTCGATCGATTTTGGAAAAGGAATTTGACGTGAAAATAGCCGATTTGGGGAATGCATGTTGGACGGTAAAATTAATCAATAAAAAATCAATAATTTACACATTTTTGATTTAAGCATCATCATTTCACGGAGGACATCCAAACACGTCAATACAGGGCATTGGAGGTCATCGTTGGAGCGGTTTGAACGGGGTTTCCTATTTAAATAAATAAATTCTTAATTAGGGATATGACACGGCAGCCGACATTTGGAGTGTTGCATGCATGGTTAACAATTAGGGGGACATTATAAAGATTAATTTGTTAATTTAAGGCATTTGAATTGGCCACCGGCGATTATTTATTCGAGCCGCACAGTGGAGCCTCATATAGCCGGGATGAAGACCATTTGGCACATGTCATTGGTATTTTGGTTAAAACACAATAAAATTATAATTTGAAATTGGGTTTGCAGAACTTCTCGGCAGTATTCCACCAACGGTGTTCAAAAAGGGAGAACATTGGCGTGAATTCTTTCATAAAGTTTGAATTATACACATTTAAATTAAATTAATAAAATTATTTTTAGAATGGTCGACTATTACACATCCCAAATCTCAAACCATGGTCATTGGTAGAGGTATTTTTTATTAAATATTTATTTACAAAAATGATAATCTGAAATTTAGGTGCTGACCCAAAAATATGCATGGCCATTTGAACAAGCCCGTTCCTTTGCCTCCTTCCTCCTCCCAATGTTAAATTATGAGTAATTTTTTTTATTCTATTTTTTTTTGTGTATATTCCACCACAAATTATTTAGGCCAACCGAAAGAGCAACTGCAGCCACCAGCCTGAAGCATAATTGGTTGAAAGGAGTTTAAATTTTAAAATGAATGAAAGATGGGCCCTGGCGAACAAATGAAGAAATTTTAAAATTTTGATTTTTTTAATTACTAATTTCCATTTTTTATTTCTCACTATTCTATTTTACTCTGTTTTATTTGCATATATGTATTTGATTCAATTTGTAGAATAACAAACACGAAATAAAATGTAACAATTTCATGGTAAATAATTATATTTTATTAATTTTGATTTCCACAATTGATTTAAATTTCGTTGACATTTATTTTCCGAAAAATTTATTGATTAGGAAAAATTAAAAATCCAGTTTATTACACAAATCTGAATTTATTTAATAAAATTGCAGGGAGGGAAGATGGCTGACGGTGAAAATAAAAATGACCGACAAAATTTGGAACAACCCCCGTTGACAATTATTACAAAGGTTCATGGTGTGGACCGTGAATGGAATTATATGGTAAAAAAACATAACAAATAAACATTTATAAATTATTATTAAAGAAAACTGTTGATTATGCCGATGAATTCGAAAAAATCAGAACACAACATCGAATGAATTTTAGCGGCCAATCAATGTTTGGGAAAAGAACAAAATATATTTGCCAAAATGCTCCAAAACTCAGAGGAGGATGCAAATTTAAAATGTAAATTATTTTATTGTTTAAATTAAATATTAAATAATATTTATTTAGGCTTGTTCAAATGTCCGAAGATGAAGAAAGTTTTCACATTTACACAGCCGACCAACACAATCATCCAATAATGGACGCGGAGACGGAGGATGATAATGATGACCAACAGCATCAATCAGGTTTAATCTTTAATCAATATTACAAACATAAAAATCAATAATATTTATTAGATAATGATGAAACTGCGACGAATTCAATTTGCTCTTCATCAAAACATCCACCAGAAATTCAACAGCAACAAAATTTTGACCAAAAGAATGAACGAACAAAGGAAAAGGAATTGACTGAGGATCTCAAATCAGTGGAAAATGATGGCAAAAATGAGGTAAATTTAAATAATTATCAATTTAACAATTATTTTTAATAGCAAAAATTGCCCACCAATTCGGATCAAAAAAGCAATAAATGGCGTTTGATACGGACAATTTTGGGAAAGCCGGATGCGAAATTGATCAAAACAGAATATGAAGTTGAATCGACCGATGAGAAGGATGAGAAGAGAATTATGTTCTTTTGCCTTCAAGAAAATCCAAAAAAATGCAATTTCCGGATGCAGCTCATCAAAGTGCCGGACAGCCAAAATTGGAAATTATATGCCAGGTTTTGAAGCAGGGAATGATTTACTTAATTTTAATACAATTTTCACAGATTTGAACATTGCCATCTGCTGGAATCCGAACAAATTCTTCAGCAGACAAATTCCCGTAAAAGTAATTTTAAACAATAAAGTAAATTTAATCATTAATTTAAAGGAAATATTTCGGATGATGGAAAACAAAAAGCCGACAAAACCATTCCAAATAATGTTCAAACATCACCAAAAATGTTTTCTTTGCTCGATTTCAAACAAAATGTGGATTTGCTGGGAAGTGAATTGAATTTGAATGTTCTGGAAGAAGGGTGAGTGGAATTTTCCTTTAATTTTAATTTTTCATTCATTTTCAGTGGATGTTTAATTATTTCATCTTCAAATGATCCAAGTCGATTATTGGTCCTTGCGGATGAGGGAAAATTCATTCAAGTTTCGGAATTTAAACAAAATCGTCATACAGGTAAATTTAAATAAATCAAAAATAAATTATTTTTATTGATTTTAGGATATTCGGAAGACTGGCAAAAATCCGATTTGAAGCAATTCTTACGGGCGATCCATGGCCGGTGCGAGAAATATTTCTTTTCGACAACAAAAAGACCCAAAATTGAAGAAAAGATGACAACCAACAATGACACATAAATTATTGGTGTATCCAAATATCATATTTATTTTTATGAATTGCCCAATTTGCCTTTTGATCATCCAATCCATATCCATTTATCCATTCAAAATGTCTTCTCATCCAACCCATTTTATGGTTTATGCACTTCCCTCTTTATTGACTTATTCATTCAATTCATGCATGAGGACAAAAAAATGGTATCATTCGTAATTCGTATTAAATTTTATCAATATTATTATTAATGCAATTCCTTTCTCAATTTTTATATTTATCGATAAAATTTATCCCAACAATGAAGTTGTGCGAAGATTTGGCAAACTTATTTCCAATGAAGTGGCTCCTTTTAAGTTTTTGGACCAGAGTTTATTGATTTTCATTCACTCTATTATTGAAAAACCTCATCAGCAGCAAATTATTAATAAAAATAAAATTAGCATGTTTGACGGTTGCCAAGGAACCTCGAAAATTTTGAGTTAGGGTTCCAATTTTTCTCAAATAAATAATTCCAATTTCATTCAATAAATGCGGGAGCGAAAGTCAAATGATCCTTTTTGTGAATGAGGCCCAATTCCCCTCAAAAGCCTCTCCCATAAAATTCTCAATCGATGTGAGTGTGAGCGATGAATTGATATGAATGGTTGGTTATTGTCGGTTGATGATTATTGTACGCGAATACATGTTTTCTACTATTTTCCGACACGACACCTTCCCAGCCTATTCATTTCCTCATTTACAATGTTTTTTACATTGTATATTCCACCTATATGTTCGCATTCGCGCTGCTTACCTCGCTGCTACTGCTAGTAGAAATAGGTATTAGATTTAGCATTTAGAATTAGAATATGACTCATCAGTCATCACTCATCCCTCTTGCCTCTTCCATATATGTATGAAAGAAATATGAATAGGAAAAACAATCTTTTGTGACCAAACCAAATTGAAAATGATATGGGATGACGTGTTTTCCTTCCCCAAAAATATTAGTGATAATTTGCTTCAAATCATTTCTCATATCATTATTCGCATAAAATTTACCTTAAATAATTCATAATTTTAGACAAGAAATACTAATTTAATTTCTTCAACAAAATATGTCCGCCCCACCTCCATACAACCCCGGCTACCCTCAATACAATAATTATCCCCAACCACAATATCCACCTCAACCGCAGCCAAATTATGGCCCACAACCGGGCTATGGCCAACCTTATACTCAACAACCATATCCAAACGCCGGCGGATATCCAAATCCTCAGCCGCAAGTTGTGTAAGTTTTTTAATTGCAAAAACCGAAACTAATTTTTTTAAATTTTAGTGTCGTTGAACGAACACATGAGCCTCAACAGAACAATAGCAGTAACAATTGTTGCCTTTGGGCGGTAAATCAAAATTAAATTTATCCAATTTATAAAATATTCTTTTAGCTCCTCGCCTGTTGTTGCGGATGTTGTTTGGCCGAATGCTGCGATTAATTCCAACCAAGATCCGAGAGAAGTTGCAATGAATTATATGATTTGAGGGCTGCTGATCTTTTTTAAATCCACATTCACATTTATTTTATTATAATTGTATTTTGTATGCCTGTGAAAATGACGATTATGCCTCCCTTATTGAACATAAATCAATACATTTCGGACCGTTTATGAGTGATTAATGATTATATGAAATTAAAAGACCATCCGCAAAGTTCACCGAAACATTAAAAGTGTTAAGTGAAGCACAATTAAGAATACAATCCAAAAATAGTTAGCAAAACAAGAGTGAAAACTGGGAAGCATTGTCGTAATATCCCAACCCCTAAATGCATTTATGCAGAGGACTATTGTAATTATACAATCCCAAGCACCCTACAACATTCAAAAATGTCCACTTATTGTTTTTTATTAATATTTATCCCAATTACAAAAATTTATATAAATAGTGTGAAATAGGGTTGGAGGCGGTCGGTCAACCGAACCGAAACCGAACCGAACCGAGGCGATTTTTGGCAAAAAAACCGAACCGAAAACCGAGGTCCGAAAACCGGGAAAACCGAAAACCGAGGGTCCAAACCGACCGGTTTTTCGGTTTTTCTCTTTCAACTTAAAAAGCAATTTTCGATAAAAATTTACTTTGTGCAGCTATTTTTAGCTAAAATTTCCCCTATCGGGCCCATTTTTGACTAAAATTTTCCCCTATCGGGCCCATTTTTGACTAAAATTTTCCCCTATCGGGCCCATTTTTGACTAAAATTTTCCCCTATCGGGCCCATTTTTGACTAAAATTTTCCCCTATCGGGCCCATTTTTGACTAAAATTTTCCCCTATCGGGCCCATTTTTGACTAAAATTTTCCCCTATCGGGCCCATTTTTGACTAAAATTTTCCCTTAATCAGGACCATTTTTAACTAAAATTTTCCCTTAATCAGGACCATTTTTAACTAAAATTTTCCCTTAATCAGGACCATTTTTAACTAAAATTTTCCCTTAATCAGGACCATTTTTGACTAAAATTTTCCCTTAATCAGGACCATTTTTGCCTTAAAATTTTAACCTTCTACGAGTCGATTTTTGTTCGAATTTTCCCTTCCAGAGCCAATTTTGGTCTTGATTTTC
Source organism: Pratylenchus scribneri (assembly GCA_030063045.1). Taxonomy (NCBI): domain Eukaryota; kingdom Metazoa; phylum Nematoda; class Chromadorea; order Rhabditida; family Pratylenchidae; genus Pratylenchus; species Pratylenchus scribneri. The sequence continues at coordinate 252,029 of JAQSEB010000064.1, read as the reverse complement.
CCTGGCGGGGCCATTTTGGCTTAAGTTTTCTCGCTACGAGACAATTTTTGGTTAAAAATTTCTCCAATATAGTAAGAATATTTAGAAATTGTTGAAAGAAAAAGTATTGGGAATCTTATTTATATTTTGTTCGATTTTTTTTCTTTATTATATGAAAAATTAAATTTTTAAAAATTTTATGACCATTTTTCAAAAAAACGAAAAACCGGAAAACCGAACCGAAAACCGAGCATTTTTTTCAAACCGAACCGAAAACCGAGGTTGGCAAACCGGGCCAACCGAAAACCGAAGACCCCGGTTTAAAACCGACTCTCTCCAACCCTAGTGTGAAATTCATACAAATAAATATGAAAAATTGATCAATTTGTGTCAATTTAAAAACGTCGTCCATAAGTGAAATGCTTCCCCGAAACAAATTCATGTACTCGAGCTCTGAAATTAAAATTTAAGTCCAATATTTCCATTCCATTCCCTAAACCTCATTGCATAAATGAATTGGAGAGGATCGCCCTTGATCCATCGTTCGGTTTGCCCATTGAATGTGCCATTTTGATATTCGTCAATATTTAGGCATTTTTGATGTTCGCTCAAAACAATGAATGAACCCTCCATTTCATATTTTTTGAACAAAATTGAACCACTAAAATGGAAGAGTCAATTCGAATTTGATTTAATTTTTTAAATAAACCAATTAATTGAGAATTGAAGTTGGAATTCCTCGGCCAAACTTTGTAATTCCATTTGGCAATCAAAAATGCTGAATATTCCTTCCAAATTGCCCTTTTGCTGTTGAATTTCCATTCGGTAATTTTGCCGCTCTTCTTTTGTGCTTTCCAATTCCGAATTCATTTTTCCAATTGTTTCTTCCACTCTTTTTAATAACTTAATAAATTTAATTATTTATTTATTTAAAAAATAATTTTCGTACACTTTCATTATTTGATGTACTTTGCAGCATAAACGGTAGATTTATTGAATTTGGAATATTAAAACCAATTTGATTTGAATTGTCTGTGAAATTTTCAATTAATTTAATTGGATTTAAATTATTAAATTAACATTAACCTATTTTTGGCATAGCCGACGATGATGATGTTGATTGATGAGAAGAAGGAAGTTGAATGGCCGGCGCAAAATGATTGTGTTTTCCTATATTTAATTTATTAAAATTGTGATTATAAAATTGAACCTTTTTCGTAAATATTAACTGATTTGCCATTTCCTTCCCGAAACAACAATATTCGATATGGACATTTTCCTTTTTTGCTGATTCGACGATAACACTGCAAAAATTGGTTTAAATTGGATGACATTTCATTTTTCAAATTTTGGACTTACTTTCAAAGTTTGTTGACGAACTGTGCTGAACAATTTGCCATTTTGTTGCAATGAAACAACTCGCAAAGTTTTCCTCAATTGTTCGAATTCCTCCTCATTATCAATGTCACAAATAAAATTCCATTCTTTCAAATTTACATTAACTAAAAAAATTTAACAAAAATTTGTTATTAAAATAATTTACCCGGAAGTGAATGCTGTGCCTTTGAATGAAGAATTTGTTGCAAAATTTTAGCTAAATATATTTCAATTAATTTTTTAAAATTGAATTCTAATTTGCCTTTCGGTTGTCCCATTGCACAATTCAATTGTTCATTAATTTCTTCCATTTTGACATCTTCACATTTTTGGCCAATTTCCTCATTAATTCTGCCGCTTCCACTATTCGATGGCAAACCAACGAAAATATTAATTAATTTTATTTTAATCGTTAAATTATTTAAACCTTGAATATTTTGTTTTGCTAAATTGGAATTCGCTGCATTTTTCGTTGGTTCATTATGAACATGAATATTCACCTCCGGGGCATATAATTCAAAAAAGCCTGCTTCCTAAAATTTATTTAAATAAAATATCAAATATTCCAAATTACTTTATTGTGAAGAGCATGCAACATGAATGGACATTTTGAGTCGATTTTACATCGATATGAGACCTTTTCGGGCACTCCATCCACCACATTGAATTGTTTGTCCACCAATAATCCTTCGGCACGCCGTAAAGTCTCAATGTCATTGAAATTATGGCAAACTAAATTCAATTATAATTCGAATTAATTATCAAATAAAATCACTCCTTACTATTGTAGACGGTCAATGATTTTCCCCGAGTTTCAAAGGAACCAAGTTTGCCGGCTTCCTAAGGAAAAATGGAAAAATATAAATAATGTAAATTTATTGAAACCATTGATGGTGAGTAATATTTCATTGGTGGAGGAGGCATTGGCTTATTTTCGTTCACTTTAATTGGTATTGGCATTTGTTGGACATCATTGTTTGCATTGGCATTGATTTTTTGAATTACTTGAGTAGGTTTATTGGAGCTTGATGAATTTGCTTTCTTTACTGGTATTTTCTGTGCTGATGGTCCTTGGCAATAATTGTTTATATTTGTGTTTAAAGATGGAAACAAACTGATTGGAGCAACTTGATGATTGTGCGATCCTTTTGTGTAAATATGAAAACGGGCATTCCCCATCATTGCGGGTTGTTTATTTTTCACATCCATTGCCAACAAACCGAATCGGCAATTTCCTTGAGCAGTTGGATTTCGGGTACAAACAAATCTTAATTATATTCAATTTTAATTCAATTCTAAATCAAAAAAAAAACTAACTTTGTCCATTCACTTTTTGCCGAATATGAATTGTAATGGACCTGATTTTCTCGTCTAATAATTTCCAATTCATCCTCATCATTTGCCGACATCAAATAAGTCCATTCTAGACCTCCCGGAGTTGTTATCTTTTTCAATGGTGCCGACGATATATTGTTATTGGCGGCAGCCATTTTTAAAAATATATTTCCTTTTCTACTAAAAATTTAGTTTATTTAATACTTTACAATTTGGGTTTGGTTTCGTTTTTTTGTTATAAATGAAGGATCAATGCGTCTAACATAAAAAAATTTCTAGGTAGATATATTTTGGTCTCAACAAAATTTTATTGGCATTCTAGGATTTTATATTTTTATTTTTCAAAACTTAACAATAATAATACTAAATGAAATAAAACATAACAAAATTAAATACATATATTGAATATTATTTTCATTCATGTTCATGCTCTCCTCGCGTATATAAACATCCATTTTCCTTCACATAAATTCCCACAAATTTGCATCCCTCTTTGCGACTCTTTTTTCGACAACGCATTCGACAACGCAAATTCACTGTATATTGAAAGGTTTTACTTCGTGAAAGTCCATATTTGGCGAACATTTCCTTCAATTTGTCATCATCGAAATTTTTGCCGCCGATTTCTTCTTGAAATTTCCAAATTTTGCCAAATTTGTCCACATAATCATCGCCAACATTTTGTGGTATTATCTATAAATTATGAATATTTATTTGCTCTTAAAATTTTCATTATTTTAAGCTATTATTTATTACCTTCTTGATGAATCCTTTCACAGTTTCCTCCAACTTCTCAATTTTGCTATCCGTTTCTTTCACTTTTGATGTGAGATCATGACATTCTTCGGTTTTCTCCAACAATTTTGCCACAAATTCGGCCTTCATCGCTTGCAATTTCATAATTTTGTTCTTCAACTCGACATTTTCGTCTTCCATTTTGTCTTGATTTGATAATATTGAATTCAATTATTGACTTTGACTCTGAATAAAAAAAACAATTAGTCCATATCCAAACTGTAAAATTAATATTGCATAAACACTCTTTAAAATTTCAATAATTGATTTTGAAAGGGAAGGATGGTGATTTTTGATAAGACGAAATACAAAAAAAAAACTGGGACTAAAACATGCGAAATCGTGTTTAACTTAAATTTCTTGGCGATTAACTAAACGTGACTTCTGCTGGTTTCCGTTTTCCGTATCCGGTTCCATTTCCATCCATTCCGTTCCGTTCGGCGTGGCCATGGCCTTACGCGTTTGCTTTTGCTTAGAGGCCGGCGCGGATTCCGGATCCGTACGGATTATCCGGACCCGGAGTCCGAAATCCGTATATTTTTTGATTTTCCGGATTTTTTCCGGGCCGGATTTTTGTACGGATTATCCGGTCCGGTCCGGCCCGGAATTTTCCCAATCCGTACAATCCGGTCCGGATCTTACGGATTTTCCAAATTGTTTTAAAAAGGACCATTCATCCAATTTTTTGAATAATTTTTTTGAAACGATGTAAAAATTCTATTAAATATTTTTTTTATATTTACTTTTTCTGATTCTTTTTTAATAGGCATATCTTTTTTTGCTTTCTTTATCCAATGGGTACCAATTTTTTGCCGAATGATTTTTCTTTTTTCACATTCTTTTAACGAATGTAAATAAAAATTAATTATTCAACATAAAATGGTTTCTAATAAAAAAAATATGGATAAATTAGGTTTTAATAAAGCCAAAATGGACCAAAAGGGTGTGCGCGGGATATATCTGGATAAAGGAAGATTAAGGTGGATATAGAGGGATTAAGAGAGAATAATGTCTGAAATGGATGGGTGATTATTCGCTTGGATTAGGGAGGGTAGGGAAGTTAGCCGATGGCCCTGAGAGTGCGCGGGATATATCCGGATATCGAGAGATTAAAGTGGATATTGGGGATTAAGCCTCCGAAATTGATAGGATTAAGTTAGGAAATATTTTTCGATATCAACAAATATAAGGCTTATTTTTGGATTTGTGCCGCTTCAAGATTTTAAAGCGGTATGCGCGTGTCCCGGTTTGGAGCTGTTTTAATTCCGGCTTCGCGCGAATCCAATACTCCGAACCCCTTACCCTAATCCCTAGCTTTATAAATGTATTATAGGCCTTAAACCTACCAGTTTGAGTACTAGTCTAGTCAGGGCCACCGGCTAACTTCCCTACCCTCCCTAATCCAAGCGAATAATCACCCATCAATTTCAGTCAGTATTCCCATTTAATCCCTCTATATCCACCTTAATCCTCCTTTATCCAGATATATCCCGAGCACCTCCTTTTGATCCATTTTGGCCTTAATTAAATCTAATTTATCGTGTACAATTATTCAGCATTGCACAAGATGTTTATGATTATCGCCGATCAAGTTTGAGTCCAGAAACTGTAGAAATGTTGATTTTCCTTAATAAAAGTATTCCTGAAGTCGGCTCATATTAATTTGCATGAATTTGATTTCATTCATTGTTTTAATTTTACGATAAATTTAATTTATTTTTATTTTATATGCGCAAAAAAAATTATTTTTTACTTTAAATCTGCGAAAAAAATTTTTTTTGAAAATCCGTAATCCGTATCCGGATCCGTATTTTTTTTGGTACGGATTATTTCCGGACCGGATTTTGTACGGATTATCCGGTCCGGTCCGGCCCGGGATTTTTTCGGTTCGAAAATCCGGTCCGCGGGTCCGGATTTTCCTCCGCGCCGGTCTCTATTTTGCTCTACTTTTTTCAAAAGATAAAATGACTGAAATAAACATAATGCCACAAATTTTAATATTCCAATTTTTTCAATACAGTAATGTTGATTCATCGATTAACAAGAGCAAATAGCAACTTTTTCTCCAATCTTAGCAAATTAACAAACAAGATTAAGCCAAAAACCAAAGCAACAATTAAAATTATTTTTATGTAATATGCATTATTTTATAAGAGAATGATAATTGATAAGACAATAAACATAAAATCCATCTTTCAATTTCAATTTTCATAATTATTGAGAAGTTTAAAGTTAAGAAATTATTGAGAGAAATGGCATCATCAACAAATGAAAAGGAGTTCTAATTTAATCTACCATATTTTTATACCTTATTTGGCCAATTGTTCTCGTTCGTTTGTCCTCCAAAAACAAAATTGATTCATCGTGCTAGAGTGCAAAAATTTGGCACATTGTTGCTGTGGTCTTTCAGAGCAGTTCCCATTTATTCCCAAAACCCCATTCCTTTATTCCAGCCCAGCCAACTTCCTCTTTTCACCCGCTTTTCCGTAACCCTTTGGCACTTTTCCCCCCAGGGGACACAATTGGCCGCTGATTTTCATCCAGCCCCTCCCTTCTCTTCCGGCTAAATTTTGCAAAGCATCCATCCCCTTTCCTCAAACTGCTATTGGAAACCCAAATTTACCCGAAAATGGCACCATTTATGCGTCGCCCTTTCCCCTGCAAATTTTATCCTTGTCCAACAACAATTTTAGAAGAATCCATTTCAATTCAATTTTTGGTCTAAATATAGGAGAATAGTTGCCAAATGTTGAGTTTATTTAATGCAAAAGCAAGTCAATAACATTTTGTTATCATTTTAAATATTTTTTGCATTTTTTAAATTTTTATTCTTTCAAAATGTTTTTCGTCCAATTTAATTCTCTTTATTTGCATCATTTTGGCAATTTTTTGCCTGCTTTGGTTGCTTTAATCAGTGTGAACACTTTTATCCAAACACCAAAATGTGGGTTTCCCTTTGGGATTCAATTTGCTTCTCTTCTCGGATTTCATTTGGTCCTTTTTTCTGTTCAGCCTTCAGCGATTTCTTTTTTTTTTTGAATTCATCCGTTCTTACGTGTTTTCCCTCGGGATTTTTGCCGCGGCCATAAATTTTTGACACAGTCAATTTTTGCTCCATTCCATTCAAAATTTTGGAATGGTTTGAGGAATGATTTGATTAGACTTATTCAAGAATGGATGGGCCACAAAATTCTATGGCCAAACAAAATAAATATGGCCAAAACGAACTCATCTAAAAGTTCATTTAATATTCGGCCAAGCATCCTCTCTATTCCATTTCATCCAAATGAATTATTCATCCTCATGCCAATATCCCTACTTTTGATGGCAAAAATAAATAAGGATGATCCCACATGACCTTAATTCCAAATATTTTTGAGTATTTATTCTCCAATTCAACCCAATAATTAACAAAGATTATTTGGACCCTTCACATGCAAAATATCCTCTCAATAAAAACAAGGACAGTGAGTGTCCATTAGGCTTATTGCCAAAATGCCAATTCTCTCATATTGAAAACAAATTGAATATTTCCAGAAATACTCTTCCATTAATTTACATCGAAATGTACGAAACCAATTAGGTTTTTGAATGGAAATGACTCAAAATGAATTTGCCTTGGTCGCCATTTACATTTACCCAATTCTTCTCATTCAATTTGCTCATCTTTTTGATTTTGTCTATGGCAACAAAAGCCTTCCAGCCACAAAATGGCGAACCGGATAGAAGCAGTTGTGGGGACCAATTTGATGTGGCATTGAGGCGACAATGCATGAGGGGTCGGTTCCGAAAATTAAAAATACCAAAATTGGATTTATAATAATTTAGGGGAATGGGAAGAGAAATATTATTTCGAACATGGAAGCCAGACTTGCAGGTGTCATTTTTTGGGGATTATCATTTAAATTGATAATTTGCCAAAAACAGACTATTTTGGTATGATGGATGTCCCAGCAGCAGCGGTACACGCAATTTCTTCGATTCCCTTCTGGAATGCCAATGGCTTTGCGAGCCTGGCCTCAAAGCTTGTTTGAAATTTTTGGAGAGTTATTTGTATTGCTTTCACTTTTTAGCTAATTGCCTTGAACCGTTTGATGAACATTTGAGGGACGAATGCAAACAAGGGGCAGAATGGAGGCGACGATTCTATTTTGATCGAAATAAATTGGTGTGAATTTTAATTTACTTTACAATGAATATTTTAAATATTATAAACATTTCTAACCTAAACCTGGCCTTAAAAACCTAAACTAATTATTCCTTCCAGCGTTGTGTATCATTTTGGTTTGACGGATGTGAATCGGGAAGCCGGAACCAATTTGATGAGGAACAAGAATGTTTGCAACAATGCGAAATGCCGGCAACTCAAGCAACCAAAAAATTACTTTTGAGGACCGATACTCCATCAACAATATCAATCAATCCTACTTCATCACAATTTGTTCCAGCCTGGCGAATGATTGGCCAAACAACAACAAATTCGCCTTTGAACAAAGTTCGGGCAATGGACCAGAGAATTACAATGGACAATGGCAAGTTTTTTGGGTAAAATGATAAATTTGTTTAATGTTTTTGTAGATTTGCGTGAATCCACCCAAAGGAGCACCTTTTTGTCGCTCCCATCCACTAGACCGAACAATAAATGGAATACACAAAAGAGTCGAAATGAACCCATCACATTGACCACCCGGCCATCTCCACAACTTCCTCCATTCACTCCAATTCAAAGCAGCAACCACAGACCGCATTCAACGATTTCCATGACCAGCAATAGTCCCAGAATGGCACAACAAACCACCAATTGGCAACAACAAAACATTCGGAAAGAGGAAGCAAACATTTGCGAACGCGCAAATCCTTGTAAAAATAATGGAACATGTGTTTGGGATGCAATTTTGAAACAGCACATTTGCCGATGTGCCCCCGGTTTTACCAACGACAATTGCACAGAAAGAATTGGTAAGTGTCAATGCCAATAATGCCTAATAAGGGTTTTTTCTTTTCATCCTACTGTACCCCCACTTTTTTCCTAATCATCCCGTCACCATATCAATCAAATATTGCCCCAATCTGTCTTTTAAATACAATTCTTTCCCTAAAAATGTTCAATTTTCCATCACTTTTGCGACGTTCTGTTTCTGTTATCACCATTTTCCACACAATAGATAAATATACTTTATAAAGTCTAGCACAACAAGTGAACCCAATCCCCTTCATTGGGTCACTGCTCACTGGGGGTTTAGGCTAGGAGCTCTAGGAAGGACTAAAGTAGGAATGGATTAAAATATCAATTTATTTTGTTCAAGCAGATTTCGATCCCTGTTCACCGGATCCATGCCAAAATGGGGCCACATGTGCCGCGAAAGTTGGCCCGGATGAACAAACCCAATATGATTGTTATTGTACACGGGGATATGCGGGAAAGCATTGCGAATTGAGTGAGTAGACACCCAAAAATAATCCCATAAAATGATTAATAAATAGAACCATGTGAGGAAAATCCATGCAAAAATGGGGGAACATGCCGAACCACTCGTTCAACAACTCTTTTCTTTTGTGCCTGCCCACCGGGATGGGGCGGAAAAACTTGCATGATTGGTACAAAAATAAATGTGTGAATTAAATGGAATTTATATTTAAAGCAATCCCGCCAAGTGCAGAAGGCAACGATGAATTGGCCCAGCCGGATGCAAATTTTACACAACAATTATCCAGTGGAAAAATTGAATGGATTGAACATTTGCGGAAAATTACTCCAAAAATGCCAACAACAACAATAAAAAATGGTCCAAATATTCATAATAAATTCTTTTAAATATTTTTTACAGAATCGACGGATAGTTTTGAACGGGAATATTCCTCATCAGAGGAAGAAGATGGATTGGTTTCCAGAAGATCGAAGGATGCCCCATCAACGGCATCAGAATTTGTTGTTGGCGAAGAGAATCCAACGAGAACATTGAAAGGCTCCAATTCTCAAGAACAATTTTATGATAAAAAGAATTCGGCAGCAAAATGGTGGAGGCCAACAAATTGGACAACAAAAATTTTGACAATTTTCATTTTATTTTTAATCATTCATGAATATATTTAGAAATGAGCTTTTATTGAATAAAAATGGACTAGATTTTTTGATTGGAGGAAGAATTTATCAAATTTTGGCACTTCCATTAATGTTTGCCGCAATGCCATCAAAAGTGGCATTTTTGAGGATGATAGTATGAATCGGAGTGGATGCATTGTCCTTGAGTTTTAGCAGTAAAAATGAAAATGTTAAAATGACGCTGACCAACTTTAAAAATGTCATAATCAATAATAAAATTAAACAAATCTAATTTACCGTGAAAAATGTACTCCTTTCCAACGGAAATGCTCTCCAAACACTCATTCCCCATAAATATTGGGTGGAAATTTTGTGCACAAAACATGAAATTTGGAATCGATCCAATTCGGCATTGGAATCCGGAATAACGGCCAAAACGGATGTTAGAATATTTCTACTCTGAAATATATCAAACAATTTCAATATTTTTGAATATATTTCCACCTCCTCATTCGTGATTGTGCCAACCGCACAAATTACTCCAATATGAACCAATGCAACCAAAATTTGGAGCAATGACCAACCAAGATTCATCAAAATTCGTTCATTTAGAAAACGACGAACATTTTCTCTTGTAATTTGTTCAATGGTGATTGGGTCATAAAGCCTGTGAAAGTTTTGGAATGGATTTGGTCATTTTGATTAGGAAAACTTGGAAGTTGGCTGAGTTAAGAAATAAATGGTCATTGAAAGGATTAACAAAGCCCAAGACAATGAGAAGAACACAAATGGATTGAAAACATCGCCAATAGATTGCTGAAAAATATTTCCTTTATGCTAATTTAAAAGTGAATAATATGTAGGGGACTTGTAAATCTGCAAGCCTCAAAAATTGTTGATAATAGAATCTGAATCAGATTTTGAATTATTTCATTATTAATTGATTGTTACTTGAGGCTATATCGCCTTTTATGATGCTCCTTTTGGAGGGCATGAGCCAAAGTACGGCACCAAAAACAAGCAAGTCGATTGCATAAAACATAATAAAAAAGTGGAAGAACATTCCAAATCTGATGAGTGAGAGGATTGGCATTTAATTATGGTAAAAAAAGAAGTGACACACGGTCAACAATGGAACAACCAAAATTGTATAATCATTAAGGCAATCGAATAAAGATGCGCTTTAAAAATATTGTAAAAAAGGAATAATTTGAATATTGAGGACTACTTTGGCTTTTCTAATTTAATAATGTCAAAAAGACGATAGGCCAATGGAATGGAAAAAGTGAAGAGAAGAAATGCATAAAAAATGGGCAACATTCGGGTCCGAATTTTTGGAGAAGCATGAAATGCGGACCTTTTTGAAACATATGAAATGGGTTATTGCTGCTTTTAAATTCACCAATAGCTTCGATCCAATGCGTCCATCAATCGAAGCATCCGAAGATGTGCTTGAATTCGAATGGAGAATAGGGCCAAATTGACGGCATTTATGAATGGTTTGATGCCTGTTAATAAATTAGGATTTAATTGGATGAAATAATATTTAAAGCATTAAATTCGGTGCTAGATAACCTTCAAATGAATATAATTCATTTTAAATTCTAATATGTGTTTCACTTTCTAGAAAATGTTCGCCAAAATGTGTTTCATTTTCTAGAAAATGTTCGCCAAAATGTGTTTCACTTATCTAAGAAAATGTTTGCCAAAATGTGTTTCACTTATCTAAGAAAATGTTCGCCAAAATGTGTTTCACTTTCTAAGAAAATGTTCGCTTAAATGTGTTTCACTTTCTAGAAAATGTTCGCCAAAATGTGTTTCACTTATCTAAGAAAATGTTCGCCAAAATGTGTTTCACTTTCTAAGAAAATGTTCGCCAAAATGTGTTTCACTTTCTAAGAAAATGTTCGCCAAAATGTGTTTCACTTTCTAAGAAAATGTTTGCCAAAATGTGTTCACTTTCTAGAAAATGTTCGCCAAAATGTGTTTCTCTTATCTAAGAAAATGTTCGCCAAAATGTGTTTTCACTTATCTAAGAAAATGTTCGCCAAAATGTGTTTCACTTTCTAGAAAATGTTCGTCAAAATGTGTTTCTCTTATCTAAGAAAATGTTCGCCAAAATGTGTTTCACTTTCTAGAAAATGTTCGCCAAAATGTGTTTCACTTTCTAAGAAAATGTTTGCCAAAATGTGTTTCACTTTCTAAGAAAATGTTCGCCAAAATGTGTTTCACTTTCTAAGAAAATGTTCGCCAAAATGTGTTTCACTTTCTAGAAAATGTTCGCCAAAATGTGTTTCACTTTCTAGAAAATGTTCGCCAAAATGTGTTTCACTTTCTAGGAAAATGTTCGCCAAAATGTGTTTCACTTTCTAAGAAAATGTTCGCCAAAATGTATTTTTCTAAACCCAAGAAATTATTTTCATATTTTTTTATATTTTCACTTCCTATTAATTTTTAAAATTTAAGATGTTTATTTTTTGATATTGTTGATTTTGTACTGCCGTTTGCTTATTCTGAAGATGTACCCGGGGGATATCTTCACCTGAAACCATTGTTGACACAGAGGAGGAATGCATTATTCCAAATGTTCTGCGAAATTTGATTAAATGGCCAATATTCATCCAAAAAGCATAAACATTCAAAGAGATGGCCGCAATGCTCAGCAATAAAAAGACAATTCTTTTCTGTGGAGAATTCAATTAAATTTATTTTTTTATAAAAAGAAAATTCCACCGAAAAACGTAGAAATCGACGATTTTGTGGTGTTCGCAAATAACAAGGGAAAAGGCCAAGGATTCGCATCAAAATGAGCAATGATTGAAGGCCACTGCTAATGGCATAAACACTTTCACGAAATCTAAATGAATTGAGGCCATATGAAGGATAAATTAGCCAATTTTAATGACTGACCCTCCCTTCAATCTGCCACTTCCCAGTGGAATGGCAACAAGTGATGAAAAAAATACACTGCTTCGTCTGGGCTTTGTGTTCACTTGGGCCTCACAAGGGAAGTACCTCACCTTAAGGTGGCCCTTTTTGATGAAACTTGGCATGTCTTTTGGCCATAGGATGCCTACACATAATCCGCTATTTTTATCTGCGGAATGAGCTCGCCTACTGTTTTATGGCCAATAAAAATTTTTAATTTGACGATTTATTGGATTGGAAATAGGAAGAGGCAGATGCCTGGATGGTGTATGGGGTAAGTATGTAGAATACTTTTTATGGTCATGTGTTCAATTCCTCTCATCGGCAAGTATTTTTTTAATTTCTTAAACACATTTTTAATACAAATTTAGAGTTTTATTATTAAAAATTAAATAAAAGAATTAAAATTATGTAAACCGCAATATAATTATCTGCCCAATGAGCTTATCTCGGATTTTATTACCATAAAACCTATTTTTTCAGCCATTTTGGCCATAGCCCATATCTCCGTATAGGGATGTCCTAAAATTATGAACTAAACGTCATATTATAGAGAATTTTATTGGCTATAATATTGGTAAATGTTTTCTAGGCCTAAAAATTTTTTGAAATTTTTTATCGATTTTTTTTCGAAAAATCCCGAATTTGGCCAATTTTCAATGGGCCATAACTCGGGTATATGGCTACATTGGAACATGGCCCAATTATGTTTTTTGATCACAATATCATAAAGTATTTTTATGTAAATTTTCAGATTTTTTCGTCAACCTGAAAATTTTTGCAAATTTACAATGCCTAGGCCTGTATGGGCAAAATACCTAGAATTTTCAGGTTAAGGGAAAAATCTGAAAATTTACATAAAAATACTTTATGATATTGTGATCAAAAAACATAATTGGGCCATGTTCCAATGTAGCCATATACCCGAGTTATGGCCCATTGAAAATTGGCCAAATTCGGGATTTTTCGAAAAAAAATCGATAAAAAATTTCAAAAAATTTTTAGGCCTAGAAAACATTTACCAATATTATAGCCCATAAAATTCTCTATAATATGACGTTTAGTTCATAATTTTAGGACATCCCTATACGGAGATATGGGCTATGGCCTAAATGGCTGAAAAAATAGGTTTTATGGCCATAAAATCCGAGGCGTGGGCATTCCGCAGATAAAAATAGCGGATTATGTGTAGGCATCCTATGGCCAAAAGACATGCCAAGTTTCATCAAAAAGGGCCACCTTAAGGTGAGGTACTTCCCTTGTCAGTTCTTGCCAAAAATGGGGAAAGGCCTTTGACAAGGCCATTGCATGGATTATTATGATGATTGGTTATGGTTGAATTAGAAGTGGAATCAAAATGATCTGTAGCAGATCCATTCGGTAAAGCCCCATTGCAAAAAATTGATTTTGAACGGGACCAACGGCGAAATGAATTTGAATATCGCCGGAAGGGATGCAGCATTTTCTTCTTTCTTATTATTTTCCTACGATAAATTGCCATTTTTGGGAAAAGCAAAAGAAAAACGGAATACGTTTGGTGGATTCATTTTCCACAACAATTTAGTTTCGTTTTTTTACTAATTAGGATGTTTAGGTCTATTTTGTGTCTAATTCAATTTAAGCTCATTACGATGTTCTTTGCATTCTTAAGAAAACAAAATAATGAATTTATGGTAAAAGATTGAAATAATTTACTTCGAAAAATTATTTTAAGTATGAATTCATTAAAATTTTTAAGGATGACAAAATTTTTTGATGGAAAATTATTGGTCTGCTGGTTTTGGCTGTCTCTTCCAATTTTCATTGATGTTCAAACCGAAAATGGAAGAAGAAAACAATTGGCAAAAATTCATTGGTTCTTTTGGCACATTCCCCCATTGCCCCGTTCTTTTTTACGAGTTAGTTACCCATTCGTAGATGCCATTTCCTTGTAAAGAAAATGCCAATTCGAGTGCCCACTCCAGGGTCAGAATTTCTAATCATCATTCGCCGAAGGGGAAAGGAAAATGGAAAGAAAGATGAGTTCCGTGTGAATGAAAAGGGAATGACAACTTGGAAATCGAGTGGGCATTTAATTTAACATGTCATGTGCTTATTTTGAATTGCATTCATAAATGTTTCCGCAACATTTATGAATTGCCAATCAAATTTGAAAAAAAAGTCTCTAAACATAAAATTGTCAAAATACCCAAAAATACATGTGATTAATATTGGTTTTAATTTTTATCAAATAAAAATGAATAATTTGAATTAACATTTTTGGGTGTGGATTATCGAATTGTTCGGGTCATTTGAAGGAGTTTGCGAGGGGCAATGTCCGATTCTCGCGCTGAAGTCCATCGAATGTGCGCATCGAATTGGCCTTTCATTTTGAGGAGGTCAAGGAAAGCTGGCAAATTGCCGGAACATTGGGAATAATATGGACGAGTTGAGATAAGACTGATGAATGATGGGAAATGGGAAAATGAATTGAAATGACATTGAGGTGAATAGATTTGCTAAGGGTTTTCCAATGTCGGTTAATTGAACAGAAATTAAACCGAGGATTTTTGGCCCAAAAACCGAAATGGATGATTAAAATCTATCGGTTTTCGATTTTGCTGTTAGCTCTGAGGGGCAATTTTTTGTTAAAATTTAGCTTGTGGGGCTGTTTTAGGCTTAAATTTTATTCTGTGAGGCCATTTTTGGCAAAATTTTCTCCCTGAGAAGCTATTTTCAGTTAAAATTTTTAGAATTTTATGAAGAATAAAATATTGTAGATAATTTTATGAAAAATTAAAACTTTCCAAAAACCCCAAATGTGGGA
Source organism: Pratylenchus scribneri (assembly GCA_030063045.1). Classification (NCBI taxonomy): domain Eukaryota; kingdom Metazoa; phylum Nematoda; class Chromadorea; order Rhabditida; family Pratylenchidae; genus Pratylenchus; species Pratylenchus scribneri. The sequence continues at coordinate 236,766 of JAQSEB010000064.1, read as the reverse complement.
AGACCGAAACCAAAGACATCGACTTTAAAACCGACTTTGGACAACCCTAATATATTTATGTACATTATTCCACTTGGAGTGACCATCGCATCCAATAATTCATGTAATTGTTCAAAATCGGATTTTTCAGTGAAAAGTAATTCAGGGGCCAAAATCACATCGAATCTGTGAATTGGGAATATTCCCCGAAAAATGATGCCATTTTCAGTTTTCACCTTTGTTTCAGCATTGTTTGCATAAATTCTTCGGCATCCCCACTGCTGAATTTGCAAATATTTCTGGGCTAATAAATTGACAAAATGTGAATTTATTTATGCGCCAATTTCTCAAAATTACTATATTATTTCGACGCAATGTTGGCAAAACACAATTATTCAATTGTGATTCATCCCAACAATGAATGTTAATCTGAAAAAAATGAATTTAGGGATGTACTAAATTTGGAAATAGGAACAAACCGATTTTGCCGAATTTCGATGGGCAAATGCGGAAGGTAATCCGGTGGCAAATCCAAACTATCCAAACGAATATTTTATTCCCTTTCCAAATCAAAAACCTCTAAAACACGTTTCCCACTGAACATTTCCTTTTCCTGCTCAATTTCCACTGCATTGTCCAATGCTTGGCAAAAATCCATTACTCCTTCCCATCGTTCCATATCCACAATGCCATCTGGGAAAAAATGAACTTTATCTAAGTTTGTTTATTCCAAAATTTTTTTTTATGCTCATTCATTACAATTGCCCGAGGCAATATCAACTATGATGGAAATTTTTGTAAAAAGGACAAATATAAAATACGGTATGAATTATTTTGTTGATTTAACCAATAGCATTTTTTTGTCCCTATTTTGATAATTTCTAATAATTATAGGATTTAATGTTAAAAATCGAATGACCCTATTTTTAAGGCATTAAATAAAATTAATTATATGCAAAGATAAACCAATTTGAAACAATAGAAATAATTAATTTATTTTATCTTTTTACCTTTTGATTACGTATTTCGAAAATGAATTTTTCTAAATTAAATTGACCAGCTCAATCGAAAGAGCCTATTTTCCACTAGTTTGCAAAGATAGTAGAATTTAAATTTTATTTACTATGTTTTTTCCCCTTTTCACTAATAAGCCTGCTGACCTGCTCCTTTTGCGGTGCTCAATTTCCTCCTTGGGCTGCTCATCCATTGCGATGTTTCGCAACCACCAACATTTTCTCCATTTTTGGAGAGGATTTGGCTGAATTTTTGTGGAGCAACGTAGGGAATTGAAGAGCCAGAATCCAACGGCAATTCACAGTTGAAAGTTTCCTCCTCCGGTAATATTGGCAAATAGCAAATTAGAACCATTTTGCCCTGGGCATAAATTGATGAGAGAATAATTATTGAATAGAATTGAGGCAAATTGATGGAGAAAATACGGTGAAATTGGGTTTTTGGATTTTTAATCCGTTAAAAATAATAAAAAAAAATGGAGCAAATTGGAAGGCAAGGGATTGGTTTGGTTTGTTCTTTGTTATTTATTTTCGGATGTGGGGTTTCCCTTCCCTACTAAATTTCCGTCAACAAGCAGCAAAAAATAGAGCCAAGGGAAACCTCGTGAAAATAATAAAAAAATGAAAGGGGAAAATGGAATGTTTTTTAAAAGGGGACTAGGCCTATATGTGGGGCATTGGGTGGCCATCAATGTAAACAACTATTTTTATTGGCCAATGAGTAGAAAATGATCTCAAAAGATTCTTTAATTCATTTATCGTAAATTTACACGAAAATACTTTTTCAACAAATTCATTATTATTTGTTAATTAAAAATGAGGACAGAATAATTAATTAATTATCTATGGGAAAATATTTGAAGAGGGAAAATTTGACATTGATTACTAATTTATTCTTTGTTTACTGATAAAATTATTTGGTGGAAATTTTAGTAGATTAAATGCTATTTTAAAGAATGTTTTTCTCGGGAGAATTGGGAGAAAATGAGCTCATGGAATTGGAATTGAAAGATATTTATTTTAAAAATGAATGAAGTCAGCTGCTGTTTGAACAATTCAACTTGGACGAAAGTTGTTGGGACGGAAAATGTTGGAATTGGTGAAAACTAAAAGTGGGAATGGGAATGGGATGCTTTGAGTTCAAAGTTCATCCGGGACAACAATTGGTTTTTATTTATTATTCATTTTCAATTTATCTTGATTGAATGGGGAGGAATGGGAAAATTGTGAAAAACATGTGTAAAAATGTAAATCAGCGGTTAATTATTTCTATTTTTATCTAATTTATTTATAGGACCAATTATGGAAGAAACCAAAACACTGAATTCTATTTTTGTTTATTGAATGTGCGCAATTTGTCCATTTTTTGATCTTATATATTTATATAATTGTAAGGGCAAAACGTGATATTGGCTCCTTTTAGTAATTGCAAATTGTGTCGACCTTGAGGGTCAACAACAATTCTCCTTGATTTCATTTGATTATTGCGCGAATGGAGGAATGTGAATGGGGAAAGGCTGATGGATGGAATGGCTGATTGAAAGGGCAAATGGAAATGGGAAAATGGGGGAATGATCACCTCCAAATTAAGGTATTTTACTATATTTCTATTTTACTTACTCATTCATATTACCATTGTCAATGCCAATAATGCCTTGGGCCTTTTCTATTGGTCCTACTGTACGCCCACTTTTTGCCCAATCACTCTTCTGTCACCCTATCAATCAAAAATTGCCCCAATCTGCCTTTTTAAACAATCCCATTTTCCCACAAAATATTCATTTTTTTCGACCACTTTTCACCGACATTCTGATATCACCATTTTTTCGCACAACAGATAAATATATATTTATTAAAGTCCAGCTCAACTAATCCCAATCCCAATACTCTTCCTTGGGTCACTAGGGGTTCAAAGAGGCCCCGGCGAAGGCCCGGAGGCGAGAGCCTTAGCCCATTCTCGAACCAAACAACATTAGTCCCGGGAATTTGGACTATTATAAGCCATTTACAATGCATTGAAAATATTATGAAAATTTAATACAAAAATTTATTCAAATTTCTCTGGGTAAAATGAAGTGCAAAAAATTGGGGGAATTAAAATTATTTTATAAATTGAGAAAGAATGAAATTATTATTTAAATTACACAGGGATGGATATTATTTTGGAATGAAGGAAATTATTTATTAATTTTATTCGTTTCATGAATTGCCAATTTTTAAGCATTTTTTATTAAAGTTGAAGGGCGGAAAGTGGGGGGAATGAAGGCGTTATTGAACGTTGCTTTTCTCGGCTAATTTGGCCACCGATTGAGACAGGCGGTGAGTTGATTTCCTTCAATTTTGAACAATTTGAATAAATATTATTATATTTTTGCCTACTTCCACTGTGGCCAATTGGACAATGGCCAATTGAGAATTGCTGGAATGTCGGGTCAATGATCTTAAAATAATTCATTTTATGGCCAAAAATATATTTTTACCTTCTTTTGAATTGTTGAATATATCCAGCCCGCATTGATTCCACCTTAATATTATTAATTTATTAATAATTATATTAATAATTCACCATAAATGTAATCAAATTTATCCATGCCCGAAAGGCTTCACGTTTGCCTCGAACTGGTTCAGCCTAAATAAATAAATGTAAAATTCAATTTTTATGAATTTACCTTCGCAATTGCGTGGCTAATGCATTCCCCAAAATCATCCCAAATTTTTGTTTCATTCGCCTGTCCAAAAACACTGAAATGTTGTTCGCCCATTGAATGGCATTTTTGCTATAAATTAAATCAAAATATTATTTAAATGGCCCAAATTTATTACTTGAATAATACGATTTGGCGAATTCAAATGTTGAAGGGCAAAATCAATTAATTCAACCAATTGTCGGACATGTTCCTTTTGATAAATAATTAAATGGATAAAAATGAAATGTTGAACATACTTTTTGGTCGCAAACTTTACCCGAAGAAAATCCCTCAACAATGGACATTTTTTGGAACATTTCTTTGGCGGCACAATTTGTTTGAGCAAGTTCCCTATAAATATGATGGGATTATTTTTAGAGAAATGTAAATTTAAATTGGTACCTGAATACACCGGACAATGAGCCTTGGGAGCGAATTCTTGGCCAACTTTGTTGCAAAATTTGCAATTGATAACTAAATTAAAATGGCATTTTGGATAATTCTATTCCCATCTGTCAATGCCAATAATGCCTAAAGGCTTTTCATATTCGTCCTACTGTAACCGTAACCTTGCCTAATCACCACGATTACCCTATCAATCAAATATTGCCTCAATCCACCTTTTTAAAACACCCCTTTTCCCCAAAAAATGTTCATTTTTCCATTTCGACGTTCTGTTATCACAATTTTCTTGCATAACAGATAAATAATAATTTTAAAGTTAATTCGCCTCTAATCCCGAACCCATTCACTGGGTCATTGGGGGCTTAGGCTCTCGGTGAAGACCCAGAGCAAGAGCCTAAGCCTACTCTCGCCCCAAACAACTTTAGCCCTAGATCTTTAGCCAAGATTAGGCCATCATCCATCATTAATTTTACCTGCTTAATTTCAATTGTTCCGCCACACTTATTTCCGTCCCTGTGCAGAACATATCATCGCCGGCCGTTCGAATGGAACTCAATTTTCGACTTCCTCCACTGTTGTTGGCATTTGCCCTTGAGAATCGTCTTTGTGGAGTTTGACCGCCGGATCCGGTGCCAACATTTGAATTCGGTGCCGGCCCAGTTTCGGCTCTGGCCAATTCGCGTCGAAGTGCCTCTTGATGGTCACCGGCTACGGACATTCTTCTATTCCGATTGGCTGAGGGCGAAAGAAGATGCCGATTTAAGGGTTGAGGGGAAAGACCTTAAAATCATTAATAATTTAATATGTAAATTTGTTAATTCCCGAGAATTACTTAGGCGCTGGGCTAGCTAATCGGGAATCTCGGCTTCAAGATATCATACATACATGAAAATAGGCTCATTCGGTTTGGCATAATCGCTTTAGTCTGTGAAATTTCAATTTCCGGCCGTTTTAGAGTTTAGATTAAGAGTAGAACGCCGGAGACGAGATAGGAATCTAGCGGAAAGTTTTAGTAAACATATTCGGAATAGTCTGAAATTAAAATCTCATATAATACTAAATCGACCATTCTGAATCGAATGAGCCTACTCTTGAGTCTATCGGATGTCCTTAAGCCGAGATTTCCGTAGCTCGCTTAATTAATTCTTCGAGAATTAGCCAATTCCACGGAATTAACTCTATTTTTTGGAAATTTACCTGAACTATGTGTCCCACTGGCCCTTTGATGAGTTGGGGTCAAGGGTAATTCCCTGGCAAATTGATTCTGTGAAAGTGGGCGATTTGAGCGAAATGCCGAAAGCCGAGGGGAAATTGACCGATTTGGAAATGGAACCGGTGGAAGATGGGAAGGAGGAGAAGAATGAGGAGATGAATCGGTGGAACCCTGCAAAAATAGGTAAATTTAGAATATTTTTGGTCTTTTGTTGGACAGGAAATTGGCACAAATTGTTTTGTTGCCTAGGCAAGGAAAAGAACAATGAATTTTGGATGGAATGGAGGAATGATGCGAATTTGGGTTAGAATGGCCGGAATTGGGCCAAGGAATTCCAAGTTTTTGAGAGCTGTTTTTCTTTGAATTGTTGGTTTTGGTCTTTCTTCCGGCTATTCTTTAAAGAACTCCTTCAAAAATAGTGGCCATTGGAATTTTTGGGGGAGATTTGTGGCTGCCGGCTTTTCACTTCATTCAAAAAATGGCACGAATGAAGGGCCCAATTGAGTGAAAATGGGGGGCCAAAAAAGAGGGGCACACAAACCAAATTTGCGGCCTCTTTGGGGCTTTTTTGAAGGGGGGAATTTGGAGTTTGAATTGGACCGGAGGCAGTTTTAAAGAGGAGGACCCCTATTGGCCAAAATGACGTTTTCCATTCAAAGGCAAAGGAAATTTATTTTATTCCTTCACGAAGAAAAGTGGCCAATGAGGGAAATTGAGATTTTGATGGGAAATGAAAATCCAATTGTTTTTTTTTTGAGGGTAAATTGGAACAACAAAACATGCAAACTCAGACAATGGAATGTCAAAAAATCAACCGTCTAATAAAAAGAACAAAGAATTCCCTTAGCAAAAATGTATTATAATTTAATTCATTTTCCGTGCCGGTTAAAATTGTATTCTATTTTGATATAAATTTATAACCAAATTCCCCTTTCCTAGTCAATTAATAATTTGAAATATATCAAAACAATTAATATTCCTTTTTTGAATTGTAAAATGGGCAATTTCGTAAAAAAAATCCATCAATCTCCTTTCCCATTTTTAACTTTTAGGGCATTGGCATCATTTTTGGTTTAACTTAATAAAAAAAGTTCTTTGAATTGAGGGCCATAACCGGCAATCTTTTGACGAAAAATGCATAAATTTACTTTTTAGGCAAAATTGGAACTCTCGATGAAATTTTGGGGTTTTCCCCCAAAAAAGAAGTTTGGGGCCAATTTTAGGGGCCAAAAAATATGTAAATGTTGTGTTACTTTTTTGGCAAAAATAAATTTTGTTGAAAAATATCACTTCCAAAAACAAAATTGGCACAATGAAAAGAATAAATGAATGAATGAAAATTGGCCAAAACCAACCAAATTATTTTCGTAATTTTGATGATTTTGTTGTTGATTCTTTTGTGGATGAATTCCAATAACGCATGAGGACATTCGCCTCCTTCTCATTTCGAATTGTGCCGAAATTGGCATTTCATCCGTGCTCCGGACCATTGCAATGGATTCACGTCGTTTCACTGCCGTCGGTTGCTGTTGAATGGCAGAGACTGAATGGGACGAGGAATGGTCGTTGCCCATTGAAAGGCCAATTTTGGGGTCGAGACGAACGTCTACGAATTTGTTTGGTGGCCCCAAATTGGGTCAATTAAAATGGAACAGACTGCTGCCAAAATATTAGGAAAAAAAATGATTTTCTGGGAATTTGTTAAAAAATAAATATTTTAATGCATTAATTATAAAAAAGGAAGGGAAATATTGCAGAAAATCCTTATAAGCTGCTTTATTTCCCTTTTGGAAAGATTTGTTGATGCGAATGAGAATAAACGTAAATTTAGTTGGGTCAAAATGAGTCGCAATATTTCCGGCAGTGGGATGGCATTATATTGGGAAAAGGGGGAACATAGCGTGCGCAAAAGGGGAAGGAATTGGTAATGAGTGAGGACTAAAGGGGCACCTTATGGGATAAGTCCATTTTAAGGAGAATGGCAGCAGCCAGCCGGTCATTTGCCATTCTCACTCATAGTTGGCCATATTACGGAGGAGGAATTGCGTGGACTTTGTTGAAGAATCATTGGAAGGACAAGAATAAATTAGAAATTGATGAAAAAATTCATATTGGTTATTGGATTAGAATGCGCGATTGAATGAATGTTTTATGGTGATTGACCCTTAAAGGAATTGTACAAAGATTATTGAAACAATCAATTTAAATAAATATTCTTTGCACATATAATATTAATTATTATCAAATGAATCATTTATAAAAAGACTTATGAATGGAATTATAATTTATGGATGGATCATTATTAGATTTCGTATTTTTCTATTAGAAGCCCATGGGCTTATATTTTTCCGAAAGTTTGGCTTTATTTCTTTCTAATTGTGGGCTAGAGAGTGGGCTTATAATAGAAAAAATACGGTATATTAGAGTATTAAAAACATAATGCCGAAGGCTAAAATAATATTTTTAGAATAATTTTAATGAAATTTCGTTGTTGTTTTTTCGATTAAACCCAAAAATTTTAGTATGAGTACAATAAATAGTTCCCTCCTTAACAATATGTTGCATTATGAAAAAACAATGAGTAATTGGATGCCGAAAAATACATTTGTTTGAATTCGTCTTTGATAGTTTTGCTGAAATTGGAGCGGATTTTGGCTTTTTTGGCAAAAATTGTTTTGGACAAAATTGGATAAAAACAAACAAAACAAATTTATTGGGTGGATTATATTTTTGTGGGTCCAACATGGCAAATACAATTAATAATGGACCCTGACGAAGATATACAAAAAAACTCTTTTGGATATGTAAATTTAGAATGTAAAATTGGCAAAAATAAGATACATGGGAATTTTATTTCCAAAGGATCAGCTGCTCATTAGGATGGAAAAATTTGAATATTCAAATTCCTCCAACATTCATTTTTATTCGGTGCAAAATCCAAAAATATATTTGGAATTGTTTAAAAATAGAAATGCATAAAATTGTCAAAAAAATTCCATAAATGTATTCTGGCATTCCATTTCATCAAATGGCCACCATTTTTGGTTTGTTTTTGCAGGCCATTTTATTTAACGACTGGTTGAAAATGACGCCACTTTTGGAAAGGTGCTGGGAATTATGGCCAAAAGGAAAGTGAAGGGAAAGAAAGGACAGAAATAGTGCCAAAAGGGGGCCGAGTGCAGCCGAAACCCGAAATATGCTCCTTCTCCCCAGCAACAGAGTAATTTGGTGGATTTTGTGCAAGGCGCAAATTGGACAATGTGTATTCTTTGAGGCGGATTAATTCATTGAAAATTTTAAAATGGATACTTAAAATAGAGGAGTTTCAGGTAAAATGGAAAGAAATGCAAAGAATGGGGGAATAAATAAATCCAAGCAGCAGAAATTCTGAGCATGGGAATATTTTTATGGCCAAAATACATTTACGGAAAGTTTGAAAGAAAGAAGGGGTAGGAAGGTTGGAGCAAAGAACATCCGGAGAGAGAAATTGGAGGATGGGAAATGCTGTCAATAAGTGTGGGAAAGGGGGAAAGGGGGGGGTGTGGGGGTTTGAATTGGATGGGTTGGTTTGGAGGATGCCATGCACATGGGCCAAATGGCCAAATGGGATGGGAAGTTGCGTGCCAAAAATGTCCTCATTTAGTGATGGGCTGGTGGTTGGGAGAAACTAACGATTTCCTGCTCCTCCCGTGTTCCAAAATGGTGGCTGGGAATTGAGCCAAAAAGATGGATGGATGGGGTGGGTGCCATGGACTTTAATGGGATTTGGATTGAAATAGGAACCAAAATGGTGAGGGGAATTGGCGAAATTGGTTGGCATTGGTTTTGGAATTGGATGGGAAATAGCAGAATGGATGAAGTTGGAAGAAAAACAGTCACGAACTATTTTAATTTATTGTATAATTTGGGAAAATCGAGAATTGTTGAAAATATATTCAAATATTTGGTGCATGGGAATGGGAACTGGGAAATAAAAAAATTAATTAATGGATAAATATTAAATAGGTAACAGATTTGATGAATTTAATTTAAATTTTTTTATAATTATTAACCCAATTGAAAACAAAATGATGTGTACATTAAGTTGAAGATGCGAATGAACTTCACATATTCCATTGAATTCATTTGGATTAGTCCATTTATTAAAAAAAGGTCGTTCAATTTATTCAAAGAATGTGTTCATTATTTTTGCCATCCCTCATACATTTAGTGCCAATTAAAAATTGCCGCTTAAGTGGCAAAATTTCGGTGTGTTGATGATGCACTTGTGCTTACTGCTTATGAGGCCAAATATTGTTGGATGGAAATATTTGAAAAAAAGGGGGGATGGTTTTTGTTGAATTCTGCGCTGAAGTTTTGGAAGAAGGGAGAATAGGCTTGTTTTAGATCGAGAGAAGATATTATATATTATCCATTAATTCACTATAAATGAGAAGAAATGAATAGGAAATTCTTAAAAATAGGTAGATTTATTTAGTGCAAAATATTTTTAAGAAAGGGGAAACACAACATTTTTTTAAGAAAGAGAAAACACAAAATGTTTTTAAGAAAGGGAAAACACAAAATGTTTTTAAGATTAATGAAACACAAATGTTTTTAAGATTAATGGAACACAAATGTTTTTAAGATTAATGAAACACAAATGTTTTTAAGCAAACGAAAACACAAAATGTTTTAAGAAAGGGAAAATACAAAAAATTTTTAAGAAAGGGAAAACACAAAATGTTTTTAAGAAAGGGAAAACACAAAATGTTTTTAAGATTAATGAAACACAAATGTTTTTAAGATTAATGGAACACAAATGTTTTTAAGATTAATGGAACACAAATGTTTTTAAGATTAATGGAACACAAATGTTTTTAAGATTAATGAAACACAAATGTTTTTAAGCAAACGAAAACACAAAATGTTTTAAGAAAGGGAAAATACAAAAAATTTTTAAGAAAGGGAAAACACAAAATGTTTTTAAGAAAGGGAAAACACAAAATGTTTTTAAGATTAATGAAACACAAATGTTTTTAAGATTAATGGAACACAAATGTTTTTAAGATTAATGAAACACAAATGTTTTTAAGCAAACGAAAACACAAAATGTTTTAAGAAAGGGAAAATACAAAAAATTTTTAAGAAAGGGAAAACACAAAATGTTTTTAAGAAAGGGAAAACACAAAATGTTTTTAAGATTAATGAAACACAAATGTTTTTAAGATTAATGGAACACAAATGTTTTTAAGATTAATGGAACACAAATGTTTTTAAGATTAATGGAACACAAATGTTTTTAAGATTAATGAAACACAAATGTTTTTAAGCAAACGAAAACACAAAATGTTTTAAGAAAGGGAAAACACAAAATGTTTTAAGAAAGGGAAAACACAAATATTTTTAAGATTAATGAAACACAAATGTTTTTTAAGATTAATGAAACACAAATGTTTTTAAGCAAATGAAAATACAACAACATGTTTTTTGTTTAAATTGAGAGAAATACAAATATTCCTTTCCTCACTCACAAGGGAATGCTTTTAGTTGACCACGAGCTTTAGGTTTGATTTAGGTCTTATTTTGTGTAAAATATATGGGTTTATGTTGAAAATTTTAATTTTAGCTGCTAAATGAGCCAACCCGGCCAGATATGGCCATAAAACCGGATTTTTCGGCTAATTTGGCCATAGTTCATATCTCCCTTTAGGGTTGGCCTAGAATTATGATTTAAACGTTATTTTGTAGAGAATTTAACGGGCTATAATATTGGTAAATGTTTCCTAGGCCTAAAATTTTTTTGAAATTTTTTATAGATTTTTTTCCAAATATGGCCAATTTGGCCACTTTTCAATGGGCCATAACTCGGTTAGAAGGCTAAATTAGGCCATAGCCCAATTAGACCGCCGACTGTGGCAATGAATGGGCCAGCCGGTCGACTGGTTGCCCACTCCGTTCCCTCAACCCTATCGCTTTTTCTTCATGTCCTCTTCCATCTTCCCCATCCATCTTCTTCTTCCTCTTCCGATTGCGCTCTTCCCCTTTATTCCCCGTCCAAATTCCCACACCTTTCATCCATCCCAACCGGCCCCCAATCAATCGATTCGTCGCCTCATCGCGACCAACCAGCCGCCGCCCCTCCCATTCTCCCAAAAATGTACATTTTATGCATGTGCACTAAATGCATTCCCGGCTGACCAAATTTGGTGCTGCCAATTCCCCGCCGAATTGACCCCAATCCGATTTTCTGCCCATCCCACCAAAATGCCCCTCCATCCATTCCTTTGATTGGCCGCAATTCCCTCCACATTTGTTCGTCCTCATTCAATCCTCACTTTCTCTAAAAATGGCCAGAATATTGTCTTTGCTGTCCAGTTTCCTTGAGGCCAATGGCCTTGGAGGCCCAGATTTTTGGGGCAAGGCAATTCTCTTTCTTCAGGTAAAAAACAAATTCAAAATAATGTTTTAAACCAATATTCCCTTTCCCCCAAAAGGCCCTCCATTTGATGATTAACACCTATTTGGAGACCAGATTCCTTTGGCCAATGTTAATGCCATTCCCGTCAATTTCCTCCTCCAATTTTGCCTTCCTTTGCCTTTCACTCTATTTTGTACTGCTCCAATTGGTTGCTTTGGCCTTTCTGTTTCTTCATTTGATCCTTTCATCCTTTTTGCTTCCACTCATTGCCGTTCATTTACTTCTAATTGCCTCAATCCTTGTCCAACTCATTCAACTCCTTTCGACGGGAAATCCAAATACGGAATTATTTGTCTGGTTTTGGTCTGTTTTTCAACTATTATTTCGATTCAATAATTTATTTATTTTAGGTATTTGAGTGCCTGTGTCACTTTTACACTTTACCAAGCAATGTATGTCCAAAAATTAATAAAATTATTAGTTCCTATTTAAGGCTTTTCTCCGCTTCACGTTCACCCAAATTATCGGCCTCAATTGCACCGGCTCCAAGTCGAGCTCGCAGAATTTGGATTCCGCCTCCAGCCGCCCATCATCATCACCAGCAGCAAAATCATCGAAGACCGAATGAGAATCGGCCTTTGGTCGAGGAAAATATATGAAAACGGGTCAAAACATTGAATTTACTTATTTTTTGCCTATTTTCCAAAAAATTTTTGCATTTTATAAATATTTTATGACTTAAATTTGAAGATTGCCAATTTCAATGAAAATAAATAAATTTACAATAATCCGCCTAATTGATTAATCCTTCTTCCATCGAAATTGTTTAATTTCATTTTATTTTTATATTCCGCAAATATATCTGCTTTCGTAAATTTGTTATTCAACTTAAATTTTGATGAGAATGTTAGTCGAAGGAATCAAATTGAATTGAATTGGTGTTCATTTTGTTGATTAGGAATGGTGCCGAATTGAAGTGGCCCCGCTTTTTTGGTTGTTGAATTAATCCCCAATGGCCCTTTCATCCGTTCCCTCCATTTCCGCAATTTCTGGAGCCATTCCAAGCGGCGCCGAATGTTTGCCTTTCACCTTTGGCCCAGTCCCCGATCCAACCAACGAATCTTCTTCCCCTCCCAATTCCCTTCGTCACTTTTCCTCTTCGACCGGAAGATGCGCGAATATCGAGAGTGGGAAAAAGAAGAAAGCCGTCTTCCGCTTGGCCAACAATTGTTCCTCCTCCTTCACATCCTCTGATGAATGCTTCTTCGCGCCTTTTGGTTTTGTTCCTTTTGTTTCCGTATCAACTCATCGATTTCCCCATCTTTTCTTTGCCAAAATGTGATATCCTTAATTTCAGGTTCCATTTCTATAATGTTCTTCAACCTTTTTTGGCATTCGTTTCTTCTAATTTTTGCATATTTGGCCTCCATCAAATTTGCCTTTTCCCAACTCACAACACCCCAAAATATCAGTGGCACATTTGGACTCCAATTGAATTCGGTATTTTGGCCAATAATTTAAATTTAGGCATTAATTTATTCATTAATTTAGTATCCCCAACAATCCCCCTATCCACCCCAAAAAACATCCTCTGGCCTAAACTATTATGATCAACGATATCCCAGCACCCAAAATGACCATTATGGCTATCCAAGTCCGGAACAACTTGCCCAAATTCCGGCACCCCCTCTCCGTCAACAACAATTCACAAATCCATATTCCTCATCATCGGCAGATTGGAGAGGCAAAACAATTAAATTGAATAATTTCTATTTTTTAAAAGTTTAGGCCAACAAAGCACCATCGATGCATGGCGTAATGCCCAATACCGTGCTCAATACCAACAACAACAATATCCGGGCTCAACCCCATCATTGAACCCGGAACATTCCATTACAAATAATAACAATCTTCCATATTCCCAACAAATTGGAGGCAATGATGCCCAAACATATGCCCAACAATTGGCCAATCGAATGTATGGCCAACAGCAGGGGACACAACAATACCAGCAAGGGCAATATTCTCCTTATGGCCAACAAAGTTATGGAGGCGAACAAACGGGTGGGAATATTGGCCTCCAACAATTGATGCCAAACAGAGAACAAATTTATGGCCAACAACAGGTATATGGCCAAGGGAGAGGAATGTTTATTCCTGAATAAAATGGCACCAATTCATTTCAGCATCAACAATATGGTGGTGGTTCACAAACTCCACTGAATCCGCAATATCAATCGCCCACAAGCAGAATTGTATTCCCTGGCAATAATAATCGACAACAAGATGAACAGAATCGGCATTCATTTTGGTTTAATTCTGCCATCAAAATTCGTTCGGATGCCAAAATTTGTCTCGCATTGATGCCATTATTAATTGCATTTTTATTATAATTAACCAAACTTCATTCACTTATATTTTTTCTTTTGGAATTTCCGGCTCAAATAATATTAATTTTTTCGTATAATTCTAGCCAATAACAACAAAATAAAAATAACAAATGAAAATAATTTTAGGTAAATTCAAAATTTGCGCCGGAAATATCTTAAATAATATAATAATATTCATGCAAAAATTCCATTTCCTTTTATTCCCTCAACAATTATCATAAGTCCAATCCAATCCCCGGTGTATTCTCACCTATATTTCCTTCCTCGCGCATTATTCACTCCAATTAATATTTATATATTCCTATTCAATGAATAAATTGTGAATAAATTCCCATCCAAATATACATTCGCCTATTTTGAAATAATGGCCACTTCATTGGCAAGATTTAGTAGGGTGACATATATAGCCAATATGGAGTCCCCCTCCATTCATTCATTCATGTGTCCATTTTAAAGAAGCCACCAAAATTGTGGCAGCCGGGGTCGTCAAGACGGCTGCAAAAAGCAGAGGAGGGCAAAAATGAGGTTCAATCCCTGCTTCCATTGCTGGCCAAAAGAGACTGGCTTTGAATGAATGGTTGACTGCCTTGACGGGGAGGGGGGACTCTCCAAATCCATCCAAGCAAAACTGCTTTTGCCGGTTTTTTGCCATCCCCCTCCCCCTCCCATTTCCATTCTTCATTTCATTTCCCCTTTTGACTGGCCCCCTTCCTCCATTCCAAATCCGGTCGGCCATCATTTCTCGTGCCAATGGGCCTAGGGGAATTCTGCTTCTTGAGAAATATGGAAAAGGGAGGACACCGAGAATGAGGCCGTGGCCACCCGGCGATGTTCCCCTCTTCCACCAATCCCCCATTTGGTGCCAAACTTTGTTGTCCCCAACAATAGTTTCTTCCCTTTCCCATTTCCTTCCTTCTATTTTGCTTGTTTTCTAGTGCCAAATAATTTTCTCAAGCATTTCGGCCAAAAACATTTTCTCATTTCTGCTGAAGGGTTTTAATCCCATTTTCAATTTTGCCCATCCCATTTTCCTCCCAATTAATGGCCTCCTCCAATTTTTAATTTGCCAGGCTGCTTTTCCTCATTTCCCATTGTTTTCTGGGCCAATTATTTCCTTCATCCATTTTCCTGGGCTTTTCCTAAAAATTCATTAGAGGCTTCAGAAAAAGGCCATAAAAATGGCTGCCTTGCATTTGGCACCATCCTCATCGGCGGCACCAGAACAAAGTTGGTTTTGATGAGTCAAATGAATGGAGGAAATAATCCAAAATCAACAGAATTGGTCCATCGGCCTTCACCTTATATGCGCCGTGTCCGATTGCCTCGATTGGATTTTAGCATTCGCCAAAATGCGCAATATTCGCATCATTTGCCATATTTTATGGACAATGACCTGCCATCGCCAGAGGAATTGATTGCCAAAATTGAATTAATTCAATTGAAAAATAAACAAATTAATGGAAATAATCATTTGGTTAATTAATTAAAATTCTTTTATTAATATTTAGATTATTATTTTCAGCAACAGCAGCAGAAAAGGCCGAATGGCATTGATTTGAATGGAAATAATAAAATTTGCAAAAAGAAGAATATTTCAGCAACAGATGAAAAAGAAGGAAAAAAGTGAGAAATAATAAAAATTATTAACATTCTTTTTATTTTATTTTTAGTATTTCATCTACTAACAGCAATAAATGCGCGAAAAATCAACAAAATAAAACATCTAATGGACAAAAAATAGAGGAAACAAAAAAGGGTGGCAAAAGGAGAGAAAAAAATAAATGAAATAATTCGAAAATAGCCTTGTTTTATATTATTATTATTAATATATTAAATATTCTACAATATAATTTATATTATGGGTGAATATTTTATTTTAATAAAAATTAATATGGTTGAACGTTGAATTTCAATGGCTTATTCATGGAAAATATTATGGCTTGCCCTGAGGAGGTATTCATTCCCAACATTTTATCGTATCCACCAAAATCGCCTTCTCCTTCTTTCATCATTTTCTCGGCGGAATTCTTCCCCAACAGGATTTGCAATGCTCAAAGAAGTTCGCCGCAAATTTGGCGATGATTGTTGGCCCCTTTCATTCAACAATTTTATTTTTTGTTGTTTTGAAGGGGCAATTGGCGCAATTGTTGTTGGGCAATTCTCGGTACTGATAGTACAATGGCGACTTTCATAGGAGGGACCAATGCACCCTTTGAATGAAAAGTGGAAATAATATTAATTAGGTTATTAGATCATTTCGACAATGGTATAAAAATATAGGAATTTCCACAATGATACAAATAAAAAATTCATTTTAAATGTGAAATTATCAAAATAAAATATTACAAATTAATCATTCTTTGATTCTAAAAATTCACGGAAAATATTAACCGAAATGTGTTTCACTTTCTAAGAAAATGTTGCCCAAAATGTGTTTCACTTTCTAGAAAATGTTCGCCAAAATGTGTTTCACTTTTTAAAAAATGTTCGCCAAAATGTTTTTCACTTTTAAAAAAATGTTCGCCAAAATGTGTTTCACTTTTAAAAAAATGTCCGCCAAAATGTGTTTCACTTTCTTAGAAAATGTTCGCCAAAATGTGTTTCACTTTTAAAAAAATGTTCGCCAAAATGTTTTTCACTTTTAAAAAAATGTTCGCCAAAATGTGTTTCACTTTTAAAAAAATGTTCGCCAAAATGTGTTTCACTTTTAAAAAAATGTTCGCCAAAATGTGTTTCACTTTTAAAAAAATGTTCGCCAAAATGTGTTTCACTTTTTAAAAAATGTTCGCCAAAATGTTTTTCACTTTTAAAAAAATGTTCGCCAAAATGTGTTTCACTTTTAAAAAAATGTCCGCCAAAATGTGTTTCACTTTCTTAGAAAATGTTCGCCAAAATGTGTTTCACTTTTAAAAAAATGTTCGCCAAAATGTTTTTCACTTTTAAAAAAATGTTCGCCAAAATGTGTTTCACTTTTAAAAAAATGTTCGCCAAAATGTGTTTCACTTTTAAAAAAATGTTCGCCAAAATGTGTTTCACTTTTAAAAAAATGTTCGCCAAAATGTGTTTCACTTTTTAAAAAATGTTCGCCAAAATGTTTTTCACTTTTAAAAAAATGTTCGCCAAAATGTGTTTCACTTTTAAAAAAATGTTCGCCAAAATGTGTTTCACTTTTAAAAAAATGTTCGCCAAAATGTGTTTCACTTTTAAAAAAATGTTCGCCAAAATGTGTTTCACTTTCTAGGAAAATGTTCGTCTGTTTTTTTCGGAAATGTTGTCAATGTTTTTCTTTCCAAATAAATAAAAAACATTTCAAGAATATGATAAACTTTCTCTCATTAATAAACAAACCCAGGAATTATTTTCATTTTTTGTATAATAATTTAATATTTTCACTTCCTAATAATTTAAAATAAATTTTTATTGTGGAAATTGGAGATGCCCATATTTGTGTTTGTACTGCTCTTTGCATATTATCGAGATGTTCCCTAAATAAATTAACAATTAAAATACCCTGTGGATGGAATGTGCTATCCTCAAAATGGCAACTTCTTGTGCGCATTTGTTTCCCACAAATACATTCTCCCCAATCGCCCCAATCACTCCAAATTGCTGCGCCTGCCCGAGGCGCACTTCCTGCCAGCCAAATGGATTCTGTATTTCAAATTCATTTTAATAAAATTCCACATTTCCTCCAACCTGGCTGTTCCGTCAGAATCAAACTACTTTGACTACTCAATATGGGTTCAATTGTTGTTGTTGTTGTTGTTGTTGCTTTTAGAGGAATTGGCGGTGACCCAACAATTCGTCGATTTTTTGTCGGTGGCAATATTCTTGCCGTTATTTCGCCACTTTCTTTTTCGGCACTTTTTGACGATCGCTCATTAATTCCCTGGCAAATTACCAAAAAAAAATTAAATAATTTTTTTTTCATACAATTTTCTTCTGTTGCTGATTTTCCACTTTCCTAGGGAAAACCACAATTGGATTTGAATGTATTTCTTCTGCTGACTCCTCCTCATCCTTTCGATTTTCATCAATTTCCCCAGATTGTTGACTATTCAAAGGGGCAGTGGCTACTTTTTCCTTGGCATCCGATTTCATCCTCGCCAAAACAGCTTCCATTGCGCGCATTTCCGCCCTCAATTTGGCCAATTCCCTTTCCATTTGTCCGTTCAATTGAACATTTTCATTGCCTTCGGTGGTAGTCTTCTCAATTTGTTCTCGACTTCTTTCAATTTGCTGCTGTTTCACTTTTTGTGCTTTGGCCAATTCCTATAGCAATTTATTTATTTTCCCCCATCTTCACTCACTTTTATCAATCTTTCCCGGTGTCTCATCCGAACATTCCCCCCTCCTCCATTTCCACTTTGTTGTTCATTCTTTTTTGCCATTCGATATGAATTCACGGCCATTGCCCTATTCCCTCCACCTCTTAAATGTTTTTTCGGCACCATTGCTTTCCTTTCATTTTCCCCTTCCTCCTCATTTTCCTTTGAATCGACCATCAATTCACCGGAATGAAGTTGGAATTTGGCAACGCCAATTTTCTCCTCACTTTTGCCACGGCTTTTTTGTGCCGATTCAATTGATTTGGACATATTCGCCATAATCCATTCCAATGCTTTGGCCGTGTCCTCAGCCACTGATTTTGGTGTCACCAAAATACTTCCATTCAATTTTCCTTCCATTTCGGCGGATTTCCCTTTTTTATTTAAATTTGATCCTGCCTTTGGCCTCATCAATTCCTCTGCCTTTTTCTTTGATTGCCGATATTTTGGTTCCAACATTGTTGTTCGAGTTGGCGATTGAGTGCTAAAAACGGCAAATATAATAATTTAAATTTATTTGCCAACCTTGTTGTTGTGAATGGCAATGCCAATCTCGTTTTTGGTCGAATATTTCGATTGGGGGATTGTTCCATTGCTGGCCTAATTGCTCCTATTTTCGTCCTTTTTGTACTATTCCTCATTTGCATTGTCGTTTCGGGTGTTTTTAATGTTGTTGTTGATGTTATTTTGGCCATTTCCTCTGTGTCCGCATCCACCGTTTCCAATTCTGACAATTTTTCTGCCAATTCTTTTGGCTCTTTCACTTCCAATTTTTCTGCCAATTCTTCCAAATTCATTTCTTCCAAACTGTCTTCTTGCTCCTTTTTCCCATTTTTCATTTCAATAATTTCCTTCCTTTCAACCAATTTTGAACCAAATGCTTCTGCCACTGGTCTAATTCCTTTAAATGGATAAAATTGAATTATAAATTGTGTCAAATTACCAGGTGGTCCAATTCCTGGCAATTTGATTGGCTCCAAATTCGATGGATTCTTTTGTTGCTGATTTTCGGCCTTTTTCAATTCATTCAATGCTAAATCAAACCCTCACTTTATCATAAAATAATTTCCCTCATTCCAACCTTCTTTTGGCCCTTCATAATCCGAATATAATTGTTTCATTGCCTCCTTCCTATCATCCGCCCACGGGTCTTCTGCTTCATATTGTGGGGCCTCAATTCCGGTTGGCGAATTATTAGGTGGCCCAATTTGGAATTGGCGAACTCTATTCGGTGGCAGCGTTGAATGTTCGCACGGACGCACTTCTCTGTTTGGGCCAAGGCAACTGAATCCTCGAACCGTATTGCAGGCACGCACCCGAATTTGAATATTGCTGGTGCAATATGACCATGCTGACCATGAGGCCCAAACCGAAGCGAATGCTTCAAATTTAAAAATATTTTAATGAGGATCGGAGGAATATGGCCTACTAAAATGCGCATTCGAAGGCAATGGCCTTGGCGTATAGAATCCTTTGAATTGATTCCATTTTCCCGTTGGCAATGGCATCCCATTTTCCATTTGATTTTGATCTTCATCTCCAAATTGGTTTTGCGCACCTAAAAAAGGAATAGTTTTTTGAACACATTTTTGTCGGAAAAAGGGCGATGAACTGGTGTAAAAAGTAATTTAATTGACAATTTTAAAAATCTTAAACCCAAAAACCAATATAAATCCTTTTGATTTAATGAAAATTCAGTAATATATTCACAAAAAAGATACCCGTTAAGCCAATTTGGTCACAAAATGCCATGGCCAAAACAAAAAGAGGCCATAAGGCGAATTGGCTGCCTCTTGGCCTCGTGTAGCGCATCAAATAGAGAGTTTAGTGTTATTTTTGCTGATTCTGAAAAAACTGTTTTTTGGATGCAATGAACAAATCAGTGAATTTTATGTGAATTTGATAAATTAAAGGAAATGGATGGATGGATTGGTTGGCGGCATCGACTCAGGAAGGAAAGGAGGAATGGCAGCAAAAGGCAACTAAACTGCGCACATTTCGCCCCCAACGGCGAATTCGGATGTGAGGAAACCGCCGCCGTCGGCAATGGGTGACGATGTATGCCCCGAAAAGGGGAGAATGGGTTGACTGAGATTAATTCGCTTTAATGGGTTGTTAAACAATGGATTCGGGGATAGGGGGAGGGTGGGATGTTGTGAAGGAATAAAACGGAAATTGGCGTATGAGGTGCTATTTCAATGCCCAAATAAGGGGAATGAGGGGGCAATTCACCTTCTATGTTGCTGATGAAAGTGAAAATTAGAATATAAAATTTTGATGGAATCGAGGCAGAAAAAAATTTTTAACAATGTTTAATTAAGTGGAAGAACAATTAAAAATATGCAAATTAAAATGTATCAAATAATAATTAAGAAAGGGAAAATTATACCGGAAAAAGCGCGCATTCCAGTTTGTCAAATGAATGCGAAAATATCAAAAAAGAATTATTATTTTAAGGCCAAATGGATTAGCGAATGAATTACCTAATAAGTAGATTATTATTTTGGATTTTAATTTAAATGCCATTTATAAATTTCTGCTGAAGAAGAATTCCTGAAATAAATTGAGTGGAATTTTTCCCGAAAATCCAATTTCCCTTCAATTCCTTCAAATTCATCATTTTCACCTTTCCCAATTAAAAAAGGCGAAAAGAAAATCGCCCAATTTGGGTCATCGGCAAGTGAAAGTTGGGATGGCGAGAAAATTGGATTGGACAATTTGGGCGAAATTGAAGGAATTTTGATTGATTTGAGGGGATCAAAATATAAATTGTTGGATGCTTTCATTTTTATTCGAGAAAATTAATTTGTGAAAATATCATCAATTGTAATTATATCATTTCCTTTAAATTCGTTTAGGGAGTCGTCCTCGGGTAATTTCCATTTCGATAATCATTGGATCATTGCCAAATTTGGTGCCAACATTGTGTGCCGAATAACATTTTTGGCGTTCCTCACTTTTACCCTATATAAAATTTAAAATAAATTGAATTAATTTTGGGCACACCTCGCAAGGAATTCCATTAATTTTGAGGCATTTTCGAATTCGCATTCTCATTCCATTGTCGCATTTTGTCCATCGAGTCCATTCAAGCCATTGGCTACGGGCTAAAATGCCATTTTCCATAAAAATATTATTGCTTTTTTATTACTGATCACTTTTGGGCCAAATTGTTCTTTTGCCTCTGTACTATTTGCCTCCAATTGTTGATGAGGATGACCAATTATTGGGTCCGTGGATTCCACCGATTTTCCTTCCCTTCCAGCCTCCCCAAAATCAACAATAAATTGAACGGGTTTTGGTGGTCGAATTGGGTGTCGGGGTTTGTTCAAGGAGGAGGCGAATGCACGGGCTGAATAAAAATCAAATTGTTTTAGGGAAATGGAGGGAAATTGGACAGGCAGATTGGCCTTGGTGGACTTGACGGGCAGTGGCCAACGGGGAATATTGCTCAACCAATTCAAAACGGGTACGAGGCTCCGGGCCAATGTGAAAATCCTTTTTATGTGGATGGAGAAATTTTTTCATTATTAAATAATTCCGGTACTTGTTAGGTTTGGGTCCCTTTTTTGGTAAACCTAGGAAAAAGTGAAGGGCCTCTTTTGGGCCATCAGGATTGTGCTTATAGGGTTATTTGGGGCCAATCAGAGATATGAAATCATCTACGGTAACTCCTAATGACCCTAATCCTAATCCTGATGACAAAAGAGGGAACCCTTCACTTTTTCCCTTCTCAACAAAAAATGGGATACAAACGGCACAAGTACCATAATGCCCACCTGATTATTTTCCGTTTCAATTCGAACATTTACTGGGCCGGCAAATGATCCAGGCCAAAATGCTTTAATTTAACCAATTTACCAATTTAATTAAAATTCAATTAACCTTCGACCGTAAAGAATATAAAAATTGGCAGTAAAATGGAAGATGGCATTTCCCAATTATTATTATTATTATTTTGGATGGATTAAATTGGAAGTCAATTGGAATGAGAATAAAAGGCAATGGAGGGGATTTGCGCACACCGGAAAATGTTGGTGTTGTGTTCCGGAATCGCCCCATAAAGATTTGTCACCTTTGCCTTCTTTTCGATCTCCGCCGATCATTTCGCCGCCTTTCCTTCCTTCCATAATCCGTCATATTCCAATTCCATCCCCTCGATTGACCTCGCCGATTTATGAAGGCGAATTTTGGGGATAATGAATACCAAGAGCACAGGTAAACAATAATTATTATTATTTGGAACGGTGAATTGGAATTATTGGGGAGAGGAGAAATTAAATTATAACATTTTTATTCTGAAGAAAAAAGTTTTTGTGCCATTGTGCCAATTCTCGTCCAAATTGCCATATCCATTTTGACCATCATCACTAATTGCCAGCTTGCTTATTTCTCCTTTGCCCTTTTCCCATTTTCATCACGTCCAATGCCATGTCCTCCCATCTCCCACAATGTTCATTTGCATTCCCGTCCACCCCCCCCCCCTTCCCATGTATTCGGCCTAATTAGTGCCATCCCCCTTCTACTCATTTTCCATTTTGCTTCTGCTGTTGTCATCCATTCCATTCCATTCTCCATATTCTTCTTCTCCTTTCAAATTCAATACCCCCCTCTCCTTTCTCCCATTTTGTTGTATTGGCATTGGCCATTTGGCACCTCGATGCCAACATTCCGTCGATCTTTTCAAAGGCATCCAATTCCGAGTGAATTTGGAATGAAGGCCACCCAAAGGGAAAGCCATCGAACCAATTGTGGCCTATTCATTCATTCCATTGAAGGGGGAATCCTGGGAATGGAAGGAAAACAATAGAATTCTTTTTTGGTTTAGTGAACCTTTTGAAGTGGTTTTTCTTTTCATTTTAGTCACAACTTTTTTGGCCTCGATTGCTTTTTGGCCAATTGTTGTTCTGTTTAGGGAAGACTGTCCTCTGCCCCATATTTCACCTTTGTATCAATTTCACTTTTAACCTTGGGCCAAAATGCGGCTGGCGCCTCCGGCGGATTTACCCCTACCTTCCCCGGCGGGGCGGGTATCGCTTTTCTGTCAAAATGCCGCCCCATTCAATGGGCAAATTCGAAATTGGGAAAGCAAAGCAGACAAAAAGGCATTCCCCATTCCTCAACAAATTCAACTCCCTAAATCTTTATTGATAAAAATATATAAAATGAATTTGTAAATTCAAATTTTCCATTCTAAAATGGCCAATAATTATATTCCCATTTATGGCCAATTTATCAATCAAATTAATATATAATTTTCTTTTCTAATTTTGGATTGCTTATTAAATTTATTTGGTTTTTGAATAAACCAACAATTTGTGGAAATAAATGCCAACAAAAATGTTGGCAAAATGGAGTTTAAAAAACTAGGCTAAATTCCCCTTTGTCCTCCCTTACCAAATATTCTCCTCTCCTACTATATTCTTTATCCCATTAGTCCTCCTCCTTTCCACATTTCTCCACAAGGGAATTAATTCCCTAAAGTCTGTTCATTTACAGTGAAATCAGCCTTCAAAAACAATAATTTGTTCCTTCTTCAAAAGCCAACAAAATGTCCAGAAGTATGTCACTTTATGGCCGAGTGCCGCTGGAAAGATCAATGAGTCGGCCAATGGGACAAGATTTTGAGGAGAGGTCAGTTTAATTTAACTTTTAGGACCATGTTTTTTGGTTTATAAATATTATTTTTGGCCTAGATTTGCATAGCATAATGTATAAAAATGGATACAAGTAACATCCAAGTTAGAAAAAATTATCTCGCTCTGAGCGGGTTCGAACCCGAGTTCTCATTTTTAACAAAAATAGCATCAACCTGCTAAGCTAAAAATGTCAGTTAAATTGTTAATCTTCTTTATAAATCTTAATTTAATTTGTGAAAATATTATGATAATTGATAATATTAATAAGACAGATTAGTTGAATAATAAAAACAGAAAAAAAAGAATTCACATCGAATCCAAAAAAGGAGGAAATGTCTGTAAAAAAATGCCATAGGTTGGCTGGCTTCATTAATATTGAATTAATTTGCCTGGATTTTTTGCCTTAGGGAAAGTCCGCCGGCATTTTATATGAAAATGAAGGAGAATGGCCAATGAAGGCTGTCTCCTTCCTTGGCCCCATATTATTTCTCACGCCAGCAAATAAATTCGATTCTCTCCACTTAATTTAGGCGACCAAAGTCAATCCGGTCAAAGTTTGGCCAGACGAAAATTTAATGAAGTAAAAAAGGAATAGTTTAAATTGCGCGGCATCAAAACAAATTTATGCGGGCATTTTTTGTACTATTTTCGTGCAACTTTCATTCAAAAAAACCCAACCCTCTTTCCATTCCCGAATTTGTCCATCCGAAATTCCTTCCTTCCCAATTCCCATTGTCGCCAAATTCCCTTTCCTTTTTCCATTCCCTTTTATGCAGTCAATCCGAAATTGGCTCAACTAAAATTCATTAAGCATTGCCCCCAAAAAAAAGACAAAAAAGGAAGAAAAATTTCTTGGCAAAAATCAACAAATATTCGGGGAATTCAATTCATTTTCCTTAATTAATTTCTTTTCTTTTAAATTCATTCACCAAAAATTCATTTTCCCCTCAAATTTGACAATATTAAAATTCATTGAATTTATTTTCAACGTTTCCTTTCCTATTCACAATTTAATTGTCTTTTCCTCCTATTTTCCTTTTTTGCTCTTTTCTTTTACTAACTTTCCCCTCAAAAATATTCATTCCGCCTTTTTGGAGTCGCATAAATTTGCTACTCAAAAGGTGGGAAAATGTTTAGGGCAAAATGTTTATAGCCTAGGAAAATGGGGCAAAATGGCATTGAACCGTGTGAATTCGATTGAGTCAGATAAATGGATATGAAAAAAATAACTTATGATAAAATGAGGGTGGTTGACCTTTTAAAATTTAGAGCAAAAATGTTCTACATTTGTCCTAACTCCTAAATATTAAGGAATGCATTCAATAAATTACAATGTTAAATATTCTATTCATCCATCCATTTAATTAGCAAGATCATTCCTATGTCCACCCATTTCTTCATTGTTTATTCCATTTTCATTATTCCGATGCTTTTTTTCCTTCAAGAAGCCTACTCCTTTGTCCGTAATTTGGTTATGGCGAGCCCACTTTGGATGTGATAACGAGTGGATTGGATGGATGGAAAATTAATTTTTCCCTTTTCCCTTATATGCATATTCGAGAATGGGAGGGGGGGGGGGGGAATATTCACATAAAAATGCAAAAAAAATGACGGGAAAATGGGACGAGGGTGAAGCACTAGGAAAAAAAGTGGCATTTTTGCTGAAAATGACACAAATCTTCCTTTTCATTGGATTTTTGGATTAATCCACCAAATCAATAGACCAAATTTTATTGCCCGAAATTGTGGACATTCCTCATCCCCCAATATTGGCCCCATTCCCCCTCTATTCCAGCTACTTCTTTTCCCCATTTTTTTCAATGTTTTTCACACAAATAACAAATCAAAATCGCATTCATCCACTCCCATCAAAAATATATTTTGCCTTTTGTTCCCCCCACATAACGACAAATGTTCATAAGCTCCAAACATAATGAGAAGGGTGGGGGAATGGAATTATTCTTTGGGCCATAGACTAATGTGAGGGATGTGCCAGCCGACAAAAACAAAAGAGAAAATCATCATCAAATCCATTTGTCCCCTCGGGGCCTCTTCAAATAATCAATCAATGTGTTTTTTGTGCCAATTTAATCAACAAAAATGCCTAATGATCCAACCTTTTTAGTCCAATTCCAAGAGAAAAAACAACCTTCATTGGCAGTCTGGGCCAAACAAATTAATAAGCTTCCCCCTCCACCCTTATTTCCGTCCTTTCTCCTTAAATTTCACTCCAAAATAAAACATTTCTTCAATGTTGGACTTTTCCTCAATTTTAATTGCCCTCTTTCCCTTTGCTCGCATTTCCTTTTCGCATGTCTTTTTTGCCACCTTTTATCAAAATTCCATGGCCTTTATTTGGGTCCCAAAACAATATTTTCCATCATTTTCATTCACCCAAAAATGGATTTGAATTGCAGAAGCTCCATTATGGACACGGAATACAGGATTGTGCTGAATGTTGGAGGGGTCAGGCATGAAACATACAAACACACACTCAAAAAGATTCCGGCAACCCGTCTGAGCAGGTTATTAATGAAGAATATTCATGGAATTAATTTACATAAATTGAATACACAATGATAATTAATTAGTCCAAATCTAGGAATCTAGGCTCTTGCTCCAGGCCTTGGCCCGGGGGCTAAACTCTCAGTGGCCCAATGAAGGGTTTGGGATTAGTTGGACTGGGCTTTAGTAAATATTTATTTGTTGTGCGCAAAAATGGAAAAACAGAAGGTCGGCGAAAAATGATCGAAAAGTGAGTCAATTTGCGGGGAAATGAGAGGGTTTCAAAAGAGGCTTGGGGCAAAATATGATTGATATGGAGGCGGGACATTTTGGAAAAAATTTGGGAATATGGTAGGAAAAATAGTTGACATTGACAATAATTAAGTATTTGTATTAATAAAGCATAATTAATTCTTAATTAAAATAGTGCCAATTGATTTGTTTACCACTTTCCATATTAATTTTCCAAATATTCGACATTTGCAGATTAACACCAAATTTGGCCAATTATGATCCGGTCCTGAACGAGTCAGTCCCCTTCCCTCTACTTTGAATAGTTCACCCATTCATTTCAAAGGTATTTCTTTGATCGGCATCCCGGCGTTTTTGCGCAAGTTTTGAATTATTATCGCACTGGGAAATTGCATTATCCCCTCGGTTGCCCCAATCAATTCCCCCTCAATTTTATGAATATTATTTAGATGTTTGTGGTCCACTTTTTGAGGAGGAACTCAAAGTAATTCCACCCAAATATTCCTTTATTTAAACCATTTTTGCCACAGTTTTGGGGAATTGATGCGAATGAGGTGGAAAGTTGCTGTTGGATGACATATACCACCCACAGGGATACACAGGAAGTCCTTCAAACATTGGAAAAATTGGAATATGATGATGAGGCACTTCGAAATGAGGAAGAATTATACAGGCGATTTGGACTGGAGGAGGAATACAAAAATAAGGAATTGTCATTTTGGGAAAGGGTTAAACCCAAAATATGGCGAATGTTCGATGAGCCCAGTTCAACAACTGGGGCAAAGGCAAATTTAAAAAAAAATGATTAATATTTAGTGTTCCATTTTAAAGGTAGTGGCTGTCATTTCCGTCTTTTTCCTCATTTGTGCCATTCTCGTCTTTTGCCTCAAAACGCATCCCGGCTTGAGGGTTGCCGATTTGGATTTGTCGGCAGAAAGTGTGGCCACTTCATTGCTCAATCAATCCTCAAATGACGATCACAGTGCCCGAATCCCAGAGCCAACTGCCAAACCATTCTTCAAATATCGAACAGAATCAATTGGGGCCAATGCGGAACACACAAAACCGCATCCCAGTTTTCAGGTCAATCTTCTAATAAGTCTCAAAAATATAAATATTTTTTGTAGATTATTGAAACAATTTGCAACATTTGGTTCACCATTGAAATTTTGATTAGGTTCATTTCTTGCCCAGAC
The DNA here is from genome assembly GCA_030063045.1 of Pratylenchus scribneri. Lineage (NCBI taxonomy): Eukaryota > Metazoa > Nematoda > Chromadorea > Rhabditida > Pratylenchidae > Pratylenchus > Pratylenchus scribneri. The sequence continues at coordinate 208,759 of JAQSEB010000064.1, read as the reverse complement.
AAATTTGACTATTTCAAAGCGCCAGTCAACATTATTGACATTGTTGCCACCGTACGCAAAATAACAATTATTAATATTAATATTCCATTTATTTTACAGTTAACTTTTTACATTGATCTCTGTTTGACCACTTGGTTTGGCGAAACTTCCGATTTGGAATTTTTTTCCATCATTCGAATTTTGCGCCTTTTCAAATTGACACAGCATTCGCGCGGCCTCAAAATATTACTTTATACATTCAGGCAACACAAATATAGTCTCCTTTTATTCCATCATTTTCTCCTTTAGGGCATCTGCAAAGGAATTAATGTTGTTGGTATTTTTCCTTCTCCTTGGCATTGTTGTGTTCGCTTCGTTGATTTATTATGCCGAAAGGATGGAAGAGAATCCGGACAATCAAGTATAATAGAGACGGGATCTAATTATTCGAATTGGCCCCATTTTCAGTTTCATAGCATTCCATTGGGTCTTTGGTATGCAATTGTGACGATGACCACAATTGGATATGGGTAATTATAATTAGAATAAATGGGGAAAAATTTAAAATATGAAAAATAAAATGAAAGAATATTGAAAATGTCAAAGAGTTTAAAGGTTCAGTGGTTTGTCAAAAAGACAAACCACTGAATATTTTTCAAAATTTACATTTTTTCTCAAAATTTTTATTATTTTTTTAAAAATATTTTTTCAAAATTTTTAATATCTTTTTTCAGAATTTACAAAAATTTTTCAAAATTTTCGATATTTTTTTTCAAAATTTTCAATATTTTTTTTTCTAAATTTTCAATATTTTTCAAAATTTACAATTTTTTTTCGACAAATTAAATATTATCAAAATAAATTGTGCTATTCACATCATCCATTAAATTTGCAGGGATATGACACCTCATACTTGGGCAGGTCGATTAATTGGTACAAATTTGAATGAATGAATATTCAAATATTTTTCCCAAATTCAGGTTCAATTTGTGCCCTCGCCGGTGTGTTGACAATTGCGTTGCCCGTCCCAGTCATTGTCTCCAATTTTGCCATGTATTATTCACACACCCAGGCCAGAAGTAAAATGCCCAAAAGGCGGAGGGGAATCCTCAGTATGGAACAGGTGAATGTGAATGCCAAAATATTCCATAAATGTTCATATTTAAATTCACATCATTTGCATAGATTAAACAACAACCCCCAGTGGTCGGTCATCCCCAACATCGTCGACTTTTGCTCACCAACAAAGGTTCAAATGCGACAACTTGCGGCGAAACCACCTCCCTTCTAACCCATCAAATGAACAATTCTCACATTCCACGGTCGGCAAATTGCACACCAAAACATCAATTGGACCCGTCGGAACATTCATCGCCAACAAAAAAGAATGGACCACATCATCGGCGAAAATCCAATGAGCAAAGAGCCAGTTTGAAATCGAATGACAAAATCAATATTGGAACGGAAAATGGAGAAAAAGTTACGGCAAAAAGGGTGGCAACAGTGACCACATCTGCGGGTGGCATGACTATGGCCAGAATTTAGTGAAAAAGAAAGGGAAAATTCACACACAAAAAAACATAATCAAATCCAATTCAGAGTTTTTTAATATTATTTTTGTATATCTCGTGTAATATTAAACCGGTTACATTTTATATTCTCTCTCGTCAGAATAATTTATTGTACTAAAAATGATTGTTCCCTTTCAAATAATCCAGTCGAATGACCGTTTGGCGAGTGAATGTGTCCTGTCCATCCATTCCTTCCTTAAATCATTTCCAGACGGCTTTTATGTACGCTTCGACGCATCGATTCCATTGCGCACACCCCATCCATCCGCGAATATTTCTGGGTCATTCCCTTCAAAGCATTGGGCGCGACGGTTTTGGTGGATTTGCGCCAAGAGCGGAAATTGAGGAGAAGAGGGGGAAAGGGTTTTTGAATGGGAAAAGGGAAAAGAATCATCGTCCATTCGACCAGCCGATGGATCGATTTGGGGATGTGGATGGGCGAGAGAATATGGCGATGAGCCATCCAATTTGCTTCTTTCACCAACGGCATCATCCCCCATATCCATATTATAATCATTTTGATCATTGTTGATCTCCAAAGGCATATTTAAAATTGAATTTCAAGGTGAAAAATGCCAAAAGAAATGTTGGAAATGCAAAATGAAGACGATGATTCATCATCGGTGGAGGCAACAACTTCGGCCAATCAAGCTGGTCAATTCTCCACTACCATTCATTTACCATAATCTTTTTAGGCCCAATCCAGCCAAAATCGTTCCCTGCCCCGCCACCTCCTCTCATTTATCAATTCGATCCGGATGATGATTTCTATTTGGCCCCTCCCACTTGCCAATTTCTCCATTATCGGGATGCCGCAATTATTGTTGGCATTTTTGAGGTTTTGTTGATGTTTGGCGCATTGATCACTTCATTGGGTGAATACAATAATATAATCCATTGATTGAATTCAAATTAAGATTTGTACATATCTACACGATTAATTGGCATTTGGGCGCCATTGTTGCTTTCAGCCATTTTTTGCATTGCAATTGGCACAACAATTGTTATGGTACATTTATTCATTCCAAATCGTTCAATTATTTGTGGATATTTCTTAATAGATTTATGGCATTCGAACGGAGCAGCCTCAAATGCTTTGGCCTCAAATTTATTTTCTCAAAGTAGAAATCAGTCTATTGATGGTCATTCACTCCCATATATATTTGCATAATTTGTGCCATTTTTAGGCCGGTGCCGTTTTCTCAATTGCCTCAATGTGTTTGGGCATTGAATCCACCAATTGGATATTTTCCCATTTTGTCAGGTAATTACTTTACCCTAGGGCATAATCCATCCCTCTCAAAAGTGTCCCTCAAATGGAAAAACAATTTGGGCCAATTTGGCCATTCAATGTTGCCTGTGTCTCATTTTCGGGTGCCGCCCTCGGCATTTGGTTTGATGTTATTGTGCGCGGATGCTATGATTATTTGCTGGACAAGGACTATTTCAGCCAAGGGCCACAGCCAATTCGAATTGTCCCTTTCCCCAATCAACAAATTGTGATAAATGCTGGCGGCGATGATCGGTGAATAAATAAAAAAATATTCATTAATTTTATTGTGCCAATCATTTTTAAATAAAAGTTAAATATTTTGGTGTATTAATTTTGGAATAATCCAATGCAAATTCCCTTCAATGTATTTTGTACACTTGGCCAATCAAATTTATCAAGAAAACTTCGCGAAATTCTCTTTTTGGCCGCCGGATTCACTTTCATCAATTCCAACTTTTGTCCATTGTCCATAACCACAAGTCGGGGCCTTCCATCCGCAATCCTTCCTTGGCCATCTTTTTCACCAAAAACGAATGAATGCCTGAATATTTTAATCCAATATTTGATTAAATTCATCCAAATATTTACTCTGTTCGCCTTGCTTCAAACGCCAATTCCATTTCCTCTGCCAAATCTTCCAAATTGCCAAAATGGTCAATCAATTCAAATTGTTGTTGATGATTATTGTTTTGCCCATTTTTTTGTTCATTCTTTTGGCGTTGATTCTGCCTTCGGGCATTTTCTCCATTTTGGTTATTTTCACCAGAATTGAATATTGATGACAAACTTAATCTAATTTATTCCCAAAATTCATTTCCCGTTTCTCACATTCCGCGATCATCTTCTTCTTCTTCATTTTCTTCTTCATTCTTCATCCTCTTCCCATTCTCTTCCACATCCACGTTTGCGCCTTCCGGAGTGGGTTCATAAGAACGTGGTTATGGTTATTTAACCATGACCTCGTGGTTAAATAACCATGTGATCCGGTTCATAAGACGTAACCACCGGTTCCTGGTTAAATGACCTGGTCAATTAACCATGAGGTCATGGTAAAAACCTACCCCGGTTCATAAGAACGTAACCACATGGTTAAATAACCACGAGTTCATGGTAAAAATGCTACCATGCCCCCCTAGCATGGTAAAAAAATTTACCATCAACTTTAGGGCCATATAAAAAGCCTGGGAATTTAATTTAAAAATATAAAATAATTTTATTCTTGTAGATTGAAGTCTCCTCTATCAAACCATATAAATTTTGTATTTTTTCGTCCATCCATTGTTTTGTAAAAATTAAAAATAAAAAGGTAGGTAAAAAAGGTCTTTTTTACAGGGAATATCATCTTTGAAAAGGCATAAATCATTATTTAATCATCCAAAAAATTTGAAAATAATTCTAGATTATAGAATTGACATTCCTCTATCGATTGATATAAATTTTTTTTAAAAATTTTTTGTTCTGAATTTTTTATAAAGCCTGGAAAGAAAATAGCAGAAAATAGCACTGATTCGGTCGAGCTATACCTCATTCGATAGAGCTCGATGAGCTGAGTCCGAATATGCTAGAATTTTAATGCGGAACCCATTTTTGGCCAAAATATGGCCCATTTTTTGTTCATTTTCCCTCAAAAATTGAGAGTTACCTGGTACCCAGTTCATAAGATTATGGTTTACCATTACCTCATAGTAACTTTTAAGAATTTCTTATGAACGGAATTTAGGTCATTTAACCAGGTCATTTGCCCTTGGTCAAATAACCAGGTCATTTTACCATAGTTATTTAACCACGTTCTTATGAACCCACTCCCGCCGGTAATTCATCCTCTGCCCCCTGAATTGATGCCAATCCTTTGCGCACTTTCTCCCAAATATGTTCTTTCTCATCGCACCATTCATTTTGGTCAAAATATGCAAATGCCATTTTCTCGCATTCCGTAAATGCCTTCCCAGTGCGCATATCCATCCGAGGGCATCGTTCCCAGACAGTGAAATAATAATTCTGAATACGCAAATATTATCATTTCATTCATAATTACTCACATAAATACAGGCACTTGCGCACGTGTAATTTCGTTGGCATTCCTCGATGGCCCCCTCCAATTCGGCCCAATTCATTCGTCGAACTCTCTCCTTGTCCATCACCGTCAATTCCCCCTCTGTCTCGTATGTGCATTTGGTGAATGTTTTTTGTTTGATCTAAAAACAAGATTGAATAAATATTTTTATTTTTATGCCCCCAAATCCAAACATTCAAATATTTCCCATTAAAATTGGGTTTAGGCCCTCCTTGGGTGCATCCTCCGGCTGTCTCTTGGCAAAGGAATGTGAGGCATTTTGACAATTGATTGGGCGAAGCAGATTCGCTTGAGGCATTGATCAAAGGAATAATCAAGAGGAGGAGAAATATACAATTGATCATTTTTAATATGGCCAAATTAAATTGGAGTAGATTCAGGGAATGAATTTAATTTACTATCGGATTTGAAATTGAGAGAATATGGCCAAAAACAAGGATGATTCACCCCTCTGTTGGCAGGTGAATTGGATATTTCGAATGGATGAGAGGGTTTGAATTGAATTCATCATGTTAAATCGATCAAAGGATCATTACATTATACGGAGAAAAAGCATTTACTTTGAAGTTTTGAACAGGTGTCTACCTGAATGACAAATATTGGAAATTTAATCATTTTTTAATTAAAGATAATTATTTTGCGAATTAATTATTTTAAGTAATCTTTTAATCTTCTTTATTAAATACAAAAAATGGCAAAAGAAGCAGATGTTTTTTGCAATTTGTGATGTGTGAATAAACATGTGAAAAACATGAAAATATAAACTATTTTCTGACTTCCTTTTGACACAACAATTTAATCCGATTTTAAGCCGGTATTAAGATTTAACCCCAACATATAATGCCCTGCCGTCCTCCTCAGTTGCATTTTCATTAGCCTTGATTAATTTTGCCTTGAACCACAAATCCCTTGACCGTAAGCCGAAGTCTACAATCTACGCATTCCCTTCATTCATCAGTTTTGAACTCCCACCTCTTCCAAAATGAAAAATAGATTAATTTTAATCCCAGACAAAAATTCCCCCAGAGAGGTCAAACTTTTCAAATGGGTGGAGCTAAATTGGCTTGGACCAAAGTTTTAAAAAAATATTTAAATATCAGGCGGATTCTCTTTGATGAAGAAATCCCTTTCATTTACGCCTTTCACAATTAACATAGAATTTGATGAGAAGGAATTGATCCGGTGCAAGTACAATGTTGCGATATTTGCGGATGAATTTTTGTAAACTGACTTTTGTAGACCCGATATTTGCAGATTTTTAAAAAAGTAGATTAATTTAAGTTTAATTTTAGCTTAAGTTTCAGACTAGGACTTAGCTCTCGAAGAGAAGAATTAGGGAGAATTCAAAAAGCAATTTTGATCAGCAGAGTTAAAGTGAAAATTACCTTGTTTTTAAATCTACAAATGTCGGATCTGCAAATATGGATTCTATAAATATCGGTAAAACTACTAGAAGGGGTAGATTTCCTGGATTTATTTGTATTAATTTTTTTTAATATTTTTTCCATTCCCAAATCCCACACACTAATAAACTCAAAGATTCCTTTTGCCTCCATTCCATCCAAATTCCAAATCCAATAAATTTAATAACAATCCCTATGGCTAAATTCTCGCTTTGGAATTTGTCTTTGAATGAATTCTTTTAATTGGTTAATAGTTTAGTTTGGCGCAACCGCAAAAGGTTAAAAACCAATGACTGACCTCAAAACATTATTTTCTCAAAAACCAAACTACTCACTTTTATTGGAATTTGTTCTTCTTAAGTAAGGAGAATTTATGGTTTAGTCTTGGATTGTTCTTTTGATTTTTGATAAAGTCTCAACATTCTTTCTTTGATTTCTGTAAAAATTTCAGTGACGAAGCTAACTCAAAAATCAAAAATAGAAGATGGCCAAAAAACAAAAGCAGTGGGATTGGAGATTTCAGATTCTTAGCTGCTCTGATGAGCTGAAAATGACGCAGGGAATAAAAATAGAAAAGCAACAAAAATAATTGGCAAAATTGGCAAATTTAATAACGGTCACATTGTGTTTTTGATGACCAATAAAACAATTTAGGTAATGAAAGAAACAAATATTTACTCATAAATTTAGCAAAAAAAATAAAAGAATTAAAAATATTTTTCATTCTACTATACATCAATCAAAATTCCTTTAGGCAAGAATCCAATAAGAAGCTTTTCTTTTCTGTCATCGGCAAAATTAAATTAGAATTTGTTGCGAATTCAATAAAATTATTCAAAATAAATTCCAAAGGCTTATTTTAATGCCAAAAATGGAATGAATAGAAAAAAAGGGCAAAAATTAATAAATGATCTATGGATTATTAAATTGTAGAAAAAAAATGATTGGAAAAGTGCAAATCATTTTATCAAAAAATTCAATCAACCTTTCATTTTACCCTTCAATTCCTTTCCCCACTTTTTCATTGCGATTGATGATGAAAAATGTTTAAAAAGTAAGTAATAAGATGGATTAACTGCACAAATGAATGAAATGAAGTGAAGAAGAACCAATTCATTCTGTTCCAGCCGAACATTTCAATCATCGAAGGGAAAAGTTGGCCAAAAGGTGGGTGGAATGAATTGGTGCAGACATTTGCTAGGAAAGAATGACGGGATTGGGGGACTGGAAGGAACTGGTTTGTTCCTCCAAATCATAATCAGCAGAAAAAGCACTCGGAGGAGCCACTCCATCCCCTTCCCTCCGTACTTTGTATTTTCCCCTTTTTATTTCCACATTTGAACCTTTTTTTGCTTCGATGAATGAAGTGAGACCAATTTAACCTTCCCCTTCAATAAATATCATCCAATTTCATCACAATTTATTTTATTCATTTTTACTTCGACCATTGGTCTTTCCACCATCATTTTTTGGTCTTTTATTGTATATTTTATTGCCCAATAATTTTTGTCCCCATTAATTCCCTCCCTCCTTCCTTCCTTTCCCTCCCAATTTTCATTTTTGTTGCGTAATGGCCCAGAGAGGGAATTTTTGGCAAAATTCCAACAGTGAATAAAAGCCAAAATTAGCCCTAAAAGAAAATTAATAAAATGTACCGTAAATTAATTTCAATACAAATGGATGGACCAAAAATCATAAATAAAATAATTAATATTTATTTATGTTAAGCCATTTAAAGATGTTTAAAATGGCCATTTTGGCCAATATCATTTGGCCACCAATTCCCTTCAAATATCTCACAATTAAAATTAGAATCCTCTTTATTCTTATCAAAACCCAACGAATTTGCCCCCTTTTTTTGCTACATTGTCCATTTCCATTATCATCGTATTCGTTAATTCCAATGGCATTTTATGCCATTATTTCCGCCCCGGATGCGCATCAATGAATGCCCCCAATTCGCATTTATCTTTGCCAAAACCCGGTATTCCCCATTCATTTCCGCCTCATTTTCCCCTCCTTTGGGTCCATTTTCTGACGCAATCGTCGATTCTTGGCATTTGTGCCGCCGATTTTCGACTTTGCCCTTCCGAAAAATGTCCTTGATGAGGTGAATGAATGAATGGGTACTAATAAAGAGTCATCCCACCGATTTTCCTCTTGAATTCATTTCCGAGGAAATGACCTCAATTTTCGATGACAATGCCACCAATGGGCATTCGGCATCCTTTGAAATGGACTTTAGGTGAAATGGAAGGGAAAGTTACAAAATGGAAATTAAATATTTATTTTAATAATTCATATAAGTTTTCATTATTTTATATTTTTGCATATTTTTACGATTTCACCAAAAAATACAGAAAATACCAAAATAAACTTTTCGGGGCAAATCAAAATTGAATTTCATTAATTTTTTTTTAGGCCAATTGGCTCCAACCTCCATTCATCCATCCATTTTTGGCCCCCTAAATAAATTAAATGTGCGCAATTTTATCCTCCAATGTTTTTTTTTCTAAATTTGGATTTCCCTTTTTGCTTGGTAATTTCCATTTTTAGAGGGAAAAAAGCAGCAGGAAATGGGGAAAAAAAGATTTGAGGGAAATTATACAGTAAAATGAAGGAAAAGATAAAAATGGAATTCTGGGACCAATATAAAATGGAGGAGAAGAAGCAGATGTTGGGTGGCATAAATGGATACAACATAGTCAGTTATAATCCAAAAATGCTGCAAAATTCAGCTGGCACATAAGATAAGACCCATCGGATATTCATTTTTAATTCAGCGATTTGCCATTTTTACTGTCAAAAAAATGTTTGTAATAGGCTAATATATTGTCTAGCAAAATGTATTCATCAATTTTGCATGTATTACCCAAAATAAAATATAATTTATTCTCATTCCTTCATTTTCCATTGAATTGTACTTTTCCACAATACTAAAATTGATAAGGCTGAAAATAATATATTTTTGGATGACTTTTGGCCAATTCCTCTCCAACTCAACAAATTAATCGCTCATTTGGCCCATTCCATTCCACAGTTCCTAATTCATTTGTGTTTGGCATTTGCCCATTTTCCGTCATTCTTTCCATTTTCTCCCCAACCAATCACGTGCCCCCCCCCCCTCTTTCCAATTTTCCCCTTGAGACTATTTAATTGTTCCAATCATCAATTTGCACTTTTTATTTTGTTAAAAAATTCTCCTTAACAATTCAGAATTCACTTTCTTAATTCAATTTTCGTGTAAAATTCCCTACATTGACTGTAATCAAAATTTAGTTCCTCTAATTTATTGCCCTTTATGAGGGCGGATTTATTAATAATTCAAACAATTTTTAATGAAAATAAACAAATTTGCATGAGTGTGGGTGGGAATATGCCATGCCAAATATTATTTCCGTTTAATGAATGTCTCATTCGCCCCCAACCAACACCCATTCAATTAGTGCAAAATACTAATTTATGTAAGAGGTTTTTAATTATATATAGAAGAGGGTGGAATCCTTAAATAGTGAAAATGATTGGAAAAAACAAATATTTCCTCTAATTGGATTGGTTATTGATGCAATCTTATATTGAAAATGTATAATGTATTATTAATTTACCCAAAAACTTTCGTGTGGCTATATAAATTGGCCAAATCACGCTTCTTTAAGATTTCCTACCCTACCTAGCTTTAGCTCTAAACCCATCCTTGGCCATAAACCTAACCCTAATAAGCCCTAACATTTAGTTAGGGCCAAATTATATAGCCTTAAAAATATATTTTCTTTCAATCAACACAAAAAAATTTATTTAATTTAATAAAAGTATTATTCCATTTTATATTTTATTAAGAATAAGAATTTGTTCTTTTCCATTCTCTTCGATAAAATCAAAATATAAATATTACCAAATATTTTAAAAATGATCAGACATCACTTCTCCTCCATAAATTTTTAGGGAATTCCCCATTTTAATTTAACCAATTCATTTTTGATCATTGGCGATTGGCCTTGCCCTTGGACTTTGAATAGCAAAATAAAAAGAATAATTACTCAAGAATATTAAAAAAAACCATAAAGGTCGAATTCGCCAAAGTAATTTTACTGCCCCAAAAATGGACATTCCTCCGATGGGGGAAAACAGGTTTAATGAAAAAATGGACAAAAATCCGTTTTGGTTTGTTTTTCTCAATTTTTGTTTGATGTTTTCGCTGATTTGCAAAAATAACCGGAAAATATCTTTGTACTTTTATACAAAAAATCTATGATTAATTAATTAGGTTAATCATAAAAATTAATTTTATTTTTCTTTTTAATCCAATTTCTATTAAATTTGTTCATAAATTATTCTTATTTTGTACATTTTTTGTTTGACAATAATAGTACAAAATAATCAAAATAATTAAAAAAATATATTCTCGTCTTCTTTTCTGATTGAATGAACACAAAAATTGTTGCGAATGTTTTTGTCGAAAACATCCAAAATTATCCTTTTATTTGGTGGCACGCGATGAACATTAATAAAAATACAAAAATGAGTGAATGTAGTAGGAAAGAGTGGATTGTCCCAAATCTCAATTTCAACAAAATTGTTGGAATTGGGCCAGCCCGAAAATACATTTTAATTTGTATTTTTTTCATTTTTAAAAATTAATCTGTTTTTTTTCAATTAGTGACGGATTTGACTATTTTTTATTTAATATTTTTAAAATTCATTGTTTCTACGTCAAATCCACCCACTTCATTTCAATTTCTCACCTTTCTTCGTCATTTTTTACCAGACAAACTCGTGAATAAATATTTTAAAATTTTCTAAATGGCAAATGTGTTTGGGAAATGGCCAATTTAGGGAAAAATGTATTTGTAATTAAAGTGCAATTTAAATTACAAACAAAATTTTGGGCCTATTTTTCGTCATTTTAATTCATTAAAAATTCCCTCGAAATTTAAGACTAATTTCATTTCCCCTTCATTTAATTTTGCACTTTTTTTTACATAAAATTGCAGCAAAATAATATGATGAATGGAATAAATTGGACATAAACACAAAATGGCAATAAAATAGTATTACTGTAAATAAAATGGAGAGTATACCCAAAATTGTTTTTATTATAATTATTCATTTTTAATTACCTTCCATATTAATATTAATATAATATGTCACGGATTCCATTTGCGGGTATCAATTTGACTTTTAGCTTTCGCAAATATTTTTTGACATTTTTCCATTTTTTGCGAAACTAATAAATAATCCTCCCTCCCGGGGATTGGAAGGAACAAGATACTGCCGAAAAATTCCCTTCCCATTTTGTGAAAAACATCAAAATTATAATATCCAATTTTAATCAAGAAAAATGAATATTTTAAAAGATGAATCATTCAATTTATGACGAAAATGGGCGATCATTTTTGAGTGCATAAACTAAGGATTTTGGCATTATAAAAATTGCCGAAATGGAATTTAACCCTTCCTTTCCGATAAAGGGAAAATATTTGTGTTTTGTATTTTTCTACCCTTCAAATAAATTTATCTTTTTATGATTTTTCCCACAATGCCGCCCGCCATTTATTCCCATCCCAAACATTTTGGGAATACATCAAAAATGTGTGCGGGAATAATGGCTCTCAAACTATTTTGGCCAATGTTATTTTATTTTTATTACGATATTTGAGGGGAACAATTTTAATGAAGATGCCCAATTCCTCCTTCATTTATCTTTACAGTAGGAAAATAATAATTTGATGGGCAAAAAGTGCAAAGAAAATAAAAATATTTACGCAAAAAAAGTAATTCCATTCAAAATTCGCTGCATTGAATGTTCATTACAAATTGAGGGCAATTATGACGCTTTTGGGTGATTATGGAATTATTTGAATGGAATGGAAATATTTGAATCTGACCCAAGGATAATTGAGCCAAAATGACCCTCCGGCAATTAAAAATAAATTTGAGAAAAATGGGGACAAAAAATTTTTGGTTGCTAATTTTCAAAAAAAAATGCAGACAAATTTTTAAATTATTTTTTATGAAAAAAAAAACATTTTTTAACACAAAATTGGCCTATAAGATGCGCTTTCCACATTGGTATTTCCCGTTTTGGGATAATCTGATCTGCCAAAATGCCCCCAAAATCCAACCAAAATTAGCATAATTACACATTTCCCCCTTCCTCATATTTTGGGTGGCCATTTTCCCTCATTTTTTCAGTGTTTTTTTGCGCATTCCGGGAATTATGGCCAAATCCACGCAAATCCTCTCTTCCTTTTCAAATTCATATATATTTTAACAAAATATTAATAAAATATTCTTCGACCTTGAAAATAGTGTTTTTTGAATAAATTCAAAAGAAAATTTCTTTCTTGGATTTTATACAACAAATATTCATTAATTCAGATAAATTAATATTGAAATTTACTCATTTCTATTCTACCTATTTTTGGTCATCAAAAAGTGCCTTTTTTTAATAAATTTTTGTGCTAAAATATCAAACAATTGCCCCTTCAGGGTAATCAAATTCAATTAACCTAATTTGTTCCACGCGTAAATATATTTATTATATGCGCAATCGAGGCAAATTTTTTGGAATAAAATTGGAATATTATAAAGGGAGGGAGTATTGTTTGCATCATTTTGGCCAATCATATTCAATTCAATTCACATTAATTAGTTTTTTTTTTTTGCATTTTTATTACTCATTTTGATGTAATTCACTCATTCATTTCTGAATTATCATCCATTTCGCATTTATGTACTTTGCCATTTGACATAAAATCAACTTCAATGTTCCATTTCTGCTAAATAAGTGTGAATTCATTTGCCTTTTATTTTTGTTCACAGTATCATTTTTGCCAATTTTTCCTTTGATGACTTTTTCATTATTTCCCTAATGAGCTTTTCCTTCATTTTTTGATAACCTTTTCGCAGGAAAATCGTCACCAAAAATTTGGCCAACCATAAAATCGTTGCCTCTCTACCATTTTTGTAATTCATCCATCGACCACATTGAATGTGGGCTCATCGAGCTCATTAGCCCCCACCGATTTGCCCACATTTCCCCTCATTGCAATTTGTCCCAGACTGGTCCATCCCATCCCATACATTCACAAAATGCCCATTTTGGCCATTTTACACCATTTTCCAATGCCATTCATCCATTCATTCGTACATTGGTATGTAGAATATGTACAAACCCGTTGGAGTGGAAGAGAAGGCCCATCAAAGCCAACTTCGCTTTTGGGTATCATCAATTCGGCTGATGGACATTGTCGTCACCAAAATGTGTGGGAATTGAAGGGGGGAGACGGTTCACCTTTTAAATTGAAATGCGGGGGCCAATTCAAAATTCGAGACAAAATATTTGTCTAAAAAATATTTATTTTAATTCAATTTGACCCAATTTCCCACCCTCCTCCCCCATAAATTCAACTATATATTAATCCAACCATTTCCATATTCAAAACATCTGTTCCAATGCCAATATTAATATTAGTTTTTTACGTTGAAATCTAAAAATGCAATTCTCACCATTTTGGCGTCAAATATTGAAGTTTAGTCAAATTGGGGAAATGCGCAAAGAGGGCAGGTGCATCATTCATCCATTTTTATGACTAAAATGCCGGCCAAACTAATTATTCACCCTTCATTTCCCCCTCACCCATAGGCCACATTCATTCTCATCCACTTCCCACATTTAGACTTCCAAGAATTCCTCCTCGATGTCAATGTTTGTTCTTTCACCTTTTCCCATTGGCCACGTAAATGTGACCCTTATTTGGGGCTGGGAGGAGGAAGGCGTGGGGGCATCGAAAAATGGAGATGGCTCATTTTAGGCAATTCCTCTTTTGGAAGGTCTGTGCCAGCCGCTTTTCCATTTCAAGCCAAAAATAGTGCCTTTAGGGCATATTTTTGGAGATGAATGAGAAATTGCCGCTGGGAAATTGGGCGTCAACCTTCATTTGGAAATTGACCTTTTCCCCCTTTGGTCAGTCATTCAATTTTGGCTTTTGGTCACATTTGTGGCCCATCCTCAAAATTCCCAATTGCATCATTTTTGGCATTGGCACCATTCTACAATGTCAATTCATTCCATTCCCCCCATTCTCGACCATCCATTGCCTCCTTCCCATCAATTTGACTCCGCCCATTTCCATCCGTCACCCCGCGGGCCATAATGTGCATCCCCCTATAGCCCACCCCTTCATTTCCTTCTCCTCCCCCTTTTCCAATGCGCGACAGCATTTAAAGAGCCATTCGAGGCCATTTGCCATTGCCCGGCCCCCTCATTTTCCTCTCGATGCCCACTTTTACTCAGTCAGTGTAAAATTTTTCATTCTTGAGGGCATTTTTCTATAAATTTGTTCATAAAATAAATTCAAATACTTTTGAAAAAAACCCCGGGGCATTAAAAGGTTTTTCGATCTTTGGCCCAAGCCCAACCAATCCTCCTAACACCAATTCATCATTTCCGACAATTTTGACCTTGCCAAAAATGCGCGCATTCCTTTCCTTTTCTCCAATTCAAGTTTCCCTTTTTTAATATTTATTTCACACGACCTTCGTGGCCTTGGCCAACTGCAATTTTTCGCAGCTGATTTATTCCCCGAATATTCCATTCATTCATTTATCATTGACCAAAACCAATCGGCCAATTTGGCCTTGAGGCCACTTTTTTTCGCAACTTTTTTTTCTTCCGATTTTTATTTGTTAATATATTCCATCCCCTTTTAGAGATATAAATTCAACGAATATTTTTCATCGCTTCAAAACAAATTTTCCTGTTGGAAACTTCAAATATAAATAAAAACAGTTCAAATTCAAATTTTCATTTGCCTTCCATCATGACCTTCAAGGATCAACCAGTCCAACAAATTTGCGCACTTTTCCCAGCCGAATCGACCATTCTCGCCCGGCGGCCATCGAATGGAAGGGATCAGGCCGAAAATAATCAGAACAATGCCACATCCATCCAATCTTCCAATCATCACAATCATCGGTCGATGTCCTCAAATTTGAATCGAAATTTGTTGGCACTTGTGCTCGCACTTTCCATCATTTCCTCATTCAGCGCCCAAATCCCGGCTGTCGTTGGGTTGGCTTGCTATGAAACTGTTAATGTGAGTTTATTTTATTTTATTTGATCTAAATCCATTTGAGCAATTCACTTCTTTTTGTGCTAAATTCATCGAAAGTCACGGGAATTTTTAATTAAAAGAACATCCAAAAAGACCTTTTTTGGCCAAAATGACTTGACCAAAGAATGCAATAAAAAATGTCATTCGTCTCGTCTGCCTTTTTCCACCTATTCCATGAATTCTTCAATTGTTATAATTTCCGTAAAATGTTCTAATGAAAAAGGCGGATATAATTCATTCTTTTGTTTCGGATTATATTTTTGGTACACCCAATTTTTGCATTCAAAAAATTCATTAAAAATGCCGCCAGCCACAATAATTCTTTTCCTGTGTTCCAGGGCAAAACCACAATTGTTCAAAATGATTCATGGACTTATTGTGCCCTTGTGCCGGCCACAATTGTTGGCAATGAGCTGGTAAATGGCAGCCAATTCGGACTTGGACCCGAAAATGACATGATGACAATGTACAACACCGCATTCTCAATGAGCCAAGAGGAATATCGGATTTTGACTGTTTGCATTTATGAGGTGGGCAAAATGCAGAATTAATTAATGGATAAATATTTCAAAATAATATTTTAATCCCTTTTTGAACTTCCCTATTTTGGTTTACACACACAAAATCCACTCTCCCAAATTATAAAAGGGTACACCAATATTTTTAAGAGGGGATTAATTCTTTCCACATTTTATGAAAAAATATTAAATTCTAATTCAAATTTTTCATTTTCCGCATTTTTTCAGCGCTATGACTTCAGCCGATTCCTGACAATTAAACCGGATTTGGCCGTTGAATTCGCATTCCGGTGTGTCTGCAATTATGATTTGTGCAACAGTGAGCCAACATTTTCCGCATATTTGTCGGCAATCAAATCG
The DNA here is from genome assembly GCA_030063045.1 of Pratylenchus scribneri. Lineage (NCBI taxonomy): Eukaryota > Metazoa > Nematoda > Chromadorea > Rhabditida > Pratylenchidae > Pratylenchus > Pratylenchus scribneri. The sequence continues at coordinate 192,465 of JAQSEB010000064.1, read as the reverse complement.
GAAAGTTTCGCCAGGAGATGAATAATTAATTGAATGAATGGAGAAAAATTATTTTTGAATGGATTTAAAATATTTTTGTTTGATGACGGGAATTGGCATTGAATTGCATTGCATTTTACATTAATATTTTTTATTTTCCCCGCGTGCATCCTTCTTTCCCTTTTCCTGCTCCAATTCCACAATCCATTCAGCTAGAATATTTTTTACAAAATCATTCATTTTTTTATTCGATCTCACTAAAATATTATTATTTTGTTTGTATTCTTTTGGCCACCCCCATTCCCCATTAAATCCTCGTCCAAACTGTGTTATTCATTCAGCACTAATTCCAACTATTTTTAGTAACATTTCATAATATTTATTGTTTTTTTTTTCTACAAATTTGGTGGCTTTGAATGGCCAAAAAACACAAATGAATGGAATATTTGCATTTGTTCTCATTTCCCCCTTTCCCTTTCATTTCATCATTTTATTTGCCACATTTAATTAAACAGCCATTTTCAAAGGCACAAACAATGATAAATTTGAAAAAAATTAATATTCTAATTTGTACGGGTTACGAGTATTTTATAGAAAAGAATGAAAGAATGAATCCATCATCAATGATTAATTGAAACTCCAATTTTTGATTCCATTTTTGGGTCGCATATTTTTATTTATGGCCAATTCCTGTGCTTCTGTTCCCCAAAATTGAAGATTCCATCCAAATTTACGTCAACATTGTTAATAATAAAAATGGCTTTCCCCAAGAATTTGACTACAATTTGGAATCCCTTGATGAACATTATTAACATCCCCCCTTCTTATATTAACATCCCCCTTTCCCTTTCCCTTCGAAAACATCCTCCATCAAATTTGAATTTGAACTTTGAATGAATTTTTTCCGGAAGCGAAAATATCACAAAACAACTCGTGGCCAACCAAACAAATAATCCCTTGCTGGATTAAATTGTGCTAAAAAGGTCAAAAACAAATTTAGCAATCGAAGATCGGCATTCGGCAATGCGCAATGCCCCAAAAATGAAATGAAAAACATGCAAAAAAATATGCCAAAAGAATATATTTGCATATTTTGGAATGGCAAAAAATGGGAAAGGAATTTCTGGAATTTCTGGAATTTTAGGGCATCGACTATTAAATTAAATATATTTTTTACTGAATTCTTTGGCCCAAATGGAATTTGTTCAAAAAATATTATTCAATCCATTCCAATCTCCGATTCATTCATTCCAAACATCCAAATATGGCACTCCATTCTAATTGCTTGTCCTTTTCCTCTCCAGTGTTGATCCGCTTCAATTTTTTGTCGTCGTTCTGTCTTCTGCGGTGTGTGGGCATCGTGGTGGAATATTCGCGCATCAAATTTGTGGTCTTTTACCCCCCAAAAGAGGGTTTAATTTGGCACAAAAGATTGTTGTTTCCCTCCCATTTGTGCATATCCATTTTTTGTTTTTAATTTTCTCTCCCTCACAACAAATGGAACAGCGGCTTTAGGCTTCAAAGTAGTCCCGTCCACCAATTGGTGGACGGGACTACTCTTCAAAAGTCGAAAATGAATGATGGTCACAATGAGATGCGACAAATTTTTATAAAAATATTTTTTTTGGGTAAAATAATTCATTAAATTAACAATGACCATTTTTAGTACTATTTTATAGTGATTTAAAATTGTGTCATCCATTGGAATGAGATTATTATGGGTGGAATTTGAATCCAAAAGATCAAATTATTTGGTCCAAATTGAGACTGAACACTGAATTATTTGTTTTTGATTTTTGATTCGAATGAACAGGATGGGAGTCCATTTTTGGGTTCAATGGAAAATGCCGGGGGAGAAATTCTATATATATTTAAAATATAAAAATATAAATATTTATTTTTTATTATTATTTTTTGCATGTTAAAAGGTTAAAACTTCCTTTGAACGGATGTTTATGTTTTTTCCATTTTATTTGTTGATTATTTTCACAAAAACATGCAAAACAATATTGGCAAAGAAGCGTGACCTTAGTGCCAAAAATGAATGGAATTAGGAAACGGTGGCAAATTGGAAAATGCAATTTGCCGTAAATTCTCACGGTTTTTTCAAATTGACCCCTGCCCTCAAAGAAATAATAAAAATCCACCCACGAACTTTGACCCACTCCCCCAATGAAAATATTGTGGTGGGTGGATTAATTTTTGATTGTAATTTAAATTGTATTTTACAATAAATCTTGGAAATGAGGAAATTAAAATGACAATGAGGCATGAGGGAATATTAATTTTGGATTATTTTATATCATAAAGTCCATTTCCAATTAATTCCATCCATCCAAAACCAATCAAAATCATCTAATCTTTTCCGCATCATTGTCCTCGCCACCCTCCCCCAAACTAATCTTTGTAAATTATTATGTCTATTAAATCCATCCCAATTGCCAATTCCCAATTCAATCCCGTGTGACCTCCATTCATTCATTCATTCATTGGTGTGATTAATTATTCCAAAATTGTATCCATTTCTATTGGCCCTATTATGTTTGAATGAATGATTCATTTTTGGTCGCATCATTTTGATGGTCCATTTCCGCCGAAAATTATTCGTCAAAATGGCCAATTATTTTTCATCATTTCGTTGAACAATTTTTGAACTAATTTTGGGGGCATTCTTTTCCGCACATTTTTGTACCCCAAAAAATGACTAATCCGTCTGAGGGCAAATGCACCGGACACTGAATTAATAGACACTCAAAATTAATCACAAAAAGTCGCAACAAAAATGGATGCCGGCTGCAATTTCCTTTTTAATCCCACAAAATCGGCATTTTTTGTGCCTTCTGTGACTAATGGCAAATAAAAAATGCACATTCCTCTGCCGAATTAATTTATTCATCACCAAAAATATACATAAGAGAGAAGATTTAATTTTTATAGACTGGATATACGGCCATTCGCCATTGCTGCTAACATTTTTGTGGATTAAGCAGAAAAATGAATTCAAAATTTTCCGGAAATTTCTTAGATGGAAGTTACGTCATTTTCCTTGAAAAATTCACGGGAATTTTTGATGTTTCTTTTTTTGGGTTCAATCAAGAAAAGAAAGAAGGAGAAAGGACCCTCGGGGAATGGAAGAAGACACCAAAAATTGTTGGATACTTTGGTGGATGTCGTGATGAATGGGAATGGAAATTTGGGAATGAAATCAGTGCTATAAATGGGAATGAATGAATGAATTTGGAAATGGAAATGAAAAAATGAAATTTGATATGGGCAAAACCAAACCACAGACTGGAGGAATTGGCAAAGGACAAAATGGAAGAGGGGAATTTCGGAAATTGGAATGAAAAGAAAAAAAGGACATTAAATTGTAAAAAACGTTTAAATTTGGTACAAAATTATAATACCTGAGCTGACTTTTTGAGAGAATAGAAAAAGTGAAATTCAAATATAAATATTAATTTAATTTTAAAAATCCAATAAAAATCCATCAAAATACTGAAGCCAGATAAAGAATACATAAATTTACAGATGGCAAAAAAATAGAATAAAAATTTAATAAATAAATATTATAATTAAGTTTAGAAAATTATCAGCCGTCGCAGACATTATTAATTTGAAGGGCAAATAATTTTTTAAATAATTAATAAATGTTTAATAAGTTCATACAAGATTTGCACTTTTCCAATACAGTATAAGTATTAATTCTTTATCTATTCTTTTTGATTAATCCACAGATTATTTGTTGTGAAAATTTTGCCTTAATGAAAGGCTACAAAAAAAATATGAGAAAGAAATCCCGAATTGTTGATGAAACATTGGCCCATCCATTCATAATCCATTTTGGCATTTCTAAACCAAATTTATTGAAAATATTCTTCCCAAATCCGATATATTCCTACCAGCACTTTTTTGGTTTCTACTCTTTGATTGCACCGTTTGTGACGTAAAAAAGGAAATGCTAATAAAAAGATGAGCATAAAATGCAATATTCTGAGATTATTAATAAGCTTTTTAATGAGATTGCGTACATATATTTTACGTCAAAAGGAGGAACAAAGAATATTAGGGCACATTCAACAAAATCGCACAAATTTCCAATTCAATTCATTTGCAATTTTGCACAAAATTTCGACATATTCTGCATTTTATTTCACAATCCAAAATTCCACATTACTTTTGTGTGTTGTGTTCCTTTTTCATTCAGCAGACACAGTTCAAGGTCATTTCCCCATTTTTGGATGACAATTCGACGAATTAGTTGGAATTAGCATGGAATTGGGAAGAATGGAAAGAGGGGGTACTGGCTGTCACGCCGGAATATACTATGTGCCCCGGCTTTTCGGCGAGCACTCTCCAAATTTGGGGGCGCGAGGGGAAATGACGACAATTTAGAAGGAAATGGGAAGGTGGGGGACATTTTTGGATGGTAGCCAGCGGGGCCGGAAGTGGATAATGGAAATGAGCATAGAATGGAATGAATCATCCAACCCCAAAATATTCAATTTAATGATTTAATGTTGAATGGAATAAAATTTTGGGGATTGGCAACATTTAATTCCAGAAATAATTTTTTAAAAAATTTATGCCTAATTTCGAATGAACAACAAATAAAATAAAATGAAAATTTGATTGTTAAGCAAAATATTTATTAATAAAATGAATGAGCATTGGGGGAAATAAGGCCATTTATTATTCAATCATTTTCCAATATTAAAACCACTCCAAACTGGGTTCGGATTCTTGCGGTGAATGAGGCCGAATACCGCCGGTTGATGGAGTGCTGACCCGTTTTATTGGTGTTGATTGTTCGCTTATTTTGGAAAGGGGACGGTCATCAATGTCGCCGTATTTCCTTAAAAATGAATTCATTAATTCAAATTGAATAAATTAATTTTACCTGAGAATGCCACTTTTGGCCCTCGGTCTAATTTGGCACTTTTCCTCCTCTTCCTTGTTTTGATCAATGCAATTTTCCCGCCAATCCTCATCGTCTCCGCTCGATTGGAAATCCGTACAAATTGCCGAATCGTACATTATTCCACCACCCCCAATCATTTGTTGGCCAATTGTTCCAATTCTTGATCTGCAATTTATTCATATTTATAGGATTTTACGGATAATTTCAAATATTCCGTTTTAGCTTCTGATCCTATAAAGTATAAATCTAATAAGTCTGCAATTAATTCCTATTATTTTGATTTATTTGTGCTATTAAAAAGAAAATTCATTTGGTTCCAAGTATTTAGGATACAAATTGGTCTATTAATCTCTTATTTGGAAATAAACTTCGTATATTTGGCTTATGGCTATGGCCTCTTGAATATGATAGTGTCAATGCCAGCAATGCCTACCATAAGATCTTTTCCTACTGTACCCCCACTTTTGCCTAATCGCCTTTCAGTCAACCTATCAATCAAACATTGCCCCAAGCTGCCTTTTAAAAGCCCTCTCTTTTTTTCTCCTATTAATATTAAGGCGTTTACCCTAGACTTTTACCCTTCATATTATTATCGTATTTTCCCTACAATTAATAAAGAATAATTTAAAATAGAGTTCCCCTTATCTCCCTATCCCGTTCATTGGGCCATTGGGGCAGATTTCCATAAAGCCAGAGGCCCAACTCTCGTTCCGAACCACTTTATCGCTAGATTAGGACAAATAGAATGAACTGCAATGTCCCAAATTTATTTAAAAAAATTTGCCTTTGAACAGAATTGGATGCCAACGAAGAATGTGAACTGATCACACTGTCGAACATTTGGCCAGGAACAAGCATTCCCTCATGCTCTCGACCTTGAGAAATGGCATTGGCATTTTCGGGCTTCTCGAATTTGGCACGAGAATTTTTGCCGCCATTTCCGGTCAATTCCCAAAGGCTGAAATGTGTGAAAGAGTTTAATTTTTTAATTTTGATTTGAATTGACCCTTGGGAATTTTGTGAATTTATATCTCTGTTTTGTTGATGCAATTTATGTTTTTCATATGGGCCGGAACGTGAACTTCCACAAATTGATGATATTTCTGTGGATGTGTCACATTCATTGCTAAAAATGATTAAAATTGAATTGTTTTTTTGGCATTTTTTCTCGCTTTTGTAAAACAATTCGATATGCCGTAAATGGAAAACTGGAATCGCACAATATTTTTGGCCTTTTTTGTGCTTCTTGTTCCTCTTTTTCCCTTTGCTTTATTAAATCCATCATTGATGAAGTCGATGCATTCGCCTCAATCAGTTGATCCATTCCCCACAACTTAAATGAAGAAAATATGGTTTAATTTTAATGAGATATATTGAAAATATCAAAAAGATATTAACGGTTCCAGGGTTTGCCCTAGATCCCAAAATCTTATTTATATTCAAATTAGATCTCATTAAGAGGCATTTTTTGCTCTGATTTTGCACAGGTTTAACCAATTCTAACTTAGTTTTGAATTTGAACCCAAAAACCATAAGCTGGTTTAAATGGTTTAATACTCTTAAGTTCTGACTAAACCATGACAAAATATATACCAATCGATGCACATTGATGAGATCTATCGATTGAGTATAAGGTTTGTGAGTCCAAAACAAATCATTAAAGCGATAAAATCTTTTCTAGATTTCAATATTTTTTCGACAAATCAACAATATCTCGCCAATATTCCAAATTTTCCCATCTAAAATTTACATTTTCCAATGCTGAATCCAACAAATGTTGTCCATCCTCCACCTCCTCTCTTTCTTGTTGCCAATCACCGGAAAACATTTCTTCCAAATTTTTCATTGCCGAAAGTTGTGAAATGCCACCCAAACTGCCTTCCCTTTCACGGAATAGGAAAAGTCCATCTGAATGCATTTAGTTGAATTCAGATTCCCCCATTTCCCTTCATTCACCTTCATCCCCTTCAAAATCCAATTCAACATCGGTTGGACATTCGGAATTCGTCGAGAATTCATTTTCCCAGCAAAGTTCATTGTCGCAATTCAAATGCAATGAAGCGGATCGTCGAGAACTGCTCCCCCTTGATGAACAAGATGAACTTGGCGACCGAGAATTGCGATTTTTGGGCGATTTTGGTGGAGTGTCGCATTCTGGGAATTGTTCAGGCAACGGACTTGCTGGAGAATGGCATCGATTTGAGGGAATTCGAGAGGCGGAAGTTAAATTGCTGAATCCACTGTGGAAAAATTGAAGAAAATTTAGTTTACAATTAAGCGAAGTTTCTGTTTATTTTTTTGTGAATATTTTTGGATGTGAACTAAGTTAAATTTACTTAAAAATGGCTGATTTATTCCAATATTTTGAATACAATATATAGTCTTTTAATTCCCCATTCTCTAATAATTCCTTGCCCTCGATTTTGAGGAACCATAAGCTCCGGGCATGATGAACTTCAAAAAATTTTTATTTTAGTTCCATAAAGCTCTACAATAGCTGCTATAATTTATTCAAAAAATGTGCTAAACCTATTTTCCTCCAATTTTTGAAGGGTTGAAAAATAATTCCCCATGGGAAGAATTAAAAGATTATATACGGTAAATTAAATTCTAATATTTGAACCTCAATGTTGACTGTTCATCCTCATCCATTCTTTTTCGTTGCCTTCCGTAACGCAAAAGAATATCCCTTCGATTTGGTGCCAATTCCTCCAATGGCTCCTCCTCCCCACTGCTGCATTGGTCCAATGCCGCAATTCCGGCCCTTCGAATTCGTTGATTCATTTGAAATAATCGTTTCAAGGCATTGGATTGTCGAACCTTTTTGTGGGGAATTTGTATTTAATTGGCCAAAATTGGTTTACTTGAACGACGGCAACTTTATTTTTGCTATTTTTTGGTGATCCATTTTCCGAAAGGCAATCCTCCAATCTCCTCAAAAGATCATTTTCGCCGCCCAATCGAACTGCATAAAATCCCTGAATTTAAGCCAAAATTTAATCCCTCAAAAATATTTTCCCCTTTCGAACTTCGGTAAATTCCACCATTTTTTCGCCGCATTTTGCCGGTTCCTCTTTTTCCGGACTAAATTGTTCCAATGCAGTGAAAAGGCAATTCGTTTTGATTAGCCTATACAACAATTTGTAGGCGACAAATGAACTGATGCAAACGGCAAATGCCGCACCGCTTCTTCGGGCTTAAATTTAACAAAAATTTAATTATATATTTTATTTATATTTTATTTTTATTTATTTCCCATTTACCTTTTAAGCATTGTCTAAAATAGGCATATCCATCCAAAAAATTATTCCCAAAAAATTTGGCAAATCGCCCCAAATTTTCGAGGCTCCATTGGCCAAGGAGGGCAGAAAACGAACGAATTCCCATTTTTCGATGAAAATGTTTCGAATGAGGTCAAATTTATATAGAGGAGGGATTAGAGGGGAGGAACATCAAATAATCAAGGATATCAAATTGCCCGACGGTCGGTCATCCATTGCTTCGGCAAAAAAAAATAATATTTGTGGTTGTGGCCAATGAATGTGGCCACATTCCATCCAAACAATCTTTGCAAAGAGTTTGGGACTTGGAGAAAGTGATATGTGAATGTGAGTGAATGACAGATCTATGGGGATGTGATTTAAGCAACTGACAAGGTAGAATATTTATTGGACTTTGTTGAAGGGAGAATATTAACCACAAATGCCGTCATTGATGGCTGGAGGGGGATTGGAAATCAACAATAAGCAATGTGGATTCTGGATTACCGTCTTAAAAGTTCAAAACAAAAAAAAATGTAGACAAGGAAAAAGGGAATCAGCTGATTTGAAATTGTAAATATGTAGATTGGATTGTGAATCCCATTTTCGATGCGAATTCGATTAAATGGGTCCCATAGTTATTCTAAATTGAATCTAATAGAATGAGAATTAGAAGAGGTGTAAAAAATGAATTGAATTGTTGGACAATTGGCTTTATTAGAAAGAGGGGAATTTTTGCTTGGCCATTTTGTGCTTTGATTTGCCCAGTGGCCCTCTTTTCCCACAAATCACTTAAGTGAAGTGAGGGGAGGAAAGGAAAGGAAGGAAGTGGGAGCCAATTTGATTGTTTGGTTTGATTGAATTGAGGGCGGATTCAGCAGCAAAAGTGAATGAATGAAAAATGAATAGATCGAATAATAATGGGTTGGCTTTTTACAAAAGAAAAAATAATATTATTAAAGTAAAAAACGATTGGCCAATGCATTTTTTGGACGAAATAAAATCTTCTCGTGATCATCAAAATTGATGGCCAGAAAAAATAGTGAAATCTTGCGGAAATGTTTTTGACGAGTTAAAAAGAAAAGAAAATTGGATGATGGATTGATGGAAAAAATTGCTTTTTGATGAGAATTTGGCAGATTCGAATTAGCTGAAATCATTCGAGTTTGTGGACTTCAATTGAGGGGTCAAAAATCGGGCATTTATTTAAGCACATTCATTCATTGAGGGTTTAAAATGTGCAAAATTCCAATGTGGTTGATCTTTGAATATGCATTTATATGTTTTTGAATTTTTCGTATGATTGAGGGAAAGGATCAAATTACGGTGGAGGAAAATATTTTGAACTTATCCATTGGAACGATTTAATAGAGGCTTGGAGTGAAAATGTTCAAAATATAATTTGGAATGAAAAATAATAAAATAATTGAGGATTAGATGGTGAAAGAGTCCCATTTTTTGTTTTTTTTATTATTTTATTTTTAAAAAAATATTTACTGAATATGGCCACATCCAGATGATTTTTGGTTGTCGGCAATGAAAGGCCCAAATTTGTGGCCAATTGGCCACCAATTCGGCCTCCCTGGATTTTGGCCTCAAAAAGGAGTGGTGGCAAAAGGCTGGCCAAGGCACAGGCCATTTTTGTGCCGGAATCATTGTTGCTGGATGAACTGCCGGAGACGGATGGGAAATTGGCAGCCATTTCTGCTGGTTTAGAATTGGATCAATTAGATAAATTTTTTATATTTTTTATTCACCTTCTTTCCAATGTTTCTTTTACACTTTTTGCTTCATCACAATTAGCACAGAAAAGTAATTAATTAATTGATGAAAGAGGGAAAATGTGTTGCTCTATTCGATTGGATTGCTGCCAAATTGCCGAGGAATTAATCGGGCGATGTGAAGCAAAAAGAATGAAAGAAAGAAAAAGAAGGATAAAGGCACTGATCGGCTTCCAATCAAATAATTTGGTTGCCCCTGGCAAAATAAATAATTTATTTTACATGTCTCTAGGCTCTTATGGCCATTTATATTTCATGTTAAAATATAATTATAATAATAATTAAAATAATAATAATGTTGAATTGACGGTTTGCAGGTTTTGCTTTTGATCAATCAATTTTTTTGCGCGACCTTCGCCCCTATTTTCCCATGGATTTTTCTTTTCCTCCCTTTGGGTGATGCTTGGTTGACTAGCCTTCTTCCCAATATATTTACGTGAAAATGTGGGGAAAATGGCGAACAAAAATCCATCGATTGGGACCAGAAAATAAACGGGAAATGGATGGATGGAATGGAGGGAATTGGAAGAGAGGGAGGAAGGATGGGTTGATGCGGGAAAAGTGCGGAAATTGGACAAAGAATGAAAGGGTTTATGGCCCAAAATGAGGGTGTTGGTCTTTGAGGCCAAATTCCTTGGAAGGTACCTAAATTCTAGGGTAATTGATCCTCTCCCCTTAATTCGATGGGAAACTGGCGTTCAATAAACAACAAATTTTGCTGCAATGGAAATAATTTAATTGAATTAAATTTTTTCATAATATTTACAATGGGATGGAGAATGTTCATTTCGATTTTGCTGATAATTCCAATGTGATAAATTTTCTCCAGTGAAATCGATTTCCCTGTTCTTTAAATTTTGCTGATTTTGTTCGAAAATTGGCGGCTGGCTTATTGGAAGGGAATGGAATGGAGAATGGCTTGTCAATGGAAATGAAAATCCGAAAAGTAAATTTTTTCCTTTGTTTATTATTAAGTGGATTGGATCAAAAAGAGAAAATATTTGAGTAGAGAAAATATTTAGTAATGAATTTTTTTGGTGCAAAAATGACGCGAAAAGGCCAAGAAAATTGGCCATTTTGGACCCAAAATTATTTGGGAAAAGGAAAGTGGAAAAATTTAGAAAATGGGAACAAAATTGTGGAGAGAAGCGGCTGAAGAACTGCTGTTGGACTGGGCTGGGCCATTTTTTGATGGAGGAAAAGGAAAGGTTCGAGCAACAGGAAATTATGGCATTGGAGCAATTTTGGAGGGTTGTTCAGCCCCAAAGGGGCATTTTCAAGTGGGAGCAATGGGAATGCTTGGAATTTATTGAAAATATTTGATGAAAAAGTTGGGACATTTAATTGGAAAACATTTGAGCCTTTTTTGGTCATTGATTTGGGCAATTCGTCATTTTTATCCCATTTTAATATAATTTCCTCTACTGAATTGATTGGAAAAGGATGGACCATTTTCATTATTTTGGCGAGATAACAGATGGCAAAGGGAAATGGGGAATTTTGGGAAAGAAGGACGACGACCCAAACCCGCAGATGGGCCAATGAAAAAGCCATTCATTCCATTGGAGGGACAAAAAAAGTGGTGGAGAGGGGTATTGGAATTGGCGGTGGATGAAGTCAAACGAAGAAGAAAAGGACAAAAAAAGGTCGGGCCAAGTGCCAAATGTGTTGGACAATTCAAAAGAAAAGGCCAAAAAAGTGGGACAATACCTTTGGGAATTGGCAAATATGGGTGGTGGGGGGGACATTTATGGTTTAAATTTCAAAAAAGCAAATTGAAAATAAGAATATTGCCAAGAGAGGATAGGCAAATTGAATGAATTGGGGTGAGGGGATGGGACGAATTCATTTGTTGGGCAGTCGGCTGTCACTGTTTTTGCCTGGTTTCCCATTCCATTGGCCAATTCCTCCTTCCAATGCCACCCTCCTTTCCCTTCACTTCGTCCCTATTTTTGTCCCATTTGCCGCCATTCTCGTCCCGTTCCCAGCCGCAAAAGTAAAAAGGGCCTTAGGGCACTGTTATGGACATGGCCAAGAGGAAATCGATTGGCTTTTGCATGGATGGGTGCAAAAAAAGGAAGAGGCTAAAAGCGGCACAAAAAAAGGCTGGAAAAAATACATGAAAAGTGGGATGGAAATGAGGAATTGAAATTTAATTGAAAATGATTTATTAATTTAATTTAAATTAATTTATGGAATAATGATGATATGTGCAGAAATGCATAAATCGGAAAAATTGATTATTGATGATTGTACCAAATCAATATAAGAATAAATATTTATGAAAATATAAAATGAAATTAAATGAATAAATTGTGAATTAAAATTGAGGATCAAATATTCAATTTAAGCTAATTCTGCCTGAAAAACCATATTATAAGTATTATTATGAATTTAACCTTGTCGGCATACTTTTCATTACTATGCCTCTTCTACAGTCATATTGTTTAATCATTCAGCAGAATTCAGATTCAGATTCCGTATAAAATTGTACCCTGTGGTTAATAATGTTTGAAAAATTCTTTATTCCTTTATGAAATGTTTAGAAGAATGAACCCGATCAGTTGCCATCAATTTGCCAATGCCAACCTACCTCATTTATAAATTGAATCAGAGAATTTCTTTATTTACTATTATATTTTAATTAGCAAAATGCTTAAATCAACAATTTTAATTTTTTCTCACCATTTGTTTTAATGCGGCTTTTTCGTTTATCTAAACGGGCTGAATTTTGTATCTAATTCTAATTTTCATATTCAGACTAATTCTCCCATGTATCTAACAATTTGATACAAAATCAGTCCTTTTAGGATTTGCAATTAAGTTTTTCCTATTTCATATTATTAATGACGTTTTTAATCAAATTTTTTGTAGGTATTTTTCTCATATTTTTACTATGAATTAATTCAAATTTGTTTCCATTGCTTTCTTCATTTGTAAATTAAATTTACCTCATAGGCAAATATTCGACCAAAATATTGAATTCCATTTTTTTGCAATTTGTCCAACTCATTTCCAAAAAAAATAAACAAATCCAATTTGGCCAAAAAGTGGAATTCTCCTTCAAAATTCTTCACCAAAATGAATTCCGATTCCTTTTCATCATAAATATTTTACCGGAAATAACCATTTTGGCTAATGCAGAATGCCACCCTCCCATTCCCATTATTCATTCCACCATTTTGGCCATTGACCCCTCCTACATTCTCCTTTCAAGTTTTGCCATGCCCATATCCATTTTTTTTGGTTGCCCCTAGGAACAAATTGGGCAAAAGGACCATTTCAATAGAGAATTCATTTCAAATTTAATAATAATTTTAAAGATTTCATCGCAAATCAGTGGTAAAAATGTTGGTTGGCCGCAAATTTATTGGCCAAATCATTTCATTCAACCAAAAATGGGATTATTCCATTTTGAAACAAAAAAGGGTTTCTACATTTTGGCGAATGCCTTCCCCAATTATTTGTGCATTTTTGTCCGCATTTTTGTTCGTCTTCTACATTTTCAGTCTGCTCCAGTCCATTCAAAAATCATTTAAATTCAATGATAATTCTTTCAATAATTCAATATCCAAGGGTAAATATATTTATGAGGTACATTTAATAAAATTATTTCCTCTATTTTTTTCAGTTATTCACAATTTGACCATATCTCCTTCACCTCTTTTCAATCGTTGGGCATTCGAAAAGAGCAAAAAATTTGTTTCCCTGGATTGTGCCCGAATTATTTCCAATGATTCTCTCTATATCCGAAAAATGGCCAAAAATCGGATGGAATTCGTCGATCCCGACAATTTGAACATGGAATGTGAAAAAGGAATTCGTTGGAGGAATTATTTCACCAAAAATGGTAATGAAGATTTTCCATTGGCCCAGGCAAGGATTGTTTATAAAGTGAGGCAATGAAATATTTGATTAAATAATTATTTAATAATGCAATTTTATTAGGATTATGTTTTCTTGGAAATGGAATTGGCCGCCGCATATTCACCCAAAAATTGGTATTGTTACATTTTGGACAAAAAATCAAATGTGAGTTCATTTTAGGAAGGGAATTATGATAAAAAGAATAGGGGCTGTCACTGCCAACGATGCCTATTGGCCTTTCCTATTCGTCCTACTGTACTCCCAGTTGTTGCCCGAATCACTCTTCTGTCACCCTGTCAATCAAATATTGCCCCAATCTACCTTTTTAATCCTTCCCTTCTTCCTCTTCTTTGCCTTTTCTGCCCTCCATATTCTCATCACATTTTACTGTATAATTAATAAAGAATAATTTAAAGTAGGGTTTCCCTTATCCCTAGCTTGTTCATTGGACCGGCTTAGACCTCCGACGAAGGTCCGAGAGAGAGTTTAGACCCAACTCTCGCCCTGAACCACTTTAGCTCTAGATTAAGATTAATATGGGCTAAGTATTCAAGAATTTGATTAGAGTTTTAGAAAATAAATATAGAATGGCTTTATTGAGTAAAATTTATGCATTGGTCTTCCGGCCATAATCCAATTTCATTCCAAATCAAATTCCACTCTCCTTCTTTCCACAGCTTCTTTAACCATTTAAAATTGTTTCGATTATTTCTGCTTAAATATTAATTTATTCAGCCACTTTTCCATTATCGGATGCAAAAATTGGCCGAATGTTTGCCGAATGTTTTGATTGTCCCCAAGGAATGGTATTTTGATGGTGATGGGCATAATATAACGAGGGCACATTTGGAATGCTTGAAATTGTTGGCAACACCCAAAAAACAATGGAAATATGTGGCACTTTTACAGGTTGAAAATATATTAATTTCGGCGAGTTGATCCACCTCCAATTCAGAATCATGATTCATCGATTAAAACAAATCGACAAATGATTCAAATTTACAAATGGTTGGATGGAGCAAATGATGTGGAGGCAATAAATAATTGGCTGGGAATAAAATGAATTTAATTCTTTTTAGATAACTGAATTGCCCGATGGAAGGGTAAATTACAAATTGGATTGGAGTTTTGAGGCAATTGGAATGTTCAAAAGGAATTGTACATTTCTAATTCGATTTAATTGGGTTTTTCAAATTTATTTTTAGCCCAAAGAAATCGACAAAATTCCTCGGATGGATTTCCCCCAAAATTGGTTTTCTCAAAAGGATATGTTCAAAGCAGTTTAACCAGGGAAATAGTGGTAAGAAATTAATTTCCGCAGGGACTAAGATGTGTAAATTCAATGCAGGAATTTATGTTGAATGAATTGGATTTGACCAAAATTGTCCGTCGATTGGAGGCTGGCGAATTTGGAATTGATGAAATTTTGGTGCCAACTTTGCAAGCGGCCGATGCCCTTCAGGCACCCGGCGGATTCACGCACATTTGCCTGGAAAAGGGCAAACACATTCAACATATCACCAGGCAAAAATAGGAATAAAATAAATAAATTCAATTTATGCCAAATTTACAGAGGCTCAATTTGGTATGACGATGAAGAATGTGGGTCGAATCATATGCGACATTCAATTTGTGTTTTTGGATTGGAAGATTTGCCATTGCATTTGAACAAATGGCCACATTTATTTGCAAACAAATTTCAGCCTAACTTCGATTTTGGTGCCGCCCTTTGTTGGTATGAGACAATCCACAATCGAAGCCATAATCCAATGGAATCCGATTTGGCAATGGCATCGTTGGATTCAGAATTCTATGCCAATTTGCCACACGTAAAAGCGACATTTTAATTTTGACCATTCACAATAAAATATTTAGGTTCGTTTTCAAAAATTCAAAAGGAATTTGACCAAATTGAGCATTCCATATAGGCAGGCCATTGAATTCTTCAATTGCACAGAAACCTTTTAAAATGATTGAGAGGCCGGTGATTATTTATTTTTTAAACGGGTCAAACAATAAAAATGTGATTAAAATTTTATTTTTGTTTAAATTTTTATTGCCAATTTTATATAAAATTTAATTAATTTGCACATCATTTATGAATGAATTAACCAAATGGCATTTTCTCTCTTCTTTTTATGTTTGTCCAACTATTATTTTCCTATTATTCCTCCTCCTCCTCCAATTCTTCTTCTTCTTCCTCCTCCTCCTCTTCATTTCCTCCTCCTTTTTCCCCTTCCATCAATTGACTGTCAATTATGACCGTCTCATTCCTGGCCAATTCCTCTCCTTTGATTTGCTTCTCTTGGGTTACTTTTGTAACGTGAACATACTTTAATATAATTAAATTTAATTTACGAAAATTACATCCTTTTTACCTTCCCTGGTGCTGCTCCTTTTGGTCGGACTACCAAATCGGCAGTGCTTCTTGCTTCGCCCGCATTATTTTCCAAAATGCAAGTAAATTGGCCGGCATCCTCTAATTGGACATTGCCAATCAACAAAGAATACACAAATGGCCCTTCCTTAATTCATAAATATAATAAAAATATAATTAATATTACTTAAATATACTTTTTTCATGCTTGCCCCTTCCACTTCCAAAATCAATTGGCCATCTCGAAGCCAACAAACCGTTGGTTCCGGTTCTCCACTTGCCCTCACTGTCCACTTCAAAAAGGAGCCTTCCTCCACTTCCTCGCTCACTAATCTTTCCACAAAGTCCGGTGCCATTGTTTTCGCTTAAAATGGGGCATAAAATGAATTCATTTTTGTTAAATGGAATTTACGTCTCAACACCAATTGTGCCGTTGAACTGGCCATTCCCGATGCATTTTCGGCCATACAACAATATTTTCCCGCATCATCGCCATCAATTTCATTAACCATTAAAATTGCCCTCCCTCCTTCCGTCCAAATTCGAATTTTCTTATCATTTCCCAATAATGGTTGCCCATTTTTGGTCCATTCTAATTTAGGTGGCGGCAATCCTTCAAATCAAATAGAAAATGTTCAATTTTCATTCTAATGAGGCCAACCCGTAACGACTGCCTCGAATCGGGCCGATTGTCCCTCATTCAACACGGCGGATACCAAAGTTTGCATAAAATGAGGCGGTGATCCCTTTTGATGCGGTGAATTGGCCCTTTCAGTTTTGGTCAACAACAATTCATCGGTGGAAATGAGTCGATGTTCAGAATGGGATTCCACCAAAGGTTGATTACCATTATGGAAGATCTTTTGGAAATATTATATTTTTCGGGTTTAATTTTATTACCCCAGATTGTCCTTCCTCTTCCTCCCTTGGCTGATAGGCGGACATGGACATTATTTGGGGCATTTGCTCCACTTTTTTATTAACATTTGTTGGTGGCGGAGTTTGGGTTGAATAATAGTTGGGAGGACGTGGCGGAGTACTCAATGCCCGTGTTTGTTGTTGTTGTTGTAACTATTCATTAAAATGATTTAATATTTAAATTGTTTTTTCCTCACCAATTTTTGTTTTTGCCAATTTAACAATCCCTGAACTCCTCCTATTGACCGCCTCCCTTTTTGTTGGCCTATAGCCGGCTTTGGAATCATTGATTTTGGGCGAACATGAATTAGGGTCAATGATTCATTTCGTCCTCGAATATTTTCTGCGACCAGCCGATACCATCCAGCATTTTCCAATCGAGCTGGACAAAATCGAATTGCATAAGTGTCGCCAATGTTGGTGAGCTTTAAAATTAATTTAAATTGAATAGAATAAATTTAAATTTGACTTCAACAAAATCTGGACTCGATTTGATTGGCCTTTCGTTGAAAAACCATTGCACTTTTGGTCGGGGATTGCCCAAAATGAGACAATCCACTTCCATCCTTTCCCCCTCATTTATTGTTACTTCCGTGGGAAATGGTCGAAGGCATTCTGGCGCATTTGCCAAACTACTGTAGCCTGACAAATAATCAAAGGGAATATTCTTTATTTTTCCTTTTCATTTTTGCCTGGATCCCCCAAATCGCTGCTTGTTCTCCTCGATTCGGCCCTTTCCGATTTGCTGACCGAATAAATTGGTCCTTGGGCTGGTGATTCAGTGGTCCATCGGCTAAAATAACTTTCCTGATGGGAACCACCATTTGGCAATTCTTGATTTTGTTGCACAATAAAATGTTGTTGCTGATGGCCCGAAATTGTGCGCGTCGTGATCAATTTTTGTTCCGTCTTAAACTTCCAATAAATATTACATCTAATTAAATTAATTTTGCCTTTTTCATCATATTAATTCCCTCCTCCCCCGAGGGGAATGCATCGTCAATTTGCATTCCGAATGAATTTGTTGGTCCTCCAATATCCAATAAAACGTTCAATGTTGCACTAGATGAGGCCTGCCCAAATTCATTGTTCGCCTCCAATCCATATTGGCCAGAATGTTCAAGTAGTACACTGAAAGAGTCGATATCAATTTATAAAATGTATACTATTATCTTTCGGAACTGTTTTCCAATTTTATCCGAAAAAAAAGTGAAATTTTCTAGAATGAAACACATTTTGGCGAACATTTTCTTAAAAGTGAAACACATTTTGGCGAACATTTTCTTAAAAGTGAAACACATTTTGGCGAACATTTTCTTAAAAGTGAAACACATTTTGGCGAACATTTTCTAGAAAGTGAATACATTTTTTGCGAACATTATCAAGAAAGTGAAACACATTTTAGCGAACATTTTCTTAAAATGAAACACATTTTGGCGAACATTAAAAGTGAAACACATTTTGGTTGGCAAACATTTTCTTAAAAGTGAAACGCATTTTGGCAAACATTTTTTTTTAAAAATGAAACACATTTTGGCGAACATTTTCTTAAAAGTGAAACACATTTTGGCAAACATTTTCTTAAAAGTGAAAAACATTTTGGCAAACATTTTCTTAAAAGTGAAACACATTTTGACGAACATTATCTAAAAATGAAACGCATTTTGGCGAACATTTTCTTAAAAGTGAAATACATTTTGGCGAACATTTTCTTAGAAAGTGAAACATATTTTGGCGAACATTTTCTTAGAAAGTGAAACACATTTTGGCGAACATTTTCTTAGAAAGTGAAACACATTTTGGCGAACATTTTCTTAGAAAGTGAAACACATTTTTGCGAACATTTTCTTAGAAAGTGAAATACATTTTGGCGAACATATTCTTAAAAGTGAAACACATTTTGGCAAAAATTTTCTTAAAAGTGAAACACATTTTGTTGAACAATTTCTGAAAGTTTAAGAAATCAAAATCAAACATTTAATTATTTTCACTTCCTATATGTAATGCTTTCAAATGTATAATGAATTTTTTAATTTTTATTGTACTATTGTGGAAATATTCATATTTTTGTGACATTTTGGAGAAAACTTAGTACCGAAAATATTTTTGCATGCTTATAAATATTCCTCACCATGGAATTGTTAATGTACATTTCCCGTCCTCATCACGACTCAATCCCAAATCTGGGCGGTCCATTTGAATTTGTTGCCCATTGTAAAACCATTGCACTTTGGGTGATGGCGAACCACTGATAAATGTCTAAAAATTTTTCGATCAAATTATCAACAATTTATGATTGATTCACTTGGAATATTACGGTTTGTCCTTCACGCACAATTTGGCTACACAATTGTGGCTCCAGCCTCGGCGGAATTGCTGCCTTCTTTTCAACAATTTCCCCCATCAATTCCTCCCTTTGATGTTTTTGTTGATGTTCCATTCGGGCATTTTTCATCATTTCAACCGGAGTTGATGGTTTCGGCGGTGTTGGAGGCGGTATTTTGCGTTTTGGCGAAGGTGGCACAATGACAACCCGGCAAAAATTCATCGTTTCACCGTGAACATTTGCAGCCAATACATTATAAAGTCCGGCATCCTCATTGCCTGCATTTGTACAATTCAATGTGCAATGATCACCTTTGAATGAAAGCCGAATTCGATCGGATTCTCGCACAGTTTGTTCCTCTCTATACCAAATAATCTTGAGGGGTAAATCATTTTTATTTAATAAATAAAAATTAATTTTGCCACTTTTGGTTCCGGATTGCCAACAACCAAACAATCCAATTGGAATTGTTCTCCTTCCCTGACGCTCACATTCTCCAATTGTTTCACAAATCGAGGCTTGAATTCGCCCAATTCTTCCACCACTTCATTTCCATTTGAGCTAATTATTTTCCTTGTTGTCATTGTTGTTGTTTTTTGTTGATGAAATATTCTTTCACCTTCCTTCCCTTAAATTAATATAATTAATATTTACATTTTATTGTCCAAATTTACCTTTGACAATCAAAATGATTTTTCCTTCTGCACATCCATTTGCATTTTCTGCCCTCAAAGAATATTCTCCCCCATCTTCGGCCATCACTTCCTCAATGATCAATGTGGCCATTCCATTCAACCATCCTATTCGGCATTGGCCCGCCCTTTCTCGCAATTCCTTTCCATCTTTTAGCCAATAAATTTTCGGTTCCGGATCTCCCTGAAATCAGCACAAATTCCCTCCCATCAAATTCTCCAAGGCTACATCAATTTTGGCCATCAATTCCAGTCTTTCACCCTCCCAAATCAACTTTTCATCGGGCAATGTCATCACAAATTTGGGTGGCCTTCCATTTATTCTTTCTTTCCTATTTTGTTCCCAAATTCGGCATTTTTCATTCAGCAAATTGAATTGTTCACGATGGGCAGTGATTTGGGCACGGGACCAGCCCATTGCCTCAATTAAACCCAAATTTGGGTCATTCTCTTGGCATTCAGTTGCCATCAATTGGAAATTGTCCGCTAAAATTGGTCTATTAAATTCCCATTAATTTTCCTTACAATGATGTTTCTCTTGGATGCAATTTTCATTCAAATTTTGGAGTAAATGCCGCACTTGTTGTTCCGTATTCTTTTGATTGCCCAATTCGCTATTTTGTTGAAGAAGGGTGGAAAGAAAATGAAATGATGTTTCCAATTCACGGCTCAATTTTTGTAACTGCAAAATTCATTCAAAAACATTCACCCAATCAAAAATGGACTGACTTGTTCCATTTTTTTGCCCAATTGCATTCTGATTTCGAGTATTTCCCTCAATTCTGCCATTCGTTTTTGGACCATTCCCAGTCTTTCCAATTCATTTTGGGCCAATAATTTTTGTTGGCTTTGAATTGATTGGCATTGTTGTTCTTTGTCCTAATTAAATGGGAATAATTTATTGGGTCAATGTCAATTTCCATTTTAAAAACCGTCAAATCTGCGCCAAATTTTCGATGAATTGAAATAAATTCGGCAATTTCCGGTGCAAATGGACTTAGGGAAATTCGCTTTTGGATAAATGGATCGGCCATTTTTTGAATCCATTGTTCCAATGAAATAATCTTTGCCCAAAATAATTTACATATTTATTTTCTTTTCCCACCTTTTCACCCAATTTATGGGCTTTTCCCGCTGCAATTCTTTCCCTAGCCAATTGTACCACTTCAATCACTGATTCCTTCAATTTGTGCACTTTTTCGGCTATTTCATCTCTCAGGCTTTTTCCTCCTCCTTCCCCATCATTCCATTGGGCCACCAATTGTTCTCCCTGTTCAATCAAGGCCAACCCCTTTTGTTGGGCTAGTGGGCCAAGTTCGCCGGCCATTGCCTCATCTGCATTGCCCAATTCCCGGCGCATTTTTGCCAATTGTGTAAGTAACTAAAAGTTCAATTTATTTGTTTTTCCCCCTTAAATTCTTTACCCCATCCGCATCTTTGATCCATTGCAAAATTTTTTTCAATAATTCCAGTCTAATCTGAATTTCTTTTGAAAGTCGATTGTATCTTTCCAACAAATCCGCGCATTTTGTACTCATTTCCGGTGGTAATTCTGTGCATTTTGCATAGATCCGTTCGGCCAATTGTTGCAAATTTGATTGGTTCGCCTGCCCAAATTTCCCATTTTTTCTAATAACATTTTCCCACCTTTGTTTCATCCAATAATTTTTGTAATTCTTTTATGCATTTTCCAATTTCCCCAACTTTTTGCCTTTCCTCCTCCTCTCCTTTGATTTTTTCAAATTTTTCCTGTGCCTCTTTCAGCCATTTTTCCGCCATTTCCAAACTGGTATCCATTTGGCCACTTTTCTCATTAATTTGAATTTGAAGATTGCCACTTTCCACTTTTTCATCTTTTGGATTCAAATTCCTCCATTCCCCTTCCAACAATTCCCAACTTTCGGCCATTCTAATATAATAAATGTATTCCATTTTAATTCCTCCTTTTGCCTGACTTTAGCATTATTTTCTCAATGTCCAAACAGGCTTCGAACACTTCCCTAGGCCGATCCGCATTATCGGCCAATGAACCGAGCACCCGAATTTGAGTGATCAAATTTGAGCCAATTGCCATTCCATCGCTGGTTAATTCCGCCAATTCTGCAAATAAAAACAAATATTTTGCATCGGCGAAAGGATGAGTGTTTAGCGTAGTGGTATAAATTATATGGAAAAGGGAAAGACCACCCGGGTTCAATTCCCAGCAAAGGAAGTGAATTTTTGGCGAACAATGATGATTGAATAGTTCAGCGGAAATTGAGAAATTCAATTTTATGAAGACGAAATTTCGCCCCTATCTGAGTTCGTCCAACTTTTTACTTACCATTTACAATTTGTTGTGTTTCCACTTTGCTCCCTTTTGGTTGCTCTTCAATTTGAAGCCGGGAATTGAGAATTTTTGAAAGCTTAAAATGAGAATAAATAAATTTCATTTTTTTATTTTATTTGCCTCTTCATGTTTCAACGCCAAATCATAAAGTTTTTGGCTGTCCATTAAAATGTATCCCCGCATTTCCAATTGTCTAAAAAATGTGATAATCCAATAATAATGAATATTTTGGCTCATTTTTGCCTGCTTAATCCTTTCCATGCTGCCGCCAATCCATCGGCCATTGCCTCATAAACCATCACATCGCCGGGTTCAGTCTGTTCATGGACAAGTTGTTCGGCACGTCCAAGCAATTCTTCCACCTTTTTAATTCTAAATTGGATGGATTAATTTTGTTAATTTGCCTGTTGCTGTTTTCCAAGTAATCTTTGGAAAAGGTCCGTGTGAATTAACAAAAGTTGCGCATTTTCCTCTGGCGTTGAGCCAATTTCGAGAAGGCCAGGCCGCATTTTGTCAATTCGCAAATCAACATAACCAATGCTCTTAAACATTAAATGAATTCCCAAACATTCCAAAATGTATTCCTTCACCTTCAATAATGCAACCACCACGGTGGAATGGGGTTCGGCACGAACGGCAATTGTGGAAATTGTTGTGGTTGTTGTGCCGGCCGATGATTCATTTTCAGGGCCCTTTTCTTTACCATTCCCTGTCATATTATTTTCCATCCCATTTCTGATCGGCTCAAGGCCAACAATTGCCGAAACCATTTTTTGTCAATTTTTGGTAGCCTTTAAAAAATGTAAAAATGAATGGAATATAATGTTGAGTTTGAATTGAAAAAAGGGGCAAATGGAGGACGGCAGGAATTTTTTTTTGGCCTGCCTATTAATATTTTATTAACTCCTTTTAAAGTTGGTTGGCCATTTTCTCTTTTGTTTTCATTCGTTGAAATATTCCAAAATTGCAGTAAAATGGAATATATTTTGGGTGAAATTTTGGGTAAAACGAATTGAATGAGCCCCCAAGGCTAATCCTCTCTCAATCCCAACAAGAGGGAATAATAATTGGGCCGAATTAGTGGTGAAAAGAGGGAAATTATTGTTGCAAATTTTTGGACAAATTCAATCAAAAAGTGCAAAAATGAAATGATTTGTATAATAAAGAAGATGAAAATATGATGAACAAAGCCGACTGACGATTGGCAAATTCTCAACACATCAGCCAGCAAATCGGAGGTCGTTTGGCCGGAGAGAAGAAGCCGAGAAGGAGGAAATATGAAGGCGGCGGATTGAAATGGATGGGGTCAATCTCCAATGGAAGGAGGAAATGGAGGGAATCCGGCAATCCCCCCATTCTCGATTCAAAGCCAATTGATTGATTTGGCCACAAGCAAAGGAGGGAAAAAGGGCTTTAAACTTGACTTTAAAAATGAAAGGAGAATATGGATGAAATGGTTGAACGGGAAAATGGCAAAGGATTGAAGTGGAATTGAATAGCCAAATGGACATTAGCCAATTGGCCAAGTTGCAAAACAAAATTACTCCTCAAATTTAGTTCAAAATTTAAAATCAACAAATGATGAATAAATAATTTTTGTCATTGGATTGGAAATATGCAAATTGAAAAATGTTAATTTTGGGAAAATTTTCACATAATTTTGCAATTGTTTTAATTTTAATTGACATTATTTGATTATTCAAATTTGGTTTTATAAAGGCGTCGGTTTTAAAGCCCGATTTTAGTTTGGAAAAAGTCTTTTTTCGGTTTCTCTTCGGTCTTAAATAGCAATAATTCCCAATTTCGGTTTTCATTGATTTTCTGAAACCGTAACCGATTTCGAACAACTTTAGCCATTATCAAAATTTGTGAATATTTCATTCAAATTTCAATCGAATATTCCGACATTCAATTTTTATTATAAATTCTCCCATTTTTTGTAAAATTTACCTTTCATTCATTCCAATATTTATTTCTATTTGATGACACAACATTTTTCGCACTAAAACCGATGCAATGAAATTACTTTTTTTTTTGCTTAAACTGATTATAATCTCCCTGTTCATTTGATGAATCACATTTTTGTGGCAATGGTCAATTTCCACCGCCAATCGTTAATTTTTTAATTCATTATTCCCTCTGCATCCTAAAAGCCAAAACCAATTTATTTCCATTCCAAAATAAAATTCACTTATTTTTCTGCCAAATATGCCTTCCAATTGCCTTTCGATCATCAATGTAAATATGAGAATACAAATATGGCCAAATTCCCCCAATTTCAGTCTGTGCCCCTTCTCCTTGTTTTGGCCATCATGGATTTGATCGTTCACATTGGTGTTGCCCTTCTGCTTCACAGCAATTCAACATTGGTTTTTGAGAAATTTGCCTTTTGGCTGATTTTCTCGGCTCCGTCCATTTTCGTCATTTATGCCATTCTGAAGGATCATTTCGGGGCATTGTTCCTTTGGCCATTCGCTTATTCGGTCCATCTTCAATCCTCCTTTTTAAATATATTCCCCAACACAGGTTTTTTGTGCCATCGCTGGCCATGTCCTCCTCTGTTTTGTGTTGGCCCATTTGGATGAGAAGAAAAAATATTCGTCCACTTCTTTCATGCTCCTCTTTTTTGCCATCTTCTACACCATTTATGCGTTGGCCATTGTCAAACATTGGAAGGTAAATTTGGGAAAGGGAAATATTTAAAATGGGGCGAACAAAACATTGAAAATGTACGAAAAAGGTATTAAAAATGGCGAAAAGATTATGGCTGTTCAATGATTTGTGCTAGATCCCCAATCGATAGATCTCATCAAAACGGTTCGTTTAATATGTATTGATTTTGCTTTGGTAAAACCAATTTTATAAACGGTTTAATACTCCTTAATTTTGATCAAAACACGACATATATATATATTATATACCAATGGGTGTAGTCTTGAATAAGGTGTGTTTGATTTTGATAGTACAAACCATTGAACCGCTATACTCTCTTCTTTCGCCATTTTATATGTTTTCTGTCAATTAAATATTACCCATTTAGAAAATTGAAGCAAAAATACAATTAAAATTGAAATTTAAAGGATCATGAGGATGCAAAGGCCCAGCCGAATAATCTGATTGCTGCCGAAGGGAATGCCTAAATGGATTCAGAATGAAAAGAAAGGAGGAAACACTGTGGAAATGAATCCAAAATTAAATTGAATTGGCAATCTATTTTTTATTTTATACGGCATAAATACAAATTGTTGAATCCTAAAGGGTCAATCAAAATGATATACAAATAAAATGTAATCTTCAAATCCATTTTTGATCATCTTCTTCGTCTTCTTTTCCGCCATTTTCCTCCTTTTGGCCCTGCCATCCTTTTTCCACCTCCTCGATTCATTTGATTATTCCTTCCACCCTTTGTCTTTGCTCCTCTCGCCCTTCCTTTGCCGGATATTTGTGCCTTCTGTTTTGGATGATGATGATGATGATGTTTATTGTGAATATTTTGATGATGTTTTTTGTTGTGTTGATGATGAATTTGTGCCATCATTTTCTGTTGAATTTGGGCCTCTTCCCGCATTCTCTCCTTCACAATTCTCTCCACCGTTTTTTCCATCTTTTTCAGCTGTTTTGCATTGAATTGTTTGGCAATTGCTTTATTTTGGTTATGATGATGCTTTTGTTGCTGAAATGAATTAAAGGGATAAAATAAATTATGATGGGAAATATGCCTTTGGATTAGCGGTGAAGAAATGGCGTTCAATATATTCATTGACCCTTCTTTCCACCCCCGGACAATTGTAGAGCATATTAACGAGGAGGAAGTCCAATTCAGAGGCATGTTCGTGCATTCCCAAGCCAAGCTAATAAATAAATATTTATGGTCAGCAATATTTCCAAGTCGGTTGGGGAAATTTGGATACCGTGTTAGGGTACCTAGGCCATTTTTTGGCAATGTCTCAACAATCTATAATTTTTAGTTTATTTAGACTTTTATGATTTCAAACTTTAAAAATAAATTACGTATCTTTGAATGTAATAAAATCGAATTTTTAAAAGGAAAAGCCGCCGCCTTTTCCAAAAGGTGTTTTAAGTTTTCAAAAAATTAGCTAAAATTTTTTATAAAGGACGTTAAGGAAGAGATTTTGAATGGAATGGAATATTGCTTTACTCCTTATTGAGCTATGACCAAAATAATGGCCCTCTGGTACCCTAAACGAGGGTACCCAAATGTCCTGCTTCGCTCTCAAACATCCCCCAAATTATCCCACTTGGCATAAATCATTTCCATTCCTAATTCGAATGGTCCAGCTGTTTGAATCAATGGCAAATGCGTTTTGGCGATAATTCATTATGCTTTCAAAATTGTACGGAAATCCCCAGGTTTGGTCATCCTTTTGTGTCTCAAAATTGTTTTTTTTGTCTAAAAATTGTGCAAATTACAAAAATGAATATTCAATTTGGACCTTCTCGAATATTATTAAGATCCACTTCCAAATATTTGTCCCTGTCCGAACGTTGATGTTCATGGAAAAGGCCGAGTAAATGAAGAAGCTAAAATGAAATGTTTCTAAATAGAGTATTTCCATCCATTCCCCACTTCATGAATAATAATTCGTCTTTTCATGCAAGTTCGACGGCTCCATCTGAATTTGTTTTGGGGCAAATTAATAAATATCCCTTCATTTTAGGCAAACTTCTTTGTTGTCGGATCAACTTTCTTTTTGCTCAATTCCAATTGTAAAATATTTTCGCCTTTATTTTTGCCGCCACTATGTCGACCAATGACAGAATGGCAACTTAAAAAGAGGGGATTTTACCAACAAAATTATTAATTAACCCAGGTTGATTGACAATGGCCAAATAATCCTAAAATGTGGGAAGGGGAAATTAGCAAACAAGGGGGGGAGGGATTAAGGATGGACCTCTCCATTGTATTTTTTCTTTTTTTCGTTCGAATCAATGTGATCAAAGAAAATACAAGTTCTGAAATAAAAAAAAAATTGAAAATTAATTGGAATTTGTGGGAAATTACGATTTTTGGATGGCGGCCATCGCGTCGAGGACAGGCTGAAAATCTTCCATCGCTTAAATTTAAAATATTTTTGATCTAAAAGGGCGGAATGTCCAACCATATTTGTCGCGCACCGAAAAGGGAATTATATAAAAGAATTGATCGCCCTTTTGGGCTGGCAATTTGTTCCAAATCTGAATTAATTAAATGATGTCCCATTCCCTTTCCCCCACCTTGGCACTCGCACCAACCGTTGCCCTTTTCAATCTGATCATTTTGTGATAATGTCGATGATGATTTTCCATCAACAATTCTTTGATATGTGCCTTCAACATTGATTTGTCCTCTTTCGTCTAAATTCATTCAACATTAAATGTGCCCTCAATTTAAATCAAAAAACCATCATTTGAAGTTCACAAAATGGAATTTGAGTGGATCCATCGCCTCCGTCCGGCACTACCGAACGCCAACTGTCTGGTTCTGCTACTGAATTAAAATGAATGAATTAAAGGTTATTGGCATTGAAAAATTAGTTCAAAAATACTGGATGGACCTATAGATTCACATTGTAATACACAAAACTGTGGCATTGTCTTATTCAAAGTTTCAAAGTTTCACTAAGGAAAATTTTGAGTATTAATCTTAATCAAGGGTTAAAATAAAATAATACGGGGTGAGAATTGGGCCTAGGCTCTCGCCCCGGGCCTTCGCCGGAGGCCTAAACCCTCAGTGGCTCAATGAACGGAATCGGAATAATGTTATTCTTTATTAATTGCGCTGGAAAACCTGATAATAATGTGAAGGGAAAAAACTTAAGATAGGAAGAAAAAGGTAGATTGAGGCAATATTTGATTGATAGGTTGACTGATGTGAGAAAGATAGGGGATGGGGGTACAGTAGGATGAATGGGAAAGGGACGAATAGGAAAGGCTTTAGGCATGATAGGCATTGATAATGATGCACCAAGTTATTAGGATTCTCATATCCCCATTTGATTTTACCTTGCATTTGTAGTCCATTGGCAATATTGATGAAGCAGAGGATTAGGAAAAGAAGATGACCGGCACCGTCCATTGTTGGGCGATGGCACATTCGTGAATTATTATTGTTTGGGTGAAAGGAGATGGTGGAAAGGTGAGTGATGGCAACAATTGGGGGACACTTTTAATAATAATTTAGATTATTTTTGGGAATTGGCAAATTATACTCAATTATTGATGACAACAATGAAGGAATATTCTCGTGGTTGAATTGTAGGGCACAATACAATACAAAGAAGCAATATTTGATGGAATGATGGCAATTTTAGGGTGAACTCGGTGATTTAGGTTCGAATATTGAATTGGGCAAGGAGTGGCCCACCGAGGAATGGAATGGGCAAAAAGGGCTCACAAATTGCTTGGCCGGCTGGCCAAAATTGATTTTATTTTTGATTGATTTGGTGGATTTGGGATGGGATATGGATGAAAAGCAAGATGCCATCACACCCTCAATTTTCCTCCCTTTTTCGGCGTGCCAGCCTCACTCTTGCCCCCTCTCCCTCCCTTTTCCCGTCATTTCCAACCTGCGCTTAATATGGCCTTTCTTTTCCATTTCCTCTGATCTTCGATGCCTTCCCGCCTTCCCAAAAATCCAACTTTTATGGCCAAATCATCAAAATATTTTAAACATTTATCAATTTAATCAAAATCAATTCCAATATAATTGTTTTATTGTTTAATCCATTCATTATTCAAATGGCATTGATATCATTTCGTATGATCATTCCATTCAAATCATTTTCCAATCTAAATTTATTTTCCTTTGTTTCTGCCCATTGGCCCACCTATTGTTTGGCACAATGCCACCATTCTCCTGCCTCATTCAATCTCGAGACTAATAATAAAAATGACGGGAATAAAATTATATGTAGGACATTTGGGCAATGAATGAATGGAAAGAAGGAAGCTGCTGAAAGGGCAAATGAAAGGAAGGCAAACAAATACAAAAGAAGGGGAGAATTGTGATCAAAAGGGGAATTGTTTGAATGAATGGATGAATATGCGTGCATTGTTCCATTTGCCACATTAAAAATAGCATATTCCCGTCCTTGTTTTTCACCTCAATTCGTATTTCCTATTTTCAATTCATTAGTCATTTTTTCCTTTTAACATTCCACCAACCTTCCTTTCTCCTTCCGAATGCATAAATTCTTCCCCAATTCCCCATTATTTTTCTTTCCATCCACTTCATCAACAATTCATCTTCATCCATAATCGATGTTCCCCTCTTTCCATCTCCTTCCTTGGCCAATTCCATTGGGGGACATTTTTTGGCCCTCTATCTTGGCCAAATCCCATTTTAGCCAACTTCCATTCGGCCGCCCATTCCGCTCGTTTTTTCATTCCCTCGAGGGCATACCCCCTTCTCTCTTATTCCCCATTCAATTTTCCAATTGTTTTTCCCCCATTTCCACTCATCATCATCGGCGCCCACTTTGAATAATCATTTTAATCATCTTCATCCACCTTTTGTCCTTATTCCGCATGGATAATAGCCAACCTAAACCCACAAAAATACATTTTCCATTCAAACCATTTTGCCCATGCTCCACCCTCTACGGATATCCACATCCATATTTCTCCTTTCCGTTTTTCTTTTTCCATTGGCATCATCAAATTATTCCTTGCCCACTTTTCTCCCTGAAAACACATGAAATTGCCAAAACATTATTTTTCCGGAAGCTCTTTTGAATTATTATTTAAATTCGGTCATAAAATGTGTGGAAATGTCCGAAACCTCAATGCCTTCTCACTCTCGTCTCTTTTGGGAATTCGCCTTTCATTGTCTTCATTTTTCCCAATTCCATCTGTTTTTAATACAAAATTTAATGGTCCGAACAGTTTGTTCATCCATTTCTAATTGAATTTTGTGCCACAAATTCGATTCTACTTTTTGGCCAATGCCCAACCAACCCAATAAACTGGTCCCATGTTCTCCATTCTGGGTCCATCCCTAATTATTTTTAGTCCATTCTTTATTCCCTTCTTCCTTTTGGGAATTTCGCATTTTCTTTTAATTTGACGAAGCCCTTAAGGGAGAAGCCTCTCAAAGAAAAGTCACGCAAAAATATGGCGAATGAGCCAGTTTTTTTTTAAAGAATTCGATGAAAATATTCGAAGGAAACCTATGAAATGAATCCTATAGCCAAATGAGTTTGGTGGCGTACGTCCGGCTGGCGGATAATTCACCCATAGAAACGGGGTAAAAAGTGCATCATAGCGGAATGTCCTCCTAAAAACCATCCGTATCCATTGGCCATAAACTGCCCCTCTTCTCTCTGCCCATCCAGCTGCCAATTCCGTCGTCCATTTTGTACTTTTCTATTTATTCCATTCTTTCAGCTTCAACACTCCCATTCTAAATATTTGCTTCTCTGCCCAATGATGACAACCTTTGACGAATGCGCCAGCGGCCTTGGCCATTCCTCCCCTTCTCCATTGCCCTTGGCCAGCAGTCCTCATCAGTGGCAGGGACCACGGCATTCCGGACGACACACAATCCATCCAAAACTCTCACTCAGTGCCAAACGCTCAACATCCTCGATGACCGCCGGCGCCGGCGGCCAACAACAAAATGGAGCCAGTACCTCATTTCAGTTGACCGTCGCATTTAGGTAAGCCTTTGGGTGTGAATAATATTCGAAAGGAATTATTTTGGCAGCAATGTGGAGGGCGGAGGGCCAATCACATTCAAACAGGATGGCAGCCGATTTCAAACATCCCAACGAACATTCAAACTCCAATCAAATAGCAAATATAAAATCACATTGAAAACAAAACCGGCACAAGATTTTTTGTATGAAATAAAATAATTAATGGTAATTCAATTTAATAATAAAAAGGAGTCTTCACATTGGTGGCAGCGATTTAGAATTGGTGACGGCAGATGGACAGCCTCCAGGCTCGGGTGAATATTCCTCAATTTGGAATACAACTGGAATTGATCCAACAAAGAAAGGAGTTCGACAGGATATTCATTTCATCCTTTCGGTTTGTTAAAATAAAGGCAAAAATGAGGAATAAATAATTTCAGGGGCCTGGAAAAACATTAAATCAAAAAGTGCAAACAAAATTCTATGGAAAACAAAATTCGCATGCGTCAATGGGCCATCGATTGGATGCACTGATTTGGAGTTGCGAATTGGACCCAATTGGGCAGATCAAAGTGACCGATGAGAAATTGCTATAAAGAATAATTGCCAAATTGATAAAAAAATCTTCCATTCCAAAATAGGCTTTATGCATTTTTATGTATATTTTTCAGTCCCCTGATTATAATCCATTCCCGGTTCATAAATTTAATATCCATTTTGCCGTAGTCAAATTTAGATTTCGCTTTGAATAAATTTTTAAAAATAAATTTACTAAATACCCAAATGAATCAGTGTGCCCTGGGGCATATTCACAATTGATAAAGGACAGATATGGTACAAATAGGTCAGCTCGAGAAAGTACAAAAAAATTGATTTTTAATTTGATAGGACGGAAAGAAACACATTTTGGCGAACATATTATAGAAAGCGAAACACATTTTGGCGAACATTTTCTTAGATAAGTGAAACACATTTTGGCGAACATTTTCTTAGAAAGTGAAACACATTTTGGCGAACATATTATAGAAAGCGAAACACATTTTGGCGAACATTTTCTTAGATAAGTGAAACACATTTTGGCGAACATTTTCTTAGAAAGTGAAACACATTTTGGCGAACATTTTCTTAGAAAGTGAGACACATTTTGGCGAACATTTTCTAGAAAGTGAAACACATTTTGGCGAACATCTTCTAGAAAGTGAAACACATTTTGGGCGAACATTTTCTTAGATAAGTGAAACACATTTTGGTGAACATTTTTTAGAAAGTGAAACACATTTTGGCGAACATTTTCTAGAAAGTGAAACACATTTTGGCGAACATTTTCTTAGAAAGTGAAACACATTTTGGCGAACATTTTCTTAGAAAGTGAAACACATTTTGGCGAACATTTTCTTAGAAAGTGAAACACATTTTGGCGAACATTTTCTTAGAAAGTGAAACACATTTTGGCGAACATTTTCTAGAAAGTGAAACACATTTTGGCGAACATTTTCTAGAAAGTGAAACACATTTTGGGCGAACATTTTCTTAGATAAGTGAAACACATTTTGGTGAACATTTTTTAGAAAGTGAAACACATTTTGGCGAACATTTTCTTAGATAAGTGAAACACATTTTGGTGAACATTTTTTAGAAAGTGAAACACATTTTGGCGAACATTTTCTTAGATAAGTGAAACACATTTTGGCGAACATTTTCTAGAAAGCGAAACACATTTTGGCGAACACTTTCTAGAAAATGAAACATATTTCGAACATTTTTTAGAAAGTGAAACACATTTTGGCGAGCATTTTCTTAGATAAGTGAAACACATTTTGGTGAACATTTTTTAGAAAGTGAAACACATTTTGGCGAACATTTTCTTAGATAAGTGAAACACATTTTGGCGAACATTTTCTAGAAAGCGAAACACATTTTGGCGAACACTTTCTAGAAAAATGAAACATATTTCGAACATTTTTCCTGAAATTTGTGCAATCAAGAATCAAAAATGACTAATTTAATAGTATTTTCACTTTCACTTCTTAATTATTTTAACTTTTTTTTCATTTGTATCATTGTGGAGAAGACCTAGAACTAGCATCGAATCAATGATTGAATTCCCCTCAATTCCCCATTTGAATTGGCACAGTTGGAGACCAATCCGGAAAAGGGATTAGCCAATTAATATGCTAGTTTTTATAATCGGTTTGCATGGTTTTAAAAAAAATTTGGACGGTAGATGGATGAATTGGTTTCATTCAGACGAGTTTTTTTGTTAATCCCAAAAGCTCATTCATTTTTTATTCATCCCCTTCCTTTTTCACCTTTTCCCTACACCAAAAATATTGTTCTGTGTATTCTCGCCTCAATTGTTCGCCCAGCCCCGATTCCCCCTTCTTTGGTTACAATCAATTTTTTGGTATGAAAAGCCGACAAGAGGATTTTGAGGATCTAAGGGAAGGGGAGGGGATTTACCCAGTTCGCCTTCCTCCTCCCCTTTCCCGCCTCCCATAAGTCTGCTTCATCTGCCCCAATCGCGGTCCATTTTCCCGCAAAGTCAATCAGCCAGTCTTCCGCTTCTGCCCAAAAATTGATGCAACCGATTGACTTGAAGGAAGAAACCGAAGGAAGCCGAGAAAGGGCTGGAACAAGGAGAAGAAAGGAAAGAGGCGAAATGAATGTGAGTCGCGCAGATTTGGCGCCATCACCAATTCGGCAATCATCAAAAACTGGGCAGCAGCCAACATTGATTTGGACTGCTCAACTGGTTCTTGTCCTTCTTATTCTGTTGATTTCATCTTCGAATATTGGCGTTTCCGCCCAAAAATCAGGTAAATGATTCAACACAATTTGCCTGAGGCAAAATATTCCAGAAAATAACAACGATGCTCCACAAATTGCGGCGAATATTGACCCGGAGCCGGTGGATGGGGCAACGGATGAGGAATATTCCGGACAATGGGAGGAGGCAAAAGCGAGGCCAATGGAACATCGAAAACCACCAATGGAATTCATCCGAAAATTCAGCTGGGAAAAACAGCTAATGGGAGCAAATATGGAACAAATAAAGGGAAAACCATCATCACAAACAGAAAATGAGGTAGATTGGAATATGGAGGCTTAATTCTAAAGAATATATTTCAAGCAATATGATGAAGTATTGGCTGCCAGAATATTGGCCCAAGAGGACGTGGATCGATTGAGCCCAGCGGAAGGAGGCGATCGAATTGCATACTATATTGGCAATGAACAAAATGATGATTATGGCAATTATTTTAGCACACAAAAGTCCATAATTAAGCCAGCATCACATTTGAATACTGGTTTTAAACAACCACTTTTGAATTTAAAAATGTTTTAAGTCTATTCTTCTTCCCCTTCATCAATTTCCGCAATTCCATCAACGACTCGATCCTACACAAAAATTCCATCAAATTTACCGTCGAAATTGCCTAATTTTCCTCCAGGCAAAATTTCCAAACAATCGGAGGGTACCGTAGCATTGAGTGAATTGGACCTAAAATCTGATGGAGAATTGGCAAAAATTATGCAGCGAACAACACTCAAAACTAGGGAATATCCAATCGAGAGGACTCGCCCAATTATTACTACAACGGTTCATTCACAATCTATTTATTTTCCTCTGCAATTTTGTACTTTTCAGCCCTTTCCTTTGTTAGCCACTCCTGTACCGCCTTTTCCCGGCTTTCTTTTCCCTCATCAGCCCATTCAATCGGCCCCACAAAATGTGCCACAAAATCCTCGACAAAATCGGCATCATCAGAGGCCGGAACAATTCGAGAAATTGGGCTGTGAATTTGATTTTATGAGCCAATCATGCAAGTCAGTTCATCAATATATTCTATATTCATCACATATTTACATTAATTTATATTTAGGGACGTCTTCCGCATTGGCTGGTGCCAAAATTGCATCGATTTTGGCAATAATCCATTTTTTGTAATATTCCCAAAATTCCATCCAAACATTTGAATATTCCCTCAAGCATGATTGTCGATGTACGGCTGTCACTGGCCTTTATGTTCAAACGGCCACTTTTCTTGGCTCTTCTGCCGCCTCGGCCCGTGCCAATGCCGCCCTCACTGCCGTGGCATCCAACCAAACCTCCTCCTCCTCCCATTCGTATTCCAACGGAGGATTTGGCCCATTTCTTGCCCCACTTCCATTGCTCCCTTCATTGGATCAATTGGCCGCCCCTCTGGTCGAAATTACCGGACCCCCATCCACATCCCCACCCAACTTTTTGGCCCAAACTGTGACCCCGGGTCAAGGTGTTCTCTCTCACAATCAATTCAAATTTGTACAAATATTTATAGTGGTTCAAGCATTGGCTGATGCTCTTCGACTTCCTCAAACGGCGATGCCCTTACTCAATCCAATTTCGTCGTCCAATTCTGCTTCTGCACAATTTCTGCCTCATCAATCTGCTCCTATTCCATTGGCCATTCCTCCTTTATTGGTCCCATTAAATCCTCTTTTTTAGTTAAATATTTCATCCACGCTACTTATTTAGGGACCACCGGCCAGAGCATTTGGCACTTCTCAATTTTTGCCCCAAAATGGTGCTCCAATTGTGCCACAATTTGTGAGCCAAGGAGGAAATGGAAAAAGAAAATAAATTTATCAAAAATAAAATTTTGCTTTATCCCAATGAATTAATTGATTAATTTGCCCAAAAATGACTGAATTTGAATTTACCCAAAATTTCTAAAGGCCATAAAACCTGGCCAATCAGACTTCTTTTAATTCAAACCTATTAAACCCATCTTGGCCCTAACCCTAAAACCTAATTATGGCCAAGTTATATGGCCTCAAAAATATATTATTTTTCGACACGAAAAATTTTAAATACAGTCATTTTTTTGATAAATTAAATTTTCCATGAATTAATTTCAAATAAATTTATTTTGTACTTACAAAAATTTGGTATAATTGAATAATAATAAAATAATATTAAATTGCACTTGAAATAAATTTGGAAAAAAATGCAAAATAAAAATGACCAGAATAAAGGAATGATTGATTGATATGAAAAAAACAATATCAAAAATATGGAAATATCATTAAAAATTAAATCACAAATTAATCTGGATTATTCCTTCTGTTCTTTGTTATCCATAATTTTCGCTTCTTGGCATAAAAATTCGGCCCAAAACAATGGAACAGGAATGGAAAATAAATGAAAGAGTGAATGGGCATCAAAAATCCAAAATAAGGGTGGAAAGTCGAAAAATGCATCAAAAATGGCAGAAAACCAGCCAATTCCAAACTGAAATAATTTCGGAATTATTTTTTATTAAAATTTGTTTGAATTTTACCGCTGCTCCAAGGGAAATCATTGATTGCCTCGCCCTCCCCGCTTTGCATTCGAGAAATGTCCAAAATAAAAATAGAATGGCAGTGAATAATGCAATTTGAATGCAACAACGAATGTGGAAACCGTAATCAAAATATGACTAAAAAATAAAATTAATTAAAATATATTTAATTTTATTCACCCACCGCCGTATACATTGAATATAAATATCGAAAATAGAAAAAGAGTAGGCCAAATCCAATTAGCCGTAAATTTTGCGGATTAAAATGGCCAAATTGACCACCAATTCCGGCCAAATTCCATTGAGGGAGCACAAAACAGAGGGAGGCATAAAGGGTGAAGAGGATGAGCCCAAATGCTGAACAATAATCCAACATTTCGGTGGCCCAATGATCGCAACAATGAAAAATGGTTGAGGCAAACCTTCAAAAAATTAATTAAAATGTTTTGGGTTGAAAATTATTTAAAAACCATGTTGCCATTCCGACCCATCCAAATTGAATCCAAATATTTCGGCAATACCATTCGGGTGGAATTTCAAGTCGAATTCTGTGCATCATTTGCCAAACAGTGAATGCATTGAACAAGGAAAATATCATTGAGGCTGGCTCCTTTAAAAAAGAATTAATTTAAAAAAAATAAATAAAAAATGACCTGAATTGGAATAAAAATATTCCAAAAATGAATTTTGATTGGCACAAATGGCCATTTCCCATTGAATTGAGGAATTGGACGAGAAAGTTGGCTGAATTTGTCCACAGTCGACCAAATGCATTTTTGACGGCAGCTCAAAAATTAAAATAATTAATTTTAATTAATTTTATTTAATACTTGAAACATTTTTCACGTGACCACCATTCAAAATTGGCAATTTTTTGTGGGCAAAAATGGAATTTTATGCAGGCAGAAATGCATTCACGAAATTGAGGGGATTGGTCACCGACGGAGGCAAATGCAATGGAAAATGTTGAAATTGAAAGGAATATAATAATCATTTTGGTGATTGGATTTTGGATGGCACAAATTCTTGGGAGGAAAAATCCCCAAATGAATGATTAGTTCACATCAAAATGGACTAAAAATTGGAATTAAAAATTAATTAATTAAATTAAAATATATTAATTTAAAATAAATAAATATTTAATCGGTAAATAATTAAAAAATGATCATTTATTTATTCTCAAAATAAAATCAAAAATAAAATGAAAAGCAATTTAAGGGTTTTATATTTGGAATATGCGAATTAATTGAGCGTATTCTTTGGGTGGATGGGAAGGAAAATGGTTGAGCAACAATTTCGTTTTTTACATTGAAATCATTTAAACACAATTTGAATGATCAGTCAAATTAAAATAAAAAAATGTTAATTACAAAACCGGTATTTCATATTTTGAGTTCATTATGTTTTCATTTTCATTCATTTCCATTTCTTCATTCATTTATTCATCTATGCGTCCTTCCATTCGCCGCATTTGGGGCAGTCAGCCGGACGGTGAGGATGAAGAAGAGTAGAGGCACCGGAAGGAATGGTGGCATTGCCAGGAGAAGGGCAAACCGTGTTGAATTATTCAATTCATTGAATTGACCATTTGGAGTGCCGGCGACCACCATTGAGAGGATTGAGAAGGTCAAAATTGAAAAATGGATGAGAAGGGCCAAAAATAGTT
The DNA here is from genome assembly GCA_030063045.1 of Pratylenchus scribneri. Taxonomy (NCBI): domain Eukaryota; kingdom Metazoa; phylum Nematoda; class Chromadorea; order Rhabditida; family Pratylenchidae; genus Pratylenchus; species Pratylenchus scribneri. The sequence continues at coordinate 154,389 of JAQSEB010000064.1, read as the reverse complement.
GACCGCCGCCATTTGTTGTTGAATAGCGGTGGCCGGTGGTGCGGCGAAAGCAGCAAAAAACTCGCCGGAACATTCCACAAACGGATGGACCAGCGCGGCCGGACGGTTGTTGTTGGGGCGAAGATTGGGCCGATAAATGGATGACCAAATGGATTAGTGAGGCGAAAAGGGCCAAATAAGGGAATAGGGCATAGAGTAGACCAGACTAAAAATTAATAAATTAATTTGGAATTTATTTGAGAATTTACCAAAATGGAATGAGCCAAAGTGAGCAAAGGCAAAGTCCAGAGGGCGGCATAGAATGGGCCGGTGGGAAGTAAATTACGGCGTCCATTGCTGAGTGCGGCCAAAGCATAAAGAAGTGGTCGAAAGACGAGGAAAATGCACAAATTGAAAGCGAAGAGCACAAATGGAAATGAAAATCTAAATTTAAATTAGATTAAAATATTTAATTAACTAATTAATTTACAATGGATAGACCAATTCATAGGAGCATTGCAATATTTTGTTGTATTCCAGTGATGGATTATTCCACATTGAATACCATTCCCGAAGTGTTCCATCCTTTTGGCATCCATTTATCCGTAAATTCCAAATTGGTGGAAAGAGAAAAATTGAACATAGAAGGGCCAAAGTGGATTCCAAAAATGCACAAAATGTTTGAAGGAATAGCCAAAATATTCGCCTTAATTTATTCATTTTTAATTTTAAAACTACTTTTTAAAAACCTTTGATTCGGTTTTAACCTCGCATTCGTAAAATATCCAATTGCGGTGCTGTTCGCAAAAAATGGGGCAATTGCATTGAAAATGAGGAATAAATAATCGTAGGAATTGAGGGGAGAATTGCATTGTTGGCACAGTGAACGATGGCCATTGTTGCGCATTCCCCATGGACATGGCTTAAAATTAAATTGGTAAATATTAGTGCTTTTGGCACTCCTTTTTTATTGCTTTTTAGATTTACGCTGATTTAGAGTTTATAAGGATGATTCAACCATTTAACTAAAAACGACATTTTTAGCTTAGTGGGTTAATGCTTTTTTTCGTTAAAATGGAAGTCCCGGGTTCGAACCCTCTCCGAGGCAAATATTTTTTCGGGGTTTGATTGTCAATTTTTATGCATTTTTATACTAGTAAAAAAATACAATTTTTGGTGCCTAATACGCTAGTCTCATTAAATTATTTATATTAAATTAATTTGTTTACTTTGCATTCGGCCGAAATAATTTGAATTAATTGTGAGGCCGAATCCAATTCCAGCAGAGAAGTGCTTGGAATGTCAATCCATGACAAATTTGTTGTTAAATTTGATGGAATTTTGCCACAAAATCCAGGACATTCAAAATTCAATGCCGACCTGCTGTCTTCAAAAAATGTAGGCGATTGGTGCATTCGCCTAAATTAAATAATAATAAATATTAATAATAATTTATAAATAAATATGTAATTAATTTGAATATATTGAACAAATTAATTGGTAAATTAAAACACTCATTTTGGCAATATTTATTCAAAATAATGTGAATAATTTATTTGCATTTTTTAATCAATTGAATACATTGTAAAATAATAAAAATTGAGAAATAGAATAAAAAACAACAAATGGCCAATATTAAGTAGGAAATGAGTGGATATTCACTGAGAAAATAACTACAAATGCCAACATGCGTTCGGACACGGAGGGTGGCGGTGGAGAGCTAAATAATAAAATTAATTTAATATTTTTTGAATGAATAAACCTGAATAAATTTATTCTGAAGTTGAATGACAATCATTTTGGTGGGCCTGTTCGCCTTTTCCACATAATATTTTGGAAAATAAATTGAAAATTGATCGGATAGCTCAGAATTTGGCGAAAAGAATCCAATCAACCAAAGTGGCCAAAATATAATATTTCGTGTCTAAATTGAAATATTATTTCAATTAAATTAATTATAATTACAAACCAATGAATATAATCGATAAATGATGGAATGGCCGGCACCGGAAAATGCCTTAAAAACGGGCACACTTTTTTGGAAATTGGCCAATAAACGTTGTTTTTCATCCCTCAATTGAATATTTGCAATCATCAAAGAGAGTGCTCGATTTTGGGGTGTGTCAAAAAGCACCAAATCAAGGACAAAACTGTAATAATAGCCAGGATGGAATTGCATTTCTTCCTAAAAATAATTAATATTAATTTAATTTATTTATTTACTTCGTCCAATGGTAATTCTGCCTCGGGGAATGAGCAAACCCCGGCCAATTCGGCTGCGCATGTTCGAAAAGTGAATTCCAGTGGTTGTTGAAGTTCCACAAAATTTGTGACGAAAAGGCGGCGCAAAATCCAAGGAGTGAGAAGTGAAATGAAAATGATGAAAGTGAAACGGAAAATGAGCAAAAGGATTTGGCCAAAGGAAATTCGTTGTCGGATGAAATGGCCAAATTTGGAAAGCTAAAAATGTTTTTTTTAATTAAATTGGAAATTGATTTGAACCTGAGAAGAAATTAGACGCCAGATCATGCATACCAAAATGGTCGTTCACAAATATTCCTTAATTTATTCTTTCGGCGATGAACAGCAACAAACCATAGTTGTTTTGTGAAAAATTTAATCCAATTTTGTTTGTTTTTTGTATAAATCTAAAATGACGATTTTATTAATTTCATTTTTTATAAAAGAATTTTGTAGCTCTATTTAATAAATTATAAGAATTGAGCCATTGTTTTTAGGGTGAATAGCAAAAAAAATATATAGTTGAAAGGAAAACAATTTTTCCTTTAATATTTATTTTTCGATTTCTCTGCATCTCAAAGGGCTAACTAAATAAAAAAAATTTTCAACCTTAGAATTTGTCTTCTATTTCTATGTTATATTCAGTTTTCACTTTCAATATTTGTTTAACTTTATTATATAGCAAATTTTACAAATATAAACCAAAAATAGGCTTAATAAATAATTCAAAAGACAAATCAGAAGCAAATTTATTTTGATAAATTGAAAAATTGGTGAAATTTAAAAGAAAAGGTGGATATAGGATTGGAAGGATGGATGGGGTTTTTCTTTGTTTTTGTTGAATAAAGGAGGGGAGGGGAATGCTAGATTTGGGGACTTATGTTTGATGGTGGGGGAACATGGATAAATGACAAACATGACGAAAATAAATAAAATAAATTAATTGATCATCCCCATTTAATCCAATATTTCGCATTTTCTCTCATCATTCTCTTCAATTCTCTATTTAATTATGCATTGCGCGAGATAATGGACGGGAGGAGCCAGAAGTACGACGACGGGCCGCATGTGGATTATGGCGGCCATTGTGAAGATGTTCTTGCAATGGTGGAATGTTGGCAACTTCGAAGAAAATCCTTCAAATGTTATTTTAAATTAATTAATTGATTAAAATGAGGACTCACTCATGGCTATATTTGCGGAACACATTGTCGTTGTGCTGTCCAAATAATTGTTTGCGTTGCACCAACATGCGGTTGAGCTCCCAAGTCAGCGGTTCCAATTCACCAATTGCATAACCACAACATTTTTGGAGAAGCTCAATGAACTAAAATTAACACAAAAATTATTAATAATTATTTTGGAATGCTCAAAACCATATCATTTGCCGTCCCTTTCATCCGTTTGGCAAGCAGGAGAGATGCAGCCGCAATCAACGATTCGGACATTCGAGAGAAATGCAATGACATCAGTGAGGTTTCCAGCACATAACGAGCCAATGTCAATGTTCCCATATCCTCCTTTGCAACCTTAGAAAATGGATTATTAAAATTAAAAAATATTATTTTTGTCAAACCCGAGCATAGCGACGCAAGAAACGGTAGGAGAGCGGTGCACCCAAGTCGAATTCGATGGCTTTGAGCAGTCCACGTTCCATGGCCATCATTTGTTCTCGAGTGAATCCATCTTCGGCCATATATATGAAGTCGTCGATCAGTGGTGGAGATCGTTCCTAAATTTTTAAATTATTTTATATTTATTTTATATATTTACATCAAATTTCGATGCGATGAACACAGCGGCCGAAGCGATTAGTTGAAGTTCCTTTGGTGGTACGGCATTTTGGGTGCGGTCCATGAACAAATCGAACAATTTCACGGCCAAGTAAAGGGTCTCGTGGTTGAGTTCGAATGTCTCCTGCAACTCAATGAGCCAGTTGACCACCTTTGTTCGCATTTGCAAGTCCAATCCCGGATGCTTCTTCACATAATCAGAGACACGGAATAAACACTAAAATAAACATTTTAAATAATTTTATACTGAATTAAAACCTCGCGAGATTTGTAGTATATGAAGATTTCCTGGACGTATTCGGAGACGGCCGTGAAATCCTTCGAATTTTCTTGATCGAATTCAAAGCATGGAACTGGAATTGGCGACAATTTTGGTGGCTTCTCTTCGACCAGGCTCTTTCGGTTTGCTGAATCGATGCAAAGCGTGTTGGAAAAGTCCTTAATAATTTTATCATTTTAATAACATAAAATGAATATGAACCTGGAGAATTGAATTGCTATTTTGACCATCCTTGCATGTGCGCTTCGGTTTCGGCTCATTTTGTTCCTTTTGTTCTTCCTTGATTAGATGAGCGGCTTGTCGTTTAACTGGCCCATTATTTAACCCAAGTTGAGTAGTAGCCTTGCGCTTTTGTTGATCCGCTTCCTTTTGTTGTTGAATATTCAGGTCGCGGTTACGGAGAATCATTTTCGTGATTTGTGACCAAATTGTGAGAATGAAAAACTAAAAACCAAATTAACATAAATCCAAACAAAATAATAATTAGGTAATGTAAAATATTTAAAAATCATAGGCCAATAAATTAATTGGACGGAGAAGTGAGAAGCAAAGCTTGGCTTTTTTAAATTTGCGTAGGGAAGCTCTTTGCTTGCTTCGCTTATCGCTTCATTTTCCTTATTAATAATTCAAAAAATAATAAAACGCTCAAAATGTATTCGTTTTGAAATTCAATTTTGTACAGTATTAAATCAAAGCCGAGTCCCGCGTCTAGTCTAGTCTACTGAAAAGTGAAAACTGCATGATTGTTGGCTATGCTTATAAAAAATTACGAGCCAAAAACTGAGAGTAATTAGCTAATTAGTATTGATTGGAATTTTGATCCATTTTTAAATTTTAAGCGTTTATTTTTGCATAATAATTTATTCTTAATTGAAAAAAAAGGCATATTATTTATTGGCCAAATAAATTTGATAGGGAACAAATCAAAAAGTATAATATACCATACCATTCGATAGTCCACAAAAAAATCTATTAAATGAAGTTTAGATCACTTAAATTGGCCCATTGGCCACAGAGTTATGGCCAAAAAACACATTATCACAAAAATGGCCATAACTCAACTAAATTTTGGCCAAGCCCCTACATATCCTAAGCCCCTAGCTCCTAATCCCATGCCGCCCCTAACCCTAACCCTAGCCCCTAAAAAGTTTTCCAAGGAAAAACAAAAATAGTTAAATTAGAGGCTAAATTCAGCCCAATTAGAGGAAGAAATTTAAGCTTTTCATCAAAACATTCCATCCATAAAAGATTTTCGATTAAAAATATAAATTTATTCTAGGTTTGGCTAGACAAATTAATTAAAATAATTTTATAAAATAATTGAAATATATGGAAAATAGCATTTAATAAAATCTAAAATGGCATCGAGAATTTAAACTTCCGTAACTGGATCTTTTGCATTTGAACCAGTATTATTTTCCAACATATTTGTGGTCTCATCCTCTTCTCCCGTCCCATTCATTGCCCCGTGATTGCTCGAACTAAAATAAAATTCAAATATATTAATTAAACATTTTTTTTTCCTACTCCTTTTTCTTGTTTTTTGATAATAAGCCGCTCAATTTGTGGCGTTTTTCCCGTTCTTCTAATTCCTTCATTGCCCCTTCCAATTCATCGGTTCTGATTAATTGCATATCCTTTGGTGAAATTTGAAAATCAGCCAAATGGCCTTTGGGAATGATGTCCTGAATTTTGAATGATGCCCTTGTATGCGGCAATGTTACGGCCATTTCATCGGTGATTTTTGATGGCACTTGATCGGCCAATTCCGATGCCATCATAAACGCAATATATGTGTTTCGATCAAGAACATAGTTCAATTCTGGGCAATTTATTTAGGCAAATACATTTTAAATAAACCCACCAAAATCATCGTCATCCTCTAAAGATGGAAAAATGTTTATGAAAATTTGCACTGATTTTACCTCCAAATGGATTCATCAAATATTGTCCAACTTTGAGCCATCCAATGTAGAAAAGCATTTGAAATGTGGTGAATATTGGAAAAAGAATGGTGATTTCCTGCTCCATTGATTTGGCATCCAATTTTGGTTGTCGTCCAATTAAACAAATAAAAAAATAGCCATAAGTTGCAATGGCCACCACCTCAATTTGCCCTCTTGTTTAGGCCATATTTATTTAATATTACCTGTGTATAGACCAATGGAATTTTGACCCAATCATAGACATAAAGCATGGCAAAACCATCGCGGAATTTGTACAATTGATCGATGAGCATTTGCATTTGAACAGTGTCAATTCGGCGTTCACGCAATTTTAGCTTCAGTAAATTCAGAATCCACATCAAAGGGACGAACCATTTTCCGTGTGGCGCATTTATGCTCATATACATATCGTATTCCTTTAATTTGCTTTGGGTCAAAATTCCCCTCCTAATATTCACCTCCTCCGTCATCAATTTGCTTTCCACCAAATGCCTTTCCGTTGGGAATCTTTTCAGTGTTCTCACTGAAATTCCGGTCCAAGCAATTGCCGATTGAAGGGAAGTCCACCGGGCAATTGTTTTTCGTACATCCAAATTCTCTCGACCCGGAAGGCACGTTGAAACAGTCTCAAGAAAAAAGTGGGCACACTTTTCAAAGGGTTTTTGCCCTAACTGACCATCATAAATTTATCTGGCCAACTAATCCAATTGAATTGTTCCCACCAACGGGCGACCACAACGGCAACGAAGAAACCCAAAAGGAATGAGAGAGGAATGTATTGGGTGCCAATTTCACACCATTTTATCCATCCAGTGAAATATTCCTTATGCTTTTCGTCCATCATTCCCCACTAAAAAGTCATATTAGCACAATTATTCCCTGCTGAATTCATTTTTACCTGCGCAAAAAGTATAATATAATATGCGATGTAAAAAGCGATCAAATCCTTGAGTACGGCTCTGAAAATGGAGAATTAAAAATAAAAATAACAAATTATTTGAATACTTCCAAATGCTTCCACGCCATCGAAGCATCAACGAAGAAAACTTCAAAAATTGGAAAAACAACAATTTTTGGGGAATAATTTTAAATTTAATTTAATTTCATCCAATATTATTTTATTCACTTTTTATTCCATTCCAACCAACCTCTTCTTCATAAGAAATTGTCATTTTTGGCACACAAATTTGGGGAAATTATGAATGGATTTACGGCAAGGAAAATAATTAATTAGGACATCAATATTCCTCTTAAATTAATTGGAAATATTATTTATTCAGGGAGGAAGAAGGAGTAAATTAAGTTTGAAATGGAAAATACGCATACATTATTGACGTTGCGCATACGAAAAACACGTTTTTGCGGTGGAAATATGGGGGAGGAGGGCAAAAAAGTGATTGGGCTGGTTTATCAATTTGTTTGACCCCTCAAGGGGAAAATGGGGGCCAAAAAGGGGTAAATTGGTGAAATGAATTGAACGCCGGGGCCTCAGCAGGACAGAAAACATTGCGGAAAGGTGGGGGAGTGAGTTGATTTTGGGCAAAGAATCAATCGGTGGGTGACTGCCATTTTTTGTCCTTTTTTGTTAGAAAAGAAACCACTGAAAAAATATTTTGCGCGGGTGGAAAGGACGACTGAATTGAATTCATTTAAAATTAAAATTGATGTTGATTTCATTTTTAAAATAAATCCAATTAAACATTGCGTATTTGCGTTTCAAACAATCAAAATGATTTGGCCCCGAGGTAAATCAAGAGGATAAAATACATTGAAAAGAAGTGGCATTGGTGGGGAAGGAAAATGGGGGAAATGAAAATGGCCCTAAGCAGAAATCAAGAAGGAGGAATACGATGGGTATGGGTGGATTCTGGATTGTCATTTTCGGTTGCATTTGAATGAATTAAAAAGAGAATTGAATGGGTTTTTGGGGTAGGCCATTTATGTCAAAAAGGCAACAATAGGTGGTTAAATACACGTTTATTCATTCATTTTTCCTCAAATGAATTTGAAAGAAATTGTTTTGTGTTTTTATGACTCATTTTAGGCGAAACAATTGCGTCAAATGTTAGTTTTGCATTTCCTGTTTTTTTCGTGCGCAATATTCTTCTTTGCCTCATTCAAAATTAGATTAAAAGAACAATTTGGGACCAAATGGGAAGGGGAAATTGAAATTGGCCCCAATTTGTATTTTCAACGATGATTAACACAATCCTGGAATTTGTGGATATAATTGGCGAAAACATTGGGTAAATTCGGAAAAAAAAGACAAAATATTAGTAAGGAAAAAGAATCTGTCTTTGGAAGGGAGAATTTCAAATTAGAAATGGAATGGAAGGAAGGGAATGCGGCATGACAAAGGAAAAGCAAAGAAAAAGAGGGCAAAATCCAAGCTAAAAATGCCAATTTTAGGGGAATTGTTTTGTTGACATGAAATGGCCATAAATTATTCAATATTTTGGGTTAAATATTATTTATTCTTTTCCTAAATAAATATTAAAATAAATAAAAGATGGAGAATAATTGAAAAAAAAATGATTTTTTAGTGTCAAATGCCAATGAATATTCTGCGAGATCCATGTACAATTTTTTCTGGCCCAAATTTTGTTCAACAATTTTCCTCAACTTGGTAAATTTGAAGAGAAGATTGTGGCTTACGGCAGCATGACTAATAAAGGATGAGGGAAAAGGAAGTTTATAATAAATTATTTTGGTTTTTTGACCCTTTGTTTGGTGAATTTGAAGCATCCATTTTCATCATTTGCTGATCCCATTTTCTGCTCAATCATTTCAATTTGTTCATTTGAAGGATAAGCAGTAGTGGATATTTGGGGAAGGAATTGTCTAATTAGGTATGAGGGGAATTTGATTAGTTCCAAAAATATTCATTTACCCCCTTTCTTGGCCATTCCCATCGTCTCCATCGGCCAATTCTCCTTTGCCAATTTCTTTCTTTTCTTCCCTCTTTCTTATTTTTCTCGCCTCCAGCAATTCCTTCAATTTTGGTTGAATCGACATTTTGCCGAATTCCCAAATGACCAAAATAAGCAGAAATGCCAAAATTAACAGTGGAAATGGAGTGGGCCTGGGCATTTCATCCGCAAATTTGCCAGAGAAAATATGGATTCGATGAATGCTAATTCGTTGAATGCCGGCCACAATATTGGAAAGGGATTGGCCAAAATGGCCTTTCTGCAGGAGAACTTTCTGAAAATGGCATTTTTTGATCCATGGAATCCTCCACAAATAACTTGTTGGTCAATTAAAGCCGCCATTTCCTCTTTTGGGATGGCCAATGCCAAATTGGAATCAATCGATGCAAAAATGCATTCCTTCTCCTCCTGGCAATTTCTGGCCACCAAAATCAGCTGTGCATTCCTCCGGCATTTTGGTTGAGGGTCAAGGGCCCATTTTTGCCGGATAAAATCTTCCACGGATTCCTTTTGCTATTGGAAAAATTAGTGAAATGTTCATTGAATTAAATTCACTTGAAAATGATTGTAAAATTGTTGATTGACAATTGCAATTCCCAAATAAATGCCCCAACCGCATTCCTCCCCTCCATTTTCATTTTCGGCCTCTATTCTTTTTGCCAATTCCACCAATTCTCCATTCAATTTGCCCCTTTCTTTGGTTGATAAAATCGCATCTGGGTCACAAATGAATGGCATTTGGTCGGGTAAAATGCCCTCTGGAAATATGGAACAATAATTTAGATTGATATTTGGCATTGAATTAACCGAGATTGCATTTAGCTGCAGTTTTGTTATCGGCACGGGGATTTGGGAATGTGTACAAATTGTGGGGAACGGCACCGAATCGGTGGTGGCGGGAAGGCTGGCCAAAATTTAGAGGAAAATGAAAGGAGGAAATTAAAAGAAGAAGGGGAAATGTAAATTGGAGCATTAAAATAATTTTTCTGGGAAAATAAATTGGATACGATCAAATGGAATGTAAATGAGGCATTGAAAGTGGAAATGATGGTCAAAAGGCAATTATTTGTTCTGTTGGCAAAATTGAATCGATTAATCCATTGAGAGAATTGGCGACGAATCTGACTGCAAATAAACACACAATGGGACAATTTTCTGCCAGCCGGTAAAGCAATTTTCTATTTCCTCTTTACAAATGGATATATAAATGCTAAATGGGGAAAGGCTGTTGATTAGTCAGCCGCCATTCCTTTCCTTTTTCTAGAATAAGTAAGCCATGGGAATTGAACTTTGTTAATTGGAAATTTATTTATGGCCACGTTCGATGAATGAAGTGCTGATATCGAAAACAAAAATGCAAAATTCTCGTTCTTATTTCTTCAAAAAAGGCAAAAAATAAAAGAGGAATTGATTTCATTTAATGGAGAAATGATACTGTATTCCAGATATAATTCTAATTCGTGTGTGTGTTTTTATTGCGAACATTTTCTTAGAAAGTGAAACACATTTTGGCAAACATTTTTAGAAAGTGAAACACATTTTGGCGAACATTTTCTAGAAAGTGAAACACATTTTGGCGAACATTTTCTAAGAAAGTGAAACACATTTTGGCGAACATTTTCTAGAAAGTGAAACACATTTTGGCAAACATTTTCTAGAAAGTGAAACACATTTTGGCGAACATTTTCTAGAAAGTGAAACACATTTTGGCAAACATTTTCTAGAAAGTGAAACACATTTTGGCAAACATTTTCTAGAAAGTGAAACACATTTTGGCAAACATTTTCTAGAAAGTGAAACACATTTTGGCGAACATTTTCTAGAAAGTGAAACACATTTTGGCAAACATTTTCTTAAAAGTGAAACACATTTTGGCAAACATTTTCTAGAAAGTGAAACACATTTTGGCAAACATTTTCTAGAAAGTGAAACACATTTTGGCAAACATTTTCTAGAAAATGAAACACATTTTAGCAAACATTTTCTTAAAAGTGAAACACATTTTGGCAAACATTTTCTAGAAAGTGAACACATTTTGGCAAACATTTTCTAGAAAGTGAAAAACATTTTGGCAAACATTTTCTTAAAAGTGAAACACATTTTGGCAAACATTTTCTAGAAAGTGAACACATTTTGGCAAACATTTTCTAGAAAGTGAAAAACATTTTGGCAAACATTTTCTTAGATAAGTGAAACACATTTTGGCGAACATTTTCTAGAAAGTGAAACACATTTTGGCAAACATTTTCTTAAAAGTGAAACACATTTTGGCGAACATTTTCTAGAAAGTGAAACACATTTTGGCAAACATTTTCTAGAAAGTGAAAAACATTTTGGCAAACATTTTCTTAGATAAGTGAAACACATTTTGGCGAACATTTTTCCTAGATAACTGAAACACATTTTGGCGAACATTTTTCCTAGATAACTGAAACACATTTTGGCGAACATTTTCTTAGATAAGTGAAACACATTTGGCGAACATTTTCTAGAAAGTGAAGCAGATTTTGGCCACAATTTTCCGTAATGAGAAAAACACATTTTAATATGCAATATGACAAATTGGTTAATAAAATAATTTTTTAAACAATAATCTCTGTCCTAAAATATTTTTAAGAAGTTCCGATGGTACAAAAGGCACACGATTTTCGACAATTTTGGACCATCCATCCCTGAGGTTGCCCATTTTGTGTTCGGCATTGGTCGCTGGTTGCCCATATTCCGCAATAGACATTATTATCCTTGCAACCTTAATAATCCAAATATAAATATGTTTCCTAAATTTAACTCACTAGGCATACAGTACATTCTCTTCAATTCCTCCACATCAGTGGCACTCAAACCATTCCTCTGGCCCATTTGGGCATCATTTACTGCCGGATTCACTTTCGCTGTCATTGTCTTTTTCCCAAAGTTTTGGCTAGCAATTGTGGATGAGTAATGCATAATCGAACCATAGTCATATTTTAGACCTTTCAGAGGGGAATTTGATGGATTGAGGAGAGATGGAGAAATAACCATAGCTGGAAAATTTGGTCATATCGGAAACGGCGAAAAAATCGTATTGTTGAGGATTTACATTTTCCCAATTAATTGTGATGAATTTGTCCCTATCTGAATTTTATGCCATTATTCTTTTTTATGCAAGAATTCAGACCAATTCTAAGTTGTTCATGCTGAAGTCCCAATGCATGCAGCGTTTCGTGAATGGCAACTCCCATTGGATTGCCGCACATAAATGAGAGGTAAATTGGATTTGCCGGCTCAATTCGACCCACGTAACTGAGACCACAGCTGCAATTCAGGAAATGATCATCATAGCAATATATGGTGAATGAAAACTCACAAAATGGGGTTGGCCACTTTCACATAATAAAGATGGGGACCGGCTGGTTTGGTGTTAGCCTCTTGGAAACGAAGGCATTGAACCTTGGCTTGGATTTCGTTCAATGCCGCTCTGACTGCACTTTTGTCAACTTCCGCTTAATCGAGAAGGGATTCTTCAAGTGAACAACCAAATGAAACTCACAATTGACAGATTGATCGAACATGAAATATATTGGTTGACCCTGAGGCCATCGTTGTGTTGGTGCACTCTCCAAATACAGGGAATTTCCTGCTCTTTTCAATCGACCTCCGTTCGGCACAACACCAATGCCAACCTGCAAAGATCGATCAATCAAGAATGTTTTTATTCCTTTTTACCTGATTTTGGTTGATCTCATTGAGAATGGCATTGGATTGTTGTTCCGTTAGCAGAATATCTTGTTGGAATACCCCATTGTTTGCCGGCTCCACTTTCCCCTCTAATCCGGCTTTCTTTATCAGTGCCTTTTTAACTTGGAATGTCCGTGCCAATCTCAATTCAACATCATTGTCCACTTGTTCAATTGGTTTTCCAGGTACCAGGGTTTTGGTGATGGCTGCCTCCTGTTCAGCGATTGTTGCCCTTTGATTAAGAAATTCGGGCTTTTGCTGCAGGCAATCGCCTCGTTGAGCACAAAGATTCTTTGAAGGAAGATGCGATAACCAATTTTTAACAGCAAACTACCGTGATGGCCTGTCGCGCGAATTGAGTAATTTGGCCAACTACTTGAGGTGGCACAAATTGCCTGAGTAAATCCGGCACTAAAATTGTGAATCAAAATTCCAATCAAAGGATGGATAGCTCCTCTCTCACCTCCATCCAAAAAATTTCGGACAGCGAGTTGGGGAATTGGCGGAATTTGGAATGGAATCAGATTTGGAAACATTTCGTTCAAATTCAACGCATTCTGCGGATTTCCAATTTGTGGAGCCGATGGCATTTGGCCTTGATTTATAACCCACTCCGGATGACCCCTTTGAGAGTTTAGATTGGTGGAATTGGAATGAATTAAATTAAACTGACTGGCATTTTGGGTGGTCCGGATGATGAGTGCAAAAACGCATACTGTGAATTTAACAAAAAAGTTAAGGACAATTATTGCTTTTAATTACATTCGTCGTTGGACATGAGGAGGAATTGGTGAATTTGGATTCGGGGCAAACTAACAAAGGAAATTATTGAATGAAGCCACTCAAAAGCATACAAAATTGGATGCAACACCGTTGATTAGACCACCCAATTGATGCGTAAATTGTTGGTTCAATCCAATCCGATTCAACAAATTTTCCACCGATCCTCCAACATTGCCAAGTCCTCCCATTGGATTTCTGTTCCCACCCATTGGTGGTGGCCCTCCTCCTCCTCCTTGCCAAGGTGGTGGTCCACCACCGTCCATATTTGGATGGCGTTGTGGCCCAGGGGCCGGCCATTGTTGTTGTTGTTGCCGGCCACCACCTCCGAGCAGACCGCCTAATGCACCGCCCAAATTGCCAAGTCCAAATTGTTGGCCGAGTTGGCCAAGTTGACCAAAATTAAATTGGCCATAGATTTGGGGGAAGATAAGGGGAAAAACGAGGGAGAAGGAAATACGATAATGAATAGAGCGCATTTAAATTGCTTTTCCTAATTTGTACCGGAAATTATCTTTAAAATTCAAACAATTTTGATGTTATTTTTTTGAATGAATTGATGTGAAACAAAAGTGCGACCGGTGTTCGCCGAGACCATTTCAATTTCAATCATATTGAGATTGGCGAATTCGGCCGTAAATTGACTTCTCCCTTCCCCGGTGACCCAAAGGGGGAAACATCAACGTGAAAGAAATGAGAAACAAATCACAATTCCAATTGTTGGTGGGAAAAATAAGGTATTTTTACACAACAAAAACAAAACAGTCAAATCCATTCCAATTCCCATCATTCTCCCAAATCATTCTTTAATTTGATATCAATAAAAATTCAAAACATCCAAAAACGTAGACTAATTTTCTGTGAAAATAAAAATAAAATCAATTCACATGTTCTGAAATTTACCATTTTATTCGAAAGAAAATGTTAAGTCCAAAACAATAAATTAACAACTGAGGGAATTGATTGCAAAAAAACAATATAAAACAGAAATGAATATAATCCGTAATTATTTGAGACCCAATTTTGAATTGATTATATGGCAGTAAAGGCGAATAAAGAGTATCCAATCAATCAAACATTCATTGAAAATTATTGCAAATTCGGCATTCCTTGTTGTTTGGCAATCCTGTGAAAATTAAATTATTTTAAATAATCAATCAAATAATTTTCACCGGTTGGCTTTGAACTTCCCCTGCCCATTGGAGTAATTTTCCGGAATTGTTTTGCATCAAAAAGTGAAATTGCCTCGGTGTAATAAACTTCCACTAACAAATCTCGGCGGGCGGCCATCAAATAAATTCCGTGGCTTTTGACAATTTTCAGGAATTTATTACTGAATGGATCCAATTTTTTGAGATGTTGGGCACAAAATCTTAAAAATTAAATTTACAATTAATTTAAAATATAAAAATACTTGTCTGGTTCCGATTTCTTTGCGCAAATGACCACAGTGATATAGTGAAGTGAGGAAGATTGGCCAGGGGCACCGGCCAATTCATTGCAATAAAAATCCGCAAAATACATATTCATCCTCTCAAAATCCAATATTTTCTCCGCTTCAATTATCATTTGAACATCACTGAATTAATATTGATTAAATAAAATAATTGAAAAATGCTCACCCAAAAGGCGATTTGTCCGGAAGTTCATCGGTGATTAACAAAGCAGAGAAGAAAAATCCATGCAATTGGCTGTTTATTGGTGAACCACGATGTCCATTCTCATCCTTCAAATATGGTTTCATCAGCCGTAATCCATCTTAAAAAATAATAATTAAAATAATTTATTGATTGATTGAAACCTTTTTCATTGTAGATTTTATCGAAATAGTCGCGCGGTTTGCATCGATGAAGAATGGAAAATTGGTACATTTCACCGGGACAAAATTTGATTGCTACGGCCAACAATTTTTCCATTTCAGTTATTGAAAAAGCTAATTAATTATTAAAATTAAATTATTCATAATTGAACCAACTTGCTCGAAATTTAATTAATCCAAATGCAAATTGTTGTTTATTTTTGTCATAACTTTTAATCGCCAATTCATATTTGTTGCCTTCGGTCGTTTCCAACAAATGTTGCTGCTTCTCTTTGCCATTCTTTCGAATTATACTTTGTGCCGAATTATTTTCAATTAATTCCAAAACATGAAAATCAATGCAATTCGCTGAATAATTTAATTTTATTTAATAAATAATTGAATAAAAATACATTCGGCGGGTGGCAAATTCCATTTAAGGAAACAATGCTTCGAACTGATTGTCAATTGAATTTCGGTATTAAGTTGGCTAATTGCCGATTGAATGGCATTGTCCGGAGGCAATGGAATAGAAGATAGACGCGGAGCACCCATTGGAAATGTATTCGACCCAGTGGCGAATTTGGAAAGTGGCAATGGTTTTTCGAATCTAAAAAATTAAAAATATTTGCATTAAAAACACAAAAAAAACCTTGGAACTTTTTGTGCCGGTGGACGATATGGCGGCATTTGAGCATTTCGTTTAGCATTTACTGGGACGGCGGCTCGCACTTCCTGTTCCCCTTTTCGCATCAAATCCGCTCTTTTTGTAGTAATTAACTAAAAATGGTTTAATTAATTTTATGAAAATTTGAGAATAATTTGCCTCAATTTCTTGGGAACTATTCTCGGCTGATCGATTTGATGATGAAGAATTTGTATTGGTAATTTGTCCGGCGGATGAATCCGTTGAATGTGGTCGACGAAGACACTCGATAGTGTCCGGTGGAGGTGCCGGCTTCCAAAAGTCCGGAATTTCCAAATACATTTCATTTGCTTCTAAAATGGAATCCAATTAATTAAGGAAGAATATTTTAGGTAATTTACCTTCTTCGTTGTCCGAATTAATCGAAAATTGATGATTTTCTTCGTCCATATAGCCATTTTTCCTTTTGCCAAGTCGAGGTGGCCCCTCCGCCGGTCCAGCCTTCAAACTGTCCTCCATCACTCGTTGTAGATCATCTTCATCGGCGGAATGCACCGAAACAATCCGTCCGTACAATGCTCGTCCATTCGCATATAAAACTGAATTATTTCAAATATTTATGATCTAATATTTAAAAAAACCTGATTCATCAGCATATTCCTGTTTGGTGAATCCAACAATAATATTACTGGCACTGTGCGCACAAACCAATGCTTCCTCCGTTTCGAAATCAACCACTTCCCAGAGAAAATGCAAAATTCCACATAAATTCGAATTACGTGGCATATTGTGGAGTCGAATGTAATGCTTAAAAATGCTCCGATCCGTCGACATGTTTACTTCCTTAATAATTAATTAAATTTAGTTAAAATTTGAAATGAAATTAGCAAATATTATTGTGTAATAATAATAAACAATTAACATTTAAAAAGAAAAGCAATTTTGATTGAAAATATTTAATCATTTGAGCAAAAATTAACAAAAAAAAATAAGTATAATAAAATAATAATTAATAATTGTCCACATTCATTTTACGCCATTCATCAATTCCAAATATGCCCATTGCACTTCTCGTTCCAAATGGCTGAGCACTCCGACAATTCCGGTCATTTCGACGGCATGTCCAAGATTTGGTCCACCTAAAATAATCAAATTAATCTCAATTCATATTTTCCTTCATTCCGAACCTTCTTTTGCCTTCTTTGTTCCATAAACAACTTTTCCATCGTATTCATCCATTGGTACTTCCATTTCTGGTCCAATTCGGTTGATTGTTATTCCCAAATGTTCTTCAATTTCGCCCAAATACTGCAAAAAAGATGGGAAATATCAAATTTATTTATTAATAAAACCTACACTCATTTCATTGTACCATTTTGCGCAACCTCCTTGTGAAACCAAATTTGTTTGGAAGCAATTTACGCCCCGGCTTCGACATTGATGGTACCATACTTTTTCGGGCACCGTTGAAACCAGCGAAATTGCCAAACCCATCCTGAATTTAAATTATTAATTTAATTATTTATTTTAATTTTACCGTTCTGCTCGACCAACCCTCCCAATTCGATGAACATAATTGGCTTTTTCTTCGGCCGGTGGCAAAGTTACATTGATTACTGTGAAATATTTTTAATGAATTTTAATTTGATTTCCACTAAAATACCAACCATAGGGCACACCCTTAATATCCAATCCTCTTGCGGCCACATCCGTACAAATTAGGAATTTTGCCTTCTTCTCCTATAAATAATTTTTGAAATTATTTTCGAACATTTGAAAACCTTGAAAAGTTGTAAATTTGCCGTCCGTTCATTCGGACTTCGATCACTGTGTAAGCAGGCGCAAGTGTGTCCTTTAAAATATT
Source organism: Pratylenchus scribneri (assembly GCA_030063045.1). NCBI lineage: Eukaryota > Metazoa > Nematoda > Chromadorea > Rhabditida > Pratylenchidae > Pratylenchus > Pratylenchus scribneri. Next base: position 136,415 of record JAQSEB010000064.1, on the reverse strand, counting down.
TATCATAATAAATGCAAAGGAAATTACCTCTTGGTGCCAAAAATCTCTCCAAATTATCACAATCCAATTTTGTCCGGCAAAATATGATGCATTGATCCATTTTATGCTCGTTGATTGCCTTCAAAACATATTCGGCTTTCAAAATTTTCACTGCCTCCGAAAGTGTTTCGGCATTATCGGTGCCCGGTCGAATTTGATCTTTTCCGTGAATATTATCAGTCTAAATTGATTGGAAGTATATTCAAATTAAATTCGAGCAAAAAATACCTGAACGGATTTGCCTGGCTGGGAGCGGAGACGAATCCAACTTTTGTCTTCTTTTGGGTCAATCAAACAAACCACCTTAAATAATGCAAATATTGATCGATTGATTGAATGAATTCAGTATTCAGAACCTGATGCACTGTTTCGGGAACACTGTCCTGCCCTTTTAAGTCAATCCATTGTGGGAAATGCATATATTGATTCTTTTTGATTAATTTTAATATTAATTTAATGCAGTCAAAACTTACTGCCAATTTTTGGACTGCCATATTGTGCAAAGTTGCTGAACAAACAATCATTTGAAGACGCTGCCCGGATGGTCCACATTTTGGAATATGATTGTACAATTCATGAATAATTTTGGCTGAATCACTTTGGCCTCCCAGCAGAGAATCGGCTTCGTCCAAAACAAAAAATCGAACCTAATATTTGGATATTTTATTTATTATTGAAAAATCAATAAAAACTAACTTGACCAAGGTCGACTCGCCTCTCCTGAACCAGGCCGCGAATTCTGCCGGGGGTGCAAGTCAAAATGTCGCAACCATTTCCAATTGCTCCCAATAATTCGCCCATATGCACTCCACTCACCGCCAAAACATTCCTAAAAATATTTTATTATTTTTCGAAAACTTTTTGAGCAAACTTTATTTTCGGTTTATCCAAATATGCTCCAAACCGTTCAATTTGTGCATGCGTTTGTTGGGCTAATTCTTTGGTCGGTTCGACAATAAGGCACATTGGCTGGTTTGATCTTCGTTCCACATCAATTTGACCTAAATTTTGTTTACTAAAGGAGGATAATTTTTAACCTGGATTTGTTTTTTGATTAGAAATTGGTTTCGGCTGCATTGATTCATAAACAATTTGTAAAATTGGAATGCAAAATGCGCCAGTTTTGCCACTTCCAGTCTCGGCTGCCTAAAATACATTTGTAGAATATATTAAAATAAGTTGAATACCATGCAAACATCGCCACCACCAAGAATTGCCGGAATTCCTTCATATTGAATATCGGTTGGAAGGCTGAATATTATGATGAATTATTGAAAAAATAAAATTAAATTTACGTCCAATCCAAGTCAGCAATAGCATTGACAAGTTGTTGAAGAACTCCCAAATCTTCAAATGCTGCCATTTAAATTGGATTACTCTAAACTCTAAAATAAGGGTGAAATACAAGAAAATTTATAATTAGGTTTTCTCCGTAAAAATTTAGTTAATGAATGTGATTATAATTACTAATTTACTGTCAAATTTTAATCGAATCAAATATCATATTAGCTTCAATAAAGCCATTTTTGATGGTCATACAAATTTAAATTTATTTATTTATCTGAATTTATTGAGATGTCAAACAAAAATTTTACATAAAATTTGAGCCAAATATATTTCTCATTCGGGGAAAATATCGCTTTAAAACAAGAAGAAAACAAACAAAAAATGGATGGAAGAAGTTTGTGATATTTAGGATGAGGGGGATTGGTCGGACTTTTTATTCTATCATCAACATTTATGCCTAATTATTTTGCTGGTTCTTCATTCATCATGTCCAGTTCATTTCCACCAAGTGCCTTTCTTGATACGATTGTAGCCGACGTAAGCAATGAGCGAGAGTGCCGCAGCCCCAACAACAACGATGGCAATTTCGGTCAATTGAGATGGACTATAAAAATATTCCGAATTAAAATAATATTAATAAATTTTCATACTATCCGTGTGCGTTGTTCACATTTGGCATCAGATGGAGACTTGCAGTACGAGTCTAAAAATGATAATAAACCAAAACATTTAAGCCATTTACAACTAACCGAAGCATGTGATGGTCTAGTAGACATGGATTCCATGTCAGTGCTGCCTTCGGGTGTGGTATCGAAACTCTTAAAATTTTTTTAAAAATAAATGTTTTTTAAATAAAATAAACCATAGCCATAGCAATTGCTCGTTCCGCATTTGTCTGAATTTTGAATACGCATTCTCCTTTCAATTGCTTGAGTATTTCAACCGCCTTTTCATGAGTGATTTCCTCCATCGATTTGCCATTAACCTTAATAAAAAAATAACCGCATTGAATTGATTTGAATTATTGAAACTTACGGAAATAATGCGATCGCCTTCACTGATTTTACTCTCAAGATCAGCATTTCGAATGCGGCTAAAGAATATTCCAGTATGTCCAGGGATGTAGGGACCATCCGTGCCACCGATGATATTGAATCCAAAACCTGAATATTAAAAATAAACTTTTAATTTGATAGATTTAAAAAAACACCAACCGTCTGCTTCGCTTTTTGTTATTGTGATTGTTTTAAACACACTTATCGGCTGAAGAGTGTTTACAGAACTGGCACTGGTATTGGAGATGACTGAAGAAGCAGTTTGATCGGCGTCAACCATCATCATCATATTTAGAATAAAAATTTTCTTTTGAATTAAACAATGTTGAGCTAAAAAAGTAAAAATAAGAATTATTTTAATTTGAAGCAATTAATAAAATATATGGAAGGATTTAGATTATTTTATAATCGATGATGATGATATGATGATTGATGAATGGTGAGTTTATTGACAATGACATGACAATGAATATGTGAATTCTGTTTTCTGTGTGGTTGTGAAATGTGGAATCAATAATCAATACTTAATGTAGTTTTCGCTTCGAAATTTATTTTATAAATAATGGCTACAGTATTATAAATTTTTTACCCAACATTTTTGGTTTAAAGTTGTTTAAACCAGGGTTTTTGGCAATGTTGACATTAAATTTTATTTATTTTCTATTTAAAAGATACATAAAACGTTGTTTGGATAAATCAAATCGCTAATAAAGTTCTAAAAATGATAAAATGAGGGGGATTTTGAGATTAACGGATGTCGAAAATGATGAAACAATCATTATCGTGAAAGAGTATGGAAATGGAATGGAAATAATCAAGTAGATTGAGTATTTCTTGATAAATTGTTGTTCTCTCGGCAAATCTGCAATAGGCAACAAATTATAAAGAGGAAAAAACTCATTCAGATTCAGAAGCTTGCCTTTCAAATATCCAAGTGCTCGATAAATATAAATAAGAATATCAATTGAGAGCTGTTAAATTGGGGAGTATGGCAATTTAATATAGGGAGTAGGGACTTGTCTTCCTTCTGAATTGCATGGCTTTCAATTTGTGAGAAGCATGATGCCAAAATCCCAGCAGTTGTCATCAATGCTTCTTCAACACTTATTGGACTTTAATTGGAATTAATGAAGAAAATTATGAAAAATATATGTGAAACCCGTAAATTCCCTTCGAATAACATCGACCAATCTGCCCATCAATTGATAAAATTTAATTAAATTCTAATAGACATTTTTGATTCGTTCAATTAGAATTCCTCCTCTCCTATTCCTTGAATCCAGTGTGAAGACGCATTGACCAATGAATGGCTTTGTACACGAATCTAAAGTGATGAAAGGAACTGTATTCCTTAAGGGCGTTTCACTTTGACAGGTGCATCCGATATTCCATTTGTTCTAAATCCAATTGGCCAGATTCCATTTCCGTACAATTGCCAAAGAGCAACTCAAATAAAACGATAAATTGTAGCCAAATTCTCCCGTCTCGATATGAAGGAACTTTGTATTTGTGGATGGATAATTTAATAGTATCCCATGTAATTATTCATTTAATTTGAAAAACTTTTATCAAAAATAAATGAATAAATTGAGCAAATAAGTAAATTGAATATTTCATTTTCTGAATTTCATGGCACTCCAACCAACTCCTCCAAAATGGTCGTTCCTTCTAGGCTGACTTCTTTCACAAAATATACTCCTCCTCCACTTTTTTCAGTAGTTCGGCATTCGGTCCCCCAACATGCCATTCCCCCATGCCGAACAATTGAAACATAGTAGAATATGGCGAACACTGCCATGCAAAGACCAATCGAAAAAATTACGGCACAACTTGCGATTAGTGCCTAGGAAATGAATTTTAGTTTTATATTGGGCCAAATGCCAATCCAATTCTCACCATAAATGATTGGGTCATCATTGCCATTTCCGCATTTTCTCGATCCATTTTCTCCTCCTCAACCAATATTCCTGCATTTTTCTCGTCCATTTGTTTTCTCCTTTCCTCAATTTGGACTCGATAAATTCGTTGAATCTCCGATTGGTCCATCAAAAGACGAATTTGATCAAAAATTGCCGAAATTCCCTCCAAATAGTGGCCTTGTTGGAAAAGTGGCTTCTATAAAATAGAAATATGAATGAATATAGAAGGTCAAATTGGTCATCAATACCTCATATTCAAGGGTAAAATGAAGTTGGCCTCCATTTAGTGGAACACCGGATCCATGAATGATTGAAATTTGGTTGGGCTGGAAAATATTGTATTTTTGATTTTTTTAAATTTCACCTCAAAAATAGGCAACAAAAACAAAATGTATTTTTGGCATTCCGGGTCAAGGGAATAATGTTGACCAAAAAATTGGTCAGGAATTGGCCAATGAGAAATGATAATGCCGGCACCCAAAATTCCCTTTTGAGTGCAGGGAGAATTCTATAATGAGAATAAAGGATATTCATTATTATCCAAATTAGGGACAAACATTTTTGTCAGCATTTTTGCCAATTTTGTCGAGGAACCGATCCATCAATAAATGGTGAATTTTATGCCTTTCCATTGGGCTTAAAATTGCATGCGGATCGCAAATAAATGGTTTATCCTTTATGGATGGTTTTCGATAGACACATTCCACAATTTTGGCCAATTCTTGTTGATTTTCAGTGGAGGTTGAGGACAAAAATGAAGGAATGATGAAGAGAAAAATGGCAAATAATTGGAGGAATTTGTGGTGATTTAATGGGAATGAAGGCGAATATGATGGCTTCATTGGCAATTTGGACTGAAAATAACATAAAATGTTGCCAAAAATGAAACATTTTTGGGTTAATTGGAAGGAGGTGGGCAAAGGTAAGAAACATTTCAAGTTATTCCAGCTGTGGAGGGAACAATTGGAAATTGAGAGAAGAGAGGACAAAGGCCATCCAAAATTGGCCACTAATGGCATTTTCTTTTTATTCATTCTTCTTTTCTTCTCTTATTGGCCAACGTAAATTTCCTTTTTTTTCTCAATTTGAAATAATGCATAATTAAAAAGGAAATTTGGACAATGGAATTGAAGGGAAATTATTTTAATTCATTTTAAGATATATTGACCAAAGGCAAAGGAGAATCCTTTTTTAGCAAAACCAACACATTTTTGTGATTTTCCCTAGGGAATTTTGGGGCGAAATCGAGCAAAGAATGAAAAATGGACTAGATTTCTGTAACCAAAAATACTCCAGTGAGATTAATATGGCAAAAAATAGACTCCATTCAGGGAAAATATTATTAAATAAAATATTTGGGAACTTTTTTCGGCCTTTGGTCTACCTCCATTTTATGCTTCAAATCATACCCCCTCAGGGGCCTATTTCAGTTGCAGAATCGGTAAAAAGTTGGCCAAAAATATTATAAAGAAATGGAGGATTAAAATTTGGAAAAATGAATGGTCCCATGGGAAAATGCTCTAATTGATGATTTGTAGACGGATGATTAAACGTCAATTTATGGCAAAAATGGCCAACACTTTTTATAAGAATTTGCCATTTATTTCCTCCTTTCATTTATGGCCCAATTTTTGATTGAATCTATTTTATTGGTTGCCATTGCCAATGCAAAAATGGAAAAAAAAAGATTGAGGAATGAAAGCATGAATGGGAATAATTTGATTTGGTGTCAATATTATTTAATTTTGGCTTAGAATTACTCTGCAAAAGTGTTTATAATCAGCTAATTTTCTTTGCGTGAGAATACAAAAATAAATTTGGCCAAAAAAGTTTATTAAAAAAAGAATTTGGCACAAACAAAAATTGCATACAAATTTTATTTATTTCCATTCCATCAATAGGATTAAATGGCACGGTTTTATAGGCAAATTATTAGCTCCTTTCCTATTAGTTGAGTATTGAGTCTGAATTCTCAACTCAAGGAAGTGAAGTAGTAAAAAGATTCATTCATATTCAATGAGGATATTGAGTGGCATTATTCATCCACTACAATGAACTTTTATTTTGTCCTTTATTTTGACGCCTTTTGAAAAGAAATTATGAATGGAATCTAAAAACAATGGAATTTGTGGATGGGAATAGACAATTGGGATTGGGATAGTGGTTTGGATGAACTTTTACTAAGGAAAACTGTAGAATTGGAATTTTGAAGTTTTTGATGGGTAAATTATTTGTAAAAATTAAAATGAATGGAGGGAAGAAGGGAATTACGCGAGGCGGTTAAGATTAAAAGGAAGTCTCGAAGGGAGAGGGGATGACGCCTTTGGCAAATAATTAGGCCAAAATGAGTGGATGAAAAATTGTAGAAAATGATTGGAGGGAGGCGGAAAGGAAGCCGTCGGCGGGATTATCATTGCAAACTGCCTGAGGGAAAGGCGGATTGACATTACTTTTGGACCAATTTTGAATGAAAAAAATGAAAAACAAACATCTAAAGATTTTGAATATTTTGATGATTCATTCATTTATTTCAAGCACCAAAATCCAAACAAATTCTAAAGCCGACAAAATGCAAATTAATGTTCTAGCATAAATTTATTTATTGGCCTTAGATTGATGATGAAAAATGGCAAAATGAGTGGAAAGGGAATATAAATGTCTGGAATTATTTAGACGGATTGAACAAATTGAACAGGATGGCCACATTCGGAGGCCACATTTGCAACTAAATTTGCGTTTGTTGCGGCCACAACTTCCGTGAAAATAATTGACTCGGAACCGGCCAAAGGAATGGGAACACTGTGCCAAATGTTGGGCAAAAGACGAAGTGCTTGGCCTAAATTAATTTTTGATTTTATAAGAGTGAAATTAAAATTGAAACCATTTCTGAATATGAATGCTTGCAAACTGGAATCAATTGGTTCGCCAGTGTGTGGGTCGGGCCGGGCAACGGCCATGGCAAATGCATCGTTGAAATCGGCCGGCTGCAAATAAAATGTGCCATCTGGTCGAGCCATCAACAACTGAATGAATAAATTAATGATATTAAATATTAATAATTTAGTTTATATTCTGAATAACGTAATTCTTTACATCATTAATCTAACAAATGAATTGCCCCTCAAGCCCCAATCCAATAGAATTCCCCCATTTGACCTACATTTGCTTTATAGCTGCCCAATTCTGGCGAATATTCAACCCCAGGCCGTCCTTTCTCCCCAGCAAATGATCCGGATAATCCTTCGAATTCCAACTCCAAAAATTTGCCTGCTTCACCGCCCGGTTTCCATGAGACCTTGAAATATATGCTAAATTGGCCAATCCCCTCCCCTCATTTGGACCATAAATTCTTGACAAAGTATGCCGGCCATCCCTTCTGCCCCATTTGTCTCATCCAACCCAGGCCATGGCACCTCTTTTGGCTGTTCATTGTGAACACTAAAATCAGTGATCAATTGTCCATATTGGCTAAATGCCGATTCGGTGGCATCGCTCAATTGCTTCAAATCCTTGGCAAATGAATGCCCCAAATGAGGCGGTTTTGGCACCTAAAATAAGGACAAAACAATTTAATTAATGGGTTGAAGGGTGAGGAGGACCTTTTTGGCTGGAACGGCTGCCTCCGGTGGAAGACAAACCCTTCGAATTGTGATTGGCTCAATTCGATTCACTTTGCACAAATTCACCACCAAAGGTTGAATGCCCGCCGGGTCTGGGCCCAATTGATTGACGGCATTCACCTTTAGCATTATTATTCATTCAAAATGAGGCCCTAAAATGTGGACTCACACTTCGATGCCAACAATTATATTGGAATTGGCCTTCCAATGGAATTGGCATTGAATGTTTCACGAATGGGTCGATCACCGCCGTTTGATTAGGCCCAAATCGAATTGCGTGCATTTCGGCCACCGGACTTTCCACCAAAATGAGAAAATGTGTTTGATTGGTTCCATCCGGTTCATAGGCGACTTGGCCATCCAATTGGGCCAAAAATGTGCCAAAATAATGAATTTCTGTGTCATGGTTTTTCGGCCTTTCAGCCATTGGTTTTGCCTGAAAATATTCCCTCCTTTGCCTCTTTCCATTCTAACAATTTTGCCTGTTCCGAAATTGGGAAAATGAGTCGATTTCCGTGCCATCCAACCAAAATTTGTTCTGCCACAATTTGGCCTCCAACTCCGCCCTCCGGGCATCGGCCTTTTCCATTGCAAGGACGGGGCCAAGGGCGCCGGCCCAATTTGGAAGGATCAAATCTACCAAATAATTTATGCATATTTTGCATTGTTTCCATTTTTCATTCACTTTTCAACGCCTTTAATCCCTTCGGGCACAAATCGACTGGAATATGGAGTGACGGCAATGTGCAAACGGCAATCGAAACTCATTTTCGGGAGAGGAAATGTTTTCCCACCTAAAACTGTGATAATTTTCATTGTTTACCCAAATTGTAATTTCGCGCAAAATTGTGATTCTCTCTTTACAAAACTTTCCTCCCAAAAATGAATTAGTTTGTGGCGTCAATTTTAGTTTAGGAAAGAGAAAAAGGGAATGGGGAATGTGATTCATTTTAATGCGAAAAATGTGAATTTGGTTGAAAATTATTTTAGAAATTTGAATCCATTTTTGGAGTCCATTGAAATTCTGAAGAGTTTTTCTTTTTATTGAATCATTTTCAATGTTTTGTCCTCTCTTTTTGACGAATTATAATAATATAACTTGAGGGAAAATCAAAAATGGAATGTAAAGATGGGATGGGAGTTCAGGAATAAACAAATAAATAAATTGTGGGAATTATTTAATTTGCCGGCTTCTTTTTTAACTGGGATGAATTTTTAATATTAATTTCCACGTTTTTATGGCCAATTCCATGTGGCCTATTGGCTTTAGTGCATTGCTGTGGTGTTTTGGTGGACCAAAATAGAATAAAATCGATAGAAAAGAGGGAAAGGAAAAAGAAAGCTCGGGGCGAAATAAATATATGCCCAAGGGAGAATTAAATTGGTGAATGCGGAGGGAAGGGGTACAGGGAGAAACCAAACCAAAATATTTGGTTTCTTTTACAAATTTAAGACCCGATTTTTGTGGAAATTTTCATCCAAATTGTGCCCTTATATTCTTTTATTTGGTATGGGAGAATTTCTTCGGTTTGAATCGATTCCTTCGATTGGATATGTGGATTGCCCAGAGCAGATCGATGGCGACCCCAAATTTGGATAAAATTCATCCATTTCCAATATATTCTTCCAATTATTTTCCATCCAATTTTCAAAATAATTCTCCTCAAATTTTAATTCCTCCTCTCAATTTTTCAATGGGCCATTGTTCCGTTGAAGATGACCAAAAAGATGAATTTGTATTTAAAATGTTTATTTTTTGTTTGTTGGTCACGGCAATGCAATTTTTTGAAAACATTGGAGGAATAGAGGAAAATAAAATGGAAAAGGGGAATTTGGATGATTGGAGGCAAAATATTCCCTCAAGGGGAACATCAATGGGAATTCAATTTTTGGAGAAGTCAAAAACATTTGGCAAATTAATTTTGGAAAAATCGGTTCAAGGAAAAAGGAGGAAATCCAAATGGAAAAAATATGGGAATTGGCAAAACGGCAGAAGTGGTCCAAAATTGTCCAAAGAAATGTCAAATTTTTAACCAATGAATTTGGGCACCAATATATTGGCCAAAATTATATTCAATGTTTTACCATTTATGTTGATCAAATGATTAAATTTATTCAAAAAAAATGTGCAAAAAAATTGCAAATCAATTAGACAATGCCAAAAATCTTTGCCCTCGGTGGTTGTGCCAATCTTTCTCCGGCCATTTTGCCCATTCCCAATTGTTCTTTGCCCGTTTCTCTATCCACCACCGGCCATTCTTCTCCTCCATCCTCTTCTTCATCACTAATTCCTCCCCCGTTCGTTTGTCCATCAATTTTCGCCTTTGGGCCAATCATTTCTCCGGCCAAACTTTCCCTGCCTTCGGGCAAAAATACAATATCCGCCGGTTGTTCTCCCTTTCTGGTCCCATTTATATTCTGCTCCTCATCTTCTTCATCCGCTTTTCCCATTTCCATCCTTTCATCATCGTACGTGTCTCCATCCAACATTCTCATTTTCTCGTCCCTCCCTTTTGCCGGGAACACGATTGGTTTCATTTTTTGTGGCTTTTCCTCCTTCCTTTTTCCTCCTCCCTCCACATTTCCATCAATTAGCATAATTGGCGATGGATCAACATTCACTTGGATGGCTGCCATCATATTCCGAAGAATGACATCATTCTCTTCTTTGGTTCCATTGTTTTGTTTCTGTTGTTTTTCCTCTTCCTCCTTGACCGCATCATAATAGTCCGGTTCCCTGTAGGGGAAATGTTCCATTTTAAACCATTCCATCCAATTCCAATTCCTATTCAACTCACTCTTTTCTGCCCAATTCGCTGGTATTCATTTCCTCTTGTTTTTGTTGTTTCCCCCGAATTTCTGGTTCATCTCCCAAATTTTCTATTATTTCGGGTTTCTTCATTTCAAATTGACCAGGTTGAAGGAAAAATGACCAAAACTGAGGTGTTTTTTCCTGTTGTTCCTCCGGCGATTTTATCATTGGAATTGGTTGGCATTGTTCAAAGAGAAAGAGGATCAAGGAAAAAATAGAAATTAGCATAGAAGGGCACCACATTATTATGATATATTCTCTTTATTATGGAATTGGTGAATTATTATTCAAAAATGGGCCTAAATGGGAAAACATTCTTTTGTTTTCCGCCAGTCATGGCCAAATTGATCGCGCAATGATTAAAGGGGGAGAGGAAAGGAAATGAGTGTTTTTAATCGGAAATTGAGGTGATTGGAATTATCAATTATGAATATGAATGAATGGAATTGAATGGAGGAACACATGTTCGACGGGTTTGTTCCGAGTTCCAATCCCTCAAAATTGTCACTTTTCTCACTGTGGTGGTTTGATTTGTTTGGCCAAAGGCGAATTCCTCCCCAATTCACCTTTCCTCCTTCATCGTTCATTCATTATTTTTCCTTTCTCAAAATGGGACACCAATAATTTCTGCGCACATTCTTCCCCTCTCCTTTTTGCCATTTTCCAATTTTCTCGACCAATTTTAAACTTTTGCCCTCAAGGCCTTTTCTCGCCCACTTCAACCCTTCAATTTTGGTCCGCCCCTCCTCTTGACTTTTTGGCGGTTAAATTTTACACAAAAATGAAGGAATCATCAAGGACAGCTGATGATTCGGTTAAGAATAAATAATAAATTGTTCGCAATAATATTTATTTTATTCAATGGAAATATGTGGAATTTGGAAAAAAAAATGAATGAATTGTAAATTGTCCTTGGCCTAATAAAAAATTGCACAAAGTAATAAATTAAATTATATTCAATCAATCAAATTATTTGCAATTTTCATTCCTCTTCATTTTCTTCTTTTTGTGGACATTGCCAAAGGAATATTTTTTCCCTTGAGGCGGTCAACATGCATTGTTTTGATGGATGTGTACAAATGGAATGGACCTTAATTAATAAAATAAATTAAATATCGTAAATTGTAAAACCCACATCTTTTGCCCCTTTTGGATGTTCAATTTTGGCCAATAATTTGCTGTCAACCAAATCCCAAATATATGCCCGTCCATCCTCTGATCCGCTCACAACCTCATTTCGGGATGTCAAAATTCCGGCCTCAATTCTGAAGTCTTTGTTCAAATGACCCGAATAACTGCAAAATTATTGTTTAAATGGGCATTAATATTTTTTTGGCTAACTCTGCCAATAATTGTCCACTGCATTTTTCCAGCAATCGAATTGGACCGCCAATGCTGGCCACCAATAAACATTGCTAAAATACTCAAAATTATATTGACCAAATTAATAAAAATACATTGTCGGCCGTTAAATTCACTGCGGTGACCGAATGTTCAACAAAATCCACAAAAAGTCGACCCTCTCTAAGGTCATAAATTCGTGCATTTCCATCCGCCGATCCGGTGGCAATTTCCGTGGCATTTACATCCAAACAGAGAACATTGTCCTTTGCTTCATCCAAAATCTGGAAAAAACGCAAATTATTTTAAAATTGTAAAGGCTAACTTGAATTGCTGAACCCCGTGAGCGGACATCATGGCAATAAACCAGTCCATCTTGGCCACCGGAAATGGCTACGGATGAATCTTCGTTGAATGTCACCTAAAATGGAATAAATTATTGAACGAATATTAAAATTTAACCAACCAACCGCATTCACTGCCCCTCCATGACTTTTCCATCTTTTGACCATTTTGCCGGATTCCACATCAAAAATTGTTGGTTGTTTGTCGCGACCACCGGCCAAAATCAGCGAATTGTCGGATGAACCGCAACAATCCAACACTTCACTGCCCAAACCGGTGTAACTTTTCAGATGAATATGCCGATACGGATTCCACAATTTGACTGATTTGTCCGCTCCGGCTGTCATGCAATAATTTCCATCAACTAAAAATATAATGAATTATTTTAATTGAATTGAATTTACCGTTGAATCGAACTGCTCGGACCGCCCCTTGTCTGCAATCAAATTGGCATAATAATTGGGTGGGCAAATTTGAGGAGGAGGAAGTGGCCGGCAAATTCATTCTTATTAATTTTAATTTAATTATTGGTTTTATGAGAAAATAAAATAAATAAATATTCATAAAAATGTAATGTTCAATTATTTATAAACACAAATAATAAAATTTATACAATAAAAAATCATTTATTTAATTTTAAAACAATGAAAAAAGAGTAAAATTTGCATAAATCATAATGAAGGTGGATGAGGAGGAGGTTGTACGGCATTTCGTTTTAGCATTGGTTGAAGAATTCTCCGCCGGGAATTACTTCTTTTGATTGATTGTTTTGGGCAATTTGGGCAAATTTGAAGGCGAATTACAGCGTGAGATCCGCCGATTAGAATTGAAGAGACAAATGAACGAAGTTGGACCCGGTAAAAATAATCACAATTGGATTGGGAAAAGGAAGAGGGATAAAGACGATGGCATTCGGAACAGCGGAGAAGACAATTTCGCATTTCTTTTTGCATAAATCGGGGCAAACAATCTCGAGTCCATGAATTGATTATGTGGGAGCCATCCGGACGAAGATATTGTCTAAAAATATACAAAATGAATGAATTAATGGAATAAAATGAACTAACGAATTATTGAGAACGGCGGCGGCGGCAATAATTAAAAGTGATGGAATTTGGCCATTTCTATTTGGCACATCAAAGTTTGGTTGACAATTTGTAAATGAATTGCCATTTCGGGATATGTCCAATTCATAAAATCGATTAAAATTTGAGGAATTGTGGAAAATTGTGGCTGGCAAAAATCGGAGATTTGGCATATTGCTGAGGTAAAATCTGCGCAAATTTGGCAGAAAACAAAGCTGAAAAAAAGAAATATTTTTTAAGTATTTAAGTTAAATGAATACATCTTCGGGTAATTCTTCCATTGGATTTGAGCCGATATCCAAATGTTGAAGATTTTGAAGGCACGAAATGTGATTTGATAAATGGCGAAGTTTGCAATTGGCCAAACGGAGAATTGTGATGGTTTTGGGAAGTGATTCAATGAATTCATCCTAAATTTTGGATATGAATTGAGAATTGTGTATTGTATTATGGCAAACCGGAATGTCGATGAAATTATTCCCACTCAAATTTAGTGCAGCCAAATTTTTTAAACGAGAAATTGCACAGAAACGATTCCAATGAATTCGGGTCCATCGCGTTCCCAATTTGTTGTTCTCCAATGAAAGTTGGGTTAATGAACGGATATTGAACATAAAAAAAGAATTTATTTGAATTAAGAATTTAAAATTAGGCAAACCATCTGTAATCGACAATTCGAAGTGAAAGTTGATCAAGGATTAATGATTGTAAAGTGCTTGGAAATCCTTTGGATTTTGGATATTCATTTTGGAAACGGATGGTCATTTTGGTTTGCCTATTTTCGATGGCAGGTGCAAAAGAACTTGTCGCCGTTTGTTGGGTGTTCTCATCGGATTGAATATTTGTTGGTGATTTTCCGCTTTGAATATTTCCCAAATGTGCCAGAAATGTCAGCAAACGTTCCGGTTTAGCTTCGGTGATGAAAAGTGTCAATTTTGGGTCTTCAAATTCAATTGTTGCTTTTCCATGATTTGCCATTTTGCGCCAAATTGTTTTGATTTTATTTAACTTAAATTAATAATAAAATTGGTATTCAAATAAATTATTTCTAACCTCAATTTTAGTTGGATGATTATTTTGTCGTGTGGCAATTAGCAAATAATAGCCAACATCAGCATTCTTCAATAATTCATTCCTGCATTCTTTGCGACCAAATGAAACCACTCCTTTTTGATTCAAATTATTTACTATCTATTTAAATGTGTGAAAAACCTTGAGATTTTCGTGAAATTGTTTTATTATTGCTGCCTTGAAACCAAAGACTGCAATCCAAATTAAAACGCATTTTTTATGATCAAATTTCTTGAAATTAATACAAATTTTTATAAAATTCAATAATAATAGTAAAATAATTAAATTAGGTATTTATTTTCTGCAAATTTTAATGCTGTATTCAATTTATTTTCAAGTTTTCAACAATAAAAACAAAATAATTTATTTATTCGTACCCATAATTGTGATTATCGAAAGCTCATAAATATATGGAAAATGACAAAAACAAAAAAAAAACAAATGAAGTTATACAATAATGGAATGTTCAAAATTATTGTTTTGTCAAATATTCATTTGCCATCAAGACGGTAGCCTTTGCCCGGGAACAGTGGCTGCTTGTCGTTGCCAATTTGTTGAAGTACAGGACGCGGTTGCGGTTCGATTTCAGCCACAATTGAGATCTCATCATCATTTTGCTGGATTTGATCATTGTAGTCGTATTGTTGAGAAGTGCCTGGCATGTCAATGTCATCGAGGAAATTTTCTGTAAAAAAACATTTATTATCCTTTTTTCCTTTTAAAAAACCTGGTGGGAAAAACTGGTCACTCTTCGATTTGCCCGCCGCGTTCGATTTCGATGATTGTGCGGACTTTTTGTTGTTGCTGGTTTTCAATGATTTTGACGGCTTTCCCGGCTCCTTGACTTTTACAAAAATTCCTAAAATAATTAAATTTATCTCAAAATTTTATTTAATTTGTTACCATCGCAGGTCTCTGTATGCCGTTTCCACCAAAAGTCATTCGGTCCTGGTGCTCTGTTCATCGATCTTTTCACCCATCCATGGTACGGAGCCCGCAATTGGCATGGACCGGTGCAGCGCCACCAGTGTTGTTTGTAATGTCGGACTTCGGCATGAAAATTGTGATAGACGCTTATTGAAGTGCCCGCCATGGCATTGATGCGATTCATGTGGCTTTGGAAGTCCGGACCATGACCTGAATTTTGAAAATTTAAAATGTTGATTAATTCTAAAAACAAACCGTCTCTGTCCATAAATTTCGGCCCTTTTGTGAGAAATAGATATCCATGGATCATTTCATGCTGAAGTAAACAATTTTGAACGTTTAATTGGATTGGATCTTACCAGCAAAGTTTCGATGAGATCCTTGCGCTTCCGAAGTTTGAGCAATGGTTCACTAAGTCGGACGCAACAATGTCCATCCCTCTTCATTACGCAAATACCAGCACAACTTAAATTGTTTTCAATGTTTTTATTTATGAAGCAATAAATTAAAAACCTTGTCATCCTTTTGCTCCATTCGACAAGGCATCCACGTGAACTCAAAACTCCGGAGAAAAATTGATGGTCGTACAGGGTGAATAGCTCATGGATGTCCGGATTTGGGTCGATCAATTCATTGGCTTCGTCGACGAGATTGCAAATTTTTTCAATTTTATCGGACATATTTATTCGTTTTATTTTATCTTAAAAAATTAAAATGTTCACTGATTTATTTTAATGTGGTGTGGTGTGTTTGGTAAATGATGAAGATGATAGGTACCAATTAAGATTAAGTTGAAAATCGGACACTTGTTAATTATCCGGCGGGTCGGGAGCAGATTTTTTTTAAAAAATGAAGAGTGAAGATGAAGTGAACTGAAGAGTTCCACCAACTCTGGGCTGGGAAGATGAAGATGCAAATTTCATTTCATCGATTACTTGTAGTTAGGAAGTGAAGCGACAGAGAAAAAGAAGGTATCGATTTTCTGCATGTACCGTAGAACCGTACATCCTAATTCTACATGTATGGTCATGTCAGAAGTCAGATTACATTACATATACATAACATATCACATAGCCTGCTCTCTAGTCTCTACTATATCGTAAAATAAAATAATATTGATTGATTGACATGACAGATCACAGATGTAAAAGAAGTATTAAATGATCTTATCATCAATCTTTAGATTTCACAGCACAGCTAGCAATTAAAAGACCTGCTGATTTTTTGTGCAGACTGCAGATCCATACATATACATACAATAAAACATGACAATAGATAATTAATTGTTGCGAACATAAAAATAATTAGATCGAAATCTTTGTTTATTTCATTTCAATAATTTATACAACAAGAAAAAAATATGTGATAAAAATATGTACATACATCGAAATAATTATATCATTTATGTCATCAAACATTCACATCATTTCATATGTATCATTCATTAGACATCTACATCATTTCTTTCCGGGCTTGTTGGTCTTCTTTTTGCCTTTGAGTCCGGGTCCCTTCTGCTGCAGGTGAAGTTTGGCATCATCGTCCGGTAGAGGGCAGCATGCAGCGCAGCATCTCAATCTCAACTTTTGGCAGCAAGTCAACCGCTCCCTTGTGTAGTGGCTCAATCGAATGTCGGCTTTGTAGAGCTTCAGTGCTGAAAATGTAGGGATTTGTAAATTTATCATTTTGTGCAATGCAACTCACCCAGCAAGGTCTGTTCTTCTTCTGAAAATGTGGGAATTTATTAGTTTAATCAAAACAATGAAATCTTTATGGACTCACCAGTAGGCGTGGACTTCACATCTGCTTCCGTGTTCTCCGCTGGCTGCTCCACATTCTGTTGTTGATCCGGCTCTTCAGTGTGAACATCCATTGAATTTACTAAAAAATAAAAGATTAGATGAAATAACATAAAAATCGGATTTTACCTTATCTTCGGTTCAAAGATTATTTGGTGGACGAGAATTTGGGGATTTAGAATTGTTGGGAGGAATGTGTATTTTGTGAATGAATAGAATATGAATTTACTTCCTTTTATATAGTGTCTTTCTTAGAATTTAATTTTTAGCTACAATACTTATCATGTACCGCGAATTATACTACTATGCTTTTAGGTCGATGGATTATGGTATTGGTGGCAGAATGCCAGAGTTTTTTTTTATAATTTAAAATAGAAATCGGAATTACCGGAGGAATAAAAGGAGGAACATCGAAAATCAATAGATAATCGACACTAATGATGGTGATAATTTCATTTAAAATTTGATTTAGCATTTTATTCATTAAAATTAACACAAAAAATATAAATTTTATAAATAAAAATATTTATTTTAGATTTGGCCAATAATATCACAGATTAAAAGGCATTAAAAGACCAGCAGGAAGAGTTCACATTACGCATTGCCATAAAATAGAAGAATATTAAAATTTGGAAAAGGCGACAAGATTGTTCGTTAAAGTGTGTACATTTCACCGCGGCATTCCAAACATCCAGTACAATGAATTTGGGCATTCTGCTGTGCATTTGAACAAGTTGATTGATTTCCAGCAATAATCTTAAGGTCGAAAATATAATGGAATGATTGTTTCCTCCTTCAAATCTAACCTTGCTATTTTCCAATGCCTTCATTAATTGTCCAATCTCATCGCATTCATTATTTTGATCATCCAAATCCGTTGCTTGTTCTTCTCCGGTTCCAATTTCATTTGAAGAAATTGTATTATTCTCTGCTGGTTCTGTCGGTGCCTCGATTGTTGGTTTTGCATTTTTATTATTCAAAAATGTTTGCACCGAACTTTGAAGTTCATTTAATTTTGACTAAAATTAATTTAATAATTTATTAAAAATTGTTTAAAACCATTAAAGCCGTATTCTCTTGCTTAAATTTCTGCAATTGTTGGTCCTTTTCGGAAATCTTTTTTTGAATATTTCCTCGCTGAAAGCGATAAAGTGCGATATATTCCCCAATGCTTTCATTTTCCGTCTCCAATGCTGTCAACCAATATTGAAGTTTTTGATTGTCCATTTTAAATTGTTCTCTCTCTTTGAATAATTCTTCCAATCGTTGGTCCAATTGGCCGCTCATTTGCAATCCATTTTGCTCCTTTTCTAAATTAAATTTTTATCTAATTTTGTGATTTACAATGGAAAATTACCAATTCTTCCTTCATCATTTTGTTGTTGGTCCGTTTGAATTTCTTTTGAGCTCATTTTTGATTGTTCTTCATTTCCATTATTCGGCTATAATTAACAATGTAAATATATTTAATTTGGAAAAGAAAACCTCCTCCTCTTCGTCATTTCCATTCAATTTTGATGGTTCAATTGTAACAATTGATGTTTTCACCATTGAAAGACCGTCTAAACCATTCGTCCTCCTTTCTTCCTTGCCCAATTTATATTCTTCAATTTCTTTTTTAAGCCTTTCAATTGTGGCTAATGCCGTAATCCGTTCATCCTCTTTTGCCGCACTTTCATTCACCACTTCCACAATTTTGTCCTGCAATTCACTTAATTGACTTTTCAATTCAATATTTTGGCCAATTGCCCTCGACACAGTGGCCTTTTCATTTTGCAATTGCGATGATAGAATTGCCGCATCCTAAAATATGTTTATTAAATTATTTTGAAAAAATTACCGAATTCATTGTGGAATGCAAATTTTGGGTTTGTTCCAATTGAAATATTTTTGCCTCTGCTTCGACCAATGCCAATTTTATTTTGTCCATTTCTTCGTTTTTCGATTTCAATAAATTGGACATTTCCTCTAATTTTTCTTCCATTTTTTCTTTTTCAATTGAAATTAATTCAATTTGTTTTTGAAGTTTGGACAATTCTTCCAAATCCAAAATTGGCTGATTCGACTGAATTTTTGATATTAATTTTGACAAATTTGGGAATTTATTTTTACGGCT
This sequence comes from Pratylenchus scribneri, assembly GCA_030063045.1. Lineage (NCBI taxonomy): Eukaryota > Metazoa > Nematoda > Chromadorea > Rhabditida > Pratylenchidae > Pratylenchus > Pratylenchus scribneri. Next base: position 117,002 of record JAQSEB010000064.1, on the reverse strand, counting down.
TCCTTTGTTGATTGCAATGTTTGTATTTCATTTTGGGCAATTCTAAGTTGCTCTTCCAAAAATCCATTCCTCGATTCCATTTCGCCTTTTAATGTCTTCAAATTTGCCAATTCACCATCCAATTTTTCAATTTGTCCATTCGCTTGGCTCATTGAAATTGTGTAATTCTCTTTCAAAGCTGTCATTTGCTTTTGTCCATCCTCCAATTTTTGTTTTATTTTTTCCAATTCATCTTCCATTCTTTTCCGTTCTAAAATTTATTTCATTATATCCAATTATAGCGGTTTATTAAAACCTGAATTTTCCAAAGTATTTTCGGCAATTTGATTTTGTCCAGGAAATAATTGTTGTTGTTCATTTCCGCTATGTTTGGCCAATTGCCGCAAATAAATTTCACGCATTACCAAATCTTGTTTCATTTGTCCCATACTTTTTTCCAATTGTAATTTCTCCTCAAAAAGACTTTTCAATCGAGCCTAAAAAACATTTTCGTTTAATTATTTAATTGAATAATTTTACTTGGGAATCGAGTCGATCTTGTTGGACCAAAACAAATTTCGCCTCCAAATTTGAACATTCCCTTCTCTGATGCTCAATTTGCTCAGATTGACCTTTGATTGTCTCCAATAATTGATCCCTTTGATTAATTAATTTTGTTAATTTCATTTCCAATTCATAATTTGTTGTTGTTGGTGAATTTATTTGATCATTTTGATGATTTCTTGTCGTCGTCGATTGAATCATCAATTCCATTTTTGCTTTTAGTTCTCTCAATTCTGACTGTAAAGCAGTTTTTTCGTCCATCGTAACGGCTAAAGTCTAGAATAGAAAAAATATATCAAAATTCGGATGGATTATACGGTTCGCAATTGATTGATTTGTTCAATGTATTTGTTTTGATTTTTGCCCTCTCCATTTTGATTGACTAATTCATTGTAGGCTTTATACAATTCAGCATAATGTTTTTGTAAAGATTGTAATTTGGAAAGTGCCTCATCAAGTTGTTGTTTTTGATGATTTGATTCATTCCATAATAAACTATTCGAATTCGATTCAATCTAAAAAAAGCATATTAAAATGTGATGTTTTTAAAATATTTACATTTTCAGAGTTATTAAAAGTTTTTGGCACAGAATGGCATCGAAATTGTTCATGATTGAAGTGGCTACTTGTCAACAAATCATTTCCTTGAGCAATCGAGGATGGAGGTCTAGAAGATTCCCTTGATTTGGACAATTGTGAATTGGCTTCATTGCAAATGGACTCATTACATGAAGTTTCTATTTTCATCATATTGTTTGAATTTATATTTGGTTGAAATGTAGTTGAACCTGTTTCTGATCCACCACCATTGCCATTGTTTGGACCAACAAAATTGTTTTGTTGTTGTTGTTTTTGGAATTTTTTTAGCTTTATAGAAAGAATATCTAATTTACTCTAAATTGTGTAAATTGCATACCAAATTTCGAGCATGCATAATCTTCTCATTGTTCGCTTCCATTAAACGTTCAATGCAAATTAGATTAAGAATTAAGATGGGATTTTTGATAATTTTTAATTTAAAAAGAAAAACCTAAATGAAAATGTTTAATTTTTAATATCGCAAAAAATTCGGTTTTTTAAAGGTTTGTCCAAGACCTTTTCGCTTTTCCCTCTGCCCAAAAGGCAAGACAAAACAACAAAGCCAACCAATTAAAGAAGCTTTCATATGATGAAGAAAATATTGTGGTTGATAAACTCATTAAAGTCATGATCATGACTTGGTGGAATTTATTTGGGTATCTATAAATGGAGAATAGAATACATAACTAATAACTATTGGATTGTTGGGTTTAATTTATTCACAATTCTTGTCCAAGTCCAATCCTAAATTCCAATACCATTTTGCCCCACCCAAACCCAAAAGTACACAAATACACATTGATTGAATTTATCAATTTTTATACATGTTTATTGGTATATACAACAATATAATACAAAACAATATGGAAAAATGTTACAATACAAAATAATACAATGGGTGAATATGGAAAAATGTTACAATACAATAATACAAATGGGGGCGATCGTTTATTCACATCTTTTGCCGAATTCATCCTTCTTTCTTGATTGTGTGCACAATGTCCCAGCAAAATCGGCGTCTGAAGTACGGGATGTGTCGTTGGTCAAAGTCGATCGGCCTCCGTTCGGCGGCACATCGGGCAAAAAGGAGGGCAAAAATTCCGCAGTCTGTCCTGAAAAAATGGGAATTTAATTAATTGAAATTTAATGATTTTAAAATGCCTACCCATTCTTCTGCTGTGGTATATCCAAAACCTCTTTGCAATCCCATTCGCTCCATCCTCCAAAATATTCTTCTTCGTGTTGCTGCTCGGCCACGTAGTGAAGGATGTCCCTGTAAAAATGATTGAATTAGATTTGATTATATTAAAAATGCTTAAACCCACCAAACTGTCTCCATAAATTTCATCTTTGTTTGTCCGGCGCGTCCTTTGTTCAGCGAGTCCATCACCCTGATTTTGCGCTTCGGGATGTCGATCACGGTCATCGCCCAATGGGAGTTGTTCAGATGAGTCGGTGCCAGCACAATTTCCGCACTTGTCAAGGGCCAATACCATTCTGCCGGAATTTTCTTCGTGTTGTTGTAGCTGAGTATTGCAAAGGTTGGAATGTAGCGCACAAGGTGGGAATTTTTGACGATGAATGCAAGATAACAGTCGATGACTAAAAATTAAAAATTTTTAAACTTTAAAACAACAAAAACTCACAATCACTGGCCAGCCACTGTCCATCTGCCAATCCCAGCAAGCCTTTGAACGTCAACTGCTCTTCGAGGCCCTGAAAATCAGCAATTTAGTATCAAAATTTGAATTATTCTAAATCGCTTACCTTTACCCATTTTTCCGATTGGACCACTTCATTCGTCTTCAAACTTTTCCAGAAGTCGTCGGTCTTGTAAATGTCCGGCAGGTCGAGCTCATCATCCGGCTTCGTCAGTTCGTTCGTGCCTGCAAATTGAAAGGAAAATTAAATTTGAACTAAAATCGAATTTAACCCCGAACTCACCACAGTCTTTCAGTTTCGTCCTTGATTTGGTCACTTTGACGATGTCATCGCTGCTGCCGCTGCTTCTGCTCCCCGCCTCATCATGGATTGTGTGCAGAATGTCCCAGCAAAATCGGCGTCTGAAGTATTGGATGTGCTCTGGGCCAAAATCGATCGGACTCCGCTTGGCGACAAAACGGGCAAAAAGGAGGGCAAAAATTCCGGAATCCTCGCTAAAAATGGGAATTGAATTGATTGAAAAATGCGTGTTTTAAAGTTTTTACCTGCACTCCTGCTGCGGTACGAACCGATCTTCTGTAAACTTCTCAGCCCAATCGTTCCACCAGCCAAAATATTCTTGTTCTTGCTGCTGATCGGCCACGTAATGAAGGAGGTCCCTGTGAAAATGATCAAATATATTTGAGAATTTCAAGAATGTTAAAAAACTCACCAAATTTTCTCCATAAATTTCATCTTTGTTTGTCTGGCGCGTCCTTTGTCGTGCATTGAATACGAATCCATAATTGTAATGTTGCGCTCCAGGAGGTTGACCACAGCCATTGCCCAATGTTTGCCGTACAGATGAGCCGGTGCCAGCACAAAGTCCGCACTTGTCAAGGGCCAATACCATTTTGATGGAAGATCTCCCGCATTATCGAAACTGAGGATTGCAAAGGTTGGAATGAAGCGCACTCGGAAGGAATTTTTGACGATGAATGCAAGATAACAGTCGATGACTAAAAATTAAAAATTTTATTTTAAACTTTAAAACAAGAAAACTCACAATCACTGGCCAGCCACTGTCCATCTGCCAATCCCAGCAAGCCTTTGAACGTCAACTGCCCTTCGAGGCCCTGAAAAGAAGGAAATTTTACATCAATTTTCAGCTCCCAATTTGCTTACCTTAACCCATTTTCCTGATTGGACCTCTTCATCCGCTGCCAGCACTGTCCAGAAGTCGTCCATCTTGTATATGTCCGGCAGGTCGAGTTCATCATCCGGTTTCGTCAGTTCGTTCGTGCCTGCAAATTGAAGGGAAAATTAAAATTGAAATAAAATCGATGATATCCCCAAAACTCACCACAATTATTCAGCTGCGTCCTTGATTTGGTCACTCCGATGTTGTCGTCGCTGTTGCTTCTGCCCGCCATGAGGATCCTTGTTAGTGTGCCGGTTTGTTGAGTGAAATGAGTTGTGATATCAATCAAAGAGTTCGTTCTTTAAATACTTCAATTTAACGCATATAAATTACTGTCCTCGTATAACGTATACCGTAATTAAATCAATCGATATGTTTATCGTTCTATCTAGTTTCGCTTCGATTATAGTAGATGTACAAATAATCAATATCGTAATAAATTCACATATAAAAACCAGCACATTCTTCCTCTAATTTAAAACGACCAACAAGCCAGTGCCAGTGCCCTACAATTCAATGAATTTCATCTTAACTTGCTTGGCCGTGTTTCCCATGATGCTTTATACAACACTTATCCTGATTCAATGCTGCAGCTGTTTTCGGAAGAAGGTATGTTTTTTTGTTGTTGTTTTTGATTAATACATTTTTACTTTTTAGAAAAAGAAAAGTTCGCCGAGAAAGAAGACGCCCAAAATGACCAAACGCACCAGGCCAAAATCAACAATACAAACGGACAAACAAACGATGTCAACGCCGCAGCAAAGGAATTCACCAAAGCCAGAGCCGCAGAGAGAAGTGCCTCCTCTTCAAGCAACATCACCGACCCAAATCGACGGGACATCGGATGCGCAAGACGATGAAATTGATGGAACGCAGGACACCGAAGGATCTTATGTGAGTTTAACCTCTTAATTTAAACGTGAATTCATGAATCTCTTTAAATTTCAGCTGGGCGAGGATACAATCAGCGATGTGTCGGGAAAAATTATGCCGGAAACAGACATGACGGATCAATTTTACAAGTATCTAGAAGCAATGAGGGAAAAGGAGTGCATAGATGCAATATACCAGTCATGACAAAAGCCCATGGATGCTCGAAGGGACCTGCTGATGATAGAAGGAAGAACAATAAATCAAATCCCTATATTTGTTGTACCCCATTAATCCTACATTTCCATTATTATGTATGTCATCATTTACCCATTGTTTTAATTGAATAAATTGTTCTTTTTTATTTTCAATTAGACAAAATATTTATCGAGTAAAAGTAGTGGAAATGTTATTAATTATATTTGCATCGAAATTGGTGAAATAATATGATTTAGGTGAAGGTGGTGTTTGTAGAATCGATTAAGTGTGTGTTCAATGAACAGTGTTGTGTGTTATCTCAAATATTCTTTAAAACTTAGGCCAAGACCGAAATGGCTTAAGACCGAAATGACCCCAACCGGGCTATTATGGCCGGGATGAGCTGAGCTTGAAATATTTGGCCAAATATATTTGGATTTCGGATTCGGCATTCCGCTCCGAATATTTCCTCTTTGATTTTGTGATAATGTCACCTACGCATTACGTCAAATTTAATCAAATTATATTCCTTCCTTGCCTCTCTCTCTTCAGTCTTCAATTTCCAATTCCTCTTTGATGATTGTACAGAGCAACCACTACACTACTTTTACCTCCTCCGTTCATTTGTTCACAAAACTCCAAATTCACGCCTGCTGTAAACTTGTACCGACAAATCAAATTGGATGGAGAGGGCGGAGGGTGGAGGGCTGTTCAGCGAATTTGATGGGACGCAATGATGTTGACCAATTATATTTGGGAATTTTGGCGTTCGCACAATTCTTTCTTTATTAATATTTTGGCTATGGCCTTATTTATAAATTTGTCTTCTAATTTATTCCTTCAGAAATAAATCGAAATTATGTTTTTAAAATTAATTTTGTTGGTCCTCATCAGCAGTTTAATTTTGCTGTCCATAAAATCAGCTGAAGGTCGATATCGTTACAGAGAAGAACCGATGCCAGATAGCGGGTAAAATTCAATCGATTTTTATATGAATTAACAAACAAATGTTTTTAGCATTTTTGGCCAGGATTTGGATACCCGGTTGAGGAGATTTGCTTTATTTGCTGGACTATTCAGAAATGATTAAAAATGTTTGGAGCCAATGGAAACAAAGTTGGAGCAGTTCAAAATATTTTTTCATATCTCAATGCTTTAATTTTCAATTAATATTGAAGCATAAAATAACCCAAATTTTTTAAAACCAATCAAAACCAAGATTATGAATATTTTTTAAATGTGTAAATTTATTCGGATGCATTTATAAAAATTTGAGCAAATGAAAAATTGAAAAAAGAAATTAAGAATTTTTCATATTTGTATTATTTTACTTTCGTCCGCATATTCTCCCGTAAAATTCCACTTCGAAATCCATATTGAATGCCGGAATAAATGGTCGTCAAGACGGTCAAAATCCTTAAATTAAAATTTTTTTTTAAACTATTTCCGTAAAATTTACTGGAGGGCACGAAGTGCTGGATGATCAACGAAATCAAAAACAGTGCTAGCAAGGCTGGCAGAAACCAGTGCCATTTGGAGTATTGTGTTCAACTAGAATTAAATGAATAAAAAAATAAATTAAAATTACTTTGCTAATTTTGGATGGCATTATCCGGATTGAGGAAATATTTGGATTGAAAAAGCGTTTAAATGTGACCGGTGGTTCAAGTAATCGATATCGAACGACCATGCCTCCGGCAAGAAGACAAAAATCACGGCTGAGAACAATGGCCGTAACATTAACTTAAAAATATTAAGCTTAAAAATATAATTTGGATACCTGGAATATATTCCATGTAAGTGAGAGTGACGAAAAGTGTGCTGATTAAAATTTTGTCGGCAAGAGGGTCGATGATGCTTCCAAAAAGAGAACGTTGAGATGGGAATTTACGTGCTATGAGCCCATCAAACTTGAAATTTTATGATAATAAATTTGATTATTCATTAAAAAAATACCAAATCGGTCAGTGCAGTTGCTGTAAAAAGAAGACACGCTGGCCAATACATTTCGCTTATGACTAGCCAACCAATCACTGGGCTGGCAACAATTCTGAGGGCACAAAGCAAATTTGGTATTGTTTTATATGTGGAAGTGGATGATCCTACTAAATAAAATATCGAATTAAAATGAAATTAAAATGGAAAGAACCTGTTGAAATTGTTGGTTTTTGAGAATTTTGTCTGATCATTGGAAATGTATTAACAACGGCCGCAGGGGTGATGTATTTACCGAATAAAATTGATGATGTCGAAGGCAATAAAATTGAACGGATATAAATTGGCCGCAAAATATTGGTCATTAATCGACTCATTTATAAATTAATCTAAATAAAAATTGATTTGATTATGACAATTTTATTTCCTTTAAATGCCATTAAACTCTTCATAAGTTATACAATTTATTAATTATTTATTAACTAAATTAATCAAATTTTTTTAATTATTGTCGAATTTATTTGTGAATTATTTTTTTAGCCACTGGTGTGGAAGGAGGGTTGTAGCTGAAGCCTCAATTCAGTGAAAAAATGAAAATAAAAACTATGTTTTTCTTGCTTACCATTCATTAAATAATGTTTCGAAACTGGACTGATTTTAAGGTTTTTCCAAAAGTTAAGGTTTAATCCCTGAAAAACAAAAAAAAAATTCCGAAAATCGAAAACGAAAATCGAAAAACGAAAACTCATTTGGATAAAATGTCTTAATTAGGTATAGTATATTTTAATCGATTGATCAAAAATTGTCTTAAGAAAATTTGTCGAAATTTGCATATTTTTGGCCATATTTTAGTACATATTTAAATCCGCCCCATGATTATAATATAATTAATTAACTTTACTCATATTGGACTTTAATAATCCTCGATGATTAGCATGACAATTTAATTGTGGCATTTATTTTTAAAACTTTTTCCCAAAGTTGTGGTTGTACCGATTTCACCACTATTTTTACCGCATTTTTCCATTCCACATCGTCAATTTTTTTTAAAAAGAAGGCTAAACGATGACTTGGCCTGAGAGAAACTTGCCGATCTACGGGGAATGGGGTTGGGCCATAGGGCGGACGGAGATTGTAAAGCCAGATAAGAGTTGCTGCGGTCCATTCGAGGTGTTGGGGAAAAGCTTGGAAATGAGAAGAACCAAGGGAAAAGGCAAAAAATGAGAAAGGCCAAAGCTATTGGGGTCGCCACAAACAATGCTTTGAATAGCACCAACCTTCACAAACGATCATTCGATAAATGCAAAAAATCAGAAAAAATATTCCACATCTAGCCATTTCTATCGGCCAATTTGACAGCAGTCCATCGGCAAAATCCAAAAGATTGTCTCTTCCTCTTTTAAATCATTTACCCACATTTTTCCATACCCAGGTTTATTTGAAGTTTGAACCCGCCCCCATTTTTTTGAATTCATTGGCCAATCCCTTTAAATTCCCATTCCAATTCATTCATCTTAATCATTTCAATTTGGAATTCAATCCAGAAAAGACCTTCCCATCCCAAATGATTATCATTTTCCATTCAATTATTACAGTACTCACAAATGTAATTCAAGGCGCAACAACACAATTAATTCATTCATTCCTCCCTCTACCAAAAAAGGACCTTGTAATTGTGCAATATCAGTTTGAAATTTTTATGAAAAATATGGCATAAAAATTTTAGCTGATATTCCCCAAATACAATGGTCATAATATCAGCATTGGAATAATTAAATTGGCGGCATATGGTTTTGTTTTTAATTCTATTCTTCTTCGATCTTCACAATCTTGAAAAAGCACCACCCGCAATCACGATAGTGTCGCCAGTAATATAGCTGGAATCCTCGGAACAAAGGAAAGCAACAGTGCCGGCGCATTCATCCGGATTGCCCAAACGGCCCAACAATGTGCCAATTGCCTCAATGCCCTTCTGATCCTCGTCATTTTCCCAAAGCTGATGAGGAAAGGAAATAAAGCATTTTTGGAAATAATTCATATAGTATAGAGTCATATGGAAAATAAATTCATTTTTGCCTTTTTTGTTTAATTCAATTTAGGATGCTAACTGACCGCTTTCGACATTTTTGTCCGAATAATGCCCGGGGCAATTGCATTCACCCGAATTCCCCTTGGGGCGAGTGCCTCGGCCAATGCCCGGGGCCCCGTTTCAATTCCAACTTTTAACTTTAACTTTGAACTTTTGGAAGGGAAAAATTTCAAAGTTACTTTTAACTTTGAATTTTTAGAAGGGAAAAAAATTCAAAGTTAAAAGTTAAAGTTGGAATTGAAATGGGGCCCGGGTCAATCCAAGTAAGGCCGTTTTGGTAATCCCGTAAGCCGCAATTCCTTTGGGCGATCGGTATGCGCCAATTGATGCGTTGAAAATAATTGAACCACCCCTATAAATATTTGCATGGTAAAGCCCTCAAAAGGAGAGAATTTATAAAATAATAAAAAAGCTTTATCTACGGACTACTGGGACAATCCAATCCAAGATGAGAGATGGCGCATTTGGATTGATTGATACATAATCGAATGAAAGAGCCATTCATTGGCTAATTTGCTATATTAAAAAATGGGAATTTTGGATAAAACTAAATCCAATCAAATTGGATTTTCTGGAAAGAAATGTTGATAGAAGGAGTTCTTCCAAATTTGAATAAAGCAGAGCAATTCATCAAAATAACTTTCGCTTAACTGGAACAAATTGAAATGCCTGAGTTGAGGGGTAATTTCGCTTTTCTGCCCTTAATCTTTTATTTGAATGGCCAAATAATTAATAAATTTTGCTCACAAATTATAAAGCCTAAGGAATTTGACTTTATATTAGAACTGATTGGAATTGGAATGTATTAAATAGAAAGGAGAATTGGTAGATTTTAAAGAAATTCCAAAAAATTATGGCAGGTCAGTTTTCGTTTTACAATAGTTTTTTTGGCCAATTATCCTTGATCAATCATTTTGATATTAAAATGCTCTACAGCAAAAGGGTCATAGCTCATAGATATGGTATGAAAATTTAATAATAGCTTTGAAGAATGTTGAAATATTGGCCAATGAGAGTAAAATTCGGATAAAAGATAATCCTTCCATCTCCTTTCCCATCCAGCAAATTATGGATTTGAATAAATTACCAATTTTACATGATAAAGTGTTTTGGAAAGATCATTTTACCTTTAAAGTTTAAAGCAATTCACTCACCCACTTTTCTCAATTTCGGGCGCAAACAATTTACTCATCAAAAAGCCAGCTTTCACATTCACTTCGAATAATTTATCCCAGGCCTTTTCATCCACATCCATCAAATCCCCAAAAATTGGGTTTATCCCCGCATTGTTCACCAAAAAATGGACTTGACCGAATCGTTCAATTGTGGTCTTTAATAATTTTTGTCGTTGTTCCGCAATTGCCACATGGCAAATGCAACTTTAGGGATGGGCGAATCTTTTTTTCGTTTAATTTATTTAATAAATACCCGCAAACATTTTTGGGTTCTAGGCCATCGGAAACAAGTTTTTCCACTGCCTTTTTCACATTTTCCTCATTTCGACTGCTTATCACAATTTTTGCCCCTTCATGTCCCAATCGTTGAGCAATGGCAAAACCAATTCTGAGACGAGGACGAGAATAACGATTTAAAACGGAAAAAATGAAAGCTTGCCCTTCGGATGCGGCCGTTATAACTGCAACTTTGCCATCCAATCTATGCAAATTTCTTTTTAAGGATTGCATTTCTTTCTATCAATCTAATTTTTGCTGGAAATATTCTTCCTCTCGAAAAATTACCAATTAAAAAGAGACATCGAAATGACAAAAACAATTTGAATTATGTTTTTTCCGATATAAAATTAATGGATGATGGCCAAACCCGTCTACTATTATGAATGAATGACCCTTTAAATCAGAGATTTTTCCTTTCATTGCGCGTAATTAAACCGCAAAATCCTTTCCCTTTCATTTCAATGGATGATTCCATTTTTTCCATTTTCTCCATTTTATTCGAGGCCACTGCATTGACTTTGCTTTGTTGGCACTGGATTAAATTACCTTTCTCCTCTCCCTTTCGCGGCTTTTTCTTTTTGGCCACTGCAATTATTGCACAATCCCCCCATCCAGTGGATGAAGATGGGTTTAGGGTAGATGATATTGAGAAGAATATGCAGATGCCAAGGATAAATGAATGAAAATGGATGGATGGAATAAAATTGGCCAATTTTGTTTGGCCAAATAAGGTCAAAAAGGCACAAATCGATTCAATCGAGAACATTGCCAAATGATGTTGAATTAAAACATATTTTTGTGATTATTTGGATTTTCGAATGTTTGATCAATTTCATTCAAATTCTGATTGTCCAAAAATGGGTCAATGTGCACAACAAAACAGGAAGTTCTATGCCGCAATCTCCCCACTCTTCCATCTTCCGGTCCAATCCCAACCCAAACCCATCCAATATAGGGCCAATTTTGTCCATTCATCTTTATTTTATGCTGCCATTGACGCACTTCCCCTCCATCCAGCCATTCCTTTGCAAAATGCCAATGATGATGAGGGGAAAACGATGGATGGATGTGGTGGGCATTTTGGGTGGGCAAACAACGGCATGCAATCCTTTTTTCAATCCACCAATGGAATAGCGGCTTTTGTAAAAAAAAAATTTGCAAAGAAAAAGGAGGAATAATGAACGGGCAGTGAATCCAGAAAAATAATGGAATTGGAAAATGCCGACGGCAAAATCAATTGATGAGAAATTATTGTAAAAATAAATGGATGTTTATATTTTTAGTTACAAAGATTTCAATGTTTTGTTTGTTTTAATTTGAATGAGTGGATTGAATTAATTATTATATCTTTTCATTAAATTCACCTTCATCTTTTAAAAAACACATAATTTTATTTGCCAAACACTGTCCATCCAAATGGGTAATTGTGGGTTGTGGAGGGAGTGTGCCAATGCCACTGCCAATGCCAAATGCCATTTCAATGCCCAGCCAATAGCAAAAAGGCCCCGCCCACTCCTCCTTTCCCCTATTCCCAATATCCACTAAAAATCCAATCCCGGCATCCCTTCTCCGACCATTTCCTTCCCCCAAAAGGCCGAAAGGTTCAGCAACGAATTTCCTGGGACTGCTTCGCTGCTTCCTTCTCCTCCTGGCTGGTTGACCAGGAATTCCCCTTTTCTCCTCGGTAGGCCCTGTGTCCGTCCGTCCGGCTTCCCCTTCCCGTTCCTGTTCCGTTTCCCGCACGGCCAATTGAGCTCAGTGCCTGGCTGTTGGCCATGATGAGCAGCAATGGCCTAGGCCTTGGCCATAAAAGCGCATCTAGCTCCCAGTCGAGCACTCAACATCGACATGGCGCCGGGCGCCAGAATCAAGGTAATTTAAAATGCTGGGGAATGGAGGAGCTCAAATTCAAATTAATTCCAAAAAACATTGAATCCAACAAAATCCATTTAACTTTTTCCTTACGGCATTTTCAGAAGATCATTCCACAAATTCCACTCCAAATTCAAATGATGGAATCAATGGCAATGGAGGATGTGCCAACAATTCGGTCAATGTTAAACCCCATGGAATTGTCTACCCACAGACCAACATTTTGGCACAAGAAACCAATTCGATGGTGCCATTGTCCATTTCCCAAACGACAATTTGCCCGGCCAATGTTTGCAATCCTTTCGTTGATGCAACGGCAGCCGCATTTGCATTCAATCCATTCGCCACATTTTCGGCAAGTTCATCAAACCCCCCCCCCCCATTTTCGACCATTCGAGAAATTCATTAATTGCCAAATACTCAGAAATTACTGTAAGCAAAGAGAAACGTAGAATATGGATGGGATTTTTTGTAATTAGAAACGGCTTAGCTTTATCCTCGAGTTTGGTTGCCCATTTTGGGATATGAATGAATGGATGGAATGGATGTTTGCGAAAAGTATTTGCGCCATTAACCATTATTAGTCAGTCCACAATGGAAATTATCGGGGAAAATGGCACAAAAACTAAATGGAAAGGACAAAGGAGGAATGAAATGAAAATGAAAGGACCATTCATTCTCACTTAATCATTTTGATTTGAAATTCATTTGATGAGGAACATTTGAAATGATTGAATGTATTGTATTTCCACACCTTTTTTTATCTACTTTTGCCTTTTAATAAGTTGAGTCCATCCCATCCTAGTTCAATTTTCAATTCTAGGCAATTTAACCTCCAAAGAATTGATTGGCACCATTTTTATCTGATTTTGGCTAGGTTTAAATAAGCGAAAACCGGTTTGGTTAATATGTCTAGGATAATAAGTCTTAGAATTTTTGTGAACCGAAGAAGTTCAATCAATCGAGTCAGTACACTATTCCAATCCAATAGTTGATTCATATTCATATTATTGCTTATTTTTTACTTTCTATTTTCCAATAAATAACAATAAAATTGACTAATGGTTCGGGTAAAAAGCACTCCTGTAGTAAGTATATTACTTAAATTCTAATGAACTTGGACAAAAAGAGAGTAATTTAAATAAATTTTTAGCAGAATGGTATGGGCTGCCACGGGGCCACTTCAATGACAATGAATTCATCCGCTCCGGCCTCCTCCACCGGCATTCTCGTTGAAAGTCCTTTCAATGCGGCTGCCGCAGTCACCGCCGCCAGTATGGCCCAAAGATGGGGTGGCGGCACCTTTTATGGGAATGTGGGTGGCGCATCCTCATCGGCCAATTCCAGCCCAAAAGTCCACCCAAAAATGGAAATGGGGAACAACGGTGTGAACGGTCTTTTTCCCCACATTTAAATTAGTCCAATTCCATTAATATTAGGTTTGAATTTGACCCTTCAATCTGGCACATTGAATGCATCAAACAGTGGCCCATCGTCCGGTGGTGCAAGCAGTGGTCGAGGGACGGCTGCCACCGAAAGTCGAGGATCGGTCAGCAGCCAACAGGGGAATGGTGGCGGCGATTCAATAGTCAAAGAGGAGGTTGCCATTTTGGCCAATCCATTCTCGATGACCATTTCCCACCCTTTTCAGCCATTGTCCACTTCATCTTCTGCCTCCTTTGTTTCGCCCTCCTCCGTCTCCTCCTTGGCCCGTGCCCTCCATAACACTTCGACTGCGGCGGCCGCCTCTGCTGGCCAACATCCAGGTCGAACCCATTTCAATTGAGACCATTCATTCAATAGCATTCATAATCCAAAAAAAGACTCCCCCCACTCTTCATTTTTTTATTTGCCAATCCTCTCCATTCATTCATTTCGGTAACCCGCTGGGCCATTTCGGCCTCCCTTTGATTTCCTTTTTTGCGGCTTAAAATGGCGCACTCCTTCACCCCCAATTTTGCACAATAATCGCCATAATTGGGACAATAGCCACTTGGATGATTGGCCCATCCAAATAAATGGAGTTTCCTTCAATTCAAGTAGAATTAACATAAATTCCATTTATCAATGCGAAGAAAATGAAAAATCAAATCTATTTTTCCCACTTTTTGGAATTGATTTTGGTTAATGGGGAGGGGGTGGATAGATGGTCCGGCAAGACAGAATATTTTATAAGCTGGCCAAAAAGGAGAAAAGCCGCACCCGGAAATGGAGCATTTCAAAAAGGAGGGGGGAAATTGTGCATGAAAAGAATTGGTTGGGGGCATAGATTTATGGACATCCCCAAAAATATATTTACCGCCCTTCCCCTTTTGGCCGATTCACATTCAACATTGCCGACAAAAGAATTATAAAGGTTGGGCAAAAATGGATGGGTATTTATGGCCATGAATTCAAAGATATATTTTGACCATAATTTGGAGAAGAATTCATTTCTCCCTTTGTCCTTCATTGATTCTATTTACTTTACCGTATTTTTTCCTCGATAAAAAAGGGGAGCCTGGCTAACTTTTCCCTCCCTTTTCTTCTTTCTCTCCGGGCATGGCAAAACCAATTTAGTGTGCCCATTGCCCCCTTCCCCCATTGTTTTGATTCCGGGACTCGTCCTCTCCTCTTCGACATTTGATTGAGGACTGGCCAAAGGGAAAGAGAGTTAATTAGGGAAAAGGATGGGGGCAGAATTGGCCGGCCAAAAATTGAATTTGCCGCAGAATTTGGAAGGAAAGGGGGGAACTTCCTTGATTGCCAAAAAGGAGAAGGAGGGTTTCCATTGGAAGGGAACAAATTTAGCCAGAATAAAGTTGAAGAAGGGGTAAATAAAAATGCAAAATTTTGGGTCACTTAATTTGCATATTTGAAGGAATTTTTGGGGAAAATAGAAATTGCACTTTTAAGTATGGAAAATGGATTGAAAACAGGGAAAATGCTTTAATTTGACATTGCATTTTCCCTCTTAAACATGTTTTTGGCCATAATTCATTCATTTCCCATTCGCATTGTTCCTTCCTCAATTATGGCTGCTTATTTTGTGCCAATTTTGGCTTTCTAAAGATGGATGAATGGAAATGGAAATGTTGAGGGCAACAGATTGTGGGCAGAAAATGGCTGGGGGGGGGGGGGAATGGGGCGAATTTGACCTTACCGTAGAATGTGAAGGGGATGAGTGGGATTAATCGGTCATTGCCCTCATTGTGGATGGGATAATTTTGTTGTGCTAATTGCCTTCCATGAATGAATGAATGAATGAATGCATTCATTCGAATCAAATGTAAATTTGTCCTCACCATTAAAATTAAGGGTAATATTAATATTTCCAAAATTGCAAAAAGAGGGTACCACCTTTCGCCATCAAAAAGTGTCCATCAACGCCTTTCCCCCTCCAATTCCACTTTTGCCGACTTTTGATTTATTCATGCACCCACCCACAATTGTCCTTCCATCCATTAGGAAGGCACGGCCAAAAGAGCACTCCCAAATTGGCCCCAAAATTTGGACCCGCCAAAGGCCAAAATGAGTGTCCCCCTCCCATTTTTACTCCACCATTTCCTTCCTTCCTGTCCATCCCCCACACTTTTCGGCCAATGCCGCGCATCCATCCGCCTCCCCCTTGGCCCCTTTCCTTGAAGCACATTTGCCGCTGGTCCTTTCACAAAACAATGGACCCTTTGATTGCGTATTTACACGAAATTTTGGGGTCAATTCTTGTTGAGGGGCAACTGGAATGAATATTTTGACTGGTCCAAAATTGAAATATATATTTCGAATGGGGGAATGAAAAATGGCAAATAAATATTCAACATTATTCAGATCCATATTTGATTTTGGGTCCAACTTGCAGTAGATTGGCTTCAGCTGGCAGTGGCCAAATTCAACTTTGGCAATTCCTTTTGGAGTTATTGGCCGATCCACTCAATCGAGAAGTCATCCAATGGGAAGGAACGGATGGAGAATTTAAAGTGGGTGGAATATATTTACATTGGCATTCATCAATTCATTTATTAAGTTATCGGAACCGGACGAAGTTGCGCGAAGATGGGGTGAAAGAAAATCGAAGCCACACATGAATTATGACAAAATGTCACGGGCACTTCGATACTATTATGACAAACAAATTATGACCAAAGTGCACGGCAAAAGATACGCATACAAATTCGATTTTCAAGGTACAGTGAATTCCATTTAACCATAATACATTCAATAAAGGTATTGTGCAAGCCATGCAACCTCAGCCCACCAGCATGCATCATCATCATTCAATTTGTGCCGCCTCCTCAATGGGCTCTTCGGTTGCTGCATCTGCGGCTGTTGCCGCCGGCGACATTTTCAGCCAAGCCGCTTCTCGTTTGGGGGCAGCCTCAAACAACAATTCGGCCGATTCATTCATGCTCCAACAGGCTTCTCAATGGTCAAATTATCGGTCGTTGATCAATCCTGTTCTTCAGGTCCATCCATTTTTGGGCATTCCAATTCATTTTCCCCTCCCATTCAGCCGGCTGCCCGATTCTTCAATTCAACAATGGCGGCTGCTTCCTATAATCAATTTGGCCCAGGCTCGGCTGCATGTTTTCCCTCACTTTATGGCCAAACCACCACTAGTCATCAAAACTATTCGGCAACGTCAAATGGATCCACACCAAAATGTTCATCCCAACAGCAACAACAGGATTCGGCATCATCCGTTAATGTGGCAGCCAATTTTTTTAACCGATAGAAAGAATGAAGAAATTTTGAAACATTTTGACAATTTTGACCACTAAAACTTTGCTTATTATAAACTTTTTACTCCTATTTCATAAAAAACGATCTCGTTGTCGCAATTTTAGTCAATTTTAATTTAAGCTCCGAGCTTCCATTTTTCAACCAAATATTGTAATTGAATGGAATTAATGAATGACCGAATAAAGATTAAAAAAGCAATTCCGTAAAAAAATTTCTATAAAAACAATTAAAATTTCCCAAAATAAATTAACATAATTTTAAAAGTCCATCATTTTATGCAATTTTTTAAATGTGTGATCATCAAAAATAAGTGAATAAAGTGATTGAAAGAGGGTATTGATTTGATGAGATTTAAAATTGGAATGTATAATTGATTGATGTCAACAACAAAAAAATAAATTTAATCATAATTCTTTCCCTCAATTTAATTTAAATTTCCTCTCCAATTCCCAACAATTAATTTCATCCTTCATTCATTCATCACCATCTTTCACCTTCACATTTTCCACTTGGAAATGTCGTCCGAACATCATGTAGGCATTACAGAGGATTGGCAGTGGGCAATCATCGGAATATCGCTTACATTGGGCGTCCGCCACCTAAAATACAAGACAAATTTATTTTTAAAAAAATGGGAAAATATTACCAAAAAATTAGAGAGAAGCTTTGCCAAAATATTAACGTCCCCTTGGTAGCGATGAGCAAAAAACTGAAAATATTTAATCACATTTTATGGTCCCGCAAACATTTTACTCACGTCATAGATCATTTTGCGAATTTCCTCCGGTGTTCCTTCAATTGGTTCTCGCTCCCTCAGTTGGGATGTCATCAAATGCAACGGTTGTTGTTGGCCTAATTAATAAAATTAATTTAATAATTTCCATCCAAAATTACCTTCATTCAATGTTGCCATTGTTGTCACCGTTCCAATTGGATTCGGTCCATTTGCTTTGATCACTGCACTTCTCGACGAGGTTCCTAAAATTGAGTCAAATTTGTTTTTTTTTTTCAAATTTTTATTCACCCCCTGTTCCGGGCGAAGTGTTCATCTCCGATTTAACATTGTTCATTTTTGCCATTGGTTTTCGGTCATCCATTTTGGCATTGGCGGACGTGTTGGATTGGGAGATGCGCGGGCGTTTTGCTGCCGTTGGATTGGTGGTGGTCGATGAATCATTGGTCGGTGTTCCCATCATCATGTTGGCGGCCGATCTTTTGCGCGACTCCTTCTTTCCCTCAAATTCAGGCGGAATTTTGTTGGCCTGAAAAATTAATCCAATTAATAATAAATTATCCAAAAATTAATTAACAATAAATTAATTTTAATCATCATTCATCACTCACCCTTCGCATTGCCTCCCGATAATGTTCTTGAGTGACCGTTCCTTTGTAATTTTTGAATTGCTTCAAAAATTCATCATCCACGGCCTCATCGCCAAAATATTTGTCCAAACGCAATTTGACTTCTTTGAGGTAGCGGCGAGTTGTAGAGACACCAATGTGTTCGTCCTTGGATGCTTGCTGGACCGGAATGTGCACAAAAAGGATCTCCAAAATTGCGACGCGCATTCCAACTTTCCTCTGCTTTTCGGCGTAATTTCGGTCCTGCATTCCCAGCAAAACATCGTCCACAATTTCTTCGACCACTTAAATTTTGCCCAATTTTAATTTATTCAAATTAACCCATTTTATTCTTACTTGCGCGATATTCGGCCCATCGTTCACGTTCAGCAATAAATTTTGGCGAATTGTCAGTGATGCGCTTTTGTGTTTTGTTCGGTTTGGCCAATGCAATGCTTCCTTTTGATGCTAAAAAATTAAATCAATTGAAATAAAAGAAATGATATTATTTTTTCACGTTTTTAAATATTTTTCCGAAAATATTATCCCATTTCCCATAGAAATTATTTAGAAAATATTGTAAATAATAATCAAATCATTTTCTAACCTCTTGGTTTGTTGAATGGAACAACCGCCCATGATGATTGATCGCTGGTGGAATTGGATGGGCCAGATTGACTTGATGATGAGGTGGTCGATTCACTTTGGACATTGTTGGTGGCCTTTTCCTTCCAACCCATTGGCAAAGGTTTTTGTTGCGGAATGGCATTGATGGTGCTGTAGGTGAGTGAGCGACGAGAACGAGTGCCAATTGGGGGCATTGTCGAATGGTGGTTTTCCTCTTCATCGTGGTGGTTTTTTGCCAATGCCAATTCCAATGATTGGCTGAAATTTAAAATAATTATTATCAATTATTGTTATTGTTGAATATTTGCTTTTTAATTGAATGTTTTCAGTTAGATTTAATTACCCATCCCTTTTTTCCATTTTTTCAGAGTAGTTTTACTTTTAGAACTCATAATTTTTTTTTTCGGTTTTACTTACTTGTCTGGGTGTTGCCCTTTGAAGACATTTTCATTGGCCTCCGCAAGTAAAACCTCCAGCTCATGTTTTCCACGTTTCTTTTTGGCTGGTTTCGGTGGGTCAATGTCCTTCACTTCATTCGAACTTTTGCCTTTCTTTTCGCTTTCCATTTTTGCCGTCTTTTGTTTGCCCTTCTTCTCCTTGATTGTTGCTCCCTTTTTCACTGCCTTTTGTTTATGTTTTCCTTCATCCTTCGTCTCTTCTTCCGCATCATCTTCCTTCTCCAAATTTCTATCTTCTTCCATTGCATTTTCATCGTTTCCACCAACATTGGTTTCACTAGAATTTAAATCAAATAGTCAATTTAATATTTTGATCCCATCAACTCACCTTTCCTCTTCTTCGTCTTCCTCATCATCGAGTTTGACCCGGCCAACGAGTTTATTCAGTTGTTTTAAATCCAATCTGTGTCTCTGAGCTGCAGTTTTTGCTTGAATTTTGCCAGTAACAACCTCCATGATGCCTTCAAAATATTTCTCAATCTGAATTTTTTGTATAAAATTTGTTAGAAAAAAAAGCTTTTTTACCTCGTCATCTTCCAATGTAGTTTTATTTAATGCTGCATTTACGGCATTTGCATATTGTTCTTCCGAAAATTTTTGTTTTCTCATTTTGCAGACAAATTTAACTTTATTTATTTAAATCTTAATTATTTAAATTATTAATTAAAGGTACAAAATATCGATTGAAATTTAGTAATTTGTTTGTTCAATCAAAAATAGAAAAAAGGATAATTTATGGAATGGGGGAAACTAGGATGCATAGCATGGCTCTAGTCTAATGTAATGGAATGGCTGCAGTGTTTGGAGTGGAAGTGGACTGACTGCTGTTGAGGAATTGGACATTTTTAGAATGATGGTTGAAAAATGGACGGATGGGCTGCGCCTGCGATTGCCTGCGTACACAAGGAATAAAAAAAAAAGAATTTTGGCGGGAAGATTGTGTATATGTTTTACTGATGGCTATTAGCATTATCGATTATCAATCATATTCATTACCTACCTAATTAATTTTCTAAATTTTACAAACCCTTGTTGCTGAAAGCTGGTTTGAATAAAATATCCTTAAACGGATTTTTCCAGTGAAATAAGGGTAGCACCTAGCTCCTAACACCATAAAGCTAAATATGAATGTGAAGTTTTCTACTCTCATTGATGAAATGATTTTTCATTTTTGTGAATTGAAAGATGAACTAAAACTAAATAAAAAAAGGTGTGAAATTCATTATTCAATTAGATGTTTTGTATTTGTTTGCATTTGCTGCACTGCATCTTTCTCTTCTATTTAATTATTGATTTGTAGCAAAATGCCAGAGTTTTTTATTTAAAATAAAAATTTGAATTACAGTAAAACAAGAAGTAAATCAATCGATAATCGATGCTAAATATAATAATTGTGAATAAAATATTGTTTTAAAAATGGCTTAAATAATATGTATAAATAATAAATTTATAATTGGAGATTTGCGTTCCTCCCTCTCATGATTTTCTGCCCCCGTTGCCATTAAATGCTCGCTGAATGAGTCGCTCAACAAATTGTTGTTTGAGAATAGCAAATCCACCCGGTTTATGCAATAAACTCAAATCCATTCCTCTTGTCATTTCCTCAAGATCCGGTAATTCCCCAATTGCTAGCAAATCATTTAGCATTGACTAAACCAACGGCATAAATGATAAAATATGTCTTTTCCTCTCTCAACCTGATCCAATTGTCCAATCTCGACACCTTTCCGGACCAATTCCTTCAAATTTTGATTTTTTGCCGTCAAATGTGGAGGTGATTGCATTGAAGAGGATATATTTTTGGTAATATTCTGTGATTTGGGAATGCCGATGGCTGGATGATCTGATAAATGGCAAATTGTCAACAATCCATTCTGCTAATTTGCTGACCATTTTCTTGATTTCTTCCTCCTACCGCCGATGATTTCCATTCACCTCTTCCAAAATTAATACCTTTTTCTT
Source organism: Pratylenchus scribneri (assembly GCA_030063045.1). Lineage (NCBI taxonomy): Eukaryota > Metazoa > Nematoda > Chromadorea > Rhabditida > Pratylenchidae > Pratylenchus > Pratylenchus scribneri. Next base: position 95,513 of record JAQSEB010000064.1, on the reverse strand, counting down.
CTTTTACCATTGTTTCACCACTTTCTGCATTAAACAACTTCCTATGAATCTTTTCCAATTGCGTTAATTCATTGACGGTTAATTTCTCAATATCAAATTGTGGCCTGGGCTTTTTGTTCGTCTTTTCCCAGCTAATTGTTGATGCCAAATTTTGAACTGCTGGTAAAGGTGCTTCATAGGCCGAAGGAGGGGCCAAAGTCACCTTTTATTTAATTAAAAAAATTCAATATTTATATAATGGCCCCAGTCAACGAACTCCATAAATGTTTAGTCTTTGTTCACGTTCTTTAACGCTGATTTTTTTCTTTTGTTCTTTGTCAATTCGCAATCCCTTAAAAAGTGTTGTTTCATTGACAATCTCCGATGATTTTTTAATGGACGAAGATAGCGGCAAACGGCGAATTTCGATTCGGCCAACCGACGGAATTCCAGCATTGGTAGTCATACTCGGCACAATTTGGGAATTGAGGAAAGGCATTTGAGAATTTCCATCAACGATTCTGAAACTGAAGTAAATGAATTGCGATGAATAAGTTTGTCATTGCCTAATAAGGGTCTTTCCTTTTAGTCTTACTGTACCGTGTACCCCCAATTTTTGCCTAACCAATCACCTGTCACCCTATCAATCAAATATTGCCCCAATCCGCCTTTTTAATCCTGCCCTCCTTTGCCTTTTTTGCCCTCCATATTTTTATCACATTTTACTGTACAATTAAAAGAATAATTTAAAATTCATTCGCCTCTAATCACTCTATCCGGTTCATTGGGGGTCCAGAACCACTTTAGCCCTAGAAGCTAGGACTAATAAAGTTAAAATTAGATTGGGCCAAATGACCTTCCCGAAGCCAACCCAATTCAATTCCCTTCAGACCCTTTATTTATTTCAATTTCGTCCTCTGCCATTTGGTGTTGTTTTCCTTCAATATCAATTTGCCCCAATCCACCATATTCATTTGAAACAGCCTTTGATTGTATTTTACTGATTTGCTCAGCATTTGATGAGACCCCCAAAAATTGTTGAATTAGGCCATTCCCTGTTGGCAATGCGAAAATATCTTGAAATGAATTCGATAAAGAAAAGATTCGCAAATTAACTGATTTTCACCTTTTCCTTCGTGTCCATTGTTTTGTACTCCAATTTTTTCAGTAAAACTACCGGCGCTGACTGATGGATTTTCTTGAAAAGTTCGAATCACAGTCGGAATTTGCTTTAGAAGACTGCATTTGAGCAATAAATGATTAATGAATTATATTTATTTCTCAACAAACTGCATTAAAGTTGGCAATTGCCGAAGATCCACTGCATTTTGAGGCTGAATTGGAATATTTTGACCTAATGGCGAAAAATTGACAACACCCAATCCTTTTGAAGGGAAAATATATTCAAATTTTTACTCCTTCTTCTAACCATTATTTGTGCCATTTAATCCTTCGATTAAATTTAATGAAGATTCGGGAATTTGTGTTGTTGATGTGGTGAATTTATTTGAAAATTTGACGAAATCTACTGTTCCCATTTTTGGCGGATTTTCTGTGCTAATTTGTTCACCACCAATACCACCTTTTTCCCTCATTGTTACATTTCCATTATTAACATTTTCCACAGGGAATCTGCTCAAATTGAGGGGCATTGTGCCGGCTGTCAATTTCCTCTCGAAATGGGCCCATCCTTCCTTCCATTCCTCCTTTTTATTATCATTTTCCTTTTCTTCATCCTCTTCTTCGGCTTCTGGGGGCAATATCCTCCTTTCAATATTATTGTCATCTTTTTTGGCCACAATCAAAATTGGATTTCCCAATGCTTTTGACCGGCCATTCCTTCCAAATCCCGTCGATTCATTCGACATATTTTCCCATTCTTTCCAGTCCAAAATTTGCAAACTGGTCTAATAAATAAATATATTCCCTCAGGCTGTGCTAAATTCATTTTGACGGACTGACCGAATTTGAAGGAATTGAAGTGGAGGAATTCTGCCAATCATCAATTGGATTGGCCGCAGTGATCAAAAATTGGCCAAATTTTTGTTCGTAGATGGTGGGCACATCCCTTGGGAATTTCTCCTCATTTTTTCCAATTTTATTGGCCACAATCCAACGGGCTGGCGAGCTTTGGGCCATCGATGAAGAGGATAGTGAAAATGGAGGCGAAAATGAGATGAACAAAGGAAGGATGACTGAAACTGAGGATGGGAAATGGTAAAGGATATTTTCGGTTCATAATCCCATTTTACCAACTTTTAATTGAGATTAGTAATTTTCGTAGAAAGGGGGAAAAGTTCGAAGACATTGTTGGCCAAAAATAATGGATAAGGATACAAAATTAATGAAATTTGAACATTTATTGGATAATTTATTGGATGGATCAATCAAAATAGGAAAAGAATGTCTCAAATATAAATTGGAATAATTTTCAAAGAGAAAAGAAAGATTAAGAAAAGAAATGAAAGGGAATGAAGGATTTTCATTTTTACAGGAAGAAAAGCCGCTTCCCAGGCTTCCAGCCACTCAAATCCAGTAAATCCCTCCATTCATCCTCATTCAGGTCATCCATCTTTCTGTTGCCGATTTTTTTTCTCACTTCAATTGGTTTTGTTTTGATGCTCTTTCCTTTTTTGAATAAATGAGGGAATTTTTGAGGGAAAATTGAAGTCAACAATTATTTTAATTAATTTGAAAAAAAATGTGTTTTTATATTAGATTGTATTTTCCGGAAAGATTATTGTTTCACTCTAGTTAGTCTTTTCCGGAAAGAATTGTGTTTCACTCTAGTTAGTATTTTCCGGAAAGAATTGTGTTTCACTCTAGTTAGTCTTTTCCGGAAAGAATTGTGTTTCACTCTAGTTAGTATTTTCCGGAAAGAATTGTGTTTCACTCTAGTTAGTATTTTCCGGAAAGAATTGTGTTTCACTCTAGTTAGTATTTTCCGGAAAGAATTGTGTTTCACTCTAGTTAGTCTTTTCCGGAAAGAATTGTGTTTCACTCTAGTTAGTCTTTTCCGGAAAGAATTGTGTTTCACTCCAGTTAGTCTTTTCCGGAAAGATTATGTGTTTTCCGGTTAGATTGTGTTTCATTCCTAAAAGAGTTGTGTTTTCCGGTTAGATTGTGTTTCATTCCTAAAAGAGTTGTGTTTTCCGGTTAGATTGTGTTTCATTCCTAAAAGATTTGTGTTTTCCGGTTAGATTGTGTTTCATTCCGGAAAAATTTGTATTTTCCGGTTAGATTGTGTTTCATTCTTAAAAGATTTGTGTTTTCCGGTTAGATTGTGTTTCGTTCCGGAAAGATTTGTGTTTTCCGGTTAGATTGTGTTTCATTCCTAAAAGATTTGTGTTTTCCGGTTAGATTGTGTTTCATTCCTAAAAGATTTGTGTTTTCCGGTTAGATTGTGTTTCATTCTTAAAAGATTTGTATTTTCCGGTTAGATTGTGTTTCATTCCGGAAAGATTTGTGTCTCATCCTTTTAGATTTTTTCGGAAAGATTTGTCTTTCACTCCAATTAGATTAGTCTTTTCCCGAAAGAATATACTGTAATTCTGATTTTTAGATTAATTCCACTTTGGGTGTCAGATGTTTTTTTTAATATCTTTATTAATTAGAAATTAAGCCATATTCCATCCAAAATGCGGCGAAACAAATTAATTGGCATAAAAAGAAGAATGAAAGAGATCATTTTGATTTAATTATAATAATTCGAATCGAAAGTAGGATTCGGAGATTCGGTTGATTTATATAAAAGAGATCAATTCAAGCAAAAAGAGGAATCCATTTACTGTTAATGTTAATCCAAATTTCATAATCATATTAGGCCATAATTGTTTCGACTATCTTTTTTACTCCAATTGTTTTCTAGTTTTTATTTGTCAAAAATTCATTTTCCATTCCTAATTTCCACCATTGCCAGTTAGTTTTCCCTCATCATTTTGCCAACAAAGCTGTGCAAACTTGTCCAATCCTCTCCACCCAATTCCACAACATTTTCATTGATTAAAAGCGAAATTGATCAGCTTGGCCAAAATTTGAGGGCGCATTTTGCCAATTGAGAGGGAAAATGGATGGGTAAATGGGCCAAGGGTATGGAATGGAATGGAATGTGAGCCATCGCTCGCCATCCCCGTTTTCCATTTCATTCAATTCATTTTACCTCATATTTTCTATTCAATGCCTTCCTTTCACATTCATTGGCGTTCGCCACTTCCACGCGGCTAACTTAGTTAGCTGTATTCTCGACGAAATTCAAAATTCAACCTTCCCATTAATTTGGTTAAAACTGGGAAAAAACCTCTTTTCAATTAATTAGTTTTTTAATTTTTAACAAATTCCAAATATTCTTTTATTGCCTCTTTCCAATTATTACAGTTAATTTCCCAATTCCCTCCAAAATGTCCAATTATCAAATTTATGGCGGAATTGCCGAAGAAGAATTCGTCGATGTTCAGGACCAGGATTTTGTTGATGCCCACTTCGGTGTGGCAGACAATACGGGTGGCCATTTTGGCACAACAATTGGAACAACGGATGTCCAATATTCAAAGAATGCGCAAGGGGAAATTGTGGGGCACAATGCCGGCGAAGATGGAGCCGGGCAACCACCGGCGGAAAGTGAATATTACGATGGAAATGTGGGAATTGATGATGCCGGGGGAGAGGCATATTTGGTGGAGGAAGTGAAGCAAATGGTTTTGGAAGCGGATGAAGCGGAACAACAAAAAGAAGGAGAAGATGGGCCAGAATGGGTAAAAGAGGTTGGTGGAGCCGGTGAATTGGAGGGGAATGGCCAAAAAGAAAAGGAAAATATGCCAAATGAGCAAATTGAAACCCCTCAATTGTTGGAACAACCACAAATGGAATTGGAACAGCAACAAAATGAAGTTGCACCGGGTGGCATTGTTGTTGAAGAAATTGCACGGGAAAATGATGCCGAAGAAGGTAGAAAGATGGGAGTGGGGATTGGTATATTATTGTAATGGATTTAAACACCATTTATTATTTCAATATGCGCGAATATTTTATTCCAATTTTTGCACCTTTTTTCACAACCTTTGTCCCCCATCAGCCACTACAAAACCCTCTTTTTTTGCGCCTTTTCCTCAAGTAGCAATCGTACACCATTCACTGCAAATACAAAGGAATGTGAATTGAAGAGGGCGCAAATAACTGTGCCCAAGGGAGGATTCTGAAGGACCGTAGAATGTATGAGAGAATTGATGTTTGACGGTTAACCCAAAAATGCATGTTGATTGGAATTGTCAATTGTCTACACAAATATTGGCAAATAAATAATTTCTAATCAAATTCAGCCATTTCTAATCAAGAAAATCAAATACAGAATTAATTGATTTTTTCCTTCAATTTTAATTCAACCTCTTTTCAATATGTACAAAGACTATAAATGCGTGATGAATTTGTTTACGCCTCTATGCCCATCCCAAACCGGCTCATAATTCTTGTGGTAAATGTGCGCAATAATAATGAGGACGATGAGAGGAAAGGAAGGGATTGACCAAAATAGCCGGACAAAAATTGTTTTCCATTGCGCATTCTGCGGCTGCCATCATTGCTTGTTGTTTCATTCATTTCATTCCGCAATTCCAATCTCCCCAGTCCAATTCATCCATTCATTTCCTCTCATCTATATTTCCCAATTTTGTCCACCAAAATTCTTCCAAATTCTCTCCTCCAACTTTGACTCACATTTTTGTGCTGTTCTTTAAACAATAAAACCCCCTCCTTTTTCCATTGACCAAAAATGGCGGCGAGAATTTGCGGCGCACATTTCTCAATTAAAACAACTCACTTTTTTTCCATTTTAAAATGCAATAAAGTTTGGTTTTAAAGCAATGGCGCGAAATGGGCAAGAAACTTGTTTAGGCCATAGTGAACTGAAACGAATGAACCTAACAAATTAGGGTTAACGAATCACTGATGAATTAGATGAACTATTGAAATAAAAGTCCAGGGAGGCATATTTCCATGCTTTCCTCCTATAATTGTTAACAATCTACAACATACGGATAAATAATAAAAAATGAATCCCTTAATTTCCACACTACTCTCATCAAGTCCAAAGATTTTTGCCGGAGGGATGATTCACCCGCACGTTCTATTTTATTTTAACTCCATCGAATTTGCCCAAAGATTTTAAAATTCTCTAAAGCGACCTTGAAAATTTCACTGATTTTATTAAACCAACATTTTTATGAGCATTTTTTATGTCCCTCCCTTTTCCGCACTTCAATTTCATTCCAATTCCATTTATTTGTATTAAAAATATAAACAATCTTCGGTCCACGGTCCAAATAAATGTTGTTTTTCACCAATTTTTATTGATAAGAGGAGTGGCAAAAATAAATTTGCTAAATTGATGAATTAAGCATAATTGTCAAATAAATAGGCCAAAAAACAATTTTTAAATCCTTTAAAATCCTAATTCTTTAAAATTTCGAATAAAAAATTTTTGCGGTTTTTTTGATAAACACAAACAAAACAATAAACAAATCGATATAAAAACATTCATTGCACATTATTCAATGGCAGCATCAGTGGGCTGGGCAAAAAGGAAACCCCCATTCCCAGGCCATTCCGCCCAACTCCCGGCTTTATGGCCTAGTTTTCTCAATCCTCTCTGTTGCCCATTCATTCTCACTGCATCCGCCTCCCCTTCCCATTCTCGGTCCCAGCCCACGCCTCCGTTGGCCCATATACTTTTTTAAAGGGAGGAAATCTTTCACGTTTTTCTTTTGCTTTTCGACATATTTCCCCATATAATACCAATCCCGAAGGAGCAGAAGACCAAATCTAGGCCAAAATAGAATTAATTTTTGCCAATTTCAAATATAGTCGAATGGATTCATTTTCCTATTATTATCCATTTCCAATTCCACACTAATAAATAAATAATCGGGAATGAATGATTCATCGCCCAAAATATTTTCCCCTCCTTTCAAAACCACATTTTGCCCATTTTATTTTTATTTATTCCCATTCCCTTTCAAAAAGATCCCCCAACACCAACCGCCCTTGTTCCACCGCCACCGACTACTCCAAAGGCAAATAATTCTTGTCAACTCAGTGAAATAATGGCCGTTGAGACCCAATATGTGAGATTTTACAAAATATTTGGGATGAAACTTTTTTGGCTGTTTAGCCTGTTCCATACCGATCCAAATTGACAGAGCCATTTGAGCCTGGCCAAACTTTGATTGTGAAGGGAAAAACCGCAGAGGATTCTGTTCGGTGAGCGAATGGAAATGATTTTGTGAATTTAAATGCCAAATTCTGTTCAGTTTTACCATCAACCTTCACCATGCCAGTGCCGATTTCAGCGGCAATGATGTTCCCATTCACATTTCCGTTCGATTCGATGAAGGAAAGGTGAATAATTGGGCCTAAATTTATTGTGGAAAATGGCATTTTATTCAGATGGTGTTCAACACGTACAGCAAAGGGGAATGGGGAAAAGAGGAGCGCAAAAGTAATCCGTACAAAAAGGGCGACGATATTGACATTCGAGTGGGTTAAATTCATCCCAAAACCAATTTAATTATTCCCAATTCCCTCCAAGATCCGTGCCCATGACAGCAAATTCACAATTTTTGCGGACCAAAAGGAAATCAAGGAATATGAGCACCGTGTGCCGCTCAGCTCGATCAGCCATTTCTCGATTGATGGCGATGTGCTGATTACGCACATTCATTGGGGCGGAAAATATTATCCAGTCCCTTATGAGAGTGGAATCACCGGGGATGGATTCAATCCGGGCAAAACAATGCTGATTTTTGGAACACCCGAGAAGAAAGGAAAACGTTTCCATATTAATTTGGTATAAATGAGTGAAATATCAATTCCCAATTTATTTTTGTAGCTGAAAAAGAATGGGGACATTGCATTGCATTTCAATCCTCGTTTTGATGAAAAGGCAATTGTACGAAATTCATTGATCGCAAATGAATGGGGCAATGAGGAACGTGAAGGCAAGAATCCGCTGGAAAAGGGAATTGGCTTCGATTTGAAAATCATAAACGAGGAATATGCCTTCCAGGTACATTCAGAATTGATGGGGAAATAAAAGTGGCCATTCAAATAAATCCATCTATTTCCAACAGATTTTCATCAATGATGATCGTTTCTGTTCGTATGCCCATCGAATGGAACCGCACGACATTCACGGACTACAAATTGGAGGAGACGTCGAAATCACTGGAATTCAAATTTTCTGAAGAAATCAAAGAATCTGCTGGAAATGTTGAAAAAAATGGAACAAAGCCTCTGATCAAATATTCCCCAAATCCTTGTCCCCATCTAAAGTCAATATTAGACAAAAATATTTTAGATTAATTCTGCCAAATCCCCTTCCTAGTGTCTTCATTCAAATATTTCAAAAACCTCCCCCTTTTTCAAAAAATATTTCGAACAAAATTGTCTTTAATTTCCGCTTTTGGCACTTATTTTCCTTTTATTTAAATTGAGTAAAAATTCTGCTTCAATTGCAATGATTTTATGACAAAGCTAAAAGTAGGATATCAATATGAATTTACACAATGCATGTTTTGTTTACATAACTTAAAAGGTGATTATTATCAATTCATGTGCTGGTTTAACATTCATTTAATATGTTTCAAAATTGGTTTTAATTTTAAGGGTTTTCCAACATGCTAAATCCGAAAACATAATTAGTTTTTTGGTTTAATCCTTGTAAATAGCCGAAAACCGGTTTGGATAAAATTTCAAACGACTTTTAAGCAAAATGCGCTACGCTACTAGCACCTTTAATGCGCAAAGCGCGAGCGCGCCATATTTATTTTTGAATATTTTGATGCATACACAAACGATTCACAAACACACACACACGGACCACGGAGGCGGGATTTTATTATTTCACACAAACCGCCGAAAAGGCTAATTCCAATCCAAATATTGGAATGAAAGAAAATTTAAATGTGGAGGAATTCACAATTTTGTTGGCATTTTGTTTATTTAAATGACAATTAAACCAAGACAAAAAAAATCAATCAATGCTTATGCTTTTTCATTTTCACTTCCGTTTCCATTTCTTCAGCATTTTCCTCATTCCTTCCCTCTGCTTTTTAATTTTATGATTAAATTAGCTTTATTTATTTAGCACCAATTTTAATTATTCGAAGAAAATGGAGAGCGGTGATGAACTTCGTTTTGTGCTCCTCAATGAAAAAGCAAAATTCCCCATATTCGGGTCGAGTGGAGCAGCTGGCGCCGATTTATGCAGTGCAGAGGATTGCGTGATTCCAGCAAAGGGTCAGTGTTTCAAATGCATTTTTATTAATTGGAATAATTTTAAGGAAAACGATTGGTTTCGACCGGCCTTCAAATTGCACTGCCAAAAGGATATTATGGTCGAGTGGCCCCGCGTTCTGGTCTTGCCGTCAAACAATTCATCGATGTTGGCGCGGGTGTGATTGACGAGGACTATCGAGGCGAAATCAAAATTTTGCTGTTCAATTTTGGAGAGGAGGATTTCAAGGTATTCAAAAATAAATAATTTTGCTAGTTAAAATATTAAACTTCAGGTAAATTGTGGCGATCGAATTGCCCAATTGATTTGCGAGCGTTTTACTCGGCCAAAGCTCGTAAATGTGACCAATTTGGACCAAACTGAACGAGGCGTTGGCGGTTTTGGCTCAACTGGATTAAATGAGAAGGAGATGGACAAAGAAACACCAAAAATGATTGAATTCCATTGATTTGAAGCTTAATCCAATTTATGTTATTATTTAATTGATGATCATTATTTAATAATTTATTTTGCTTTATTTTAATTTATTTGCTTTAATAAATTGATAAAAACAACCGATAAAATTTGTTAAAAATGTTATTTAACATTAAATATTTTATATTATACTAAATCACAAATTATTTTCCAATTAATTTATTAATAAGATTGACAAATTGATGCAAAAATATGTATAAAAATGGCCAAATTTTCGGAATTAAATTTTCTTATGCATCCGCAACCCGTTTTGGCCCATCCATTGCTTCAAATTCAAGCAATTTCAAATGATTTTCTCAAAAATGAATTTGAAACCAACAAAGAAATAGAAAATTCAGATGGAAAGAAGGCAACGGAAGATCACTTTTTTGACCCACTCGGCGCATCTGGAGGTACTCAAAAAATCGGCAGCCTCAATAAATCAAAGGTTATTTAGAAACATTTTTACAAAAAATATTAATTTCAATTTAAAAGGAATGTCAATTAAATTCAATAAAAAATTATGGAATTGGTCCATTGGATAATACATTGGCCAAATCAGAAAATGATGAAGAAATTGAATGGCCAATCACAAATTTGGATCCAACGGAGAAGGAATTGATTGGATTTAAGCCATGGAAAGAAATTCGGAGACAAATTTTAGAACAAGTTTATTCACATTTTTATTTCAAATTTAAATTGATTTTAAGTTCAACACCGCCGATAAATTAACAATTGAAAGCAGTTTTTTGACAAATTTTGATTCAAATGAAAATTACGGTGGCAAAATTATTCCGATGTCCGGTGGGAATAAAAAAATGCAACAGACCCAAAAAATTAATGCAGCAATTAAAACACCGACGAATAAAAGGTTAAAATAAATAATTAAAAACAAATTAATTGACTTTTGAATAGATTGTCAAACAATGGCAAATTAAAATCATCGGCGAATGAACAACAAATAATGATGACAAAATTTTATGAATTAACTCAAAATGAATGGTGCCGAAAAATGGTGGAATTGAGGAAACAATTAATTTTGAAATGGCGAGAAGAGAAAAGATTGGATTGCATCAAAGTAAATAAATAATTAATCCATTAATAATTAATTAAATTAATAATTAATTAAATTAATTTAGTTAATTGCTGAATTACTCGGCCAACTTTGTGGAACAATTTGTTCTGCCCAATTTTACCCGGCCCAATTTATTCATTGCACTGATTTATTGGATTTATTTGGTTGGCTTGTTTGGCAAAGATTAATGCAATTTGCGCAAGAAGAGAGAAGAATGGCCAAATTGGGCCATTTACCCACTCAATGGACAATAAATGATATTTTGGGTGAAACAAGGTTGAAGGCCCGGAATTGGTTTGGCAAAATCAATCAAACCGTTCAACAGATTGGACCACGAATTTACAGTTTAAATTTCATTTTAAACCCAAAAATAATTCCAATTATTTTAGTGTTGGCCGCCATTTTGCCATGTCAACGATTCATGGACCCTTGGCCCGGTTCTGGCCAAGAAAATTTGTTGGAATTGTGTCGAGGGGCCCAACAAATCCAACATCCGCTGATTTCCTCCTATTTGCGGTCATATTTATGCAAAGTTGGAATGAGGGTCCAACCCACGGACCGGGCGCCCCACTGGAAATGTTTGAATGATTGGCTTCAAACATTCACCCAACAACCGGTTAAAATTAAAAATATTTTAAAATTAATTAATTTTTAAAGATTTCATTCCTTTGGCCGGCGATGGAATGGATAATTCAATGTGTTTCATTTGGGGCGGTGAATTATGAAGATTTGCATCCATTGTGGGAATATTGCCGAAGGATGGACAAAAGACCCATAGTTTTGGTGCCAATGCTAAATTCCCTTCCTCGACTGTATTTGGGCGAACATTCATTGGAGGCCTGCCGAATTGTTTGTTTAATTTACCCAAAATTAAATTAATTTATTCCAATTTTGAAGGTAACTTCCTCGTCGGAATTGGTCACCGGCGAAGAACTTTGCGCATTGGGCCGAAATTTGTTGGAGGCGGAAATTCCCCGCCAATCATTGAAACCAATTTTGCGATCCTCCTGGAAATGCATTCTTCGATTGGGCTCATTGAAAGAATATTTGGCATGTTGCGAATATTGGTGCCAATTCGTGTTCCAACATTTTACGGTGAATGAAGTGCAAATTATGATGGAAAATATTCAACGAAAATTACAGCAACATTCAAATGTAATTTTAATTAATTATATTTAATTAATTTATTTAATTAAAGTGTGAACATCACATTGGCCAATTACTTTCAATTCTCACAAAAATATTCCAAAAATCGCGTGAAATTCATTCCATCCTTTCAATGGAAATATTCGCCAAATTCTTCGACAATTTTCGTTCCGCCCCTTGCCAAATTCGTGTTCAAGCCGCCCAACACATTTTGGAATCAATTTGCCAAAAACATCAATTCGGTGCATTCACCGATGTGAATATTGCCTATCAGGTTTATTTTTTTAATATTGGATACTATTTAATTTGGCAAAAAACGGTTTAATGGTTTATCCTACGCTCCCAAACCTTATTATTATACCCGATTGATAGAGCTCGTCGAGACGTATTAAATGGTATATGTGTCACGGTTTAAATAGGTTTAGGTGTTAAAGCGTTTAAATCATTTTATAATTTTTGGTTCAAAACTAATTTAAAATTGATAAATCTAAGCCAGTTCAAAATAAAAAATCATTCGCCGTCATCGGATATCGAACCGTCGACCCAAGGGAGGATAAACCGGGCAGTTTAACCAGCTAAGCTACTTGACTTTGTTTTGGTTTACCCAAAAATCATTAAAATTAACAAATGATGCCATCTCGACGAGATCAATCTGGATTAGGTATATGATTTGAAGGTCTAGCACATACCATTGAACCGCTGTAATTAAACCATTTCGCCATTCTTAATATTCCAATTATAATTCCATATTTTGCAGATTCTCTCAATTTGCCAATTTCTCCATAATTCCATTGAATTGAGCGCACCTTCCGCCAAAATTTCCGAAGCAATCCAATTGATCATTTTTGCACTGGATCGAGTGGATTTGCGCACTGACCCGGACCAATGTTTGGCATTTTTGGTCGCCTGCCGTGCCGAATTATCCAATTGGGATTTACTCCAAAAATATGCAATTCGGAGGGTCCAATCATTCACTCTTCACATTGTCCGGACAATTCGGTATTCCACTTCGAGGGCCGCATTCCTTCAAGGATGTTTGGCCAATTTATTCATTAGGTTTAAATCAATAATAATTTAATATTTAAATATTAATTATTTTAGCATTCCTTCGCTGTCAAATCCATTCGATCGAATTGAATTGTCCATTCAATCTGCCCAAATTGCATTGGCCGCATTCGCATTTTTACATGTATTTTTGGCTAATTTTTAAATAAAATTAATTATTTTTTATTTAGGTCGATTCATTCATTGAATTTGCCACCGATGAATTTGATGAATTGCCTTCAACGGCAATGAATGATTTTAGTCAAAAATTAGTGCAAATTGGCAAATATTTCCTTGCAATTTTATCATCAATTTGTTCCATCCAAGGAGAATATGGTGGATTTGAACAACCGATGAAATATTTTCAACGATTTCTCCAAAAAATTATTTGGTTTTTATATTTTAATTAATAAAAATTAAATTGTAATGTAATTTTAGTTTTCAATTACCTCCTCAATCAATTATTCAACAAAATGATCGGCTAAATCTGCTCATTCATTGCCTTCAGTTCATTTTTGCAATTCAATCCAACAAAGGAGGATTTGAAGAAATTCCAAAAATCCAAAATAATTTTGTGGACGGCGAAATGCCGGCTGAGGAATTAATAAAGGCCACAATGAATGGAGGAAATGAAGACGGAAAATTGGCGAGGAATCCCAGTGGGAATACCGAAAAATTGAGGGAAATTTGTACAAAAATGACAGAATTAATTGTTGAAGGAATTGAAACGGATTTTATTGCAGAAAAATATTCCGGTAAAATTATTAAATTTACTTTTTTAATTAATTTGTTTAGAAAAAATGTGCAATTTGGGAATGGAATTACTGGAATTGGTTGGCCAATACGGCGAAGAAATCGAAGAATTGTCGGAACGGCTTCGAGGATTGGTCAAAATAATTTATAAAAAATTACGAAGAAAACCGATGTTCATCAAAAGAATAGAACGATTAAAAGCATCCACGAATGGGAATAGAACGGATTAATTTGATTTAATTGGAATATTACACCCAACATTTCCTTTTTATTTGTGATATTATTCCCCCATTTATTTATTTGTTAAATTGGCCATATTTCTCTCGTCACTTAATATTTAATAATACAAATTTATTTTCGATAAATTTATTCTACAATTTATTTCATCTTGAGCTAAGGAAGTCTGACTGTTATGCCATATTCGGCCCTTCTGGGCTCAGAAAATTAATTTTTGAAAAATATAAAGTAAAATTAAAGCTGGAAAAAATGACCTTCCCTCGCTGGGAATCGAACTTTCAAGGTATTTCCGAAAAACAATAACTTTACCGACTGCGCTACATGGTTCATAAAGAAGACAACAATTAACTCTGCTAAATTACTCATAGCAAAACAAATCAATATTCGCAAATTTGCATATTCCTTGGCCCCAAATGAAAAACCATTATCACCATTGAAAATTTAGATAAGCAAATTAGAAACCAACCGAAAAACAGTACTTTACATTAGTTTGGTAAATCAATCGATGCGGATTACTGTTTGGTAAATCAATCGATAATCGACGCTAAAAATATAAGTATAAAAGCAATTTATTTTCTACCAAAATCCAAAGCACTTAACTCATTTCCGCCCTTCCCAATCACCACATCTTCACACAATGAACCAAAACAACAACACTCAAATCGATGGGGCCTTGTCTGCTGCAGTTGGAATTCTTGCCGAACGTCTTGATCGTCTCACGGGAGCAGTTGAACGCCTAACTACTTGCCTTGCTACATTGCCACAAGAATACGGCCCTCCACCACCACCATATCCAATACACGTGAGTTCTAATCCAAATTTATAACCAAAAATCTACTTTTCATCAATTTTAGGTCGTTACGATTATGGACCAAGGCGCGGACGAATTGGAGCATCAACTATTCACGGCCCATGATTGCAGTCAGAAGTCATCAAGTATCAGCAGCAGCGACGACGATTCTGGCAATTCGAGTGAGGAGGATTCGGGTGAAGAGGCTGACAACTCAAGTGAAGGTGACGAGGATTCGGATGTAAGTCAATTTGGAATCGAATTTAATCTTCTAAATACAATTTCCCATTTTCAGTCTGCTGATGACCAGAAAACGGACAGGAGTCGATGGATGCCGCCACCATCAGGTCAATTTTCATTTTTCTTAAACAAAAACATTCATTCATCCAATTTCAGATATGCTCTCAACTTCAACGGCTAATGAAAATGATGAGGACGACATTCAAACAGATTGAACCTGCCAAAAGATTGTGCCGTGCCGATGTCTCAAACCAACAATTGAATGATGATATATCACACACATTTTGTACCAATTCATTTGTTCATTTTTCGCCCACTCTAATCCACATTCATCATTGTTTGTATATTCATTTTTTTCGATTAATATGTGAATAAAATTATTGTTTTGAAAATGGCTTATTTGTAAGGCCCTGTACATACTTGGTGACAGCTATCACCTCACCACGCTATTTTCTTTCTCTATTTCTTGCCTCACAAGTGGTGAGTGGTTGGTGTATATACTGTTTCCCCCTTTTTTGTGAGTTGTGAGGCTCACATGGTGAGTCGTTGCGAATGCCTCTCCAATTTTTTAAACCGGTTTTTCTCATCAAATTCGTGGCCAAATCTCGTTCAAATTAATTCCATATAAAGTAAATCGACTACGGAGAATCCAAAAATGAAATCAATTTTGAAATTTGAAAACATGGATATATGATAAGCGGATTTGGATATAAAATGAGTTATAAAAATGGACAAGATGAATATAGGAAATTGCTTTTCACATATTTTGTAGCCCTTTTTCTCCTCTTTCCAACAAGCTATGCAACATCGAATTTGGTCAACTACATGGCGAGTTAGCGGCTCTGGAAATTTGCATATTCCTGACATTCTGGAGGCCATAACTTTTTTATTTGACGACCGATTTACAAAATTTTTTTATATTATTATTCTACTCGACGAGCCCTATCCAATGATGTATAGAACATGGCGTTAGAGGTTCACAGGAAACCGGTTTAAATTTTGGTTCAAAACCTTGGCAGGAACAAGAAGCAGTTTGACGAAAATTTCTCCTTTTATTTTTAAAATATTCCCCATTTTTTTCTGATCATTTTTCACTATCACATCATTGGGATTGGCCGGTGTTTTCCATCAAAACATGGGTGGTGAGGCGTTCATTTTAATTATTTTCAATTGCATTTTTCTCGAAACCGGATGGATAAAAAATTCTGAAAAAAATTTCTAAAAATATTTTAAAATATGCTTAACAATATTGGAAAAACAATGGGGCCATTTGGTACCATGGTTGTCTTGATACATGAGTGGTGACAAGTGCAGAACGGCTCACACATTTTTTCTTCCCCTCACCAAAAAAGTATGTACGCATTTTTTGGTGACAGAGTCACAATTTTGACTCGCTCACACTCTGCCGGAAAGGGGTGTGGCCTCACCAAGTATATACGCGAACGCCTCACCAAAGTGTGATTGGGCCACCACTCACTTTGTGAGGCTCACATGTGACTCTGTCACAAAAAGTATGTACATGGCCTTAATTTCCACCCTCCCATGATTTTCTGCTCCCATTGCCATTAAATGCTCGCTGAATGAGTCGTTCAACAAAACTGTTGTTTGAGAAGAGCAAATCCACCCGGTTTATGATAGACCAGGGAGCATTCTTATTCCCAAATTTGGTCGGCTATTTCTTATTAAGGATTGTTCGGAACAAAATTAATTAATAAGGATTAAGGAAGTATTTATTTTACAGAAATGTGGAATAATTTATTTAAAACATTTGACATCACATTATGATATAAAGAAGTAAATAAGCTTTTCAAAATTATTTATTCTTCTTCCATCTCATTTGTTTTTGTTGCTTCCAAACATTCCAATTTGCTTTGAACATTTCGAAGTTAAGCCAAAAATAAAAGGTAAAAAAGCAAATAAAGCTGAATATTGCATTGAGCAATGGGAATAAATGTGGATATCGAGTTGGCGGGTTGAAGAAAAGTTGAATAAGGCAAATTGCATTGGCAAAAATTGATAAAATTAATTCAAGCCAATGAAAGTACTAAAAAATAAAAATATTTTTGGAATTGATTGTGAATTTGTTAACCTTAATTTCCCTGCCTTCCATTTTGGAATCATTTTCCTGCGGTTGATTTTGTTGGCCAATCCAAATATTGAATAAATTATAAAATGTGAACATTGGCAACATTTCGGGCACATTATCCTTCAGACAAAGTGGGAAAAGGCTGAAGCATGAAATTGAGAGGAAGAGGGAAGTTGGCACCCTCAATTTTTGTTGATTCAACAATAAAAGAGCTGGGCTAAAATTTAAATATTAAAAATTGTATTAAAATTTAATTATTTTACATTGCGACCAAAAGAATTGATTTTTCATGAACTTGAAATGAGAAGAGGAAAAAACTGAGGGCACAAATGAACAGCGAACACCGGAAATTGAGTTGATTTGGACGCAAAAATAAGCAAAAAAGTGATGGAATTGAGGAAAGAAGCACAAGGAGGGCACTAAAAAATTAAATAATTTATTTAAAATTGATTTGTTTTTACCTGGCTTTGAGAAGGGTGGCCGTTTCGTAAATTTGTTTGAATTTAACCAAAATTGAAGCAGTGCACCAAAAATTGGCAACTTTATCCTCAAAAAGGCCTCGATTGACGGGGAAAAGTCGTCGAATGATTTGAATTGAAGCGGACGGATCCGGCACAAGGAATGGAAGCCAAATGATGAAAAATGTGGCCAAAACAGTGAAAGCCAATTTGGACAAATTTAATAAGCTAAAAATTATGATTAAAATATTAAAAATACTAAAAATATGTGAAACCTCTTTAAAATGGTTTGCCAAAAGGTGGGGCATTTTTGGATGGAACGAGCAAATAAAAATACAAAAATTGGCAAAGAATGATAAAGCTGAAAAGGATGGAATACATTTCCAAAAATAATTACAATAAATTAAACCTCCATTTGTTTATGATTTAATGCGCAAACAAATAAGGCAGAACCAAGTGCAAATTTTTGCTGGTCAAATGCAAAAATTGCCCAAAGGAAAAAGCCAAGCGAACAATGATTGTATTGGAAATGGGCACAATCAATGAAAAGTAGGCCAGGGAAGAGAAGGGATTGGGCCAATGTTGTGTAAAACTAAATTAATTTATTAATCAGTAAAATTAATTTTAGAATAACCTCAAAATTCGGTTGATCCCTTTTCCTTCCATTCAAAAATAGTAAAATAATTGCCGGTGCATAAAATGCCATCATTGTGGCTGTCACACTCAAACGCATGAATAATTTATGGGCGGGTGATTCGAGGCCCCTCGATTTGTACAATTCCACCCAACTGGCATTGATTTGTTGCGAACTTTAAATTTAAATTAATTTATTGGATGGATTAAAAAAACATTACATTTTTCCAAATATCCAAGAATGATAGGCGGTCAATGGTGGGTCTAATATTAAATAAAATTTAATTAATTAATTTAGTTTTAATTAAAACCTACAATCCAATCCCCAATATTCCAATTCATGTGTGTACCTGGAAACTTTATAAAATTTAAAAATGCAAATTCCAATTGAATTTGTTTTCAAAACCATTGAAATGTGGGAAAATTGACGGTCAATTCCATCCAATGCCTTTGCGCCTCAAAATCACCAAACATTGGCGGCTTTTGATACCCTAAAAGGAATGATGAATAATTAATAAATTTACAAAAATAAACCGGAATATTCGGCAACGGACAAACATGATTGGATGAGGAGGAATAAAGTGAGCAAAAAGAAAATAACAATTCGGTCCGTCCTGGCCCACTCAATTTCGGTCGCCAATTTAGCACATTGATCCAATTGTTCTGGATGGTTTTTGGGTTGGGCACACTAATTTTTGAATTGAATATTAATTTAAAAAATGTTTTAAATTTACCGAATAACGTTGTTTGAGCAACATTCTATTTTGAAAATTTAATTGGTTTTTAAATTAATTTACAAAAATAGAAGAAATGAAAGCAATTCAACATTTAAATTAATATTTAATTAATCAATTATAATTTGATTTATTCTTTAATGAATTAAATGAAATAAAATGTTTTTGGTTTGGAATAATTGTTGATTGTCTTTCCATTCATTCATCCATTCAAAATGAGCCCAATCCTCTTCCTCTGGCCGAATGATGAGTGTGTCTGGCCATTTCTTAATAAACCAATCAATTAAAATTGAATAAATCAGCATTAAACCGAATTGTTTGTCCAATTCTCGTTGCATTTCCAATTGTCGATTTCGTTCCCTTTCCAATTCATCTTTATTCAATGCCAATGGTTCATTTCCTCCTTTGTTTCCTTCACCATCTTCGGCTGGTTTCGCTTCTTCTTGTGATGGTGCTGTTTTCTTCTTCAAACCCATCACTAAAATTAAAAATGAATTCATTTTTAAATCATTTAATTAATCCGCCCATTTTTGACTTACATCGTTGGAATTTGTCCATTTGTTGTGTATCTTTGGCCGTTGCCGCAATCATCGATGTCCATTTATTTTCCAATTTCTTCTCATTATTCGCTCCAATTTCCATTTGACTTGTCCCTTGATTATTGCCAATTTCCTCCTCTTTTTCATTATTCTTTCCCTTCCAAAGTAATTTTCTTTCTTGGATCATTTCCGCATGTTTTTGCACTCTTTTATTCTCCCAACATGGTTTTTGTTCCATTTTATTGCCTCTAAAAATTGAATTAAATTATTTCCAATTTCAATGTTTATATTTATTAATACTCTTCTCGTCGTTTGTCCTTTTCCTCCACCTCTTCCCTTTGAATTCGCCGTTTTTTGTCACATTCCCGCCGTTCAATTTCATCCATTTTCCATTCACGTTTTTCATTCGTCCTTTTCAATTCCGATCCATGTTTTGTTTGGTCTTCATCCCGCCGCTGGCGATTTGAATTTGAGGAACTTTTTCCTTCTCTTTTGTCACTAAAAACTGATTTTTACTGAAGAAAATATTATATTTAAACCTTCGGTCTCGATTCCGTTCATCCAAGCTGCGTTGAAGTCCAAGTCCAAGTCCATGTTTATGTGATTTATGCTGAGGAAAAAGCACAAAATTTAATTGCCTTTGACAGATTGATTTTACCTTATTATTATCTTTCGTTGATTCCGACATTGAATGGGAACCTTTAAGATTCATATGCAAATATTATTTTAAAATAATTAATTAAAATATCAACTTTGAATTGAACAAATTGAATTTCACATTTATTTTTATTTAACATTTATTCATAATATAAAATGAGACGAGAATAAATAAATAAAAATGGAATAATTTATAAATTGCAATAAAGCAGTAATCATCAATTGAATGTAAATGAAAGTGTCCATAAGCGGGAGATCGAATTTTGAAAGAACAATTTAAATATTTCCAATAAATTTCTAATCATCCAAATTCGGATTCGTCCAATTCGGCCGATGAACTTTTTGCCTTTTTAAATTCCGGCTCATAATTTTGTTCATCCTCATTTTCGTCAATCACAAAATTTTCCATTTTTAATTGTTGAATATTTTCCTGCTGTCCTCCTCCTCCATCCCCGCGTTCTTCGTCCATTTGATTGAGAAGGGAATAAAAATCGGTGAGCAAATGTTGTTCATTCGGATCAATGCATAATTTACTGCTCTTTTTGGCATCACCATAGCTTCAAATTTAAATAATTATTAATTAAATTATTTAAATTTTAACCTTTCATTGGCCAAATTGACATTGCCAAGAATTTGTAACTTTGACGAAATCATTTGCCAAATGACCTGATCAGCCGTGTTCCTTTATTAATTTAAATTAATAATAAATTTGAATTATTGTTTTTACTCACTTTGCCAGCATATATTGAACTTGTACGGAGTCTCTTTGACCAACTCGATGGGCCCTATCCTCTGCTTGAATCAATAACTTCAAATATAATCCATTAAAAATGTCAAAATTAATTATAAAAACCGAAGGATTCCAATAAAGTTCAGCGAAAATGACAATTGAGGCGGAGGTCAATGTAATTCCGGTGCCGGCCGCTGTGATACTCAAAAGGGCAACCTTCTTTTTTGGGTCGGTCTGGAATTGTTCACAATAGGCTTGCCGGTCTTTTGCATTTGTGGCCCCATCAATTCGAATGAATCCAATTCCCTAAAATTAATTAATTTTTGAATGATATTTTTTGGATTACTTCCGATGCCAATTTCAGTCCAATATGATCCAAAACTGTCAAATGATGGGCAAAGACTAGAATTTTCTTTTCCGGTGCATCCGTATAGAAATACTAGTAATTAATATTAATTTAATTAGTAAGTACTAAAATTACGGTATCAATAATGTGCCTCGCAATTGAATCCATTTTTGCTTGACCCGTCAAAATATAATATTCCATGAATGATTGCGTTTTGGCATATTTATCCTATTAAAATTGATGAATAAATGAATAAAATTATTCCTCTTACATTTGAAAAACGATCATTTCTTTGTAATTCATCCTTGGCCTTTTTCAATTCTTTTATTTTATTATTAATCACTTCGCCGGTTAAATAAACAACTTCCCGCCTTTTGGCCGGCAAATCTTCCAAAACATCCTTTTTTAAACGTCTAAAAAATAAGTATTTAATTTAAAACATTATTCTTCAACCTAATCATTATTTTGTTCATAATGGCCTTCAATTCGGTTGCATTTGTTTGTCCTTTTGCCTCAAAACCGAATCGACCCACTTGGCCGTCACAATATCGAATGGCATAATTTTTGTAATTTGGAAATATTTTTGGATCGATCATTCGAATTTGAGTGAACAATTCGGCGGGTCGAGACAATGCCGGCGTTCCGCTGAGTAAAAGGACACGAGTCGCTTGCTTCTAAAAATATTTCAATATTAATAAATTAAAATTTATAAAAATTCAAACCGCCAATTGAGTGGCCGCCTTTGTTCGATTTGTTTTGGATTCTTTCAGCAAATGGCATTCATCGAATATTACCACATGAAAATCCTGCCTAATTAGTTCAGCGAGTCGACTGGACATCAAATCATAGCTCATAATCTAATTTAAAATAATTAAATATTTAAATTAAAAATATTCCACACAAACAATGACTAAATCGGTCGTCCTCGATTTGGGCAGATCATCCGCTTTCCTTTCAATAACAAATGGACGGGTGTCCGACAAAAAATGATAAATTTGTCGTTGCCACATATATTTGACAGAGGAAGGACAGACAATGAGTAAAGGCCATGCAATTCTTACAAAAATAAATTAAATTAAATAATTCAATGTTTTATACCTATATGCGCTGGCAATCGCAATTGCTTGGACGGTTTTGCCTAAACCCATTTCATCGGCAATCAACAATCTTCCCTCACGTCTAATTCCAAAACTGAATTTTCATTGTTAATAAATTTAAGTAAAAAATACCAAACGCCCCTTCGCTGGAATGGGAAGAGAATGTCCCGAATTCGATCATCCACCATACTCAAAATCACTTCATCCGATTTTGATTTACTCTCCAAATTGTTTAATGGTGAAATTTTATCGACAAACAAATTCTGAATAATTGAATGAAATTTATTTTTGAATAATGTTTTTAACCTTTCGAACTTCCAGCGGAATTTCTTCAATTTTTATTCCAATTTTGTGGATTCGTAATTCGTTAATCTTCCGCTTCAATAATTCATAATCTTTCAATGCAAATGACCAAGAACGATCAGCATTGTCATATGTCCTCGATGGAACTTCTTTGATTTTGTTATTGATAAAATCCCGATATGGATTGTAGGTGAGCTGAATTTTATTTGAATTTTAATGCATTTTAAAATAAATACCAACTTTAAATCGTTCGCCATTTTCGTCCAAAAATAAATTGAAGCAAAATTGAAGTGATGGATTTGAACTGCTGCATGAAATTGGCATCGGTGGTTTTTGTTCCGGAATTTTTTGTACTGCCGGTGGAACATGAACATTGGGCTATGCAAAATAATATTATTTAAAAGAATTAAATCAAAATAATAAACCTTTGTTGGCTGCTGCTCTTTCCGTTGGATT
Source organism: Pratylenchus scribneri (assembly GCA_030063045.1). Classification (NCBI taxonomy): domain Eukaryota; kingdom Metazoa; phylum Nematoda; class Chromadorea; order Rhabditida; family Pratylenchidae; genus Pratylenchus; species Pratylenchus scribneri. The sequence goes on along the minus strand of JAQSEB010000064.1, from coordinate 72,471 downwards.
GGAATTGGCTGTGGTGGTTTTTTGTATTGATGTTGGGCAATAAATGCCATGCCGTTTGATTGTTTTGATGTCGCCGGCTCTGAATAAAAATTTGCATAAATTATTTAAGATTAGAAATTCAGACCATTTCGAATGATTTGTTGCGATTGCATTTGTTCCCTTTTGCGTTGCTCCGCTTCTGCTTTTTTCCGTAATGCTTCTTCTCTGCTTTTCATCCATCTTTCTCTTTGTTGATCGGTCAAATTTGTCGACATTTGTTGTATAAAATTTGTTGAAGTTGAAGCCATTTTCACTTTTATTAAATTTATTAATTAATAATCAATCAAATTAAATAATTTTAATCAAATGTATATGAAGGAAGGTCAGTGACCGTCACAGTATACAATGAATGAATCAAAATCGATTATTTTTATTTACTTTTTATGCAATTTTTTACTTTTTAATTGCTTAGAATGTTAAAACGAAGGCACACAATAAAACACATATTTGAGATTCAAGATCAATTGAATACATAAAGAAAAATAAATTAAGTGATTCTTTGCTCTTCATCTGCCGATTATTTGTTTTTCACTTCTTCTCCAATCATCAATCCGCAAAATGTATCCATGAAAGTTTGCATTAACAAAGCGAATTCATCGATATTTCCTCCATTGTTGGTTTCATATCCAGGAAAGGTTTGGGCCAATTTCTTGAGGAATCCTTGATTGCTCAAATGCTCGAAAATATGTTCCACGCGACGAACCGATTTTTCACTCAGAATTTTCTGCACCAATGAATTTGTTTTCTTCTGAAGATTGTTGAGCAATTTGAGGAAGAATTGTTGATTATATGAATAACGAAGCTGTTAAAAAATTAATTTTAAAATAAGTTAAAATAATTAATACTCACCGCTTGGAATGACTGAATGGTCAATGCCAAATTACGAAGTTCTCCTTCAATTTCCAACAAAAGTTTGCGTTGAGAATTGTCAAAGACATTTTCACGTTCCATAGCGCCTAACTTGAATGTCAATTTGATAATGTTCTTAACGACCTAAATTTCCAAAAAAAATAATTTGATTCACTCAAAATTACCTTTTCTGCGGTTTTATTGTCATAATGATGTTTCAATAGAACATAGAGGGTGTCCATCAGTAGGCAAATTCGATCATCGGCAAATAAACGAACAACACCTCTGGTTGAGAGCTTCTTAAAATCATAATTTACACATTTCTATAAAAGCTAATCACTCACCGATAGAACTTTCTTCTGAACTCGCATTGTTAATGAGGAACTAGATAATATTTGTTGATTGTTGTTAGCAGATTGATGCATTCCATCCAAATTATTCGATATTTCTTCCTTATTTTTATTGGACATTTTTAAATAATTCAATCTCTGGAAAGTTGAATTGAATGAAATATGAAAGCGAAAATTTACTGCATAAAATTCGAGTAAATTATCATTTAATTATTGGTCGATAAATGCGGATGGAATGGAATGGATAAAGGATTGAAGGGAATCGATGAAAAAGGGGAAGGAATTGATTATTATGTGTCGTTTGCAGAAATGTATGGTCAGTTGAGAGCTGACTGACTAGGTGTTTTGGTCAGGCAACATTGCAACGACATTGAACTGATTAGATTATAATAAAAGTAAAGATTTTCCCCCGAAATTATTTGTAAATATTCGAAATGCAAATGAATTATTTTGCAATTAAATTTTATGAACAACATTCACAAACTTTATTTATTTTATTACAATGAATATACAAAATACAATTTACAACAAAATGCAATGACAATTAGGGAGACAATATGAAGATGAGATGGAGGAATATTTATACAATACAATTATTGACGAGAATATGGGGGATTATCACATGGGTTTCTGCCTTCTTTGCTGCTTCTTCATCAGTCCTTGTCGCATCAGTGAAGTTGAGCGTCATCCGTGGGAGCGAAGATGTGGAACGTGCATTGAAGGTCCCCGCTAACTTGCATTGTCGCTCCGGCATTGTTGTATTGGGCAGCATAGTGAGGTGCAGAGAAGAGGGTGATGAGTCGACGATCGGCGAAGAATTCGGCCCCATCCTGGACAACCTGCAAATTAAGAAGGGAATGTAAAAGAATTGTAAAATGGGCACAAAATTTAACCTGATGAGCTCGGACAATCAAGTCGATATCCAATTGCTTGAGTGTGCGCATGACGAGATCCTCACCGAACATGACGCTTGCTCCTGAAAAAAGGCAAAAATTGGTAAATGAAATCTTAAAACCAAATCATTACCTCGATTGCTCGGCACAGTGCCCTTGATTCCTTGTTCCGGATCCGCCCACAGCAAGTCGAGTTCTGCGCATGGCCGTTGGGCATCGTAATCTGTTGCTGGACGTTTGAGTTGACGAAGTTGCTGCAGACTTTGAATCCGTTCAGAGATGCCACCGTGCATACCTGAAATTTTGGGAGTTTAGTAGATAAATTAAACTGTAAAATAAAAATAAACTCACAGAGAATTCTGCCTCCGACAAGGGCAGAGAATGGCAGCCAGGAGAAGGCACGATTGAAGGCCATGAACAGGGATTGACCATCTCCTCGATAGCGTCGTTGTAGCTCGTCCAGGAATCCGTAGTGGCGGTTGATGTTGCTGCACTCGTGATTGCCTCGCAGTAGGAAGATGTTGTTCGGGTATCGCACTTTGTAGGCCAGCAGCAACACGGCAGTCTCAATACTTTGTCGCCCTCTGTCAACGTAGTCTGAAAAAGTGGGAAAATTATCATTGATCTTTAAAATGACTGATTTTTACCTCCAAGGAAGAGATAGTTCTTTGTTGGTGGGAATCCGAGTCGTGCAAAAATCCGCATCAGGTCCGCAAATTGGCCGTGGATGTCGCCGCATATGATGACAGGTGGTTGGAGCTCGACCATGGCTGATTGGCTTTGAAGAACTTCGATCACAGTATTGCACAGCGCCTTGATTTCCGAAGCATCGACCTGAAATATAATTTCATTATTGATTTGAAAGAATTTTTGATAAATTTAAAACTGACCAGTGACGTGAAACGTTGAGCATTGCACAGGAAGATTCGTTCGATGATTGTGTCCACTTCTTGCAGGTTGAGTTTTTGCTGCGCCATGATGTCCGCTTTGGTCCCGACGTTGATGAGTTGTTTGCAGGAAATGAGTTGATATTCGTTGATGGTTTGAAGTGCTTGGCTGATGACTGATACTTGAAACTAAATTGCCCTTTCTTTTATAGTCGAATGATCGATAACAAAATCGATAAGTATTGTAAACAAGCTATACAGTAAAACAGTAAGACACCAATCTTACAGTGCAGTGTAAATACCAATCAATAATCAATCTTTTTTAGTATAAAAGACGAGGGAATGTGAAGGCATTTATCATTTGCTTTCCCATTTCCCAAAAAAACAACCTAAAAAATAAAATTGTTCTTCCACCACTTCACTTTATTTCTACAACAACATCCGAAATCGCTTCATCATGGCTGCAGGAAAACACAAGCGCAAAGGACGTTATCCACCGGTCAGTTTTTATTTTACTTTTTAAATTAATTTCATTTCCCAACATTTTAGAAATCGCGTTCATCCAGAGTTGGCCTGACATTCCCAGTTGCGCGCATCCATCGAATGCTTCGAGAAGGACAATATGCAAAACGGATCAGCAGCGGTGCCCCGATCTTCATGGCAGCAGGTAACAGTTATTTGTTTGTGTTTATTGGCTATTAATTGAAACAAAATTTCAGTTCTTGAGTACCTCACTGCGGAAGTCCTTGAATGTGCTGGGCAAATTGCAAGAGATGAAAAGGTGGGTCCATTATAACGCCAGTTACTTTTAACTTTTGCCATTTATTTTCAGAAGAACCGCATCAATCCAAGACACATTCTGCTGGCACTTCGAACCGATGCGGAACTGGACAAACTCTCAGCTGGTGTGACCGTCCATCAAGGAGGAGCTATGCCAAACATCCAGGTTTGTCGATTTAATTTTGAAAATTTAAACAAAATATTCCCTTATTTTAAGGAGGCTCTCTTCCCAGGCAACCATCCTCGCAAAGCGCAGCCGAAGGACCAGCAGCAGGGCCAACACAAACCGACGAAACATTCCTCAAATAAACCTGCTGGCAGCAAGAAGATGGGCAAGATGATGGTGTTGTGCGGATGAGAAGAAGAAGAAGGAAGAAGAATCGTGCCGTGTGGATGAATGAATATTCTTCAGATAAATGTGTAGATGCTATATCCTCCTCCCTCCATATCCCCATAAATATATTGTTTTTTTCCTATCATTTTTTCCTTCCATGTTTGTTATTATTGTAATTCCAATTGTTACCAATGTAATATATTTGTTTGTATATGATAAAATGTGAATAAATTACTTTTACTTTTGGTTGTGAAGTTTTGATTAAAATTTATCCAATATCGACTAATAAAATACAAATGAAGTGTATAAATTAAAACATGAATCAATCTGATTTTTGGCTGGAAAGTTAAAAAATATAATACAATATTTTTTTATGAATAGATAGAGGAGATTGCGATAGAATCTTTGCGAAATGTTGTGAAAAATTAATACCATTTGACTTATTGAAGGAAAATGGGCAAAAAGAATAAAATTTGGGTTAAATCAATAAAAAATGCCTTCAAAATTTGGAAATTATCAATCATTCAAAATCCATTCAATTTCCTCCTTCAAAGTGCTGTTGATATTACAGAAGTAAGACCGTGGATGAGTAAAGTTGGCGGTAATCCTTCGGTGAAAAGACGAAGTTGGTCCAAATATGTTTCGGCTTTCTCCACATTCAATCCGACATTGGGTGGCATTGGAAGATTGAGGAAGCAAATGGCCGCACCCTCACCACTGTTCCGTTGGATTGTTTCATTGACAGCTTTCACAAATTGCAATGGATATTCGGAAATGTCTCTGAAAATAATTAAAATATAATAATATTCACATTAATTTGTTGTAAAATTTTACGTGAAGCTCCTCGTGGTGGTTCGTTCAATTTGCTGTAGAACATGATCCCAGGGCACCATTACGGTTTTGGCCTTTATCCGTAATTGTTCCAGCATTTGTTTCAATTGGAGTTCTTGATAGTGCATATCCTAAATTTAACAAATAAAATAGTGTTATAAATTTAAAAATGACCTGTAAACTGTGTACACAAATATGGACTCGAAGTGTGGCATTTCTCCATTTGCCGGACATTGATAAAATGCACGCAAGTTGAAGGACAAAAAGTGAGGAATTGTCCCAACGAAGTCCGGTGCCTGGAGCCGATTCTTTGCCCTCGGATTTTTTGAATAAATGCGAAGGCCAAACATCAATGAATCTGCGACCGGATTGCCTAAAATGGAACGATTAAATTTCATATAAAATTTTTACAACTCACTTTAGTGCCACTTCTCTGTCGAATTGAGTAAAATGACGGGCAATGCATAAATTTTTATTCAAATTGACCACATCATTCAAAATTTGAACATATTCCGGCGTTGTGAGTCTTTCAGTGGATGCATTTATCTCATTGCTTGGGAAGAAGTCACTGGCCGTGAAATATTCCACAACTTCGCTGCGTCCAATTTTCGAAAATTTCAGCTCTTTGAGTAAATGTGTTTCGGATAAAATTGATTCGGATGCTTGTTTCTCATGAAATCCAATGACAACCTAAAAAACAATTACATTTAATAATTTATTCATTTATTTTTACTGTATTTGGTTTCATTGCACCGAGGCCACTGAGTCGAATGAGCTAAAAAATTGTTGTGGATTTTCGTATTTTTAAATAAAAACCTGTTGAATGCCATTCCGAACATTGTCCGTCAAAGTTAATTCCACAAAAGATTTTAATTTCAAATAATCAACCAAAGAGAGCCAATATGGATAGACCTTTAATATAATAATTAATGTGAATTATTTTTAATTTAAAACTTGTTGAAGTGGATCCAAAGTTGTGTGTTGTTGCTGTTTTCCATCCGGTCCACTGCCCAAATCCCCTCTTTGGACATGTCCAATCACATATAGGCCACTTTTCTTTATATCATTCACAAAATCCATTAGAGGACAGCATGTGGCCGGGCGATTGACCAAAAGTAGAATTTGAGGGCGCCAAAATCTGAATTTGAACATTTTAAAATGTTTTAATTTTGATTTTACTCACTTCACATGTTCCTTTCGTACATCCAAAAGGAGTAAATATTTTCGGACTTGATGATAAATTAGGGCCTGCGAAATTGAACCCCAAGAACCGATTGGTGCCTAAATTTCGAGTTAAATTTATTAATGATGAGAAAAAACCTGATAATGAAGGATCATAATCAATAACATCAACAAAACCACAGCGACCGCAGACATTGAAGCATCGATGACCAACATCATTATAACCTTAAAATTAATTTATTATTAATTTTGTGAAAAAAAACTTACGGTTGAAATTGCACCGAGTGCGCAACTGTGCCATGAAAAATACTTGAAATTTGGCCGAAAATTTGGTGCGCTTGTCAATTCCAAAGCCAATGTGGCAATATTGACGCCCATATATGAGAGGAGGAAGAGAATTGAGGTAATTTTGGCAATTCGGTTCATTGCGCCAATCATTAGGACAAACTTAATTTTATTAATTATTACAAATGATTTTTTAATTGTAATAAAACAATATATTTTTGAATGATTTTAATTGTAAAACTGACCACCACACATATCCAAGAAATAATGACCTGAATATTTAATAATAACCATTAATTTATTTTTGTAAATATTTTACCGAAATAATTGGATTCCGTTTCGATCCAAATTCCAATGTTGCCGGCTTCAGAAGATTTCCAAATAATTTATCCTAAGAATAATTTCAACTTAAATGGTAGAAAAATGAATTAAACCTGTGCAAATCTGGTCAGAACACGAGAGGCCCCAATCAAATTTGACATTGAAGAGAAAAATGTTGCGATGAAAACGCCGAGCATAATCAGCGAAGGAATCATGGCCGTATCGACCATGACCATATAATCCTCTTGAAGAAGTTGGCGGGAGCATGAGAGGCAAAGAAGGAATGCGGTCAAAATGTAGGTGAAAAGGGTGGTGAACACCGCTTGCAAAGTGCCCCGGGGAATGGAAACATTTGGGCGGGCCAATTCGCCGGACATATTCGCACCAGCCATTAAACCTTAAAATGAATAAATGAATGCATTTATTTATAATTGAACCTGTCACTCCGCTGAATATAATAGCGAACATTAGGGCAAAATCTGTTTTTTGACCGGTCGTGTAGTCCAGAGTAAAATTTGACATTAAATTTTCGGTGAATGTGGTCACACTAAAAATGGCATAAACATTTTATTTTCACAATTCACAAATAACCTGAATGAAGTATATTTGGCATTTTGGGTTTGATTAAAGTTGACGACCAAATCACTGGTTGGATCCGATTCATTTTTTCGGACCATATATGCAAATGTATTGTCGACAGGAATGCGAATGTCGCCGGGTGGTCGGACAAAAACCGTGAAAAGGAATGATCCGTAGGCCAAAGCAATTAGGCATAATGCTAGCAAAGCTGTTCGGGCAAACCATTCGGCGCCAAGCAAACTCAAAAGGAGGATCACAATGCTGATTAGCACACAATGGATGAATTTGCCGCCGAACATGTTACCAATTCCTTTCGATTATAAATATATTTTGATTTAAACTTATTTAAACCTGTGGCATTTGTTAATGCTTCGGTGAATCCGGATATGTAAAGGGCACAGGAAAATACATTGGCCGTAAAAAAGAGGACACCAATGCTTCCGCCAAATTCAGGGCCAAGTGTTCGGCTGATCATATCTGAATTAAACCATTAAGCATTAAGAATTGAATATTTAATTAGTCTTAAAAACATACAATAAACTCCGCCTCCTTCCACCGCCCCATTTGAAGAAACTGCACATAGAGAGAGTACAGTCAAAAGAATAATTCCATAAGCAAGCAACAGTTCCAAAACAGTGAGAAAAAAGCCAAGTTGACCAACGGCAAAACCCATCCGTAAGAAAAGCAGAGCAGAGAACATGGAAATTGTGACTGGGGCAAAAACGCCAGAAATTGTTGAGAGTCCATTGGGTTTGGACATGACTGATTCGTATTCTAAAAGATGAAATTAATTCTAATTTATTTTGTTATTTTTATTAACCTGCTGAGACACTGTTCCCCGATCGATTGCGTGCCATTCCAACACCATTTGACTCGGTCCGGTCCATTTCCATTGCCGAATTGGGTATTCCGTCCATATTATTAGAATTTACGGCATAACAATCGGTACCAGCCGGTTCAAGAATGCCATAGGAAGGAATGCGTAAATTTGCTGCTGATATTTGTGTTCTTCTCTCATCATCGGCCATTTTCAAACCAAATCTGAATAAAAAATTGTTAAATTTTAATTTAGTGTTTTGAAAAAAATTAATGAGTACTCTACTGAGTAGATAAATGACTTGACTTATACCTCGGTCAATGGTCAATGCAACTTATAAATTTTTTTTTGCAATTTTGCCAATTAAAAAATTTTTATATTTTTAATTATTGATTAGATTTTTTAGTATTTTCTATTTTTCGACCTCGAAAAATCCAATAAAACAATTTAAATTTCGGAAAAATAGTTTTACTTAAATTATTTCTTAATTCTATTTTCTCGTCTCGAATTGTTATGATTATGAATGATGAATGTTTGATTGATAAATTACAGATAAAAAATGTCAACAATTGATAACAAGAGCAATAATGAAAATTCTAAAAAATTGTCGTCTATTCAAGAAATCGATCCAGTCGATAAGTATTCAATTTTAGTAATCAGAGTAAGTTTTATGGATAAATTTATTATGTAAATTTCTAAATTTTTAAGGGAACTATCATTGGCACCGGCTTGTTGGGATTGGCACTTTTTGTTCGTAATGCGCGGATGGTATTTTTTAATAAATCGAATTCTTCAATTATTTTTGATATATTTTAGTTTGCAATTTACAATCATGTCAAAGAAATTCCGGAAGATTATTATCGATTGGGCATTCAAATGAAAGGAATAGTCCGAGAAATATCACCAAATGGTTTAATACGCGTTGAACATAAACCGGATGTGAAGCTGCCTCAAATATTGACCTTTCGTAAAAAATCAAAAACAATGGTAATTGCACAATAATTTATCTACTAAATAATAAATTTTAAGGGTCGACTAAATTTGAGATTGGCTGGATTGGATATATCGCCAGTCGGTGTTGAACACATGACAAAAAATCTGAAGATTGTCGGAAGACCAGTCACATTTAAAGTTATCAAACCGGTGGAGAAACAACCGGATGTAACTGATTCTGATATGACTTCAAAAAAGGTAACAATTCATTACAATTTAATATCCTGATTGAGATTAAATATTTAGACTATAAGATCAGTAAATTTGAATGTGGAATTGGTCCGAAAAGGCTATGCCAAAGTTTATGGTCTCGACAATTTTGAGCATAAAAATGCACTCCAATCGAATTCAAATTATTCTCGACTTATCACCAAATTGCTTACTTGTGAACAGGTAAAATTAATAAAATGATGAGGAAAATTATTTTAAATAGATCGCCGAGCGCAGAGGATTGGGATTGTGGGAACGAAGTTCGTGGGTGGAAAAGGTACAAAATTTAATTAAGATTTATGAATTATTTTATTTTAGGTGGCATCTTTTCCATCTACTGTCTCGCAGATCATCAAACAATCTGCCCTTTCAAAATTATTAGTAAGTGAAAATAATTTAAGCTTTAAAACTATTTTGCTAAATTTAGGTTCTCGGCTTCTACTTGATTCGCGATATTGCCTTAATGCTTTATTCATTGGGAAAGAACATTTATTACACTGGAATGGCCATTGGAGGTTATACAATCGAAGGATATCATCGCTTTGCCCGTTTCATTGACAAATTGAGTGGATGGTATTTCGGAATGAAAAGTAGAAGGCAAATTTCATCTGCTGCTGACCAAAAGGAAATAAACAAATAGATTTATCATAAAATAAATTGTGTTTTAAATAGTTGGCAATCGCTCAATTTTGTTTTGAAATTTAAGATAAACATTAATTTTTTATTCATTTGTTTTTTCATTTGTAACAATTCCAGCAATTTATTATTTTATTTTTAATTTTTCAAATAATTTTTGATGAGTCATGCTACTTCGGAAATGACATTCAATTTAGACCAACTTTTTACACATAAAGACATTTTACAAAGCCGAGAAACCAATTTATTCCAACAAGTGAGTGAATTAATATTCGAATATTTTAATTAATTGGTTTTTTTCAGGAAAAAGACGAAGAATTATTGACAATTTCGGAACAAATGCGAATTATTGAATCCGAAGGAGGCGCCGCATATTCCCATTGTCCTCATGCACTTCCATTGATTAAGAAAGGCGATTTTATTTCCATATTAAATTGTGCATGGAAAAAGGTTTAAAAAGGAAACAAAAAATTTGAATAAATTTGATAAATAATTCAGAATTACGCAGAGGATATTTCATTCAAAAATGTTCATGATCCAAAAAATGGGGTCGGTGATTTATTATTGAACCCAAAATATATTCAATCAAAGATTGGTGAACTCGAAGAACAAATAATCGCCGGTCCATGGAATTGTAGTGGACGAGGAAGGACCAAAAAATTGGCACAACATCGGGCGGCGGCGAATGTTTTGTTGAAAATTATTGAGGATGGACGACATAAAGAGGTAACAAAATGAATTAGATTGATGGAATTGTACAATTAAAATGATTTTCAGTTTCTGATTCCTGGACAAAATGAAGAAGAGGCACGGGAAATAATGTAAGTTTTAATGAATATTTTAAATGAATATTTTGGATTGATTTGAATGATTTAATCATTTTATATATTTATTTTTATGTTTAAGACTGAATGCAATGGAAGAACAAAAAATTATAAATTCGGCTGCTCCACAAGTCCAAGGAACACAATCAATTTCCTCCAGCGAATCATCTTCGACAGTGACCACCACCGCCCCTCCCTCCGGCCAGCAAACAAATTGGATTGGAAAATTAAATGAATTGTAATCTCTTTTTTTAAATAATTAAAAAATTATTCTTTTTATTAAAGGATTCAAATCAAGAAAATACGCTGTCATTGGTCTGATCATGTGGATCAGAGGAATGGGCCATTGAATGTGGTCGAACATTGTCATAAAACAATTCTTGTGATTGAAGGTTCAATTTTGTTCAAAAATAAAATATAAATTAAAAAATTTTCAGATTCCGGAAAGAAATTTGAGGGAAATGGAAATGGCAAAAACAAAAAATTGGCCAAACAATTGGCACACAAGGAAATTTATGAGCAACTTTGTCAAATTTACGAATTAAACAATCAAATGGAATCAACGGCAATGGAACAATCGACGAGTTCAACAATGGCAGCAGAGAACAATTTAGTTAAGAATGAGGAACAAATTGAGCAAAATGAGGTTGAAAAGCGCCACAAAATATTCCAATTAAGGTTTTTAATAATTATTTTTTCAGAACAAAGAACCATCCATTTCACCACCGACTGAATGCATTCAAACAACAAATATTGTTGAGGTTGAGACCAAAATTCAAATTGAGAACAATGATGAAAATGTTGAGAATGGGCAAGGCACCGACATTCGTCCTTATCTGGAGGAAATATTCACCAATCGAAACAAACACAATCCGGAAATGATTTTGAGGTTGTTAAATTTAAAAAATACATAAAAATGTAATTCTCTCAATTTAGGCAAATTTTTGCATGGAAAGATGCCCGAATTGTGAAGGCATTCCCACAAGCCGAATTAAAATTTGTTGAGACGAAGAGAAATCCACTTTTTGGTAAATAAATTAACAAAATTAAAAATGAACAATTTAATATTTTTAGATGTTCAAATTTATTTGGAAATTTGGGCCGACCATGGCTCGAAACGAATTTTAAATTGCACATTCGGTGGTGAAGGAAATGACATTAAAGCAGCGAAAAATGATGCAATTTGGCAGGCAATCGAATTCATTTATTATTTTGTTGACATTCCATCACATTTGAATGAATGAACAATGAATTAAATTACCGGATGATGCCTTTTATATTTTTTTTATTCACACATTTAAATTGTATTTATTCTTTAAAATTCAGGAATAATAAATTTATTTTGTGCGCAAAAAATCAATTTACATTCAATCGGTTAATATCGATTTATTTTTTTATGTTCATTGATCAAATTTCATTTTTTGTCAACAAAGAAGTAAATTTCTTTGAAAGTGACCTCAATTTCTTTACCACAAAAAAACAATCCAAGTTTATTCCCTCAAATGTTTTTACGGTATTCGGTGAATGCAATTAGTCAAATTGAGCGCGCGAGCCAAATCCCATCCAATTCCAGCCAACCACCGCTTTAGTAGGGTAATTAATCAAAATGAGGGGAAGGAACACCGCCAATCCACCCAAATTGTTGAAAATTAGCTGCCCAATTAAGCAGAAGAATTCCTCACAATTTTAATTGTTTTTTTTTCAGCTGAAAACAAATTAAAAATGGCCATTTCCAACAAATCTTCATCACTCATTTTTCGTCGATTTCTTCACCAAAATCCAACAATTCCAAATTACCGGAAAACAATAATTCATCCAATTGTGCGAGTTGACCATGCCGGCGAATTGGCAGCAGATCGGGTAATTCAATTCAAATTCACAATTACCTATTCATTCATTCCAATTATTTGGCACAGATTTATGCCGGACAATTGGCAATGTTGCCAAAAAATCATCGTCTAGTTCCAATTATTGAGCAAATGTGGAAGGAAGAAAAACGACATTTGGATGAAATGGAAAGGCAATTGGCCAAATATGAGGTTGGTTTCCCATCATATTTATTACAATAATTTATTTTTTAAAGGTTCGCCCAACAATGTTGGCACCGTTATGTTCGATTGCCGGCTTTTTATTAGGTACAATTCGATGGGATTTATTTCCTCTAGATTTACCGTATTTCCACTATACCGTAATTCCTCTATTATTGTCCCCTCCCCCTTTAATAGAAGCCCACCTCTAATAATACCCCCTTTGAGGATTTTAAGAACAAAAAAAAACTATAAAAAGGTACTAGTTCCCCCCCCCCCCCCTTTTTGGAGGGTCTCTGAAAAGTCATAGCCCCGGGGCCACTCATAGAGGAAATACGGTATTTATAATATCAAAAAAGGTGCTGGGACGGCAGCAATGGGTGAAAAGGCGGCAATGGCATGCACAATTGCGGTGGAGGAAGTGATTGGACAGGTGGGAATGGGAATATATTTGGCATAAATTAGGGTTAATTATTTAATATTTAGCATTATAATGATCAAATCAAATTATTAATGGAGGACAGTGCCGAAGGGAACAAAGAATTGATGGATTTGTTGCAAAAACTTCGGGACGATGAAATGGAACACCACGACACGGGGGTGAAATATGAGGGAATGGAGGCACCCTTTTATGGCGGTAAATTGGCCAAAATGCATTTTGGGAATTTAATTATTTGTTATTTTCAGCGTTGAAGTCCATTATTCAGACTGGATGCAAGACGGCAATTTGGATTACTCAACGAATTTAGATGCAAAAATGATTTACAAAATATTTAATATTTCCTCCGTTTTCATTTGATTATAAAATATTTCTCCTTTTTTGGACCAAAATAAATTTGAGTGAATGATCATTTTTCTTTCTTTTTTGATGGCACAAAATAGATGGGAAAATGCCAATGAAACTGGTTTTTCCTTGATTTTGGAATACCCAAAAATGTGAATGGCATCGGCGGTTGGCAATGTACGAAATTAATTCCACTCAAATGAAAGAGCCGCAAAGAACAAAGAAAAGGGGGAAATGGAGGGAGGAAAGCATCCAACTGTGAATAAATGCCGAAAAACATTGAGGCTGGCACAAAAAGGAAATCAGGGCGAAAATAATGGAATAAAAAAAATGGGGGAAAAGGAATTTGAGTAAAAGAATGGATGGATGGATGCCAAATGCCATTGAACCACATAGATGGAAGGACAATGTGCGAGGTCTATGTGGATTTATTGTTGATGTGGACATTAAACTTTTTGGGGATTGACAGAATAGAAGATGATTATTTATTCTATTTTACCGATTTGCTCATTTATCCCAACGGCAACATCATGGTGTTAACTGTTAATATTTGCCCTTTCAATGTTAATATTATTCCTTTCATTCATATCGCAAAAATGTACATAAAATGTTTTATTAAAATTGGCCACCAAATTGTTGGAAAGAAGTCAATCATTCATTCATATATTTTCCATTCCCCTCCATTCATTCATCCACTACTCGGCTTTTCATTTATTCCCAAGGGATAACTTTCTTTGGCCCAATTGGCGCAACAGATGGGAAATGGTTGAAGGAGAGGGCATGGCCTCTGGCCTAATTACATACTGACAATGACTGTTGTGTCCCCCCCCCCCCCTTTTGGCAATTGGATGACAATATTGGCAATACCGGAGGCCAATTTTCTTTACTCCGGAGTCTGGACTTAAAATGAATATTGAAAAATAATTCCATTTTCATTCCATTCTCAATTTATTAAATATTCGGCCAATTCATTCGAGTGGAATAATTCCATCCATTCATCCATTTTGATGGAATTAATTTCATAAAAACAATGTTGAAGCTGGTGTGGGGGTCGGGGTAAATGGACGAATCCACCAAGAAATTCTCTCAATTTTTTGTGAGGGAATTCGAATGAAAATGAACCGTATTTTCCCTTTGTTTCAGCAGTTTTTTATTCCCACGCCCATAACCTAAAATTGGGGCACACATTAATCGTTCGGTTCGCCGCAATCCTCCTCATTCTCTTATGGGGCATATAATTTTTAATATTAAAAGAGGAGGAAAAGCGCATTTTAATCGGCAAAAATGGGAATCATTCATATTTTTACATGGAATATACGGTAATCAAAAAAAAGGAATGAAGGAGAATCCCAAGCAATATTCAGGAAAAGAAAAAGTTTGGAATTAAAGAAGGGAGGAAGGGGAGGTGAATGTGCCCTGAGGCAGGGGATTCTGTAAATTATTTTTCTACCATCAAATTCCTCCAACTCCGCCCTTTGCCTCCATTCATCCATTCATTGGCTGGCCTTTTCCCCTGACTCCGCCTTCCCTCCTCCTTCCCCTTTCCAAATTCAAGTTGTGTGGTTTTCTCGCAGAGTAAATATTATTATATGCTTAAATAAATTCCTCTTTACATTTTAAAATTCTTTGAGAAAATGCCTCGTCCAATGAAAAATGTTTTTGGGGAAGATCAGGTGAATTTGAATAAATTAATTGAATTTAATTTATTTTAAGAAGCCTCCATTCTCCTATATTTGGCTCACTTATATGGCCATCCAAAGTTCAGACGATAAAATGCTTCCTTTGACCGAAATCTACAAATTCATAATGGACCGTTTCCCATATTATAGGCAAAATACTCAAAGATGGCAGGCAAGTTCAAAATTCACCCATTCATTTAACATTTTTTCTAGAATTCTTTGCGGCATAATCTTTCCTTCAATGATTGCTTCATCAAAGTGCCCCGAAGGGCGGATCAACCCGGAAAGGGTTCATGTTGGGCAATTCACCCAAAAGCGATGTCAATGTTCGAGAATGGAAGTTGCCTAAGGAGGCAAAAAAGATTCAAGGTGGGCGACTTATTAAAGAGGGATATTATCTTTTTAAATGAATTCATATATCTCAAATATTCATTTTTTGCTTCAGCTTGATCCTTTTTCCTGTGGACGTTCCACAAAATGCAAACCCAGCAGAATTGCCAACAAAAATAATAACAAAATTGGCCAACAAATTGTTGAACAAAGGAAAGAGGATGAAATGGAGGCAGAAAGCGAAACAACATTTGAGGGAGAAGGAGGGGAAATTGACGGCAATTTTGGTAGAATATTCAATGGGAAATTGGAAAGGGAATAAATTATTTTTAATATTTATTTAGAAAGGGAACAATATGTGGCCAGATTGGTTTTGATCAGCCGAATGATGGCCATCAAACAGCAACAAAATGCACAACAATTTTTGATGCCATTCCAATTCCCAGTGCCCAACCAAAAAATGATGCCATCAATTTTTGGGACCCAAATGGCCAATGAATGGACCAGAATTTGTCAACCCCTTTCCCCACAAATTCATTCCCAATCCCAATTAAATTCATCCCCTTCATCAGTGCAATCAAAAATTCCAACAATGACATCTTCTTCTTCATATTTTACCATTTCCTCAATTTTGGGTGACCAATAGGCTATATTAATATTGAAAAAATGCGAATTTTGTATTGAAAAATTGTGATAATATGATTAACTAGCATTCGGTTGACGCTTCGCGACTTCCAAACTCGTAATAATTTTTTGGTTAAAATGGAATTCATATATTGTATTTATAAAATCTAATAAATGCGATAAAACTAAATCGGATAATTAGAATGTTTATCTGCGACCTTATTTTGTATATTATGTTTATGAATAATTTGAATTCCCAATCAGTTTATTTTCCTATAAATCTTTCCGGAAAATACAAATCTAACCGGAAGAAATACAAATCTAACCGGAAAAAAAAATTTTTCCGGAATGAAACACAATCTAACCGGAAAACACAACTTTTCCGGAAAACACAAATCTAACCGGATGAAACACAAATCTAACCGGAAAACACAAATCTAACCGGATGAAACACAAATCTAACCGGAAAACACAAATCTTTCCGGAATGAAACACAATCTAACCGGAAAACACAAATCTCTTCGGAATGAAACACAATCTAACCGGAAAATACAAATCTTTCCGGAATGAAATACAATCTAACCGGAAAACACAAATCTTTCCGGAATGAAACACAATCTAACCGGAAAACACAAATCTTTCCGGAATGAAAACACAATTTAACCGGAAAACACAAATCTTTCCGGGATGAAACACAATCTAACCGGAACACAAATCCGGAATGAAACACAAATCTAACCGGAAAACACAAATATTTTCGGAGAAAACACAATCTAACTGGAAAACACAAATCTTTCCGGACACAATTTCTTTCCGGAAAACAAATCTGACTGGATGAAACACAATATTTTTCATAATTTCCGGAAGCCAATAGCATAGAAACCTATTGGAAAATTAATATTTGGAGAAGGTCAAAATTTTAATGGCTAATTGTTTCCATTTGGCCCCTAATAATAAGGACATCACATGTTCCCCCAAGGGAAATCAACTGCTCTGCCATTATTCCTTTCCTCTTTAAACCCTCCCACACATCTTGGCCAATGGAAATAAATTTACAATTTACTTTTACCATTTGTATTTTGTTTGAGTAAAATATTACAAATGAAAATGGTATTATTAAATCAACAAATATTATTGTCAAGGGATATTCATCTTTTGCTAACATTTGTGTACAAATAAACATCCTCTCCTTCATCTTCCTCCTCCTTATCCCTTCCTTCCTGTTGCCCCTTCTCCACATAATAATGGTCCATTTCGTCCTCATGATGTTCTTCATGTTCATCATTTTTACGCATTCCTCCAACACATCGATTCTGTTCAGTGTTGTTCAACATTCTGACCGCATCCCACATTGTTTCAGGCAATGGAAGATCCCTTGTTTCGGGCAGAAAATAGATTAGGACACCAGCAAACAATGAGAAAATGCAGAAAATTGCCATTGGCAAAATAGGCCTATAATAGGGAATAATTAAGGTTTCCATCCATTAAATTCATTCATTTTACAATGTAACATCACTGAGAATGGCAATATAGCCGGAAGCAGCCGACCCAATTCGAGCGATCATTGAACAAGTACCAACGGCGCTATTTCGAATTACTGTTGGATATAGTTCGGAAGTGAAACTGAAAAAGAGGAAAGAGCCAATTTAAATTAGCCTCAGATAGAATGAACATGTAAAGAATGTTGAATGCTCCTTGGATGCAGGCCTTGCCGGCCAACATGAACACAAGGGAAAAGGTCATTTCCTCGCGTAAACTAAAGCACATTGCCGCAAAAATGAGGGAACCAGCGCTGATTAGGCTGATCACCTGCGACCATTTACGGCCCTAAAAAGGATTGGAATGGGATGAGAATGATGGTCATTCGATTTGGACTTTATGGAGAAGGAAAACACATGTCATGAGGGTGGGCAATTCAATGGCACCGGCGATGGCATTATTCAGGAAGAAATTGCCAACAAACATTGCACGACCTGGGGTTGACTGGAAGAGGGAAAAGCATCTTTGAATGAGGCATGGGGAAAGGGGGACTTGATCAGAGAGGGCAATCACAATGCCATAATAGACGAGGGCAGTGGCAATCCAAACCAATCCGATGATCACATTTCGGAATGCCATTGTTGGCGATTTGAAGGAATGAAGGAAATGTGGCCGTTGATTGTGCTTTATCCATTTGCGCATTTCCCTTTTAGGGGGAATATTTGTGGTTTAATGATGAAATACTAAAATGGCATACGAATGGCGAACAAGTTCCAAATCGGAAGGCAATGAACTTTTATTAAAATGACAAGCCTTTATGGAAATTTATTAAGGATGAATAGATTGGGAATTTTGAACATACTTTACGGATTATTTTCTCGGCTTCATCCACTCGATTTGTGACAATCAACCAACGAGGCGATTCCGGGAGATGATGGATTAAGAAGAGGGAAAATAAATGAAAAGTGGAAGTAATTAACTAAATAAGAAGGAATTATGGAATATTAATTATTTCACTTGAATTGAAGTCCATGAACGGCAAATGTAAGCAACCAATGCGAGGAATGCATAACCACATGCCCAGGGAGCCTGCAACAAACTCCCAACAATGGAACGATATTGCATTCCTTTTTTAACGAGGATAATTCAATTTAAAAGGGGGTACAAACCAGTGATTTCCATGCAATAAACATAGGCTTAATTAAATTCAATTAAAAGGTCAATTCCCTTATTCCCACCGGCCAAATCTGCAGCTTCATTGCAGGCAGCCAGCAAAAAACGAACCACCAAAAAAACTTCAAATTCCCTGGAAAATGAGAGAAGAAAACCAAAAATTGTGGACAAAATTGAGAAGCCATAAATTGCCGGTTTTCGACCATAACGATCCTTGGAAAAAGGAATTGGTTAATTGAGTGAAATGAAACACAAACGGAAATGAATCCGCCCATCAAGCATCCAATCAAATAACCAAGGGAATATGACAAATGGACGTGTGCCCTACTCCAATTATCATCACAAACTCGATCCCATTGGGTCACCACAGAATCCTTCATTATACTTCGATCGTATTCCCATTCCTTGCAACGTTGCACCTGTGTTTCCCGACCATATTTCCCTAAAATATATTCCCTCCTCCCACCAAATATGGTGGCCTTTCCCTGGCCAATAGAATTGCCTCAGTGAAATTCATTCGCAAATATTCAAGAAGTTGTGATTCTGAAATCCGATATACCGCACATTGGTCATGTTTTGTTCGACGTCTTTGCGAATTTCGGACCTTTTAAAGAAACACACAATCAATCCCAGATTTCCATCAAAATTTGCCTGAGGGAATGCAATCCCAGAATCCAATGCTTTTTCCCAAGTCCAACCGGCCCCAATATCATTTTCGGGATTTTCAATGAATTCCCGGGAAAAATTAGGCAACTGAAAGAGAAAAAATGATAATTTTTATTTGGTGCCTAATTCCAACTTTGCACCAATGATCGGGCAAATATGTGAAATAAACGACAGAAAGACTTGAATATAAATTAATTTATGACAAAAATGGAATGGAAATTCACTTGAACATTGCATGTGGCATTTGATGGGCGGAAATGATTAAATAAATGAGAATTTGCCAAGTCGAACATCCTCCAATGATTTTGAGTATTCCTAAAATTGGCCACCAATTTTCATTGAATATTTCTCACCCAATTTTAATTAACTCAACTTCGAAGTCGATGTCAATGTTCTTTGTGCCTTGCAACTTTTCGCGTTGATTTTTGTAAACATTTTGCATTTTATAATGTTGCGCATTCACTTCCAATTCACTTTGATTTCGAAGGCGACCTCTCAAGAAAGGGGAATTGTCAAAAATCAATTTTTTGTCCTAATCCAATTTAATTTATTTTCACCAACTTCCTTGGCCCAATTTGCTGATTATTCTTGTTTTTTGACATTTCCTGGGGCTCTTCTCCCTTTCCATTCTCAATGATTGGCACATTTTGTTGTTGATTCGGTTGTTCGCCAGTCGCAGGGCTAATGCTGGTTGCGGATGAAGGACTTGGCTGCTGGGCGACCATTTCCACGAAAATGGCCCCAGAATGTTGGGCACCGCCCAAATTTGGATCGGACTTGAAAGGATAATGCGACATTTTGTGAATTTATTGCAATCACCTGGACCAAAGTTGGGCCAGCCAATTGGGCATTTTCCGCCGCAATTTGCACTGTCCTCAAATCGAATTCACTCTGAATGATTGGCATCAAATGAAGCACCAAAATTGTCCCAAACTTGAATAAAGATTGGCTGCGTTGTGTCGATTATGCCAACAATTGGCTCGATGCCTCCCTCAATTGGCGCAGTTGGATCAACAATTTGGGTGGTTGGCATTGGAGGCGAATTGAGGGGAAAATCCACCACTGCCCCTTCTCCATTATTTTCCTCCATTTTTTGGATAAATATACTTCCAAAAGTTTATTTGTTTATTTTTGGTCGATGGATGGGGGAATTTTGGTCAGCACAAACTTGGATGGATTAAAAAAAACAAATTAATCGGGAATTCAAAATGGTGGCAAAGTATTGATGTCAAAATTAGTTGAATTAAATCGACATTTTCCGCAAATTGTTCCAATCAACCCAAATCGATCATGGGCCGAATTGAGGAGAAATGGAGCAGGGGAGAGGGCATCATTATGGGCCAGCAATCTTCCTTTTTCCTTGTCCCAAAACTAAATAAACCACCTCCCCCTTCCCTCCAATCAGTCGAAAAGGCCATTATCAGAGCCAGCCAATTGAATTGACGCCAATTGCACTTTTTAAATAAGCATTCACGGAAATGAGGAATTAAACATATGTTCCACATTTTGCATGGATTCTTCAAAATCATCTAATGTTTTCTTTAATTCCAAATATTTAATATATAATGATAATGAAAATATCCATTTTATCGTCACTTTTCCATTCCTTTCTTCACTCATCAAAACCAGCCAGAGGCCAAATTCATCTGTCTGTTGGATTCCTCGACGATGATACGATATATATTATATAGTAACCGAAGATATGCAATCAACATTTGGCAGATTAATTCTCTTTTTATTCGTCAATCTTTGTAAAAACATAGACAAATGGACTATAAGAAAATGATAAATAAAGAAAAAATGATAAAACATTGGCTATAAATGATAATAAATAAAAGGTGGAGATGGTTGGATTAAGCAAGAATTATTGTCCTAAACAGAAAGAAATTAACTGAATAATGTAAATATTAATTTAAAAATGATTTCAAATATATGGAGGAATGGAATTTGGAAGAATATTCAAATTCAGAAATTCCTCCTCCTCCCTCCATAATAATCATAGTAAAAAGCTGTGCATTCTTCGGATGGCCCACTTCACTGGCTTCTTTTTGAATGGGAAATGTCATCATCGGAAATGAAGAAGAAGCAGAAGGGGACACAAATATTTGGCCAAAATTTGTTCCTCAATTTTTGCCCACCTAAACCCCTTTTTTCCATTTTGCTTTGAGCATCCAACTTCTCCACATCGATTTTCTTCCCCCGCTGGGGCATTCATTCAAAAGGGGCGGTTTGTTTGTGCCCGATGAATGAATGAATACGCCTCGGGGGCACTTACATCATAGAGAAGAGAGGGCATAGTGAATGAATGGATGGAGGAATTTGGGTGGCAAAATATTGAATGAGAGGTTGAGTAAAAAAAAAGTGGGAAAACATGAATTGGAATGAGGGAAATGCACTGCTCATCGAGAAAAGTTAGGAGAATTCCATGTCCAATATTGAGGCCAAGAATGAATGAGGTATGAGTAAAAAGTTGGGTTATACTCAAAGTCAGAGGCAGTCCAATGAAAAGAAAAAGCTCGCCATTAGCTGCCAGCCAGCCTGACTGTTATTGACAGCCCCAACCGGACCTTTGGCTAAAGAGAGGCAGAGCCAACCACTTTTCTATTCCCTTTGGGCGATGGACTCTTCCAAAGCATTTCTCTTCCCAACATCGGCAACCACCGTCCAACCACTTTCCTATATCGATTTTGGCGTCAATGCTTGGGTTGGCGGCGCCCATTCCTCCTCCTCCTATTCTTCCCTTCCCATTCAATTCCTCCCTTTTTCCTCATCATCATCCAATCCTCCTCATATGAAGAGGAAGAAGAGGATAAGAATAACCACCGCCACAACCACCTCAGTCAGCCAAATAACGCGTCCAATTTCCCCAACGGCGTTCCCTCCCCTCTGGCCCATCGACACCGTCAATCGATGCCCATCCAATTTCCCCCTCCATTTTCCTCCTTCCTCATCCCATTCGGCCATTCTTCAACGGTTCATCGGACTTAAATGTTGGCCCAGGAACTATTGGGCATAATATTGGTATGCTTATTATTACTGCTGTTATTCCACCCTTTTTGACAATCTAAACAACTTATTATGGTCCAAACAACTGAAAATGCCACCTCATTCCCAAAGTATTTTTGTATTTTAATAGCTTTTTCCCTCTATTTTGTATTGCAACAAAAATTTATCCATTAAATTCCGAAAATTCTATCCAAATAGGATGGCTTTTTTGCAGATTCATTTAAGTTGTTATGATCGACCATTACGGTATTGATGACATTTTTTATTTAAGTCATTCTTATTCGCATATGCCCTCAGAGAATATCTTCTTTTCTTTCCCTCAGCTATCAGCTTCTAGACCAGCTGTCAATCTTTGTATTTAAATTACCCTTAGACATGAATTCTGAATCTGAATCCATCTTTCCACTCAATATTTACCCCAAAAAATCCATTTAATATATTTGGACAAAGGACAAATTTGTTTGCCCAAAAATTGTACAATTTTATTTTCAAATATTATTTTCTTCAACCTAACAACCATTTTTGCCCATTTGAAGAGCAAAAATTCCCCCGGGCGACGAATAATCGATAACATCGATTTCTGAAAAGGGGGAATTGGATGGAGTGCTGTTGGTGGGGGGAGAGGGGGGGTTGGTTGGATGGTGTTTGTTTGGCGAAAGGGGGAGGGGGGAACTCGTGATTCTCGTCATCATTTTTGCCCAACAAAAATTTGGGAATAATCAAACTTCCATTTTAAGGCTAATATTTTAATTTGCATATTCCACCATTCTCAAAATTCAAACTTTTCAGCCCACACTGATGTTTGAGGGAACATTTACTAATCTTCCAAAGGGGCAAATCTTTGACCTCGTCTTCATCTTCATCCATCCATTTTCCTTCATCATTTGTCGACTTCATCCCTTCCATTCCATCCATCCTCCACCCATATGTTTGGCGATCGGAGACGAGAAGAGCCTCTGCTCTGAATGAATGGAATTGGGATGGGATGGGATGAATCGATTGGTCCCATACACAAATATTTCTTCGTCGAGTAAAAAATTCACCGCAAAAATTCTTTCAAAAAAATTGAAACGATAATTTTCAGTAAAAATAATAATATTTTTGTATTCAATCGACCATAATTTATTTTTGTGCCATTCATAATTAATGAAAAGAGAGGGAATTCTTTTCTCTCCCTTACTAAATTGAGCCAATTTCAGAGGGCCCCTTCTTTTTTTTGTTGGCCATAAAAATGGCATTCACACATTTTCTACGATCCATTGAGAAAAATAAACCAAAAAATGAAATAAAATTCCAATCAATTTGTCCCATTTTTCATTCCAATTCAATAAACCCCCTCCTTCCCTTTCCTTATCTCCTTTTGAGCGAGCCAACAAAAAAACGCAAAAATTTCCAAAAGATAATGAATAAATGAATTGGCAAAAAGATGGAATTGGCCGATAAAGAGAAAATGTAGAGGGCAAAACCTTCAATAATATTTCATAAACCCAAAGAATGATGCTTTAAAAAACATCAATTTTTCCTTTTTCAGTGGAATTGTATTAATTAGTCAATCCATTTTTTTCTGTAGAATTCATTTTTGTAGTCATCAAAATATGCCTCTGGGCATTCCATCCCTTCCCTCCATTTCCATCCTTTCCTTTCCTTCCACAATAGCCCTCCCTTCTACCATATTCTCCTTACTCATTGGGCAGGCAAAATAAAATCAATTTTACCCAAAATAATATTCCCAAAAAGGCAAAATTGATGAGAATTAATAAATTTAATTTTATCCTAAGAAGGGATCTACTAATCAATGTCATCGCCTTCATCCATTAAATCCAATCCAATCAGATCCTCTTTCAGCACTACTCATTGGCTAATTAATGGGGAATTCCATGATCAAAAACAAATGTTGCCTCATCAACAAATCAGCAGTAAAAGACAATATTGTTGGACATAGATTCATTGTGATTGATTGACTGAATTGAGGATGAGAAGGGGATTTGTCCGATTAATCCATAGATCCATAGCAGTGAGAATGAATTACCAAATTGAATTCGATTTTTTGGCACAAATCAATTAATAAATTTAATTAATTCTAAATCCATTTTCCATCCAATTCCAATTCCGTTCTTTCATTATTTCCCCCAAATCAGCCAATAAGTAAGTATATAAGCAGGGAATATTGATGGGTTTGGTGCACAACAAAATGAGCAACTTGAAAAAAACCGGTCGGTGGGTCGATTCGATTGTGTGCGGTAGTTTTGAAGGAGAGAGGAAACGCCAAAATTATATTTGGGGGAAAATGGATTGGATGATCGATGAATGGATGGAAAATGATGATTTGGGGAATTGATGGTTTGGGTTTGGCGAAAATGGGAAAATACTAAATAAATTTGGTGATGATCAATTCACCAACCAATTCCACCAAAAAATCGTATTGCCCCCACCAATTTGGACTATTTTCCCGCGACTTCATTTTAATTAATATTATAGAAATAAATCCATTCCGTCCGTCCCTTCTCAATTCCCCAAATTCTTTCCCCTCAAATGAATATTCCCAATTCCCGTAAATCCCTTCCCAGCTGTGCTGTGGCCAACCCCCAAATCCATTTCCCCGCAAATTGAAATTTGATCCTGGCCAAAGAAAACAACAATTTTTGGGCCCAATTGAAAATCAATATAGGGCAAAGAGGGCGAATGAATTTGGACTACAAATTCTGGGCATTGAATGGGCCATTGGCGCGAAAACATTACAAAAACCTGTCAACCATTCCAATTTCCCCCCATCATTTTCTTGGCCCAATTGCCCCAATCAACACTGATCTCGAATTACGGGCAGAGGATTTTTGAATAAATAAATAATTGGGACATTTCCAAAATCAAATCAAACAATTCGGATTGGGGCAAAGGCCAATTCGAATTAATGCACTCTAAAAATGCCTTTTACGTGCAAAATGCCCCAATATCCCCAACCAATCCATTTATTTCATTTATTCATCCAATCCAAACACCTTCATTCATTCATTCATTCATCATTTCGGGGGTCATGCCCCAAGCCCCAACCCCCTTCCCCCAATTCAATGTTTGCTCTTTTCGTACGTTCATTTCGACGTGCATAGCCGCCCAAGGGGTGAAAATGGTGGGTGGGGGACGGTAATCCTTTTATGGGCGCGACGGCGCGCGGCCGACCTTTTCGCCATTTGCTCGATCGACCCTTTGGGGGGAAAATGGATTGATTTGAAGGGGAAAATGTGGGGGAGAATGAATGGATTTGCGCATTCATTCAATGCCCAATGGGAGAGAAGGACGCCGACGGGCGAAAATGGATCAACATTGAGGGAGGAATGGATATTTGGGGGTAGTCGAAAATGCAGCTGAAATTGGGGATTCAACCAATGGGGAGAATTTTAAAAATAAAATTTGATCAATTTTTGCACTTTTTTTAATTTTGAATCAAATCAAAATTCCCAATTAATTTGCCTTCTTCCAATCAAAAATGCCATTGTTGCATTTTCCCATCAAAATTTCAATAATAAATTCCCTCTTTCCCTTCCCATGACCCAATTTCCCCCTTCTTCCCTCCATTCATTTTTATTTTGCCATTATTTTCAGAGGAATATTGGCACTCATCCAATCCCCAATCGACAATTCCATTCGGCATTTTGGCATTTTCCATCCCAGTGAATGAATGAATGAAATCACCGATTGCCATCAAAATTATCATAAATTTGCGGGGAATATTCCTTCAACTTTTTTCCCTAAATTGTCCCTGAATGAGCGGTAAAGCCGCGCCAAAATTGACAAATTGAAATAAAATGGTGGAACAAAATTGCATGTTCCATTTGAGAAGAGTCCAATTCCAGGCGAGTACAGAACAAAATGATTTTATAGGGCTAAAACGGACAAATTTGCAGACTTTTGTGAAGGAAAAGGGCGGTCGACCATTGACGGAGTCGATCAACGATGGATTGGAGGAGGCGAAGGAGTCGAGTGTGTTGGGCCGATCGACGATGATTTTGTTGGACAAACAGACAAAAATTGGACGAAACCCGGAATTGGTGGATGTTGTCCTGCATTCGGTGGTTCACAGGTATTGGATTCATCCCTCTGGGGAATATTTCTTTTTTATTCACATTTTCAGTAATATGATTTCGAGGGATCATTCCGAAATAATCGGCGAATTGGACAACGAGAAGGATGGCCATTTTGTGAAATATTTCATTTCTGACCGTTCACTCAATGGGACATATGTGAATGACACGAGGGTGGGTATTGGTATTGGGTCAAATCAATTTTAAATTGGGCCATTCCCAATTCCACATCATTTTTTGGGGTAAACAAAATCGAGAGAATTTGGCCAATCCAATCAATCAATCAAAATCATTTTCCAATGCGCACTTTGGGCAAATATTCCCCAGCCATTCTATTCCAAAATAAAATCATCGATGAAATGAAAGAAGGAACCAAAAAGGGCTTTCATTTCTTTGTAGAATTAAATGAATTTTCCCTGGAGGAAAAAATCCAGAATATTTGGCTTTTTTGTAGGAAATCAAAATTAAATCAAGACTAAATTATTCATAATTTATTTATTTTAATGAATCTATTCTCCATCATTTTTAGGTAAAAGATTTGCAACAATTAAAGGAAGGAGATTTGATCAAATTTGGACACGTGAATGGAGCAGCCATCAAGGTGGGGAAATGTCAAAATATTTTTATTTTATACAATATTATTGTTCATTAGCCCGGTGAATTTGCGCCACAACAATCCGCCGAATTCATTTTCCGTTTTGAACGAGCCCTCCCCAACTATAATGTAAGCACTTTTGACCATTTATTCCTTTTAAAATGGTTGTTTCTTTTACAGTATTTTGGCTACAACTCAAAAGGAATTCGAATTCAAGGAGAACATCGAAGGGCATATATGCAAGTGAGTGAAAGAGGGAAGGAGGGGTGTTCTCTCTTTTAAAAGTATCAAAAAATAGCCTGGGAGAATATATTTTTGTAATTAAATCATTTTGGTGGCATTGAAGTTACTATATTTTTAAGCTAATTCTGATTTAAAACTCTCAAAAGGAATTGGAGGAATTAAAAGGCCAATGAATAACCATATTTGATTCAGATCAATTCCGACCGTGTATTGCCAACCGAAGTTTATTCCTCATCCACGTTGGCTGGTCAAAAACTCTCAATTGGGGCGCCGGGCCCTGCTGGGCTTGTCAACAATAACACAAATGTGAATAATAATGGTGGAATGGCCACCGCCGTCAATTCCAGCGGTGCACAAATTCCTTCGGTATTTTTGGGGATACATAGATGAATATGCCAAATGGTTGTGGAATATTCACCAAATCCAATTTCCCGTCCATAGTTGCCCTCTTCGGCTGTCACTTCCATTGCCAATTTGAATTCTACCTCCACCGCCGCCCTTCCAACCCCAACTCATCCAAATCCTCCAACAAATCAGCTGGCTCATTTGGCTGCTGTGGCCGCTGCCACCACCCAAAATGCCAACGCTGGCTCCATTCCCTCAAATTTGAATTCTGCCACCTCTTCTACAGCCCAACAAAGTGTCCAGCAGCAGTCTGGAGCCACACAACATCAACAAACATTGAATGCCCTAAACCAACTGGGTTTGGGTGCAACCACCACCGAAGAACAGGTGGAAATAAATGGGAATGAATGGAAGGGGGAATGTCCTTTTGCGGAGGTGAATTCAATCAGTCAATTTTTTTATAAATAAGGAAGAAAATGAAATTTTCCTCATTGAAATCATATTTACCCCATAATTTTATTTTATTCGAACATCGAAAGTGGAACGGGTTTTGGGGAAAATGAACGGTCGAATGATTCGTTAGAGACTTTGCATGCAAAGGTCAAAGAAGATTCATCAACATTTTTGCACATTTCTCATTTAAACAATTATTCCATTGAATTTTAATTGGCTCCTAACTGGATGGAATAAAAATTATTCCGGAATGAAACAATCTAACCGGAAAACACAAATCTTTCCGGAATGAAACACAATCTAACCGGAAAACACAAATCTAACCGGAAGAAACACAAATCTAATCGGAAAACACAAATCTTTCCGGAATGAAACACAATCTAACCGGAAAACACAAATCTAACCGGAAGAAACACAAATCTAACCGGAAAACACAAATCTTTTCGGAATGAAACAAAATCTAACCGGAAAACACAAATCTTTCCGGAATGAAAACACAATCTAACCGGAAAACACAAATCTAACCGGAAGAAACACAAATCTAACCGGAAAATACAAATCTTTCCGGAATGAAATACAATCTAACCGGAAAACACAAATCTTTCCGGAATGAAACACAATCTAACCAGAAAACACAAATCTTTCCTGAAAATATAAAATCTAGCTGCGTGAAACACAAAGGGGACATTACAAAGACCAAAGAAGAAATAACAATTCCAACATTTTTGCACATTTCCAATTTAAACAGTTTTTCCTTTCGAATTTTAATTGGGCCCCATCCAATTCACAATAATTCCATTTTATTCCACAGGTTGCGGCAATGAATGCCCAACTTCGTTCATTGATGGCCTCCCACGACGCAATGTCGGCAATGGAAAGGTTGGCCGCCCATCAACAATGGCAAAAATCATTGTTGAATTTAAATTCCCTACAACAACAAAATCCCCTCATCTACGGCCATGCTTTCCCGGCTGCTGCCGCCGCTGCAGCCGCCCTTTTCACTGGCATTGGTGGAATTGGTCAGTTAATTTTCGCAAACATTTATGGTCCAGTGGTTTTGTTCTCTGATTTTGCTTTGGGAAATATCAAAAGTTGGAATCCTTGCCCAAATGAGGAAAACCTAAAAATGAATATGTGAATAATAAAAATGTGCACATTTTGTCATAGTTACTCCGATGGGCAAAAAATATTTTTACTCAACAGAACCAAAAATACTTTTGTAGATCTCAATTCGGCGGCAACAAATCCAACTGCTGCACAATATGCCGCCGCTGCCTCACTTTGGCCAAATATTCGAGCGACACTGCAACCATCGGCGGCCAATGCCCAGGATTGGAGTCAACAACAAAAAGCGGCCGCAATTGCCCAACAATTGCAACTCAGATTGCCCGGCAATTTATATCAATCGCAGGTGCCCTAAAGAAATAGAAGAAAATTTGCATATTATTTATATTTTTAGCAACAATCGAATTCCAATGCCCGTGCCGCCGTTGCCGCTTCAGCAGTTACAGTGGCCTCCTCCCTTTTCGGGGCATCATCTGCCTTTTCATTGCCCGCAAGCCATCCTCAAAACCAAACAACAAAGTGAGTAAATATAATACCTTCATTCCCCAAATTTCCTATTTTCAGTAACACTTCGTCCAATAATAATGTTGCCGGCCTTCTCATTGCCGCACAACACAGTGGACAACAACTTCCTTCCACCTCATCCTCTTCCTCCTCTGCCGCCTATTCCTCATGCACTTCCTCCAATTCCCAACCACCCGGCATCAGGCCAGCGCCCCTTTCCCGCGGAGCCTCCTCCAATTCGATTGGCACAAATTTGGTGCCAACAACAACGGATCAGGCGCTAAATGCCGCCGCTGCCCAATTGGCCGCCGCAAGGCAATTGGCCAAAGAGGCATTGGAAGTGGATCAAGCAAAAGGTGGGGGCACAATTTTCAGTACAATTTTGATTAATTCATTTGAAGGTTGGCCATCAATTGGCATTTCCTGCACATCCGCATCTGCCAACGGCAATTCGAATGCCAATTCCGCTGGCCAAAATATGTCGCCAATTGTGGCTGCCGCTGCAGCAGCTGCCAGAATGCCCGGCAGCGCTTTCCAAGGGACGCCGCCAGCCGTAAGCAGTGGCCAATTGCAGCGGATACCGGGTATTGCTTCGGCATTGGCCGCCGCAATGGCAGCCGCCCAACAACAAGCAAATGGGGGCAATGCGACAGTTTGGCAAACCACTAACAACAACAATAATGGCACTCCTCCGGTGATTCCAACGCCAACACCATCGGCCACTCCAGCCAATCTTGTGCCCCTCAGCACACCGCCAGCCCAGCAGCCATTGGCCCAAAGGCTTTTGTCCTCCTCCAATTCGTCCCTTTCCCTCATCAGTGGCACATCCAAAAGTAGCAGTGGAGTTTCCTCACTCCAATCACCGAATGCCCTTTTGATCAGTGGAAAAAATGAACCGAATAATTGCAACAATTTTAGAGTTCGTTTTTCCCATCTTTAAATATGTATAATATTTATTTTTTATAGGATTCATTGTCCTCCACCTCAGCCTGCACTTCTGCGCTGAACATTTCGGGCACATCAAGTGCCTTTTCCACTCCGGCCCAACAAAACAGCACCAATTTGAGCACATTAACAGCAGCAATGTTTGCAGCAGAAGAAGCGGCCAAAAGGCAAAGTGCAGAGGAAAAGCAGCAGCAACAACAAATGATTGGCCAGAGAAGGGCCAGTACGGGTGGCGAATTGGCCCAAAAAGAAATTAACAACACCAAAGGCAGGGAAAAGGGAATAAAAACAACGATGGCATCAACGGTGGGTTTCAATAAAATAATTCCAATTTATTATCTTTTTTAAGGTGAAAAGCGAATCAATTCGACCAAAAAGTGGATCCACGAATGGGCCAATCTCAATTGCGGCTGATCTCAACCAATTGCAAATTGAGAACAAAAATGGGGCAGAAGAGTCGAAGAATGGTGGAAGACAATTGATGGAATGTGACAGTTCGGTGCCTTCGCCTCCTTCCAAACAACAGGACGAGGAAATGTTGCCAAGGCCAAGCAGTTCAATGATGATGAAGGAAGAGGAGGGAGAAGGGGAGGATTGTAAAGGTGATTTCAGAGTTTAGAAAATGATGATCCAATTTATATTTAAGCTGATCCAATTTCGAGGAAAAGGCATTCGGATTCGGGTGATGGAAATATGGACAAGCCGAGGCCAATGAAACAGCCAAGGAAAAGCAATGAAGTTGCCCGGTTGCTGAATGATCTAACAGCAGGAAATTGTATGTTTTTGGAGGGAGAAGAAGTGGGCAAAAATATAATGGAAGGGAAAGAATTTGGAACAATTGAGGAAGAAATTGGAAAATCCAAATTGGGAGGAGAATTCGAAGTAGTGAATCAGATTGAACCAGCAGAAAAGTTTGAGGAATGGAGAGGAGAAAACTTGATTAAACTTGGTGGAAAAAATTTGGATGAGACTGGGGGCAGCGAAAAAATTAGTTCGACAAATGGACGAACTTATGGTTGGTGGAGGAAAAATAGTTGGAAGGATAGTTTGGAGGATGTAGAAGATGAGGTGAATGCACCATCGTCATCGTCATGCACACCGGACTCATCGGATTCAAGCTGTTCAAGCAATACAGAAATTGTCGAGGGGGTCAATGAAAAGGAAATGATTTTGGCTGTAGGAGGGAGAAAAACATTGAGTTTAGAGGAAAATTGGTTGGATGTATTTTGTTACGATGATGATGAAGGACAAAAAAGTACGGAAATTCTGGAATATCAACGAAAAAGCATTAAAAATGAGAAAGAAAAATTCAGTTAGTTTCCTTAAAAGAATGCTAAAATACTGATTAATTGGATTCTGCTGCTTGCTTTTCTGCTATTTTGCCAATCAATCAATATAATCCTTTCATACTGTAAAAAATCCATTCATCTACTTTTCAAAATTGCGCTTAAAATATTTTTTAATAAAAATGACATTAAATCCAAATATTTCAGAAAAAAAAATAAAATTTTGTTTTTTAATTCGCATTTTTTCATGAGATGAGATGGGTGGTGAAGTGTGACCGATTATATTATAGTTTCAAGTCACCTCTCCATTTTACATCTTCCCAAATTCTGATAGGATTAGTATTAAAAAAAACAAAAATTAATTATTTTTTCATCGGTTATTTTTTTTTAAAGGTTCTTGGCAATATATGGCTGAAAAACAACAACAACGAGTGACAACTTCTACCAAGAATAAAGCTATGAATTCGAAAGACGACAAAGTGACCAACAAAGCTGGCAAAAAGCCATTGCGATTGGACGAACGAAAACAACTCGAAATCGAGAAAAAGAAGACCCACAAAATGATGCGCCAAATCAGCGATTCGGAAAGCAGCATTGACGAACAACCGCAGGATGATGATGGGTCAGGGAAGGTCAAGAATAGCATTGTGGCTGATAGCGAAGATGACACGAAAAGTGGCAAGAAAATCGCGAAGGAGAAATTGCTGAAGCGAAAGGTTAGTATTATTGAACATTTGTTAACAAAATGAAAACCTTAAAGTTGTAAAAATAGAGAAACCTTATAAAATAAACCCTAAAAATACGAATAATTATTTCAAATTCATATTTAAATTTGATTATTCAGACCATGCGCTACAATCGCTCTACCAGTTCGGCCAGTTCAGACTCCATCCCGACCTTCAATTTCGATGAAAGCGACAGGAAGAAGAAAAGCTTCTCTGCTGATTCGGACTCCGACAATGAACGTCCATCACGGAAAGGCGGAAAGCCACCGGCGACAAATAAGAATGGAAACCTTCTCAATGGAGGAACATCGTCGACTGGAATTGCGGCCGGCAAACGAAAACTTCTTTCTTCGGCACCGACCAAAAAACCAACTGCAATTGAGTCAAAACTGGTCAATGGACACAACAATGGAACGACGACGGAGACCAATGGAAAGAAACGGGGCCCAAAACCGGTCGAGGTCATTTTGAGAAATTTATTTTAAATAATTAAATTAATTTTTAAGGAGAAGAAAGGCCCAGGCCGCACCCGAAAGAATACGGTTGGCTCGACAAATTCATCGGTCGCTGCCTCAACTCGTTCTGCTGCTGGTGGGAAGAAGAAAGCTGAGAATGGGAAGCCGGGCCGAAAGGCAGGAACAACAAATGGACGTGGGAAGAAGAATGCGGCCGCATCAGACAATGAAGATGATGAAGAGAAGAACAACAATTCGGACGCAGAATCGGATCTTGGCGATGTGCGACCGGTGACCAAACCAATGAATGGAGGTTAATTTTCAAATAAGTTTAACAAAACAAACAAAATTTTTAGGGACTGTGGTCAAAGGAAAGCGAGGCCGTAAGGCTGGCACTGGGAAAAAGCAATTGGCCGCTGAAACGGATACCGTCATGGAGGATTGGACCGGCGGAAAGGGTGATCCGGAGAAATGTGCTCATGAGGAATGCAAACGTCCAAAGGAAATGTCCATCAATTGGGTGCAGTGTGACGATTGTGATGGGGTTAGTCCTTTTGGGTTGGGTTTGGTGTTTGGTCACATTTAATTAATCACCAAAATATTACAAAAATTTAATTCATTTATATTTCCAGTGGTTCCATTCCATCTGCGTTTTCGGGAAGAACACAATGCCAAAGGAAGAGGACAAGTGGTATTGCGTTGCGTGCCAACCGAATCATGGGAATTCAAGCATCAGCCTTGATGAAGCCGCATCCACTTCCAACAATTCCACTTTGCACACCTAGAGGGACCAGACGAAAATGAAGAATATGGACTTGGATTGACCACTGCAGTTGTGCCATTTAAATCAATTCCCTTCCATCCTTGATCCATATTTCCATATATACCTTGCCTGTTGCCTTCTCCTCCCCAATCCCAACTTCCTTTCACAATAAAATATATGGCATTTATTTTCGATAATTTCCTACAAAATATATCTCCTCTTTCAAACCAATCCAAACAATCGTCGACCAACTCCTCTAATCTGTGTCCCCTCCCACCTAACTTTGTTGATATTTTGCGTTGTTTCAAATCAACCCTCCTCCCAAAGATGTATCCAATCCAAAATCCATTCACCTTCACCCTAATCCATACTGACCTCTCATCTCACATGAATATATTTTATTTTACATTCATTCATTCGTTTATTCCAACAATTATATTACAATATTCTGGGCATTGATAAAAACAATATTTCCTGATTTCAAATTGATAAATAAATTTTAAATACTCAAATTTTATTTTCGACGGGTATACATTTTGCCTCCTCTCCTTCTTCAACGAAGTCCATTCGATGGAATAATGGATGAATCGAAACTAATTGCTTCTCTATTTTAATAATTAGGTTCGGAATTTGACATTTAGCCTTAATTGTCTATATGAAATATAATTCATCTATCACAGTGATACAATCCTTTTTTTATTCATTTAATGGATAGTAAATTTGCTGACAATTTTGAATAAAATTTATTTTCCAGTCCAATTCCTTCGTGTGTTTGGGAATTAATATGTATATTCTGCTTTGAAATTTTTGGCCATGACACCATATTGGTTATTGGCAACACAAGCATAAATCCCTTGATCGCCCATTGTTGCTGGATCAATTTCCAATTTGCTCTGAAAATTATATGGCATATATTCTATGAGTTTATGATTTAATATTTACCCAAATTTCATTTTTGCCTATTGGTTTTTCGTAGTAATGGGCATTCGGTTTTGGCTGCATTTCTGCGCCTTCTTTGAACCATTTTATCATTGGCCGAGGATCTCCTTGTGCTTTACAAATTAATCTAAAAATTTGGCCCATCAAAATTGTCATTTTTATACCACCCACCTTAATTTGAAGCCAAGTCGAAATATTTGACTAAAATGTGAACCAGTGATGATTTGAGCGCTCTAAAATAATTGCAAAATATTAGTTTTATTTTTAAAAACGGATTTAAGCAGTAAAAAAAACTTAAAATTCCCGAAAGGCTCTCGGCTTTTCTGTATTGAGAGAAAAGAGAGGACCATTCATTTAAATTTGAATTGTCCAAATTTAGGCAAATATTTTAAGACAATTTATCTCACACTATCGCACAATATTTTTATTCCTGCTCATCTATTTTAATTACACTATTTCTTGTTTTTTCTGTCTGCCTTTTATTCTCTCTAAAACCTTCTATGAAGGAGAGAAAGGGTCGTCGGAAGAAGAACACAACCACCTCGCCCGAGAGGAGGTCTTTCTTGCTCTCCTCGCCTTCCTTCAATCCACCTCAACCAACAACCCATCACCCAAACAAGAACCAACCAACCACTACCACTTACTAAAAGGAGAACAAGGCAAAAGCGCCATTGCATATCATTTTAATTAATCACAACATTTGTCACAACCCAAATTAAGCATCATTTTAAGATTCTTACCCGGTTGTCCAAAACTTGGTTTGAAATAAGACTGAATTCGGCCACTTGCGCAAATTGAATATTGGTTTTGCCCTTGCCTTTGCCGCCTCTACGTCCACCTCTTCCGTCTGTTGTTCCGATTGAGAGAAGCAGTAACAAAAAGATGAACAAAATTGTGGTCCAAGTAACATTGCCGACCATTCTTGAAGATGGAATGGACGAATTGAAAGAAGATTGGCCGCGCCACAATTGGATAAAGAAGAACGGAATAAAAATGCCAAAATCTGCTGGGTCAAAAGAAAAGAATTTATTGGCTTCAAAGCATCGAAGTTCTTTGAGAATGTTGATCTCCTTGATGGATTCGAAAAAGCGACAAACCCTAATGCAATTCCTTCGGCCCGAATTCAAGCGATATATCAAACGGTGAGTTATACTTTAATAGGAAATTTACTTAAAAAGTTGACAAAGTTTTTGAGTATCTTAACTTGGTGGATATTAATTAATATTTAATATCGGCTGAAGGATGACAGAATCAATGTCATTCGACATTAAATTATAAACTTTCAATTGAATGTGAAGAGAACAATCATCAAAGAGGCAGTTGTTTTGAGATAATCTTCCCTTTGGCCACTTCAATTTCTCTATATTAACCTTTTTGGACTAAATCTTCCCTTAGCAATTAATAAGATTCTGAATTCCCTCCTTCCCCAAATCCATGTTTCCTTTTAAATCCCGATTCTTGGCATCATCAAAATTATATCCATTTCAGGTAAATGAATCAGATATTCTTCCGCTCTTCATAGTCCATTCAAATCCCTCCCAATTCCTCTTCTCCCCCATTATTCCTCCTCCTTTTTGCTGCTTTTAGAGAAGGAAGGGCATGTGGAAAGGGAGAAGAAGACTTATTGATTGAAGCCGGTCCCCCAGACCAATGGATTCCCCTTCTTCCCGTCCCCCCTAGGGCAGTCCGATGAAATGAGGGAAGGTGGAAAAGGCAATGGGGTATAGGAAAAGGAAGTAATGAAATGAAAGCAGTTTTGGAAATGGTATGAATGAATGAATGAATGAATTTGTGTGAATTGTATCAAATTAAAATATTAAACCTTTGATAATGTACATGTATCAAATTATAGTGCAATGCACCGGCCGATGAAGTCAATCATCAAAGGCCTTCAGAAATTGACGAAATGTTCGCCTCAATCAACTTCAATTGGATTCAAAATTGGGCAGAAATTGTCCAGATGCCTTGTCCGGCGTTCCATCGACCCAAAGCCATTGCCTCGATTGCCAATGTTTTATTGCCAAAAATGCGGATTAACTTCAAAGAAACTTCGAGTTTTGGACAATCACATTTGTGGCAAAAGGATTCAAGAATACAAAAATGGTTTTTGCATTTTTATTATTTCCATTATTTAATTTAATTTTCCAGTTTCACAAATTGTTGAGCTGGATTTCCGGAGTCGAGTCAAAGATGCATTGGCCGTTTTAGAGAGGGCGCCGAGGCCGCAGGCATTTTCCTTGGCCAAAACCAAACATCGATATGCGAATGAAGACAGAAATGATCCATTTATTGAAGATGGTGGTGGGCACAGCCATCAGCCAAAATCATTATTGTGAGTAAAAATGGATTATAAATAATAATAATCTTTGCTTTCTTTTCTAGCCAAATAAGTTGGCATATTATTCAACGATTGTATGGATTGGACCGGAATTTTGCTCGAATTAAAACAGCCCAATCATTAATCCAAAATGCCCCGCAACCATCAACTTCAACCCCACCAAACATTGATGACCATGATTATTCTCTACAAAAACATTCCACCTTATCCGCAGAAAACATTATTGCCAATTTTGATATTCCCATCACAAAAACAACGAAAGAAGATTCCAAAGACCAAATTGAGGAGAAAATGGTTGGTGAACAACTCAAAGATTATTTTATTTTCCATTATGTTTTTAGGTTAATTCTCTGAATGGAAATGCTTTTTTCTGCCAACGTTGTTGTCGACTTTTTAGCCGCTATTCGGATTGGGACAATCATTTGCAATTACCGGACAATGAAAATGAACTGAATGAGCAAATTTATTGTGCGGCCACGGCGGATGATTTAACAGAAATTCAAGTAAATTTGATTTATTAGACCATTTTTATATTTTATTTTTAGGTCAATTCCGGTGAACTTTTTCCCGTTTCCGGTCTGCTCATTCCCAGGAAAACGGACGAAGAAATTCCACCGCCAAATTCAAATAAATGGAAATGCACAAAATGTTCGGCCAGAGGATTCCTGACGCGGCCAGAATTTCATTCACATTTGATGAAATGTGCAGTAATTTTGGGGAAAATGGAGGAAAAACAGCCAACAAAGAAGAATGGCTTCATAAATTTGAAACAACAATTGAAAGTGAATAATGCAACGATTGTGAAAAGAAATGGGAAGAAAAAGAGAAAATTGAAATGAATAATCCAATCCAAACATTGAAAGCCCAAATTGACTCTAAAATAATTCACTTATTATTCCCCAATCAATCAATCAATAATTCGGATCAAAATCAAATCAAAAACTCAATTCAAATTCACTTAAATTGATTCACATTGTTTTCCTCTAAACCCGAGTCTTTCTCTTCATCTTGTCATTCCCCCGCCATAATATCTGAAAATTATTTTTGACTTAAATATCTACCTACCGATGCCGATAAAACAATGAAAAAATAATATATTAAAATATTAAATTGATATTTTGGTTAATTTCCATTCCAAGCAAAAAATTCAGATGAAAATTTAATCATTTTTTAATGAATTTATTTAGACATTAAAAAAAGACGAATAATAAATTATTTGGATGGCTATCACCGGCGCTTTCTATCGAACAGTTGGACGGCGTTTCTCCACCGTGTTGCTTTTCTCTGTGTGCGGCGCTATCGCATTGGACGCATATGTGAATCGATTGACAGAATATATTTGGGATTATCACAATTATGGCAAACAATGGAAGGATATAAAGCACAAATATGCCATTGAAAAAGCAGATGAAGAATGAGGTTATTCAAAAATATATAATAAATTTATGAAAAATGATTAGACAAAAACATTGGAATACACAATATTTTGGATAGTATTTAATTTGGCGAATAGACTATCCCAGTTCCAATGTTATATTAGACGACAAACTATGCCCAATCGATGGATCTTGTCAAGTCGCGTCGATTGATATAAAATTTGTCATGATTTGATCAAAATTTATGGGTATATTAAACCATTTGACCTTCCTTCCGTTTTTGGTACAAAACATTTAAAAATGGTTAAACCTAAAGCCAAATCATTATCAAACGATGCGTCTTGGTGAGATCTATCGATTGGGTATAGGGTTTTCATTTTTTGCCAAAAATAAATCACTGAACCGTTATAATCTTTTCGCCATTTTCAGTGAGGTTTTTCGCCAAATTCTCCAATGTTTTAAATCATTTTATAATGGTATTGGTCAATTATTAGGCCTAAAAATACAAAAAGATTTCTTATAAAAATGAAATTAAATATTTTTTTTTAATTTTTCAGGTAAACGAAGGAAATAGACTCCAAATTGATAGGCACAAAATTGAATTTGAATGAAGAATATTTTGATTGATTTCTTCTGATCATTGTTTATCCATCATAATCATAAAATGCAATTTTTTAATGTTCGATAAAATGGATTATCAGTCAATTCTTTATTTTCTAAAATCCAACGCCCCAATAACAAATAAAGAATATTTTGTCCTGAATTATGTTTTACTGAACTAAATTGATGAGAATTGCCAATTAAATGAATTTGGTGATTTCAATTTCCTCCCAATTTCGTTTCCATTCGATTCCCTCACTTCCTTATTCCCCAAAACAACACATCTGGTCAACATTATTTTTATCGGAATTGGTCATACATTCCATGTCCCCGATTATGTGATTTTTAATTTCACTCCACCACCACATTTTCTATAATGGAAAAAAACATAACCATGGTTCGAGATTTGGGCTTAAATTCCCCCAAAATATATTCCTCCCATTTTCCTTCATTTTCATTTATCCCCGCTGTGTTCCTCCTTCCTTCCACCAATTTTATCTTCGGCAATAATCTTCACCAAAACTGGAAATTTTAAACTTTCTTCCTCGCCGATTGCCAATTTCAATTTGTCATTTTCCTTCCAATTCCCATTCTCATTTATCATTCAATGCACCAAATATATTCCAAATCCTTGTCTCAATCCCCATTTGTTCATTCATTCATTCTTCTTTTCCATTTGCTTTGACCATTCCATTTTGTCCCTCTCTTTGTTCGTCCTCCTTTTGGTGGATCCTATTTCGCCGCCATTTTAATCACAAAATCTGGTCTACCACTTTCTCAATTCTTGGCAAATCATGAAAATGGAGAAGGAAATGGATGCGGCTGACCGATCCTGTCCCAGTCCATTAGGCCTTACTCCCAATTATATTCCATGAATCCATTCATTTCTTTATCAGAATTGGAACCAAAGGAAAAAGTTGCTAAATTTGCCTGGAAAAATTGAGCCAATTAATTCCAATTTTTAGCAAGCAAAAATCAATTTTGCATTTGTAATTTTTTCCCTTTTGCCTCTGAAAATTTCCATTTTTGGACCGCCCACCAAAAAAGTAATAATTCAAATGTGGGCCAAAAATGTGCCATTTTTGGGCTCTTCCCTTTCCCAAAAAAGAAGCCATCATTTTTGCTGTCATTTTTGATGATGCCTGGGGCATTTTCAATTTTCACTATAAAAATTAAAAACATTTTCCGGAAAGAAATTCAGAACAAATTAAAAACATTTTCCGGAAAGAAAATCAGAACAACAAAACATTTTCCGGAAAGAAAAATCAGAACAAAAACAAAACATTTTCCGGAAAGGGAAATCAGAACAACAAAACATTTTCCGGAAAGAAAAATCAGAACAACAAAACATTTTCCGGAAAGAAAAATCAGAACAACAAAACATTTTCCGGAAAGAAAAATCAGAACAACAAAACATTTTCCGGAAAGGGAAATCAGAACAACAAAACATTTTCCGGAAAGAAAAATCAGAACAACAAAACATTTTCCGGAAAGAAAAATCAGAACAACAAAACATTTTCCGGAAAGGGAAATCAGAACAACAAAACATTTTCCGGAAAGAAAAATCAGAACAACAAAACATTTTCCGGAAAGAAAATCAGAACCAATAAATTGGGGAATTTGTCCTTCCCAATATTTTAATAAATTTTTCAAAAAAAAAAAAAAAACAATTTAATCCTCTTCCCTCATTTTCAATCCATTCAAAACAATTTGAAAATCGGACAAAAATAATTGGGCAAATATTCATTTTCTTCTCCCCCTCCAAAATCCCTCCTTCACCCAAATCCTCTCCTACTTCCACCAGCCCACACTTCACACAAAATGGACGGATTTTCTCATTTTCCCAATTGCGCACTTTTCTGCACAGCTTAAAGTGTCTTTTAAAATAGATGGAATTGGAATAGTTTTAAGCCAAACCAACGAACAAAAAGGGCTTTTCCTCCCCTCAATTTCTCCAATAATTCCATCTCAATTTGTGCCTTTGTTTTGATCCATCCATTCCAGTTTAATTGGTCCTATATTGTGCTTCTTATATTCTTTTCCCGTTCCAATTCCCTTCTAATTTATCTCGGCTGTCCATCCAAGCATAGAATGGAAGGAATAGAAGAAGACCACATTGGTTCCTTTCCCCTCAAATCTCATTATGTTCCATGTTTTTGCCGACTGCCTCTGATGGAATTGAAAGCTGCCTCCAAAAAGAAATCCATTCTAAAATGGCAACAAAAATGTCCAAAAACTCCATTATTTGGATGAGAATTGGTTATTTTCCCTCATGAGACTTTTCATTGTGCCTTCTTCACATTTCCTTTGACAT
Organism: Pratylenchus scribneri; assembly: GCA_030063045.1. NCBI lineage: Eukaryota > Metazoa > Nematoda > Chromadorea > Rhabditida > Pratylenchidae > Pratylenchus > Pratylenchus scribneri. The sequence goes on along the minus strand of JAQSEB010000064.1, from coordinate 30,871 downwards.
TTTCTCCCTCTTTTCTTCTTCCTTTTAATATTTTGCTTTGCTTGTTTATGAATATGGCTGTAGGCAACAAAAAGGCCACTTGACTTTGGGTCGATTTGTCGACTACTGTCTTCGTCTGGGCCGCTGTCCCTCAACCGCCCCAACCCCCTTCCATTCCTTAAATGGTCAACAATGCCCCCCCCCCATCCATCCTTCTTTAATATTTATGGACTAAAAATTTAAAAAATTTAAAAAAAAATGGATTAGCCATTCTTTGATTGGATGGAATAATGAAATTCCGAATAATATTAGTGCGCGACAAATGTGGCTGATGATTCATTTCACTTTCGTCTCGCGCATTCCTTCGACTTCCTGAATTGAAATTCGCTAAATTTTTAGGAAAGGAAAAGATCAATTTTAATTTCGAAGCATCCATTTCAAACAACATTTCCTCAATTGCCGCAAATTCATTTTTGAGGTTTGTGAGAAAATTTTTGGAAGAATGGCCCATCAAGATCGGAAATAATTTGCATTTTTATTCACTCAAATCCAAAATTAACCTTTGAGAAATGGGAAAATTGACCGTTTGCTATTATGGCTCAAAAATTTTTATATAAATTCGAAAGAAAATCAAAATGGTTGAATTAGATTTGTTCTTTCCACATTGGATTTGAATTGCAAATTTGTTAAAAGCATCAAAATTGAAATGATCATAAAAATAGACAGGAAAAAAATGGGAAAAATTAATTCATTGAGCATTTTCGACGAAAGGCAATGATTTCATGCGATTATTTGGAATAATTAAAATGAATATATACCAATTCCCACTATTTATTGGCCAAAAACCAGTAATAAATAATTCATTTAAAATAGTTAGACTGAAAAAATGACGCGACGTGGAGGAAGTACTCGATGTGGGGATGTTGTCCGATATGTTCTTGGGCATGGCACTCCAGGGCCAAATTGTGCCGGCCAAAATGCCAATAATTTATGCGATGATGCAGCCGCCGTCTTCCTCGATTTCGAACACTGCCGGCCCACCGATCAGGTTCCCCTTTCCCTCACCAAATCGAATCCAATCCAATTTGCTAAAGGAACGGCCATTGTTCCTGGAATTGGAATCCCTTTTGGCTGAATGCTCATTTGGGGTTGCTTGTTTGGCCACTTATGGTCCCGGAGCAATTACAGAAGTAACCAATAAATTAAATTATAAGAAATCATTCCCAATTTAGCGTTCTAAAGCCCTTCAACAACATGAGGATCAGGAAGTTCAGCGAAATGCATTTTCGGTCATTTGCCAATTTGTTCGCCGCATTCGGGCATATTTCGAATTGGCCCAAAGGATTGAACAAGTTAGCCCTCCCTCTCTTAATATTGGCCAATATTCCCTAAAGGTTGTGCCCAATCTTCTTTGGGAACTTTGTTCTGGCCCATTGCCGCCAGCCGAACAAATTGATTCGGCCCAAGCACTTTGCAAACAATTCGCCCATCTAATTGATTTTGTTTTCCGCTTTGATGCCCTCAAAATGAACACACCGGCCCTCCAAAATGATTTCAGCTTTTTCAAGTCCATTTTTCGTTTCCCTGAAATGCAATAATTCCCCCTACAGGCGTGTCATTTCCCGTGATGAACATTTGGCCAGGGAGGCGGATCAAGATTGTTCCCTGGAATTGGCCAATATCATTTCAATGTTCCTCGCCTCCCCCACCCCAATGCTGAATGCCTTGGCCAATTCCACCACCAATTTTGTGCGCACCCATCCCGATTTGCCCGTCTCCAATACCACCGAAACATTGGCCGCCGTTGTCCAAGTCCTCCACTCATTTTTCTGCAGATTTTGAATATTTTTATTTTGCAGATTTTTCGGCATAATTTGGAGAACAAGGAATTCTATGAGCGTTTGAGCAGTGAGGATCGGGATTTGGTTTTGCGTGTTATGGTCGGTGCCCTAATCCTTTTTGACCATATTGATGCCAACGGCGCATTTTGTCGGCAATCGCCCATTGAAATTCGCGGTGTGGTGGAAGTGATCAAACAAAATGGAAGCGAACAACAAGTGGGGAATGGGCCATAAATTATGTTTTAATTAATTCATTCAGAATGACCAATTGATGAATGCATTGAGATATACAACAAAGCATTTGAATGATCCGGAAACACCAAAATCCACCAAAACACTTTTCAATTAGGGCACCATCATTTCATTCTCGCAAATGACCCAGTGAATATTTTGGTCACATTTTATTTTATGATTCTTCCCAAGCCTTTTGTTCAACCTCATATAATGGCCGAGAATTCCCAGTAAAAATAAATTCCCCTTTCCTATATATTCCGCCTGCATTTTTCATAATTTTAATTCTCCTCTTTTTAATAATTGTACAAATCAAATATCCGCAAATTCCTCATCAAATGGCATTTTATTATAAATTAAATCAGAATCTGTATTGAATGGAATATATGGATGAATTCAAATTAATAATAAAATAAATCTGTTCTAATGATAATTTGATTGGAATGTTCAGATTTCGGACTATGGAATGAGAAAAATGCGGGCGAGCGCAAGAATCAAGGGGAATGGAGGGATTTGGAAGATGGATTGGAGAATGGAATGGATGATTAAGCATTCATTGGTTTTAATAGAATTGTGGTGAACATTCCCCTCATTTTTGTATTCCCAACACACATTGATGGGATTCCTCAATTGTTTGTTATTTTTTGTTGATCAAACATTCGACTTGATGGTCATTTCCCTTAACAATTCTTTCCATTTCCCCTTCACTGCTGATTTGTTCCAACCCCCTCAAATTTTTTCGATGCTTCCATTCCAGCCAATCTTTGCACAACCGATAAACCTTGGCCAGTTCAATGTTCGGTTTGCCACACCCCTTCCTTCCACACCTCCTCATCCTTCCGTCCATGACCAAATCAATTCTCCAATATTTCTTAACAATTTATAATTTCCTCCAAAATTATTGGCGAATGAATCATTTGGGTTCATTGAATGACCAAATTTTCATGAGCAAAAAAGAATGCAAAAAATGGGCATCTAAAATTCCAAAAAAGGGGTAAATTCAAAGAAAATTATGAGGATATCTCTGCAAATTCACATGAATTTCGAATGTTTTGGTTGGAGAAGATTGGTCCATCCATTTAACTATTTAATTTACCGCATTCACCGTTTCAAACCTGAACCCGTCTCCATTTCTTCCCTTTTTGCCTTCCAAATTGATTAATTCTCGCATTTTCCATGTACCCATTCCCCTCAATGCCATTCGGAAGCATTTTGAAATTGATTCGTCAATTTTTAATCAAATTGTTCATTTTATTTGTACAATTTAGAAAGTGAATGTGATCGGGGAAAAATCGAATTGTCAGCCAAATTCATTAACACGAATTGAATCAACATCATCGAAGGGGTTCGTCCCCATAAAATGAAAAGGAGTCGATGGAATGCGCAAATCGAAAGACAAAACGTTTACCCCCTCCTCCCTTCTTCCCTTCCATTGGCCAATTTAGGGGAGACAATTTCACTTTCCCAATTGATCCAATTTGCGCCTAATCATTAGTTTTCTCAATAAACAATGTTCTAACAATATACTTTAGGGTTCATTTCACTTTTATAGATCATAATTATTCATTATTTTTGATGTCCATTCCCTGTCCTTCTTCAACAACGGCCAATGGGGTTGGAGGAGGAAATGTGAATTTACTTGCCAACAATGAAATTCGCCAAGATTTGTTGGAATATGTGTTCAGCAGTGGCAATGCTTCAGATAGTGCCCATCAACAAGTTAGTGTACTATCCACCACCCATCACTCTCTTCTGATTTTAGCCGCAGGTTTCCTTCACCACCCTTGATCGTTGTTTGACGGCAGCCGCCGCAGTTGCCTCATCAAATTGCGGCAATTCCTTTGCCAATCCTTCCTCCTCCTCTTGCTCACTTTTGCCAAATTCATTGGCCTCATTTCCTCCACTGGAAACACCCCAAATTGTGGTGAACAGCGGCGGAGCATGCAATTCAATGGAATTCCAACCTTCTTCGACATCAGGTCATTCAATTCATTCCATCCAGCAATTTCAATTTCTTCAGCCAATCAAATTCATTCCAATTCGTCGTCAATACCGGCAGCCACTAATTCCAATATTCCCCTTCCACCTATTCTTCATTCCCCCTCAATATTGTTGGACAATCAGCTCAGTCCCCAATTCCTTCATTCCCCAGTCGGACTCGCCTTGGCCAATTCCATCGCCGCCGCCTCAATGGCAAATAGACAATGTCCCCAATATTTATCCCCGAATAATAACAATCAGCCTCAACTGTCGCCATTAATCCTTAGGTTGGTTGAAATTGAATTTTATCATTTATGGTTTCAAATTTAAGTCAATTGATTTATTCCTCCCAATCATCTTTGTATTCTTTGAATTCTTCTTCGGTGATTGCTTCTGCCTCACCATCGCCCCATCAATTCAATCAAAGCCATTCTTCTTCTTCTTCAAATTCCCTCCGGGCTCCTCCAATTGCTTTGGGACAACCACCGACACCATTGAGGAAAAAACGAAAAATGGAAGAAAATGAAGGGGAAGAAATGATTGGAAAGAATGAGGATGAAGAAGAAAATGGAAGGAAGATTAATGGAAAGAAGCTGAAAATTGAGAAGGATGAGGAGGAGGATTTGAAGGAAAAGGATGGTAGAAGAGAGCAGAATATTTTTGATAGAATGACGAAGGAGGAGGAGGATTTGGGAGAAAAGGAAACATTGGAAATTAATAACAAAAAATCGGCAATAAAAAGAAGAAAGAATGGAAAGTTAACAACGGATAATAAAAAGGAACATTCAAATTTGAGGTAAACAAAACCAAACAAAACGGATTATCCTTCCCAATCAGCAACAGGCATCCGCATCGCTGTGAGCATCCAAATTGTGGGAAAGCATATAGCAAGGTACCGTATAATTGTCCAGAACAAAACAATTGTCTCTCTCATAAATAGTCTTCGCATCTGAAGGCGCATAATCGGACTCACAGTGGCGAGAAACCATTCCAATGCGATTGGCAGGATTGTGGGTGGCGATTTGCCCGAAGCGACGAATTAACAAGGCAAATGAAAAATAAATTTATTATTAAACAAGCAAACACATTTTATTTATATTTATTGAATTGTTATTCATAGAATTATTTGATTCAAGGAGGTAGAAAGAATTATATTTGTTAGGCGAATGTCGAGCTTTACTTTCCGGAATAAAACAAAAAAACTTTATTGAATGAAACATAAAAATTCCAATTTTTCCAGAATGAAATATAAAAATTACTATTTTCCGGAAAAAATCAGAACAAAAACAAAACATTTTCCGGAAAGAAAAATCAGAACAACAAAACATTTCCGGAAAGAAAATCAGAACAACAAAACATTTTCCGGAAAGAAAATCAGAACAAAAACAAAACATTTTCCGGAAAGAAAATCAGAACAAAAACAAAACATTTTCCGGAAAGAAAAATCAGAACAACAAAACATTTTCCGGAAAGAAAATCAGAACAAAAACAAAACATTGAAAATCAGAACAACAACAAAACATTGAAAATCAGAATAACAACAAAACATTGAAAATCAGAACAACAACAAAACATTGAAAATCAGAACAACAACAAAACATTAGAAATCAGAAAAACAACAAAACATTGAAAATCAGAATAACAACAACAAAACATTGAAAATCAGAACAACAACAAAACATTGAAAATCAGAACAACAACAAAACATTGAAAATCAGAACAACAATAAAACATTGAAAATCAGAACAACAACAAAACATTGAAAATCAGAACAACAACAAAACATTAGAAATCAGAAAAACAACAAAACATTGAAAATCAGAACAACAACAAAACATTGAAAATCAGAATAACAACAAAACATTGAAAATCAGAACAACAACAAAACATTGAAAATCAGAACAACAACAAAACATTGAAAATCAGAATAACAACAACAAAACATTAAAAATCAGAAAAACAACAAAACATTGAAAATCAGAACAACAACAAAACATTGAAAATCAGAACAACAACAAAACATCGAAAATCAGAAAAACAACAAAACATTGAAAATCAGAATAACAACAACAAAACATTAAAAATCAGAAAAACAACAAAACATTGAAAATCAGAACAACAACAAAACATTGAAAATCAGAACAACAACAAAACATTGAAAATCAGAAAAACAACAAAACATTGAAAATCAGAAAAACAACAAAACATTGAAAATCAGAACAACAACAAAACATTGAAAATCAGAACAACAACAAAACATCGAAAATCAGAAAAACAACAAAACATTGAAAATCAGAAAAACAACAAAACATTGAAAATCAGAACAACAACAAAACATTGAAAATCAGAACAACAACAAAACATTGAAAATCAGAAAAACAACAAAACATTGAAAATCAGAACAACAACAAAACATTGAAAATCAGAACAACAACAAAACATTGAAAATCAGAAAAACAACAAAACATTGAAAATCAGAACAACAACAAAACATTGAAAATCAGAACAACAACAAAACATTGAAAATCAGAAAAACAACAAAACATTGAAAATCAGAACAACAACAAAACATTGAAAATCAGAACAACAACAAAACATTAGAAATCAGAAAAACAACAAAACATTGAAAATCAGAACAACAACAAAACATTGAAAATCAGAATAACAACAAAACATTGAAAATCAGAACAACAACAAAACATTGAAAATCAGAATAACAACAACAAAACATTAAAAATCAGAAAAACAACAAAACATTGAAAATCAGAACAACAACAAAACATTGAAAATCAGAATAACAACAAAACATTGAAAATCAGAACAACAACAAAACATTGAAAATCAGAATAACAACAACAAAACATTAAAAATCAGAAAAACAACAAAACATTGAAAATCAGAACAAAAACAAAACATTGAAAATCAGAACAACAACAAAACATTGAAAATCAGAATAACAACAAAACATTGAAAATCAGAACAACAACAAAACATTGAAAATCAGAACAACAACAAAACATTAGAAATCAGAAAAACAACAAAACATTGAAAATCAGAATAACAACAACAAAACATTGAAAATCAGAACAACAACAAAACATTGAAAATCAGAACAACAACAAAACATTGAAAATCAGAACAACAATAAAACATTGAAAATCAGAACAACAACAAAACATTGAAAATCAGAACAACAACAAAACATTGAAAATCAGAACAACAATAAAACATTGAAAATCAGAACAACAACAAAACATTGAAAATCAGAACAACAATAAAACATTGAAAATCAGAACAACAACAAAACATTGAAAATCAGAACAACAACAAAACATTGAAAATCAGAACAACAATAAAACATTGAAAATCAGAACAACAACAAAACATTGAAAATCAGAACAACAACAAAACATTAGAAATCAGAAAAACAACAAAACATTGAAAATCAGAACAACAACAAAACATTGAAAATCAGAACAACAACAAAACATTGAAAATCAGAACAACAATAAAACATTGAAAATCAGAACAACAACAAAACATTGAAAATCAGAACAACAACAAAACATTGAAAATCAGAACAACAACAAAACATTGAAAATCAGAATAACAACAAAACATTGAAAATCAGAACAAAAACAAAACATTGAAAATCAGAACAACAACAAAACATTGAAAATCAGAATAACAACAAAACATTGAAAATCAGAACAACAACAAAACATTGAAAATCAGAACAACAACAAAACATTAGAAATCAGAAAAACAACAAAACATTGAAAATCAGAATAACAACAAAACATTAGAAATCAGAAAAACAACAAAACATTGAAAATCAGAACAACAACAAAACATTGAAAATCAGAATAACAACAACAAAACATTAAAAATCAGAAAAACAACAAAACATTGAAAATCAGAACAACAACAAAACATTGAAAATCAGAATAACAACAAAACATTGAAAATCAGAACAACAACAAAACATTGAAAATCAGAACAACAACAAAACATTGAAAATCAGAATAACAACAACAAAACATTAAAAATCAGAAAAACAACAAAACATTGAAAATCAGAACAACAACAAAACATTGAAAATCAGAACAACAACAAAACATCGAAAATCAGAAAAACAACAAAACATTGAAAATCAGAATAACAACAACAAAACATTAAAAATCAGAAAAACAACAAAACATTGAAAATCAGAACAACAACAAAACATTGAAAATCAGAACAACAACAAAACATTGAAAATCAGAAAAACAACAAAACATTGAAAATCAGAAAAACAACAAAACATTGAAAATCAGAACAACAACAAAACATTGAAAATCAGAACAACAACAAAACATCGAAAATCAGAAAAACAACAAAACATTGAAAATCAGAAAAACAACAAAACATTGAAAATCAGAACAACAACAAAACATTGAAAATCAGAACAACAACAAAACATTGAAAATCAGAAAAACAACAAAACATTGAAAATCAGAACAACAACAAAACATTGAAAATCAGAAAAACAACAAAACATTGAAAATCAGAACAACAACAAAACATTGAAAATCAGAACAACAACAAAACATTAGAAATCAGAAAAACAACAAAACATTGAAAATCAGAACAACAACAAAACATTGAAAATCAGAATAACAACAAAACATTGAAAATCAGAACAACAACAAAACATTGAAAATCAGAATAACAACAACAAAACATTAAAAATCAGAAAAACAACAAAACATTGAAAATCAGAACAACAACAAAACATTGAAAATCAGAATAACAACAAAACATTGAAAATCAGAACAACAACAAAACATTGAAAATCAGAACAACAATAAAACATTGAAAATCAGAACAACAACAAAACATCGAAAATCAGAAAAACAACAAAACATTGAAAATCAGAAAAACAACAAAACATTGAAAATCAGAACAACAACAAAACATTGAAAATCAGAACAACAACAAAACATTGAAAATCAGAACAACAACAAAACATCGAAAATCAGAAAAACAACAAAACATTGAAAATCAGAACAACAACAAAACATTGAAAATCAGAACAACAACAAAACATTGAAAATCAGAACAACAACAAAACATCGAAAATCAGAAAAACAACAAAACATTGAAAATCAGAAAAACAACAAAACATTGAAAATCAGAACAACAACAAAACATTGAAAATCAGAACAACAACAAAACATTAGAAATCAGAAAAACAACAAAACTTTGAAAATCAGAACAACAACAAAACATTGAAAATCAGAATAACAACAAAACATTGAAAATCAGAACAACAACAAAACATTGAAAATCAGAACAACAATAAAACATTTTCCTGAAAGAAAAATCAGAACAACAAAACATTTTCCGGAAAGAAAAATCAGAACAAAAACAAAACATTTTCCGCAATACCGTACTCTTCTCTCATTAAATCATAATCATACCAATTCCCCTTTTATCCACCAATAAAATAGAATAATTTATGGATTGGCCATGGCCATGCCAAATTCAATGCCCCAATTTTTCAGACATTATCGACGACACACCGGCTATAGGCCATTCCAATGTGCGTATTGCTCAAGCGAAATGAGATTTGCCCGATCGGATCATTTGAAATCACATTTAAAAAATAGGCACCCGGGAATGCCGATCAATTAATAAAAATAAATTTATGCATTGAATGATATATAAATAAAGAATTTTTAATGAATTTATTGATTCAGTAAAGAATATAAAAATAAATGGTCAATTTTGTAATGTTTTTGTTTATTTTCCACTCCTTTCTTCATTCTTCTCCTTTTCATGGTTCTGGCCCAATTCGCGGGAACACCGGAATAATATTGTTTCCATGCTGGGATGTGATTGGAATGAACATGATGGACGAGGATGCCTCATAATTCTGAAAAATATTTCAATAAAACAATAAAAAATGATTAATTGGATTGGACCGACTTTTGGGGTCAATGTTTGGCCAGTGGAAAGTGTGGTGGTTGTGGCCCCTGCCCCAGATGAGGAGTTGGTCGCATCTTTTCCTTCTGGCCCACCGCTCGACAATGCATTCGTGCGATTTGCGGCGAGACTGGAATTATGTTTGGATTTTGATCGTTTGATTGGTTTTTTGTTTTCATCCTTCTCTTGCCTTTGATTCTTGACTATCATTTGGCGTTTCTTCCGTTGCAAATCTTCCAGAATTTTTCGATTATTTTCTCCTTAAATTTTTGCAAATCAAATGAATTTATTTAACCAACCAACATCTGGCCAATCACCAATTAATCAGCACCACTTACCTTGTTTAACTTGGACACCACCCACCGTCGGCGTTGAAAATGATTGCTGTGGTGGTTGTTGGGAATTCATTCTTTCTAAATGATTTTTTGATTATTAAAATATTTTTATTTCAATTAAAAATAATCAATATAATGAAATGAATGTTTACATTTCACAAAATCCTTTGTTGAAAAAATTAAAAAATTTATTTGAATAAAACAAAACAAAATTATTCCATCAATTTATTTAATCTTCCTCATTTTCATCGTCTTCCTCTTCTTCTGCTTCTTTTAACCATTGAATAAATTTGGCTAGTTTTGGTATGGCACAAAGCGGGGAATCTTTCTGCAAAGAAGAATACCATTCAACAATTTGTTCATCATCAATGAATTCTTTCTCCTGATTAAGCCAATGGAGCAAATTTGGAATAATTCGATGAATTTGTTCATTTTCGAGAGCAAATTCCTAAAAATTTTGATTAATTTTAAATAATTTAAGTTAATTTAACCTCAATTGCATGCAAAATTCCAACTTTTGCATTCTTCTTCTTGAAATAAACAAGCCAAAAATTTGACCATTCATTGAAGAGCTTAAATAAATTTAATATATAATATCAATGTGACAAATTATTTACCTCCTTGAATGTGGACAACCATTTATCCGTTTTGGGAATGCGAAGGAAGGCAAGGAATAAGAGTCGAGGCATTTCCTCAACCGAAATGTTGTTTGCAAATTTTAAACCGTTGATTTCAAGTTTTAATTGTTCAAATTGTTCTTCATTCGCCGATTTCCTTTTTTTAATATCCTTCTCTTTGTTGATTTCCACAAAATCTTGCATTAATTCCAAAACTTGTGAAAGGAATGCTGCATTATTTCCCTGGTAAATGACATCAATTTCTTCTTCATATTCGTCGCCATCATCAATTTTGCCATCACTGCTTTCTTCATCAACTTCTTCTTCTTCGCTACTTTCAGCCGCCTCTTCTTCATTTTCTGATACATTTTTAATCGTCGAATTGGCTGGAAGCTTTTTTTATGGAAATAAAAAGTCAATTAATTATATATTAATTTTATTCTTACAATTTCCACATAAATTTCTTGACACAAAAATTCCTCATTGTTAAGAATATTTTGTAAAATGTCTTCCAGTGTGTGAAAATCATGAGTGTCACTGCCAGCAAAATGACCGCTGAATTCGTGCCCACAAAGCCAAAGTCCTATTGGCTTCAAGTCTTTACGGAAAGTAGTTTCATTGAGGAATGTGCTCTAAAAATGATTAATTTTTTCAAAATAATAATTAAATATTTTACCTTTGGAATATTCATTTTTCCTTTTTGTCCTTTCAAATTGTAATACAACAATTTTTTGGTAGTCGATTGATAACCGGTTAGCATTTTTCCTTTCAAGTTTGATTTTGTTTCTTCAAAAAAGATTGTCGCCATCATATTTTTGTTCTGCTTTCTTTTTATTCTGCAATTTTTAATAAATTTTAATTTTTAAAAATTTGTTTACTTAAAATTTTCAATTTCCGTAGCCAAATTTGAAGAAGACAAGGCGATACCATTGTGGATGAGCAGAAAATCACTTTTGATAATATCACTATTTTGTAAATCCCGTAAAACATCATTAGCTGACTGACAATTTGGCACATTAATGATCTGAAATAATTTTTAAGCTATAATATGCAATAAATGTAAAAACCTTTAATCTTTTAATCTTTTTGGACCATTTGTTATGCAATTTATTGGTGAATTCCTCTGATACATTAGCAAATGCGACAATAATGTTGGTATATTCAAGCCATATTACCCAATCAAGACATTCATCCACTGATTTGTTATTATTAACATTCGGTTGAAAATTATCAAATAGAACAATAACTTCAATGCCTTCCTGATTCATTTCATATATTTTTATTTATTAATTTTCTGGAAAAAGCTTAAAATAAAGGAAAATAACTTGATGAATTAAATTCTTTTCCATTCTATTTCCTATGACCCAATCATTCATCATGATTTTCCATTATTTATACTGTTCGATTTAATTAGAAAGATTCACCATTAATAAAATAAGATAAATTAAATAATAGCAAAACAATAAATAATTATTTATTAAAGCCAATGCCAAGAGTAGCGAAAAGCCAAGCTTAAGTGCTTAGGCTGTAAATCATGATCATGATTCATGATGAACATTATTTATTAATAAGCAATTTGTAATCATAATCAGTAGTAATCACTAATCAATCAAAATCAATAATCAAAGCAAAAACGAAATTTGCGGAAAAATATGATAACTTTTTTATAAATTAATTTTGTTCTTTAGATTAGATCAACAAAGATCATATAAATTATTTAATTTTCGGCATAAGCCTTGCTGCGAATTCAATTGGGAGTTATTTATTCAACAAAAAGGTATTTAATAGAAAAGAATTGCATAAATTTATAATTTTATAGTTCAAAGTTAATATCAGAAACTGGACAAAATGCAAACTATCAAATGTGTGGTTGTTGGCGATGGTGCCGTTGGTAAAACTTGTCTGCTCATTTCGTATACTACAAACAAATTCCCAAGTGAATATGTGCCAACCGTCTTCGACAATTATGCAGTATGAAATTTATAATTCTTTAAAACATTCATCATTGTCGTTAAATGATAAAATAAATAACAAAAGAAAACAAATGATTGAAGAATAATTTTATTTGATTTTTTCATATAAATTAAATTGTTATTACATTACAGGTAACGGTGATGATTGGTGGTGAGCCATATACACTTGGATTGTTCGACACCGCTGGACAAGAGGACTATGATAGGCTTCGACCACTTTCTTACCCACAAACCGATGTATTCCTTGTGTGTTTCTCCGTGGTAGCGCCAGCATCCTATGAGAATGTCAAAGAAAAGGTTTCTATTGAAAATTATCAGTGAAAAATGTATTTCAAGCGTTTCTAACTGACTAAAAAGAAATATGTTTTGGGATATTGAAAATTAAATGCAAATTAAGCAATATAATTCATTTTTAATTTTAAGTGGGTTCCTGAAATTACGCACCATTGTCCTAAGACGCCATTCTTGCTGGTTGGTACTCAAGTGGATTTGCGAGAGGATGGACAAACCTATGAGAAATTGGCAAAGAATAAGCAGAAACCAATCACACCGGAAATGGGCGAGAAATTGGCAAAGGAATTGAAGGCAGTCAAATATGTGGAATGTTCGGCATTGACACAGGTTTGAATATAAAATCAAAACAAAAATAAAGTCGGGGATTATGTGTTTAAAGTTTAACGAATCGAAAATACAAATTACCAAAATATTTAGTCACATCTATTTAAAGTATTTTATAAGTGATATAGAAGCGTCCTATTCGAAAAACACTAATAAATTTAATTCTCATTTCATCTTAATAACATATATTTTTGATATTTTTAGAAAGGACTGAAGAATGTCTTCGATGAAGCAATTCTGGCAGCATTGGATCCGCCACAACAGGAACGCAAACGGAAGTGCTCCATTCTCTAATCAATCCATTTGTCTGATGGATGCTGGAATAAAATGAATAAGTGTGCCGTCATTTCCAAACATTTGAATGAATATTAAAGGGTCCCACAAATCAACGATTAAATAAAATTGTTTTATTTCTGCTTCCACAAAATATCAAAAGCTCTACCTTTCCTCCCCTCCAATCCCTTCCATTTTTTGTTCCGAGACCCTAATTTTGTTTTTCACATTGTTTTGGACCCATTTGGAATCCATTTGACTATAAAAATAAATTATTTGAGAATCAATTTCTACAAGGTCTTTTTGACTTATTTTGATTATGATTATTTACGCATATACTTGTTTATTTTTAAATTCACAATAATTGCCTTTAAAAATATGATTGAATTGACTATTTTTGTATTAAATATGCAGTTAATCAAAATATTCTCATCCGCCGCAATTTTTCAATCAAAAATTTGTTCTTTTTTTTCAACCAAATCAATTTTTAAAATAGTAATAAAACAGTCTTAACGAAGGTAAAAAAAATTAATAACAATAATAATGTTTAAGTATTTATAGAAAATTTATGGCCACCATAATTCGTCATTCCATTTATTAATACAACAAAACTCATCATCACAATACGATTTGCACTTTGGACCTTAATAATTTTTTGTTTTCCATGCTCCAATTCCAATCACGCCCACCCCTCCTACCCATTCTACGCGAATGCACCTCCAATCGCCGCGTAAAAGACAGGACAGCAGGACGAGAATAGTTCCATTGCTATTGAAGGCATAAAAATAAACTAAATTAATCATAAACTACTTCATTCAAAAAAGTAATAATTATGAATCTAAATACATAAAAACAGGTCATTTTACTGCCCATTTTCGTAGTTTTTATAAAAATTTTTTCCCTTCTTTATAATTTTTTTGGTCAACTTATAAATTATATTTGTTAATTTTCGTATAGAAATAGAAATAGTTTTGATGCTTTGAAGTTTGTTATTTAACTTTGAAAAGAGTATTTAAGCTGTACTGTACTCTAAAAATGAATTTCAAAGCGAATGATAAAAAATTATCGATTGATATTGATTTCATTTCATTAACACAATACATGGTAATCTTCGATCACAAAATAATCCAATCAATAATTATTAATTAGCACAAATAAGTCAAGACTCTGTTATTTACATTTCGCGCGTTAATACTCTGTCTACCAAGATTAGTTAATATCCCAAATTTAGCTATTCCAAATTCCAGAACAGAATCCAAACTCATAGAATTAATAAATAATCTTAATCAAATCATCATCCGTCTTATTTATATAATTTTTTTAAATACTGAACTGTAAGTGAATTTAACTTCTTCAAATCACATTGTCTCCTTCGTCATTCCATTCCATTTTCCTTAGCCTTCCTTGGGTGTTTTAGGGGTTTGGGTCCAAAGTCCGCAGCCACGATAGAAGGAAAAAGGGAGGGCCAGCCGAATGAATAAAAAGAAAGCAGCAGTAGTGCTTTGGCTGGGCATATGGGAAGGAAACACGTGGTGGCTGTGGATCTACGGGTCGGACGTCGGGGGCAAACATTAGTTTGGCGAGCAGTGGACTTTCCTCCCTACCTATCGACACCCCCCATTCTATCATAAATTGCTCTTTGCCCCTTCTCTTAGTTTTAAACTTTCACATTTTTATATTAAACGTTCATTTTTTCAATTTAGAACAATAAATAAATAAGATAATTCTCTGAAAGTGAAATAAATCCTTAAAAATCTGCTGTATTCAAATTCTGCATGGCTGAGGCTCGAAACATTGCGGCACTCAATGTTGCGGTGTCGCATGATGGAATTTCAGTAACATATGACCAAGAGTAAGTTTTGCCTGTATAAAAATAATAAATTGATTCAATATTTTTAAGGCTTCTTCGAGATATTTGGCATTCATTTTGTCGTGGTTTGAAACGTCGATTTGCTCGTTTTAAGGTAAAATAATCCAAATATCATTTTCTTAATATGATGAATATTCACTCAGAATAACTTTTTTGCTGGCATCTTCCCCGCTAATATCCAATCCTTCGGCATAGTAGTGGGCGTCGTTTCAATTTGCTATGAATTTTATGATGTTGATCTTACGGGAATCCGGCTCACTCATATGCTCAATGGACTTTTCAAATATCTTTTTGGTTCTGGGAAAGTCTCAAACATTGTGTCTTCCATAATTGCTGGATCCATTTTTTGGTGAGTTAATTTTATCATAGAATGAAATATTATATTAATTTAAAGGTTTGCTCTGGTCCAACTATTTCGGCTCACTTTGAAATGGTTCCTCTCATATAAAGGATGGATGTATGAATCAGTTCACGATGGAAATATTACTTTCAAGACCAAAATCTGGTTCCGAATGCTTCATTTGGTTGCAAAATGCAAACCAATGACCCACTCCTTCCAAGGGGCTCTTCCACATTTACCGCTGCCTGCTTTGAAGGACACTGTTCAACGAGTATGTATTATTCAAATTATAAATAATTAATCAAATTTTAAAGCATCTTCGTTCCATGCGTCCAATCTATGATGATAAGGAATACAATGAATTGGTGGATTTGTCGGAGAAATTCCAAAAAGGAATTGGACTTCGTTTGCAGCGTTATCTTTGGCTCAAAAGCATGCTCTCAACGAATTATGTCACCGATTGGTGGGAACAATACATTTATTTGAAAGGACGCACACCAATTATGATCAATTCAAATTATTGTTTGTTTCATTTTTATTTAAATAATTTGCATTAATTTTAGATGGATTTGACACATTAAACCATCAGCCAACACAAAATCAGGCGGCCCGTGCTGCCAATGTGACTTGGGCCGCATTGGTGTTTCGTCGAATGATTGAAAGACAAGAAATTTCACCGGTTAATTTTATTAAATTAATTTTTAAAATAATTTATTTTAATTAAAGTTCGCCGTAAACCATCGCGCAAAAGTTCCATTTTGTACCTTCCAATACAATCGCCTGTTCAATTCCTGCCGAATTCCCGGCGTCGATTGCGACACAATTCGTGTTTGGGATGATTCAAAGCATATTGCCGTTTATTGCAAAGGATGCTGGTTTAAATTGCCAATTCACACCGGAAAACGCCTTTTGGAGCCATTTGAACTACAAAAAGCCTTCCAAGAAATTCTGGACAGTCAACTGGAGCCAATCGAAAATGAACAAAAATTGGCAATTTTGACTGCCGGCGAACGAGAACATTGGGCAAAAATTCGGCTCGACCATTTCAGCAAGGGAGTCAATCAAACATCGAGAAGGGCAATTGAAAGGGCCGCATTTATTATTGTTTTGGATGAGGAAGAAGTGTTCTATGATCCGGTTAGTACTAAAATAAGCAAATTAATATTGGATTAATTTAGGAGGATCCATCAAAATTGGACCGTTGGGCCGAAAATTTGTTGCATGGAAAAGGATATGACCGGTGGTTCGACAAATCATTCAATATGATTATTTCGAAAAATGGACGAATTGGCATTAATACGGAACATTCATGGGGTGAGAATAAATATTCAATCATTATTTCATCAAAATAATTTCAGGCGATGCGGCCGTCACAGCCCATTTCATGGAATTTGTTGTACTCAAAGATTTGTGCATCCAAGGCTACACCCCTTCGGGCAATTGTAAACCTTTATCCAATGGACTTATTCCGGCCACCGTTCGGGCAGAGCGCCTAAAATGGGAATTTAATTCGGCAATTGATGAGGGCATAAACCAATCGATGGTGGTGGCCCAAAAGCTAATTGACGAAGTTGAAATGTCCCTTTTGGTCTGGACTGAATACGGAAAAGGCTTCATCAAACATCTACGAATTTCGCCGGATGCATTCATCCAAATGGCACTTCAACTTACATATTTTCGGGTTATTTTTTAATTTAATTTTTTAATAAAAATTGTTTTAAGAATCAAAATTTCTTTTCGCTCACTTATGAGGCATCCATGACTCGTCTCTACCGTGAGGGACGAACTGAAACTGTTCGAAGTTGCACCACTGAATCATGCGATTTTGTTCGGGCAATGTTGGATGAAAAGCAAACCGTAAATTATTAAAAATTAATCAAAATTTAATAATTTATAAATTTTTAGTCGGAAGAAAGGCTCCGTTTATTGAGATTGGCTGCCGAACGCCACCAACAATTATATCGTGATGCAATGTGTGGAAAGGTAAATTATTGCCAAAATATTCAAATTTAATTATTATTAGGGAGTTGATCGACATTTATTCGCTTTATATGTGATTATGCGCTATTTGGAAGAGTCATCGCCATTTTTCGATAAGGTAAAATAAATCCCATTAAATTATTAATTGTGTGATTTTTATAGATATTCCCACCATCATATTTGCTGAGTACTTCACAAACTCCGTTGAATCAATGCGAAGCCGAATTCCCGCATTTATCCATGAAACAGGTTAAATAGTTATTTTTGGCCAATAAATCAAAATTGGTTAAGAAAGTGCAACTTGTCAGTGCCGGTGGTGGTTTTGGACCAGTTACTGACCGAGGTTACGGCGTTTCATATATTATTGCTGGAGAAGATCAAATTTCCTTCCATATTTCGTCCAAAAAGAGTGCAGAAAATTCGGTTGAATTTAAATTTATTTAATATAAAAATAATTTTAAATTTACAGAGTTCCAAGAAATTCCGAGAGGATTTGAAGCAATCTTTACGAGAAATGCGACAATTATTCGACCAATAGAAACATGGCAAAAGCAGAATATTTTGGAAAAAGATAAATCTCAATTTTAAAATAATTTCCCTTTTCTCTTCTCCTCCCTTCCCTCCAACCACCAATCAATGGCTCATTGCAACCTTAAATTTTATTGTTTTAAGTGTAAATATCCAATCATCAACCATTAATTCTTGTTATCTATTTTACTTGATTTTCTCTCTTTAAAATCTATGAATAAATTTAAATTTGGTTCATTCACAGTTATTTTTTCCATCAATAAATCCAATCCACCATTTAAAAACCATATTGTAGTTGATTTTGATTCAGATAAAGACATAAATTTTATTTGTGAATTTATTTTATACAAGTTTAAAATCTGATAATATTTTCTATTTTTGGACAAATTTATTCGATAGCGTTTTATGTGAAATCAATTGATTCTAGATAGACAAGCCAGTAGCCAGATTATATTTTTTCGATTGTTGATCATTGATCAGTCAATAAAAAGTAATTAATCTATTTCCAACAATTGTTTCACTTTTCAATTAAATATCCGGCAAAAATATTTACAATTTCTCATCGATAATTTGGGTTAATGACACAAGTAATTTTCAGAAATAAATTATAATATAATAAATTGAATAATGAACAACAATTATTCACCCTCTGTTGGCGGCGCTTCATTAATGCGTAAAAGTTCTTCCTCCAAATTGGTTCGGCATTTTGCGGTTTGTTAAATTCAAATATAAATAAATTAATATTTATCATTAAGGAGATGAATATTTCATCGAATGGTGAAGATATTTTGGACAGAGGTGAGCTGGCTAAACTTGAAAATCGATTCGTTTTTGAATGTGCTTGGGAGGTGGTCAATAAAGGTTAATATTTAAATTAACATTAATGGAATAATATTTACATTTTAGTTGGAGGAATTTACACGGTGTTGCGGACAAAAGCCCCAGTTAGCACGGATGAATTGGGCGATCAATATTACATGATGGTTTGCAAAATATATTCCCAATAATTAAATTTAAATACATTTTTAAGGGACCATACATTGAAGAAAGAGTTCGGCTGGAAGTTGAAGTGTTGGAGCCGGAAACGGCCAATCTCAAATACACTCTCGACCAAATGACTGAATGGGGTTTTCGAGTGGTTTACGGGCGATGGTTGATCGATGGCTATCCAAAAGTGCTTCTTTTTGATATTGGCTCAGCCGCATGGAAATTGGACAATTGGAAACATGAAGTAATTTAATCCTAATTTGTGTTTAACATTTTTTGTTTAGCTTTGGGAAAAATGCAATATTGGAGTGCCATTCCTGGACCGAGAAGCAAATGATTGCATCATTTTTGGCTTTTTGGTTGCAATTTTCCTCAAATCTTTTTCGGATTCTTCGGAAAATTTCAATCCGCATATTGCCGCCCATTTCCATGAATGGCAAGCCGGAATTGGCCTAATAATGTGCCGAATGTGGAAATTGAATATTGCCACTCTGTTCACAACACATGCCACACTTTTGGGCAGACATTTATGCGCTTCCGGTGCTGATTTATACAATCATTTGTCAAGGGTAATTTATTCAAAAATAATCAATATTTAATTGATATTTTATTAGTTTGATGTGGACAAGGAGGCTGGTCGATTGCAAATTTATCATCGATATTGCTTGGAGAGGGCATCCGTCAATATGGCCCATATTTTTACCACAGTGAGGTAAGCAATTTACTTCATTTTAAATCACTTTAATTTGATTATTTAGTGAAATTACTGGATTGGAAGCAGAATATTTGCTGAAACGTAAACCGGACATTCTGACCCCAAATGGACTGAATGTGGTAAAATTTGCGGCATTGCATGAATTCCAAAATTTGCATGCTCAAAATAAAGAGAAAATCCATGATTTTATTCGTGGACATTTCTACGGGTTTTATTCAAAAATTATTAAACATTTTTGTAAATTATTTAAGCCATATGAACTTCGATTTGGACAAAACCCTTTATTTGTTCACTGCTGGTCGATATGAATTCCGTAATAAAGGCGGCGACTTTTTCATTGAGGCACTGGCAAGGCTGAATCATATGTTAAAGGTGAAATTAATGGAATAATTAAAAATTATTCATATTTTTAATAGACTTCAACGGACAAACGCGTGAATGGTGTTACGGTGGTGGCATTCATAATTTATCCAGGCAATGCCCATTCATTCAATGTTGACACTCTTCGGGGCCAAGCTGTGTAAGAAATATTTTTAGGGGAATGGTTGCCAAAATATTAATATTCAAATTTAGTTGTAAACAATTGAAAGAGACCATTGGAAAATTGAAGGACAGTATGGCCTCACGACTTTTCGAATCATGTTTGAGAGGCCGTATCCCGGACATGGAAGAATTGTTACTGCCAGCCGAACGAGTTCAACTCAAACGATGCATTCTTTCCTCAAAAGTAAACCATTAAAATGTCCAAAAATGCTATTAAATATTTTCAGCGCGATTCTCTTCCTCCAATTTGCACCCACAATATGACCGACGATTCCGCCGATCCAGTCCTGTGCACTTTTCGTCAATGCCAACTTTTCAACAATGACCATGACCGTGTCAAAGTTTGTCCCTTACATTTATTTTATTTAAATATTCCATACCTAAAATTAGGTAATTTTCCATCCGGAATTCCTCAGCTCCGTTTCGCCTCTGATCGGCTTGGACTATGAGGATTTTGTGCGTGGTTGCCATTTGGGCGTTTTTCCATCATATTATGAACCGTGGGGATATACGCCAGGTTTATTACCATAAATATTAATTTAATTAATTAATTTATTTATTTTAGCTGAATGCACTGTAATGGGAATGCCATCTGTGACAACAAATTTATCGGGCTTTGGAAGTTTCATCGAAAAACAAATTCCGGACCATGACAATTATGGCCTTTATATTGTTGACCGAAAGAATAAACATCCAAATGAATCCATCAATCAACTTTCCGAAATTCTCTACACTTATTGGTTAGTTTTCGATTGGATAACATCATTAACCTATTTGGTTAAATGGTTGGATTATACGCGGGGAAGGGGTCGGGTTCGAATCACAGAAGGCGATGATGAATAAAAATGTCTGATATGAATGGTTTTGAAAACGAAACCACGATGAAATCATTCGTACTGTTTGAGCCTTCCAAAAATTTAATTAATTAAATATATTTCATTTTTAAAATCAATTTTTTAGTTCTTATTCCCGCCGTCAACGTGTTATAATCAGAAACAGGGCCGAAAGAGTGAGCGAATTGTTGGATTGGAAAACATTGGGTGGAGTAAGTGAAAATATACAAATAATTTTATATTCCAATTTATTTTAATTAAGCTCTACCGTGAAGCTCGTCGAATGGCATTGAATAAAGTTTATCCAGATTTGGAGATGAAATTGTCAGAAATACTCGCCAAAATGCCACGTCCATTGTCGGCATCGTCCTCTCCCGCGCATAGTGATCAGGACAGTGATTCGGACACGGAGGCCCAAGAGGAACATGAGGTAATTTAGAATAAAAATTATCCATTAATTAATTACTTTTTTAATTTTTAGAATTTGGCTTGGAATGAGAATTGATCAACATTGCCGCCAGCAGTAGGAATGAAGAAACCTCACACTTTTGTTAACTCAATTCTGACTAGGATTCCCTCCCCCAATTACAATTAACCCCAATTGAAATGGGATTGACAATTAATAATTAATCCATGACAAATGCATTCAACACAATTTATTGCTCATTTTTTAAATTTTAATTTCGCAACAAATTAATATTTCATATCATCATGTGCCTTTTAGAATAATATATAGACATTTTTATATGATAAAATTTATGCTTTGAACTGTTATGAATGAATTATCATTTGGAATGGGATTAGAAAATATGAGAATACAAAAAGAAATATGCGAATCGGTACATTGAATTAAAAAAAAAGTCCGTGTTTTATTATTCAATCTTCTTATTGTTCTTTTTGCCCTTAAGGCAATATGCTTTGATGAAGAATCTGATGAAGAGGAAAGCGAATGCAGAGTAAATGGCAAAACAAATGCACATATTTTGAACAGATTGTTGGCAGACCAGCTTACTTTCGGGCGGACTCGTCCATTTCAGATGGGCAACATAGAGAGAAATGAAAACGCCGATCAACATCTAAAAATGATAATTGATAAATTTCATTGGAATTTGATCGAACCTGTGTTGTTTGGAATGTTGTAACGCTCATGGAAACCAATTTTGGTGGTTTGAATCCGGCACTTGTCAAAGCATAATAAGTGTACATTATTGCATGGACCATATAATTCAGCTGGATGAACCATCGACCGGCTGCTGTCAATTCTGTTGCCGAATGCCAACTATTTTTCGAATTTAATTAAATTTGATAATTTGTTTTTAATATAGTACCTGTAAATCAGTACAACGGAATGATGAAACCAGTGCAGGAAAATGAGAGGTCTTTTTCTGAGTAGCAGGAAAATTGTGTCCCCGAATTCTGCCACCTTTGAAAGGGCGAAACAGAGTGCCCAAAATGTAACCGGTTCAGTTGGCGAAATGGAAAGACAAACGGAATCCTTAAAAGTAAATAAATAAAATATTTAGAGTCAAATTTACTTGAAATGTTCTGTTCAACATAACATGAGTAAATTCTTGTCCAAATCGCCAAGCACCCATCGCTGAGAAAATGGCCAATGCACTGTTCCAGACAATGAGAAGAGGACGAAGCTCAAATGCCTTTCGATCTCGCATCCATCTTTGGAGGAAATGAACACCTAAATTTTTAAATTTAGTTAAATCATAAATTCTCCCAAAAAATTACCAGCAATATAGGCCAAAACAATGGGAATTGACCAGTGCCAATGGCGAGTGAACATTTGATGGGTGAAAGTTGGATTCCAAAGGCGCCTCTCCAATTCCCATACTTCGCCATATTTATATGGAATATAGTAAATTGTGTTGCTGTTGCCATCTTCTGGATTCGAATTCCAAATTTCGTAATTTCGTGCCATTTTATTTATACAGTTTATCTGCTTTAAACATGAATGAATTGAGAATTGAAGTTGAAAAATTAATGAGGAATGGAATGGATTTGGATGACACGAAATGGATTACTTATTTATAATCAGAAGAATTCTTGCCCGAATTATTTTTACTTCCTTCTTGATTGAAGGCCATTCATCGGCTTTACATTTTTCTATTCAATTCATTTTTCCGTTTTTCGCCAATTTCGGCGAAGAATATGAAGAAAAGAGGAAAATGCGATTGGTTATTTTTGTTGGGCTCTTGGCTGAATTGGCCGGAATTCTTTATTGTCGAATATTCTCGACGAATACGATTTCCTCAATCAATTTATGAGGAAAGATTTATGCGTAAATATGAAAGAATTTTAGTTTTTTTTGGTGCTAAAGTATAATGATTATTATTTATATAGACTCGAGAATGTGGGACAAATTAGTAAATTGTGCTGAAATTAGTAAATTTGTGCTCGAGTTTATGTTGATGAGAACTGCGCAAATCCAAATTTGACTTCTTTTGTGGGGGGGGGGGGGGGGGGGTGATTGTACTTTGAATGAACGGATTTTTGTGGTTGTGTGTTGTGTCCTCACTTTGTTTTAATATGACTTTAAAACTTTACCATTTTATGTACCTAACCAAAAATGAAAAGCACAAAAAAGATTGATCTCCAAAACTTTTTATTAGACTTTAAAATGAAATAATTTTGTAATGGTCTATGATGTTGACGTCCCACACGAGAGCCTTTTGACAAGATTTATTCAGGTTGAGTTAAAGTAAGGGAATTGGCTTTCTTGGACTCTCGTCTTACTCTTCACACAAAAAATCGACTTTTTCCCAATAGTGGGCCTCCCCTTTATCCAAGAATCGATCGATTGGCCAACCAAAGGGCCTGACTCAAAAATGCTTTAAATGGAAAGAAAAAATTGGAAAAAAACATTTTCCGGATAAGGGAAATCAGAACAAAAACAAACCAGTTCCGGATGAAATAAGAACAAAAACAAAACATTTTTCGGAATGAAAATCGAACAACAAACAACAAAACATTGAAAATCAGAAAAACAACAAAACATTGAAAATCAGAACAACAACAAAACATTGAAAATCAGAACAACAACAAAACATTGAAATCAGAACAACAACAAAACATTGAAAATCAGAAAAACAACAAAACATTGAAAATCAGAACAACAACAAAACATTGAAAATCAGAACAACAACAAAACATTGAAATCAGAACAACAACAAAACATTGAAATTAGAACAACAACAAAACATTGAAAATCAGAACAACAACAAAACATTGAAAATCAGAACAACAAAACATTGAAAATCAGAACAACAACAAAACATTGAAATCAGAACAACAACAAAACATTGAAAATCAGAACAACAACAAAACATTGAAAATCAGAACAACAACAAAACATTGAAAATCAGAACAACAACAAAACATTGAAAATCAGAATAACAACAAAACATTGAAAATCAGAAAAACAACAAAACATTGAAAATCAGAACAACAACAAAACATTGAAAATCAGAACAACAACAAAACATTGAAAATCAGAAAAACAACAAAACATTGAAAATCAGAACAACAACAAAACATTGAAAATCAGAACAACAACAAAACATTGAAAATCAGAACAACAACAAAACATTGAAATCAGAACAACAACAAAACATTGAAAATCAGAACAACAACAAAACATTGAAATCAGAACAACAACAAAACATTGAAAATCAGAACAACAACAAAACATTGAAAATCAGAACAACAACAAAACATTGAAAATCAGAACAACAAAACATTGAAAATCAGAACAACAACAAAACATTGAAATCAGAACAACAACAAAACATTGAAAATCAGAACAACAACAAAACATTGAAAATCAGAACAACAACAAAACATTGAAAATCAGAACAACAACAAAACATTGAAAATCAGAATAACAACAAAACATTGAAAATCAGAAAAACAACAAAACATTGAAAATCAGAACAACAACAAAACATTGAAAATCAGAACAACAACAAAACATTGAAAATCAGAATAACAACAAAACATTGAAAATCAGAACAACAACAAAACATTGAAAATCAGAAAAACAACAAAACATTGAAAATCAGAACAACAACAAAACATTGAAAATCAGAACAACAACAAAACATTGAAAATCAGAACAACAACAAAACATTGAAAATCAGAACAACAACAAAACATTGAAAATCAGAACAACAACAAAACATTGAAAATCAGAACAACAACAAAACATTGAAAATCAGAACAACAACAAAACATTGAAAATCAGAACAACAACAAAACATTGAAATCAGAACAACAACAAAACATTGAAAATCAGAACAACAACAAAACATTGAAAATCAGAACAACAACAAAACATTGAAAATCAGAACAACAACAAAACATTGAAATCAGAACAACAACAAAACATTGAAAATCAGAACAACAACAAAACATTGAAAATCAGAACAACAACAAAACATTGAAAATCAGAACAACAACAAAACATTGAAAATCAGAACAACAACAAAACATTGAAATCAGAACAACAACAAAACATTGAAAATCAGAACAACAACAAAACATTGAAAATCAGAACAACAACAAAACATTTTCTAAAATATCATATTCTTCTCTTATTAAATCATACCAATTCCACTTTATCCTTCATATTTTTTAAAATAAAATAATTTATGCAAATGATGATTTGTCATTTTTCTTCATCTGTATTGAATATCCGCCACCCGGCTGTTGGACCATTTCAAAACTATCCGTTGACAGGCCAAATGGACGAAGCACAGCATTTCCAATTTGTTTCAATTGAGCAACGGCTTCTGCCCGAAGTTGTTCTTCACTTTTGTGATTCTCTTCTTTCTTCTTTCCTTCATTTTTGCGGTCATCATTGCTGCCGGATCCTCCTCCATTTGCCTCGATTTTATGATTATTGTCAATAGATTCACTCTTCGCCATTTTATCTTTTTGTTCATCCATTTTTGTAAACTAAATTATTTTTTTATTAAATTTAAAAGAGGATCAATATTAAATTGTACAAAACAATTTAGGAACTTAAAATTGGGTCACTTCACTACATAATTTATTCTGTGGTTTTAATAATGAAAAAATTGAACCTGCTTTGATTGGAAAAAACAGGGAAAGATGAAAAGGGCCAAAAAACAAACAAAATTCAATGAATGGATGGGTCAATTTTTCTGCTCCTTCCAATTAAATTTTACAAATTCATTTTGATAAACAATAAGGAAAGAATATAATTGGGAATTAAATAAAAAAAAATGAATGGAGGACGAATGAGAATGTCCCCAATCATATTAATATTATTTTCCATAATAAAATTTGTCCAATGAACATCTTCATTCATCCATTTGATCATCCTTGTTCCTCTTCATCGTCATCATCTGCTGCCTCATTCTCTTCATCATCCTCATCATTTTCATTTCCATCCTCCTCTTCCTTCCTTTCCAATGGTTGTTTTTCCTTCAAAAACTTTTTCGCACCTTCACCATTTCCCCATCCCTCTGCTTCATTTTCCTTAATATTTTTTTAAAATTAAATTCAATTTTAAATATTCAAATTCAAACCTCCTCCTTTCTTTCATCGGTTATCCGCCTTTTTCGTGTCGAACTACTTTCACGTTGATGCATTTGAACTTTTGTTGTGTTTGATTCAATGTGAAATCGTAGAAGATTTTGAAGTTTGGCAATTGAGGCAGGCGAAGACTAAATTTGAATAATGTCCATATTTTGTTATAATTTCATTTTAATAATTATTTTCCAACATTTTTGGAAATATTCTCTATTTTATTCTAATCAAACTAATTCTTATTTGATAAATTTAATGACTAATTTAATATTAATAATTTACCTGGATTAAGAAAAGTTGAGGAACATCCGATTCGCCGGTATGCGCCGAAGTTTTGAGCCTTTTTTCCGACAATTCTTCGAGTAACATTTCAGAGAATATTTTTGAATTAATCAAAACACGTTGCGATCCAGATTGACGTCCGACTATAAAAATAATCAATTTAAAATACAAACCAAAAATTGAATATATTTTTGATTTAAAATCTATTATGACTAGCTTGCCCAAAAAACAACTCATAGATTTTGTGCTATCATAAATTTGAGACATCATTGATCATTCCAATTTTGATTATAAATCCAACCCATAGCTCGGCAAAGGGGGGGGGGACAGTCCCCGCCCCCCCCCCCCCCCCACAACGCAGCACTCAGGGGATTTACCGGGCGGGAACCATGCACTAAGCAGGGGGAGGAAGGGAAAAATTGAAAAATTTTTCGGAAAAATTGGAAAATTTTTCGCTGCGCGGCCATTTTTAGGTCAAATTTTGCCCTGCGGGGTTGTTTTTGGCTCTAAATTTTCGCCTGCGGCGCAAAAAATCTGAAATAGGAACTACGCATGAAAGATTAGGGTGGAACTACCCCACAACCAACCACGCAGCCACCCATGATGTCCCCCCCCCTCGCCGAGCTATGATCCAACCTAATCTGATATCATCCTTGGTGTCAATGTGCTGGTTCACTCTCAATGTTCCCATTCCTCTTTCTTGCCATTGTTTGCTCTCCGTATTGTAATGGTAGAATTTACAGCTTATCTTAAAATATAAATTGTGTTTTAATCATCAATTTTCACTGACCTGAAGTAAATGCTGTTCTTCCTCTTCGCCTGTCGTTATTGGTTGCTGATCATCTGGTGCGGTTGCCGATGCTTGATTCCCTTGTTTGGATGCCAATTCATTTGCTGATTCACTCAATTGGTCTTTTGGCAATTTACTTCCCCCTCCATTTGATGTTGATTCTATTTTCCACTATTTTTAAATAATATTTTTAAATTCAATATTAATCACAAACCATCCGTGCATTCGAATTATCCATCGCTTTTTGTGCCATTCGACGAAAAATTGAAGAAACATCCAACGGTTTTGAACTTTCGGTTGTAATCGAAGTTCCATGATTTTCATTTTCAGTTGGTTTGGTGGAATTCTTTTCACAATTTGGCTTAAATTGTTTATTTTGTTGATTAAATTTACAAAGCAAACCTTTGCAACGCGCTCAAATACACGTGAACCAAACACATAGCCGGATGAAATCGATGTTGAAACTTTCTCTGTTGTAGTCGAATTTTCAATAGTAGAAGATGGAATTGTTGCGGGATGTAAGCCAATATCGATTTTCGGATCAACTTTTTTATGGAGTCCAGCATTTTCACTCCAAACTCGAGAAGCTTCATTTGACAATTTTGATGGGGGTAAATCCATGTTTTCTAAAAATTTATTTTTAGTATTTGTAAAATCATAATCAAAATAGCAAATAGTGAAACACTTTAAATTTAAAACAATGTTTCTATCCAATCCAATTTCAATACCATTGGAATTGGTTTTTAGGGGCTTTATTTCAACTTGCTTTTGCTCATGCTACACTTGTTTTGTTTCTTTTTTTATGTGTTTTTAAAGCTAATAAAAGTTCAGTCAGAATAATAATATAATAGGGAGAAGATGGGAGAAACGAAACTCTTTTATTTATTAAGAATGGTATTTCTATTATTCTTTTTCGCATGCAAAGTGCAAACTCTTTTCTGCAATTTTTTCTATTATCCATTTCCATTCAATTCTAAAATAGCCTAGCGCTAGCATAGCGGCCTAGTCTATGTGTTACCACTTACCTAGATATGATATTAGGAGGAGTGCATAATGAATGCTTATGCTTAATAATAATAAATACACAAAATAAAACAAGATAATTAATTACTCATATATAAAATATTCAACATAATTTAATATTTCAATTTATTCAATGCATATACAAAAATACAACAACAATATCAAAGTATATTATACAATGTGAATGAGAAGGGGCTAACACAACAATGTGAATGGGTGAATGGGAAGGGGCTAACAACAATGTGAATGGGTGAATGGGAGAGGGTTTATTGTTGCTGTTGTTGACATCTTGCTGGCGAATTCGGTATGCCATTGGTCACTGGGCGGAGTGGACGTCCTGTGTTGTCGCTCTGTATTGCTGTGACTTCGGCATTTCCCATCGTGACACGGACGTTGGCAGGTGGCTGTGGAGTTGCAGGCAGCAGAAGAATTGGCTTCGGTTGCTGTTTGTTTGCTGCTCTGTTGACTACCTGTCAAAAAAATATTGAATTAATGATTTGTTTTATGATGATTATATTAAATAAAACCAACCTCTTGGCGCATGATCCTTTGGACATCCTCGTTGAGCCGAACTGAAGGCGGGTCGTATGCATCCTCGCGGCTGAGTACTTGACGGGCCAACTGCTTTGCTTCTTCCGTGTCTGGTCTGCCAATGACGACTTTGACGAATCCATTCTGAAAAATTAAAAAGTTATTGGATAAGATCATGTCAAAAGGCAAAACTCACTTTTCTCAGCCCTCCGGTCAGCAGAACTTGTGCAACTTCAGCTTGGGTAACACGATTGCCATCCACGTAGATTATGTGATCACAGGGCAGAAGATGAGGGGCGCACATCGAGTTTGGCTGAAAATTAAGGGGAAAATTAGAAAAGAATAAAAATTAAAGAAGCATAACCAACCTGAACTTCTGTGACGAGCACACGGTTGTCCCTTGTTTTGATCGCCAATCCGAATCGGGTGTTGTGAAGTCGTTTGATCTCAACGAGCTGCAAATAAAAGAAAATAAATTTCAGAATTTTCCCTTTTCCCAATCCAACCAACCTTGTAGTGATAACCGGCCCGCCGAGTGAGTGAAGTAGCAATTTCAGGTGGAAGATTGTCGCCCGCATCTTGTCTGACCTCCACTGGTGTTTCTTCTTTTGTGCCTGGTCGTTGGATTTTGAAATTGGCCACTGGATGCGCCGCCTTGAGGACTTGGTAAAATTGTCGTTGTGTGTTGATCAGCCGCCCATTGATTGCCTCGATCTTGTCGCCTGCCTTGAGGATGCCTTGAGCCGGTGTGCCTTCCTGGATGTATGTGATGACCAATCTGTAAAAAAAGGGAATATAGTTTTGGCCATGAATAAATTAAATAAACTTACGTGTCGTTCAGCCGGATTCCTAGTGGTTCATTCTCTTCAAGGGGTATTTGGACGTTCAGGGTTTGGGACATTTGGGAAGTTGGATGTTGTAGTCGTCGATTATGCTGCTGCCGGAATGATGAGGTTGATCTCAAAAGTCGCCGCTTTTATAGTTTATTGATTAGCAGACATCCTATGGTTACAGGTATCTGATCGACAGTATCTGTTCGTTACCATTTATTTTATTGTATAATTGATCAGATA